>CM048748.1:422462149-423667149 GCA_026315105.1 Locusta migratoria
ACAGCTGAAAGAAGCAGACAGTGCGAGGATAGAAGACATCTCCTTTTTGGACATCAGCCAGTGGTGGCAAGATTAAAATCGAGGAAAGATTTCATTACATTTAAACATCCACTAAATGAAAATCAATGTACAACCAGGGAATCAATGTGGACAAAGAAATTGAAAAAAAAATGCAGCTTGCAATGTTGGAACATTAAAAAGAAACTTCCGGCTGGATCTCAACTGGAATGGAGATTCTAGAAGAGCCTAAATAGACTTACATCTACATCTACATCTACATGGGATACTCTGCAAATCACATTTAAGTGCCTGGCAGAGGGTTCATCGAACCACAATTATACTATTTATCTCCCATTCCATTCTCGAATAGCGCGCGGGAAGAAAGAACACCTGAATCTCTCTGTTCGAGCTCTGATTTCTCGTATTTTATTCTAATGATCATTTCTACCTATGTAAGTGGGAGTCAACAATATATTTTCGCATTCGGAGGAGAATGTTGGCGATTGGAGTTTCGCAAGTAGCCCACGCCGCAGCGATAAGCGCCGTTGTTGTAATGATTCCCACCCCAGATCCTGTATCATTTCCGTAACGCTGTCTCCCCTGTATCGTGACAATACGAAACGAGCTGCCCTTCTTTGGACTCTTCCGATGTCCTCCGTCAAACCCACCTGATAAGGATCCCACACTGGGCTGCAATACTCCAAAAATGGACGGACAAGCGCAGTGTATGCAGTTTCTTTAGTAGTTCTGTTGCATCTTTTAAGGGTTCTGCCAATAAAATGCAGTCTCTGGTTCGCCTTTCCCACGATATTATCTACGTGTTCTTTCCAGTTTAGGTCTGAAGTAATAGTAATTCCTAGGTATTTTGTGGAGTTTACGGCCTTCAAATTTGATTTATTTATGTTGTAAACAAAGTTTAACGGATTTATTTTCGTACTCATGTTGACGACTTCACACTTCTCATTATTTATAGTCAATTGCCAATTTTTACACCATAATGATATCTTATTCAGATCGTTCTGCAGTTGGTTTTGATCTTCAGATGATTTAACTGGACGATAAATGGCGGCGTCATCTGCAAACAACCTAAGAGAGCTACTTTGATTTTCCCCTAAATCGTTTATGTAAATAAGGAATAGCAGAGGACCAATAACACTACCCTGTGGAACGCCCGATATCACCTCTGTTTCAGTCGATGCCTTACCATCGATTACTACGAACTGTGTCCTCTCTGACAAGAAATCCCCTATCCAATCGCAAATTTGGGGCGATATACCATAACCACGCAATTTGATTAAAATCCGTTTGTGAGGTACGGTGTCAAAAGCTTTCTGGAAATCAAGAAATACGGAATCGATTTGCGAACCCTTGTCGATAGCACCCATCACTTCGTGTGAATAAAGAGCTAGTTGTGTTTCGCATGAACGATATTTTCTAAATCCGTGTTGACCTTGGGTCAATAGATCGTTCTGTTCGAGATAATTCATAATATTTGAATACAGGATATGTTCTAAGACCCTGCTGCAAATTGACGTCAATGAAATAGGCCTGTAGTTTAGTGGGTTACTCCTACTGCCTTTCTTGAATATAGGTGTGACCTGTGCAACTTTCCAATCTTTTGGTACAGATCCTTCTATGAGAGAGCGGTTGTATATGACTGTTAAGTAAGGAGCTATCGCTTCAGCATAATCAGATAGAAATCTAATGGGTATACAATCCGGACCAGAAGACTTGTTCTTGTTAAGTGATTTTAGCTGCTGCACTACTCCGATGATATCTACTTCTACGTTACTCATTACGGCATCTGTTCGTAATTCGAAATCTGGAATATTGGTTTCGTCTTCTTTGGTGAATGAGTTTCTAAAAGCTAAGTTTAGTAACTCTGCTTTAGTAGCGCTGTCATCGGCAGGATCGCCATTACTATCACGCAGTGAAGGTATTGTTTGTGATTTGCCCCGAGTATATTTAACATCTGACCAAAACCTCTTAGGGTTTTCAGTCAAATTACGAGAAAGAGTTTCGTTGTGATAAATATTGTAGGCATCTCGCATTGAAATCCTCGCTAAATTTCGAGCTTCTGAGTACGATCGCAAATCCTGGGGATTTCGTGTTCGTTTAAATTTAGTATTCCTTTTCCTTTGCTTTTGCAACAGTGTCCTGACCTGTTTTGTGTACCAAGGGGGATCGCCTCCTTCTTTTACTAATTTATTTGGTATAAAAATGTCAATTGCTGTCGATACCACTTCTTTGAATTTGAGCCACATCTGGTCTACACCTACGTTTAGTGTTAGAAACGAGTGGAAGCTGTCTTTCAAGAAGCAATGTATTTTGTTTCCATCTGCTTTCCTGAACAAATATACTTTGCGTTTATTTTTGGTAACTTTCGGACTATCGATATTCAATTTCGCTACGACAGCTCTGTGTTCACTAATACCTGTATCCGTTTTGATGCTCGTTATGAGCTCAGGATTATTTGTTGCTAAGAGATCAAGTGTGTTTTCACACCCATTTACAATTCTAGTTGGCTCATGAACTAATTGTTCGAAGTAATTCTCAGAGAATGCGTTGAGTACAATTTCGGACGATGTTTTATGCCTACCTGCTGATTTGAAAATATAATTTCGCCAACAGATCGAGGGTAAATTAAAATCACCACCTACTATTATCGTGTGAGTCGGGTACGTATTTGTAATTAGACTCAGGTTTTCTTTGAACCTTTCTGCTATTGTATCGTCAGAGTCGGGAGGCCGGTAAAAGGAACCGATTATTAACTTCTTACGATTTTCGGGTACAACCTCTACCCATAATAGCTCGCAGGAACTATCAACTTCAACTTCGCTACATGAAATACTACTTTTGACGGCGACAAACACGCCCCCACCTATTTTGTTTAATCTATCCTTTCTGAACACCGATAGATCTTTTGCAAATACTTCTTCTGAACTTATTTCCGGCTTGAGCCAACTTTCGCTGCCTATAATGATATGTGTTTCGGTGCTTTCTATTAACGCTTGCAGTTCTGGTACTTTCCCGACACAGCTACGACAATTTACAACTGTTATACCGATAGTTTCCGGATCTATATTTCTCCTGTAATCCACCTGCACCCTTTGAGATTGCCCATTTTCTATTTCCCCGAAGCTCTTTATCCTAAAAAACCGCCCAGTCCACGGCACACAGCCCCCGCTACCCGTGTAGCCGCTTCCTGCGTGTAGTGGACTCCTGACCTATTCAGCGGAACCCGGAAACCCACCACCCGATGGCGCAAGTCAAGGAATCTGCAGCCTACACGATCGCAGAACCGTCTGAGCCTCTGATTCAGACCCTCCACTCGGCTCTGTACCAGAGGTCCACAGTCGGTCCTGTCAACTATGCTGCAGATGGTGAGCTCTGCTGAAAGCCGATTATTAACTTCTTACGATTTTCGGGTACAACCTCTACCCATAATAGCTCGCAGGAACTATCAACTTCAACTTCGCTACATGAAATACTACTTTTGACGGCGACAAACACGCCCCCACCTATTTTGTTTAATCTATCCTTTCTGAACACCGATAGATCTTTTGCAAATACTTCTTCTGAACTTATTTCCGGCTTGAGCCAACTTTCGCTGCCTATAATGATATGTGTTTCGGTGCTTTCTATTAACGCTTGCAGTTCTGGTACTTTCCCGACACAGCTACGACAATTTACAACTGTTATACCGATAGTTTCCGGATCTATATTTCTCCTGTAATCCACCTGCACCCTTTGAGATTGCCCATTTTCTATTTCCCCGAAGCTCTTTATCCTAAAAAACCGCCCAGTCCACGGCACACAGCCCCCGCTACCCGTGTAGCCGCTTCCTGCGTGTAGTGGACTCCTGACCTATTCAGCGGAACCCGGAAACCCACCACCCGATGGCGCAAGTCAAGGAATCTGCAGCCTACACGATCGCAGAACCGTCTGAGCCTCTGATTCAGACCCTCCACTCGGCTCTGTACCAGAGGTCCACAGTCGGTCCTGTCAACTATGCTGCAGATGGTGAGCTCTGCTTTCATCTTGCAAGCAAGACTGGCAGTCTTTACCACTTCAGTTAGCCTCTCGAAACCTGAGAGGATCTCTTCAGATCCGAAACGACACACATCATTGGTACCGACGTGAGCCACCACCTGCAGTTGTTTGCACCCCGTACCCTTCATGGCATCCGGGAGGACCCGTTCCACATCTGGAATGACTCCACCCGGTATGCACACGGAGTGCACGTTGGCCTTCTTCCCCTCCTTGGCAGCCATCTCTCTAAGGGGCTCCATCACCCGCCTAACGTTGGAGCTCCCAACTACAAGTAAACCCACCCTCTGTGAAAGCCCGGATCTTGCAGACTGGGTGGTGACAGGGTGAGAGTGACCATCCGACTCAGGAACGTCTTCCTGAGCAGACAGCGCCTCAAACCTGTTCGCAAGACGAACCGGCGAGGCCTCACGATCGGTCCCCCGGAATGTCTTGCGCCTCCTGCCACGCACTGGAGCAACCTCCCACGCAACCACGGGTGGGATGTCTGCCTCACTGCTAGCAGTATCAGGGCATGTCGCTGCCGCAGGCCGATCGGTGGAGACGACGGGAGTCCGTTCGGTCCCCAACGCCGGCCAACAACAACGACGCCCATCGATCGCAGCTTCCAACTGTGCAACCGAGGTTAACACAGCTTGAAGCTGCGAGCGAAGTGTCACCAGCTCAGACTACATCCGCACACAGCAGTCACAGTCCCTATTCATGATTACAGTGCAAACAAAAACAAAAACTACAGTCGAGATGCGTTCAAAGGAAAACTACACTGTTTGTTGAAACGCGGATGTGAATCTAATACGCACGACAGCTCAGTATAAATTTACAAATTGAGACGAGAAAGTGCAGACGAAAATCAATACTATATGTCGCTTCTAATCAGAAAATAAAGACAGACGACTGTCGAGACGCGATTCACACGGCGGAATAATACACTAACCAATTATTTAACGCGAATATGAATCAAATAAAAAGCGAGCACACAATAAATTTAACGAACTGAAGGGAAAAACGCAATGAAAAGTAAACATATGTAGCTTCTAGAGAGAAGCCGGTTACACTTACAACTGAGAATTTACTGCTAAACCACTGGAGAGGTGAGCTCTGGACGACGTCCGCTGGGCGACTTAGGTGTCGAATGGGAAGATCAAAGGCTAACCTTTTCAAGTGGGAATGCGTAGAAGACGAGCTCTGCCAATGTGGAGAAAAACGAACAATGACACACCTGCTTAGCTGTCCATCCTTGCCGGCGCCATTAACTTTCCAATACCCGTGGTTGGCCAACGACGCTGCAGTGAAGTGTGCCGAACACTGGAGAGAGATATGAGCCTGCTATCGACAATAATCCATCGGTCACCGAATCTGTTGTTGAGAAGCGTACGAACACGTCAACTGGAATGTGCAGGAGCTGCATCGTGCATGAGCCACATGTTGTGTCGTACTTGTAAAGGCACATGTTCTAGCAGCACAGGTAGAGTATCCCGTATGAAATCATGATAACGAGCTCCAGTGAGCGTAGGTGGAAGAACATGAGGCCCAATCAAGACATCACCAACAATTCCTGCCCAAACGTTCACAATTGGACCAACTGGCGGTGAATCGAGGAAGTACCGTTCAAATGTTCAAAATGTTTGTATAGCTTATGGGACTTAACTACGGGGTCATCAGTCCCTAAACTTACAAACTACTTACGAATTAGCTAATACTAAGGACGGCACAAATATCCATGCCCGAGGGAGGATTCGAACCCCCGACTGTAGGAAGTACAGTACATACTAACGAAACAATTGGGTATTTTGACAATTGTCTGCATGAATTATTTGAATTTACATTTAAAGAGAAAATAAAATGAGCTCTAACATGGAAATTAAGCGTTTCCGAACACATGTCCACCTTACATATTTTCTTTCTTTTTGCGTGAGTAATGTTTCCTGAAAGTTTGGCCGTACCTTTTTGTAACGCCTTGTAATTAGTACTTAGTTTTATTTGTAATCTAGTATATGTACCCTATAAATTACAGATGTAGCTCAGACATGATTAAATAAATAAATTAGTTATTTGTATAATGTCAGCAAAATTCTTCATAATAGTATGCAAAATCGTTTGGGATTCAGTAATTTATTTTGGAATCAACTTCACTCGACCGTGACAGCCAAGCGACTGTTCGTTTGACCGGTAAAATGCCGGTGGGTGAGCAAGCAGTGCTCCACCGATAAAATATCGGCTGATAATTACCGGCCGTCCAAAATCGGTGTGTGTGCAATCAGCCGGGGTTGGAACACTTGCGGGGAGTGACACTTGCGGGGAGTGACACTTGCGAGGAACCTGGGGCCCTTGGGGCGGATGATAGCATTTCCTGGGTACAGGCACACCAAGAAGTCTAGCACTGCTGTTGTCAAGTTTCCACACTGTTAACATAACACGAAATCAGTGAAATTGCACAACCTTTTGAAGAGCAATATAGTAACTTGTTCTAACTACATATCAATTCGTTGAGTGTTCCTCCTGAAAACAAAACGTCATTTTAATAGTGATAATGTTTGGAGAGTTATTAAGACATTCTCTGCTACTACAAGACGATGACTTTCCACAGACATACCTCCTAAAAGCATATTATTCAGAACACTAAGCATATCAAGACACCTGCGCAAGCAATAAATATATTAGGCACCCTGCACAGATACGTTGATGTAATTGACCGCTATGTAGTTAACCCCACTATCACGCAACTTCCATCTCTTTAAAAATAACTACTATGCTTTTTAATAGGAGACGCAACCTTAAACCTTCAATTAAAAAACGTTAATAATAAGTCAATGAGTATTTTACATACTTGAAGCGTTTATTCGTAGACCCCAAAACGATTTGGCTGTATTCGAATTACAAATACATCTAAGAAATGTATGAAATACGGAATGTGTAAGGGAATGTCACACACCGAAAAATGCTAAAGATAAATTCTATTTTCTATCACCGTCATGTAGAACCATTTTTACTCCGAACTTGGCATAAACAAACAGGGAGAAACAAGTTGCAAGACTTCCAGGAAAAATGAAGCGAAATTGGCAGCCAATAGTTGGTTATAAATTACATTGCCTGTTAACTGTATAAATATAAATTACCGAATACGCGGAACTCCTGTTCAGTACAGTCAAAAAGGTCTAAGGTAATAGGCAGTGGTTTACAATCAGATATCCGTATCACTCTCCTCCTCAAGAAGTCTGTGTGAAGATTTATATTCAGAACATTCAAGAAAAAGGCTACTGTGGTGTTGAAACTGCAAGAAGCAGCTCATTTACTCAGGAAGAGAAAACGTTATGGTGCCCGTAAATTTGAATGGCTGTATCTCTTGTAGTAACATTCATTTTTTGATAAAAATGTTAAAATCCTCTGAATACGGCACAGGCAGCGGCTGGAGGGCGTGGAGTAGGGGTGGTGTATCCCTACTTCTGGAACACTCTGTTCACTACCTGCAGCGTCCGGGTCTCCCGCAAGTGTCTACACATTTCCTTTCTCCGCAAGTGTCACTCCCCGCAAGTGTCACAAACTCCAATCAGCCTACGGGGAAGAACGTCCCTTGCTCGAGGGGCCGCTACTGAAGCTACCTGGCGAAGGGTCAGGTGTGCCAAATTGGCTGACGTATTTAGATTCGCTTGCAAACAGATGTCAATGTTTTGAAAGTTGTTTCACTTCCCAGCACTTAGCACACCAAGTTACCAGAATCATACATTCTAAAATCTGCTATGGCCGTAAATAAGATTTAGGAATATTACTTTTTCAATTTCGATAGTATATTATGACTTTTGGCATCACGGATTGTAACTCAAACTCACTTTCGCCGCAGGTTATTGGGCTACGCGAATTGACGTGACGGACGGTGTGAATTGGACGTGTCGCCTGTTATACAACGCTCCATCAGATTTATACATTCATTTTCATTTTGTTGTTGCTGGAAAACACTACACAAACATTCCACTACTAGCCATGTTGGCCGGCCTCGGTTGCCGAGGCGACTTGGGCGCTCCAGTCACGGTTTGCACGGCCACTACGGTCGGGGGTTCGAATCCCCCCTCGGGCATGGATATTTGTGCTGTCCTTAGTATTAGGTCAAATCAAATCAAATCTTTGTATAGTCTATGGGACTTAACTACGGGGTCATCAGTCCCTAAACTTACAAACTACTTATGAACTACTTACGAACTAGGATGGCACAAATATCCATGCCCGAGGGGGGGATTCGAACCCCCGACCGTAGTGGCTGTGCAGACCGTGACTGGAGCGCCTCAGTCTCCTCGGCCACCGCGGCCAGCTAGTATTAGGTAGTTCATAAGTAGTTTGTAAGTTTAGGGACTGATGACCCCGTAGTTAAGTCCCATAAGCTTAACAAACATTTGAACTAGCCATGTTTACGAATACGAAAGTTATGTCCAGGTAATGTCATATTTAACCTCTAAATAAATAAATAAGTGGCAAGGAAGCTGTATACTACTAGCGCTCCAAGCGGTCACATTTCTCACTGTCGGCCGCGGTGGCCGAGGGGACTGAGACGCTTCAGTCACGGTCTGCACGGCCACTACGGTCGGGGGTTCGAATCCTCCCTCGGGCATGGATATTTGTGCCGTCCTTAGCTGTAGGTAGTTCATAAGTAGTTTGTAAGTTTAGGGACTGATGACCCCGTAGTTAAGTCCCTTAAGCTTAACAAACATTTGAACATTTCTCACTGCAGGAAACAGGAGACGAGCGATTTCTTTGGTCAAATCTAGGCCGAGGCCTTAGATTTGATGAAATATTGGACGACGTTCCCATTACGCTACGTCCAATATTTCTTTGTCCAATTCTCTGACAAATAATTTGATAGTGTAATACCGGCCTAAGGACGTCCCTTGCCCGAGGGGCCGCTACTGAAACTACATGGCGATGGGTCAGGTGTGCCAAATGTCCGGCGTGGCAACTGTCGTGCATCCATAAATAGACACCCGGGCAACGCTGTGTACTACGGCTGCTTTAGTAAAGAGAAGGGGCCACTGAACTGTCGTGACCCGAGTGTCACCGATGCTTCCTACGTCACTGCATGCGTAAATACATTATAAGAAGCGATCGATCCGGTAAAGCTGCTGTTCTGGTCTGAGTTATGTCACGTTTTTATTTTATCTCTCTTACGTTACGCGGTAAAGTGCGCTACACGGTCTGCTTGGACCGAGTTATAGATAAACCGCTACTTAGAGAGACCTTCCGGCCGGATGGCTTAACAACGATTGCTGGACAGCGGTAATTAACTTCCAACGTTTCATTCGTTGTGTGTTCCGGGGCAGCTACAGCTTTTCGACCGCATAATTTCCAGACATTGCCGGTTTCGTAATCAGTGACCGGTGGGGCGGTGTCCTCACATGGCGGAGGCTAATGCGGCAGCCGCGACGAGTGACCCTGCGGGGAACAAGCTGGTGGAACCCGAACGCGTTCCGCTGTAAGCGGACCTCGACATGATCCGAGTGACCGGTCCACTGGGCGCAGGTCACGTCGTGCTAAGGTCGAGCGGACAACTTCTGGCCACCTCATCGCTCACGCGCAATAATCTCGAAAATAACAGCCGTTAAAACGGAATCGACCGTGCTTGCTGAATTTACATCGAGCTCCTTCCGCCGAAGGAGGTGACAGACCCCTCCGACTTGTTTGAACAGGCCGGTGCCCTCCAGTTGAGAGTGTGTAGCTGAGACGTTCCTGTTTTACGTGAATCTTTTTGAATGTTAAGTTCCCGAAGAGTGCGGCTGACCTGCCGTGGTACACAAAAAACAGGTTAGATCACTCTTGTAAAAGCGCGGAAAGAAAAACGTTCCAAATTTTAACGGACACAAAATCCCCAAGACAGGCAATCTGTTTGCAGATACTCTAATTTTAGCTCGAACTTCAGTGCGAGAAGCTTAAGCGTCGTTCCCACAGCCTGTGGTTTGACGAGCGTCCTAGCCGGCCGCGGTGGCCGAGGGAACCGCCCGGTCAGAGGGCTGAACGGCCTCTGTAATAAAAAAACCTGAGCCAAATCACATCGAACAAGAACGAACAAACATGATCAGCATCGGCAACGAACAGAACTGCTGATAAAAAAAAGGGGGCACTGGGGCGCTCCAGTCACGGTCTGCACGGCCACTACGGTCGGGGGTTCGAATCCCCACTCGGGCATGGAGATTTGTGCGGTCCTTAGTGTTAGTTCGTAAGTAGTTTGTAAGTTTAGGAACTGATGACCCCGTAGTTAAGTCCCATAAGCTATACAAACAAATATTGTAACGCCTAGATTTTTTGAGAGCACACAATGCGCGGTCGCAACGGCTGTACCATAACAAAGGTAGAGAACAACATAAAATTAATTATGCTATTACGACCACAGATTCGAGTTGCCAGTAAAATTACCAACTCCCTGATGTCAATAAAAGACAGCGCAGATTGACAGCTTCTTATTTATATTGACAAATTGAAAATGAGCGAACACTAGTTTGGAAATTAGATTTCAGTGGCAAGAACTCTGTTTAATTATGGCCCTAATATTAACAATCTACATCTACAACCATACTCCGCAAGCCACCCGACGGTGTGTGGCGAAGGGTACCTTGAGTACCACTATCGATATTCCCTCCTACTCCAGTCACGTATTGTTCACGGAAAGAAGGATTGTCGATATGCTTTGTGTGGGCTCTAATCTCTCTGATTTTATCCTCACGATCTTTTCGCGAGATATACGTAGGAGGGAGCAATATACTGCTAGACTCCTCTGTAAAGGGAAGTTCTCGAAACTTCGACAAAAGCCCGTACCGAGCGACAGAGAGTCTCTCCTACAGAGTCTTCCACTGGAGTTTAACAATCATCTCCGTAACGCTTTCACGATTACCAAATTATCGTGTAGCGAAGCACGCTGCTCGCCGTTGGATCTTCTCCACTTCCTCTATCAATCCCACCTGGTACGGATCCACACCGATGAGCAGTATTCAAGCTGTGGGCGCACAAGTGTACTGTAACCTACCTCCTTTGTTTTCGGACTGTATTTCCTAAGAATTCTCCCAATGAATCTAAGTCTGGCATCTGCTTTACCAACGATGGATTTTATATGGTCGTTCCATTTTAAATCTCTCCTACTGACTACTTCCACATAATTTATGGAATTAACTGCTTCCAGTTGCTGACCTGCTATAGTGTAGCTAAATGATAAAGGATCTTTCTTTCTGTGTATTCGCAGCACATTACACAGTTAATTAAGACACAGTGCGTTTAAACTGATTGAAAGCGCAACGGATATTTTGAACAAAGTTTCTAATTTATAGTAACTAATTGAAAATGGGCCCTAGTTTGGAAATGAGATTTCAGTGGAAAGAACTGATTACTGCCACGTGAACATTTACATTTAAAGAAAATCTCAAACTCGACACGTACGTGACTGGGATGGGAATCTTTACAACAACGACGCTTATCGCTGCGGCGTGGGCTGCTTACGAAACTACAATCGCCAACATTCTGCTCCGAATGCGAAAATACATTGCTGACTCTCACTTACATAGGTAGAAATGATCATCAGAATAAAATACTAGAAATCAGAGCCCGAACGGAGAGATTCAGGTGTTCGTTCTTCCCGCGCGCTATTCGAGAATGGTATGGGAGATAAAATAGTATAACGGTGGTTCGATGAACCCTTAAATGTGATTTGCAGAGTATCCCATGTAGATGTAGATATACCATGCAACAAGAATAGAAAAATGCCTCAATCAGGAAAATGAGGGACTAGGTTGAGCTGAAATAAGAAAATTAGTAATCATTAAATTATTTATTTTTGCTAAAGAAACACACCTTTGTTGTTGACTTGTCAATAATCGTGATTAAATGGGTTTGTACAATACCGTTACATACAAATATCCTCGTCCTCTTAATATACAATTCCTCTTTCAATATCAAATCAAATTTCATCACCCTCTGGCAGGATACATTCATAGGTACATAAACCAATCAACGAAAAGAAATTCGGCACGTGAATCATAGCCGATCAACCGAACCGTACAACACGGTAACTACCATGCGACTGACTGAACTATCTTCCAAATCGACGTTTTTACTTGCCTACTCTCCACTGCCCACCTCAGAGGACAAAGATGGTGCTGTAACGCAGATGCTACATCGCAGTTACAACGATATTATGGTGTGCAGTGGTTACAAACATCAAATAACATTATCGAAGCATATAATCGATGAATTTTACAAAATAATAAAGCCGTAAAGCAAATACATGTCCAGATTCACAAAATATCACACAATAAACCATAAATAATAATATTCATCCTATAGCTGCCTACTTTCAAGAAACTTAATTAAAAAGTTTCCATATTAAATTCATTAATTTAGGGTGTTATATTAATTTTTAACAACCAAGGAGCCTTACAGAATGTTAGCTTACATAGAAGACAATCAAATGAAGGGGATACAGTAATTTCTGAATTACCCGTTTGGGTTAACGTAGAAATCGCTGAAAATGGAGAACTTCCTGGCGCAGTTGGTAGCCGTTAAATTTAAAGGCAAGCGGAATCCACGCCGTGGTGGAGGCATACCAGCGCTTTGCCCCGTGCAGGAACAACTTTGGACTTCGGCACACTGCGGTGCCGTTCCCGGCGAACAGCCACGCTCCACCATTCGGTTTCAAAGCTGGGAATTATTCTCCTCGCGGATACGCTAGGGCGGAAGTTACCGCCATATTAGTAAAGTCTGACTTTCAGGGCCGTCAAAATGTTCAAATGTTTGTATAGCTTATGGGACTTAACTACGGGGTCATCAGTCCCTAAACTTACAAACTACCTATGAACTACCTAATACTAAGGACGGCAGAAATATCCATGCCCGAGGAGGGATTCGAATCCCCGACCGTAGTGGCCGTGCAAACCGTGACTGGAGCGCCTCAGTCCCCTAGGCCACCGCGGCCGGCTTTGAGGGACATCCGCGTAGGTTAAAATGACTGGCGTGTGGAAGCAAATTGCTAATGAGCAATTTGACCACAATCGTCCAGTGAACTTGCCATTCATTTTATAATGAGGTAACCTTGGCCGTTTGGACCCTGCTCTTGCCATAGTAATACGATTTTCATGGCTAGGAACATTCTTTCTGATTCAAAAACTCACCGCTCTCTCAAGGGACTACAAATGTATCTTTTTAAAGTGTGTTCATTTATTGGTTATTATTAATATTACCTTGTCCTACAGCCACGGCCACTACGGTCGGGGCTTCGAATCCCCCCTCGGGCATGGATATTTGTGCCGTCCTAGTTCGTAAGTAGTCCATAAGTAGTTTGTAAGTTTAGGGACTGATGACCCCGTAGTTAAGTCCCATAAGCCTTACAAACATTTGAACATTTTTGTCCTACAGCAAGGTGGTTTCGTGCCAAAATAATATTTGTGAAATAATATTAAACATGCAACAGGACTACCTCAAATTCGTCATCTCTTTCTGAATACATTTTGTATCTTTTCTGCATATTTGATCTGTAACTTTCCCACTGTCCCTTTTCCCCAACAAACAGCTTAGTTCATACCTACAATACTGGGAATAAATATGTTCTACACAAGGACTTAAAAGCACTTACTTTAGTTCAAAAAGGGGTCTACTACTCAGGAACACATATATTCAATAATTAACCAACAACTACAAAAAATTAGCTACAAATAAATATCAGTTTAAGAGGAGCATAAAAGACTTCCTAGACTCCTTTTACTCCACTCACGAATTCTTAAATAGAGCCAAATGATGCATGTATCAGTATTCATACTATTAGTATTATCATATTATCAGCTTGTAAAAAGTGTATGTACCTGTATTAGGTATTACTAATGTTGTTGTTGTTGTGGTCTTCAGTCCAGAGACTGGTTTGATGCAGCTCTCCACCCTACTCTATCCTGAGCAAGCCTTTTCATCTCCTCATAAGAACGACAACCCACATCCACTTGAATCTGCTTACTATACGCGTCACTTGGTCTCCCTCTGCGATTTTCACCCCACACACTTCCCTCCAACGCTAAATTCACAATTCCTTGATGTCTAAGAATGTGTCCTACCAATCTATCCCTTCTTTTAGTCAAGGTATGCCAGAAATTTCTTTTCTCCCCAATTCGGCTCAGTACCTCCTCATTAGTTACGCGATCCACCCACCTAATCTTCAGCATTCTTCGGTAGCACCACATTTCAAAAGCCTCTATCCTCTTTCTGTCCACACTGCTTATCGTCCATGTTTCACTTCCATACAAGGCAACACTCCATACAAATGCCTTCAGAAAGGACTTCCTTAGGCTTAAATCAATATTCGATCTTAACAAATTTCTCTTTTTCAAGAAGGTATTTCTACCCATTGCCATTCTGCATTTTATATCATCTGTACTGCGACCATCATTTGTTATTTTACTGCCCAAGTAACAAAACTCATCTACCTCCTTTATTGTTTCGTTACCTAATCTAATTCCTTCAGCATCACCTGATTTTCTTACACTGCACTCCATTACCCTAGTTTTACTCTTGTTAATGTTCATCTTATATGCACCTTTCAGCACACTGTCCATTCCGTTCAATTGCTCTTCCAGGTCCTTTGCTGTATCTGAAATAATTACTATGTCGTCGGCAAAAAGCAATGTTTTTAATTCTTCACCCTGAACTTTAATTCCTTCTCCAAATTTCTCCTTGCTTTCCTTTATAGCTTGCTCAATGTACAAATTGAACAACATTGGGGAAAGGCTACAACCCTGTATTACTCCCTTTCCAACCACTGCATCCCTTTCCTGCCCTTCAACTCTGACAATCGCTGTCTGGCTTTTGTACAAGTTGTAAATAACCTTACGCTCCCTATATTTTAATCCTGCTTGCTTCAGAACTTTAAAGAGTTTATTCCAATCAACATTGTCAAAAGCCTTCTCCAAATCTACAAAAGCTAGAAATGTTGGTTTGCCTTTTCTTAATCTATCTTCTAGGATAAGCCGTAAAGTGAGTATTGCCTCCCGTGTTCCTACATTTCTCCTGAACCCAAACTGATCTTCCCCGAGGTCGGCTTCTACCAGCTTTTCCATCCTTCTGTATATAATTCGTGTTAATATTTTGCAACCATGACTTATTAAACTAATGGTTCTGTAGTTTTCACACCTGTCTGCACCCGCTTTCTTTGGAATGGGGATTATAACATTTTTCTTAAAGTCTGAGGGTACTTCACCTGTCTCATACATCTTACACACAATGTGAAACAATTTTGTCATGGCTGGTTCTCCCAGAGACTTCAGTAGCTCTGACGGGATATCATCTACTCCAGGGGCCTTGTTTCGACTTAGATCTTTCAGTGCTCTGTCAAATTCATCTCTCAGTATAGTATCTCCTATTTCATCAGCATCTACATCCTCTTCCCTTCCTACAATAGTGTCTTGAAGTTCATTTCCTTTGTGGAGCCCCTCTATATACTCTTTCCACCTTTCAGCTTTCCCTTCTTTGTTGAGAACTGGTTTTCCATCAGTGTCCTTGATATTCTTAGAGCTGTTTTTCTTATCTCCAAATGTTTCTTTTATTTTCCTGTAGGCTGTATCTATTTTTCCCCTATTTATACATTCTTCTACATCCTTGCATTTGCCTTCTAGCCATTCCTGCTTAGCCATTTTGCACTTCCTGTCAATCTCATTTTTTAGTCGTCTGTACTCCATTTTGCCTGTTTCATTTACTGCATTTTTATACTTTCTCCTTTCATCGATTAAATTTAGTATCTCCTGTGATATCCAAGGATTCTTTGTAGGTCTTGCCTTCCTACCGATTTTGTCCTCTGCTGCCTTCACTATTTCATCTCTCAATTTTACCCATTCCTCCTCAACTGTTTTATTTTCCCCTGTTTCTGTCAATTGTTGCCTGAAGCTCCCTCTGAAATTCTTAAGAACTTCAGGTTCCTTCAATTTATCTAGGTCCCATCTGCTTATTTTCCCACCTTTCTGTAGTTTCTTCAGTTTCAGCCTACAGTTCATAACCAACAAGTTATGGTCAGAGTCTATGTCTGCCCCTGAGTATGTCCTACACTTCAAAACCTGGTTCCGAAATCTATGTCTTACCATTATAAAGTCTATCTGGTATCTCCCGGTGTCTCCTGGTCTTTTCCACGTATACAACCTTCTTTTGTGATTCTTAAACCAGGTGTTTGTTATAACTAAATTATGTTCCGTGCAAAATTCTACCAGGCGGCTTCCTCTTTCATTCCTTTTGCCCAGACCATATTCACCCACTATCTTCCCTTCCCTTCCTTGTCCTACTACCGAATTCCAGTCTCCCATAACAATTAAGTTTTCCTCTCCCTTAATTGTCTGAATAATTTCCTTTAGCTCCTCATATATTTCTTCGATCTCCTCATCATCGGCAGAGCTAGTTGGCATATAAACCTGTACTACTGTTGTCGGTGTTGGCTTCGTATCTATCTTGACAATGATAATGCGATCGCTGTGCTGGCCATAGTAGTTTACCCGCATTCCTATTTTCTTATTCATTATCAATCCTACTCCTATGATACCCCCAACTGATTTTGTATTTATAATCCTGTACTCACCTGACCAGAAATCCTGTTCATCCTGCCACCGAACTTCACTAATCCCCACTATATCTAACTTCAACCTATCCATTTCCCTTTTTAAATTTTCTAATTTTCCTACTCGATTAAGGGATCTAACATTCCACGCTCCGACCCGTAGAATGCCAGTATTGTCTTTCCTGATGATCACATCCTCCTGAGTAGTCCCCGCCCGGAGATCCGAATGGGGGACTATTTTACCTGCGGAATATTTTACCCGAGAGGATGCCATCATCATATGTTCATACAGTAGAGCTGCATGTCCTCGGGAAAAATAACGGCTGTAGTTTCTCCTTGCTTTCAGCCGTTCGCAGTAGCTATGTGCCAAAACCACATTAGCTGATGTTACAAGGCCAGCTCAGTCAATCATCCAGACTGTTGCCCCTGTAACTACTGAAAAGGCTGCTGCCCCTCTGCAGGAACCACACGTTTGTCTGGCCTCTCCACAGATACCCCTCCGCTGTGGTTGCACCTACGGTACGGCTATCTGTATCGTTGAGGCACGCAAGCCACCCCACCTCGGTAATGTCTGTGGTTCATGGGACAGGTATTAGTAATTAGTAATATTATTTTATAAACTAGTAAAAAAGACTTCTTACACATCCACGAGGAACACCTAACACGGATCTGTGTAACGAACCAACTAATCTAATCTGAATCTTCAATAAGTCGACAAAACGCCTGCCGAGTGAAGAAGTCCGACGCCGTTACGGTCCAAGAACAGCAGTTCTGGAGGTGAGTGAAACTTCCTGTCTGAGCGGAAAGTCGATACGCAGTAACCCTTCTTGCTTCATCTTCTCTAGAAAAACTTCAGCAGTTACTATCTGTTGTCCGTCGCGGCTCGTCGGATTCCGACATCCATCTGTTCCCACGGCGCTTGAAGACTCGTGGCTTGGCAAGTATCGAATGGCCACCAGACACTAGCAGATGTCATATCTTCGTTGGTCTCTCAGCTTTTGCCTCGGCTCACGATGGAGCCACATCCTGGATTATATGAGAAAGGAAGTGCGCAACGCATTTTCGGGTACCAGTTACACGTGCGCGGTACGTTGTTGTACATATACATAAATACTCAACAAGTCACATTGAAGTGCATGGCAGACGGTAAATCGAACTGCTTTTACGATGTTTTTCTACAGTTCCATTCTCTAATAGATCGCGAAAAAAAGGGACATCTAAATCTTACATTTTCGATCAGATTTCTCTTATTTTATATTGATGATCATGTCTTCCTATGTAAGTCGGTTTTAACAAAATGTGTTCGCATTCGGATGAGAAAGTTGGTGGAAGAAATTTCGCAAATAGATCTCGTCGCAACGAGTAACGCCTCATTCTGGCTACGACAACTCTGTGTTCACTAATCCCTGTCCCTATTTTGATACTCTTTATTAGCTCCCGATAATTAGTTGCTAAGAGGTCATGTATATTTTCACAACCGTTTATGAAACTTTTTATAGAATAATGGCATCAGTTTTCCGAATTTTCAGAAAACCAATGCTTTTAGAGCCCTAGAAATCGAGTGAAGTTACCCTACCATGGTTTTTTTTTTTTTTTTTTTTTTTTTTGCGTAATTTCGTGAGGAGAAGCATAACATCAGCATAATTTTATACTCCTCCAGGTAGGTTTGAGACTGAAATAGATGGTAAAATAATTTCATGATCATTGAAATATAACAAAAATGAAATGACTGACTTCCTGAAAGTATTTAGACAGAAAAGCAGCAAAGTAGTGAGGGGTGATCACGGCTCCTTCTCTGCGTGTATCACAAATAGCTAAGTATACGGCTTGATAAGTACTATTAAATAATTTGGTGCCACAAAATTTAATTAAATAGATCATCTACGGGAACTATGTTTACTTGCACATTCTACTGCCTTTCATTATACAGGGTGGTTGGATATTCCAGTTACAAACCTCTAGGACCTGTAGAGGGTATTGAGTACATACCATTTTCAAAAGGAAACCCATGTGTAACTCGCCAGCGTCATGTGATTGGACCAGACCTCCTAACATCCAAACTCACGGGTCCCGTATACTTAGTCTTCCTACGACACGTATTAAACGTATTGGACTCGTTCTGGGAAGATGAGCAATTGAACGACCGTCAGGAAATGTGGTGTCGGCATGATGGTGCACCACCTCACTTTCCACTGGCTGCCCGGAGACATCTGAACGGACAATTTGGTGAAAGATGGATAGGCCATGGTGGTCCATCGATCACCGGATTTAACCCCTATGGACTACCTCTTGGGGGGGGGGGCGTATGAAGAGCCTAATTTATGAGACACCTGTAAATAAAGAAGAAGATCTACTGGCACGAGATTTGACCGTTGTACGAGATATTGAAGAGACACGAGGTGGCATGGAGAGAGTGTACCAGAACATGCTTCGGAGGTACAATGTGTGTAACGACGTTGGTGGTCGCCACATCGAGCCGCTGTTGTGATGCATCGGTACGTTGCGGCTGGTGCCGTAGATGCTGGGTTCTTGTTGTTGTCGACTAATGTAAACCATAAGGCGTAAATTGTAATGAAAATGCGTAAGTAATAACGGAACGATTGAGTATTCTTTTCAAATTAATTGCAGCAACTGTACTGGCCCCCCCAGGGGCTCACGGTTCTTTTGTGAGTACGTGCGTGGCGAGCACGGAGTCCAGAGCTAATGCAGTCTTCCTTCCTTCTTTCCTCCATGGACTTCGTTTCCTTCCCCCTCCCCTCCTTTCCTACCCTCACTCCTTCCCCTCCCCGCCGGAGGACCGATAACCTAAGCAGTCTGGTCCACCTCATCCATCGGTGTCCGGACACATGCCACGCCGGACACTTGCCACGCCGGACATTTGCCACACTTTTACCTGCTCGAAGGGTCGGGTGCCCCTGTCTCCTCCTCCTCCTCCTCCTTTGTAGTGCAGATGATCGGAATTATGGCATTTCCATTTAAAAAACTATGGTATTTTCTATGCGACTCAGCTAAACAAGGTAGAACAACAGTGTACTTTACAAGCATAGAATTCTATATTCCTTCATTTCTGTCATTGATTTCAACATTGTCCCAATTCACTTTATTAACTAATATTTCGCCACAAAAAATTTATGAAGTGTATCGTTCTTTTTATTTTATTTTATTTTTTATTTATTTATTTATTTTTTTTTTTTTTTTTTTTTTTTTTTTTTTTTTTTTTTTTTTTTTTTTGATCGCAATATAAAATGTCATATGTGTATTTCCCAAGCCCACACAGATGTAGCAATTAATATATGTACAAATGTAGTGATCAAACTTGAATAATAAGCGAATATTCGAATTACCTTTATATCGTTCCTTTCATGTTCCTTCGATGCCGATGGACTGTATCTATCGCAATCAGTAAGTGTGGAAGAAAGCAACCGTACAAACGGAGGGAGAATGGATCCATCTTTGTGACTGACACAACAGACGGTATTGCTATCGTTTCCCAAAAGTTATAAATATTTCGATTTCGGGATATTGAAAAGAAGTTGCAAATTTCGGCGAGATGTCGAACAAAAATACCTCTTTCCTATTGGCTGTATCGTGTAAGATCGGAGACGGAGGTTTGGAAGCAAACAGCAGGAGTACGGGGAAGGGCGTCCCTTGCCTGAGGGGTCGCTAATCCGACTAACTGGCGAAGGGTCAGTGTGGCAAATGTCCGGCGTGGCAAAAGTCCGGCGTGGCAAGTGTCCGGCATCCATCCCAACCAACCAACCAACCAATTGCACTGTGCCACGCATAATTACATTCCTCAAGTAGGAGTGAATGAGATAATCATCTGAACTGAAACCGTCTCGGACATGGGTTCCTATTCAAAATGTTATGTACTCACTACCCTCTACAAGTCCTAGAGCCGGCCGCAGTGGCCGAGCAGTCTGCGACGCGCCAGTCACAGTCCGCACGGTCGGTACGGTCGCGGGTTCGAATCCCTCTCGGGCATGGATATTTGTGTTGTCTTTAGTATAAGGTAGTTCATAAGTAATTTGCTAGTTTAGGGACTGGTGACCCCGCAGTTAAGCCCCTTAAGCATAACAAACATATGAGTATTTGAACAAGTCCTAAAAAGTTGTAACGAGAATTTCCGATGACACTATGTAGATTTGTTTTATTGTTGAATACAACTAGGACCTACTAATGAGCGAAACCGTGCATGACTAAAAAAAAAAAAAAAAAAAAAGAAAGAAAGAAAAAAAAACATTTAATATTCTACAAAAGAGTTTACCATAGTTTTCCTTAGTGTGTGGATGTTGTGTAAAATGATGGGCCTTTTTTCGTATGCAAACCATTTAGGCTTTTATACTTCAATAGCACTAGCCTTAGTTCTTTTATTCTTTCACCTTTAACGCCAGCTTCTTGTAAGTCACTATAAAATATATATTTTTCTTTCAACTGCTTTAACCCTTTCGGGGGCGCATTTTTTGTGCCAGTGCAGCGAAGCAATTATTATTATTATTATTTGTATTGAATTAGTTGTCTGATCAATTTACTATATTTCAATTTTGACGATTTTACTTTTTGTGATTTGTGTCTGAAAACTATGGTTGTATATATATCACCACAGTGCCTTTCTAGCTTTCGTTGCCATTACATGAATTAAAAACCGTGATTTCTTATTATCTTACTTTATTTAAAAAATATTTACGTTTCATGTTGACTATTTAAAAGTAATATTTCTTTCTCAACCAGATATTCAAATGATCGTCACAATCCTGCGACAAACAGAAACTGATTCTTGTAGCAGTTTTGCTATACCTGCTAAAGTGTATCACCACATGACGTCAAGCACATATAGAGATAGTCAGACACATTCCCAGAAACTTTGAGTACTGTTAAGTTGGTGGAAAATATGCCTCCTAAGGATCGCAATATAAACTGTCGTATGTGTATTCCCGAAGCCCCTTTTAGTATCGACTTTGGTGGTAAGCATACTCCCCAGGAAGCCCATAAAACCGTTATGCGGTGATAAATATACTTCCCACAACTGTAAAAGCTATAATAAGCAACAAATGGAAACCAGAGATAGTGCAGCGGACTGCCACTAGGGTCCAGGAGAGTCCTGTGCTGTGTAAGGCACATGAGTAGATTGGCTACCCTCTGATCGATTTCGGCGTTGGCTTTCTTCCGCAAATACGAACTCTGGTGGAGGAAAATGACGATCTTTGGCGGTGGATTGGTCTGTGGACAGTCGGTTACGGGCGATCGAGAAGGAAGTGCCATCTTGTGACAGCGTGGAGAAGATTGTTGTTGTTCGCTGTTATACTGAGTACCGACACAAGTCAGTACGGACAAGTGCAGGAGCTTACGCTTGCTGATTGTGTTGGAACACTGTACTGTATTTCATTTCCGCGGAGGAACTGCACGGCGACAAGTTTGGCCAAATCATGCAGTGTATGTTGTCGGCGAGTATATTAAGGTCACTTCGGCGAATGATTTATTGACGTGTGACAATGCAAGTGCCCCATGATATGGCATACAGCAATGCAGGTACTGTGATTGTGTTCGCTGCTTGAAATCGGCCCGAGCGATATCAAGTGTAACTTGCTGTGAGATGCGGTGGACATTTCTATATGGCTGAGCCACATTATGACTTTTAATGCCTGCTAACTGTATGAACTGCTTGACATTTGGTTTTTATTGGTTGATTTTGTTTGGGGGTGGTTCCTCGCTGGTGTGCTATACTTAATACCGCTATTAACAATGGGGTGTACTAATTAACATTAAGCTGATGAAACTGTGGTGACGTATTGTGGTCAACATTGACAAACCGTTAATACTAGTCTGTTGCAGGTACGTCTTCTTTGAATATGTTGTTACAGTATATGGTAGGAAGCTCAATGTATTTACTGAACTGAGTTATGAGCTCACCAAGGAGCTGAATCCTGTTTTCTGACCTGGATAAAATTCTGAGAGGAAAGCATACGTTTGTTTGAGTTTAATAATTGTTTTAATTTTCATATTCTTGTATTATTTCTGTAGTGTATACTAGGTTTGGAATTTGTTCAGTTGCAGGCTGACGCCAATTTATTAAAGTATTTGTAAATTATCAAAACTTACATGGTCGGTTTTTAAATTAAAATTGGAAGTTGAAGTAACTTATTAACGTCAAACGACTTGATGAACAGCTTCATTGCAGAGAAGTTTTGTAATATGTTTTCAAGTTAACTATCAATAAATGTTATTAATTGTGGAAGACTGTAACTCAATCAATCGTTCCCACCTTTAATCCTGGCCCACATGTTCTGCCGTCACAGTCCTGAAGTGGTAACTCATATTCCCACAAATGCAGCAAACAGATACCATTAGTGGAAAGGAAATCTCCCACGGTCCGTGAGAGTGTTAAAGAACAATGAACGACTATGCTACTCGCTTTTTGATTTCAAGCATAATACACCTTGTTTCCGTATTTATCATAAGCTTGCAGCGGGTTCTAGGAAGGGCGTTCTCCCTCATTTTGATCTCAACATTTCACAATCACTTTACTGGATCACTCCACAATTACTACGCCTTGAAGACGGTAAAAAACTTAATGTATTCATACTGTACTTACACAAAGTAAGACAGAGCACAACAGAACGGGTGCTCGAACCACGAGACCTCGATGTTTCGAGAAATTGTGAATCTGCTCCTGTCACCACGAGGCAAGGCTACTAACGACAAGCCGCGGTGGTGTAGCCGAGTGGTCTAAAGCGCCTCGCTGCAGGGCGCGCGGTTGCTCGCCGTGGAGGTTCGAGTCCTCCCTGGGGCATGGGTGTGTGTGTTGTCCTTAGGTTAGTTTACCTAGGTTTAAGGAGTTTGTAAGCTACGGACTGATGACCACGCAGTTTGGTCCGATAGATTTACAGACATTTTCAACTAACAACAAGTTCTCGCGTTCCCCCGGTGCGAGATGTGACAAACTTCAAACGAGGCTGAAAGCGCAGATCGTGATAAGGAGGCTTTATAATATAAATTCAAAGAAGTGCTATCGACAGCAATTGACAGTTTTATACCAAATAAATTAATAAAAGAAGGAGGTGATCCTTCCTTGGTACACAAAACAGGTCAGGACACTGATGCAAAAACAACGGAAAAGGCATGCTAAATTTAAACGAACACAAAAACCCCAGGATTGACGATTCTACACAGAAGCTCGGTATTCAACGAGGACTTCAATGAGATATGCCTACAATACTTATCACAACGATACTCTTTCTCCAAATTTGACTGAAAACCCAATAAGATTTTGGTCATATGCTAAGTATAGCAGAGGCAAAACACAAACAATACCCTCACTACGAGATGTTGTGGGACAAGATAGTCGTACTACATTTTAGTATGTAAGCCCTGTTTTAAAGTTGCAAATAGGAAAAACGAAACTTTTAATTTAAAATGCATAAATGTTAGATGTTAATGTAAATATTGTTATTTTATATTATGATTCTTAAAATGTCGTAGCCGCCGCAGCCAACCTTGAAGTATGTGACCACCAGCAGAATTTAACTGACAGCCTCGGGGCTACGAATGCAGCTGCGCCTTCTTTATTGCCGCTCGTCAATCGTTTCAAAGAAGAAAAGAGAGACATTAAATAATTATTGTTGTTTGAGATTCAGTCCAAGCTGGTTGTACAGATTCAGGTCTCTTACTAAACTGACTTTGTATTAGTATGAAGAAGAATAAATATTTGTTAATATTGAAAAGTATCTTACATTTATGAAGAGTTATTTATAATCAAGAATATATTATAGTAAGAGTAATTTTATTTTTGTGAAGAACATCGGCTTATTTCAGAAAACAACTTAAATTCTGAATGAAATTATTACTGACGAGCTTCGAATGTGATATTATATTGGTATCGAGTGTGAATATGGAAAAACAGTGTTTAGCAGGCGGTGGAATATTAATTTTTTCAGTACAAGTTAGCGACAGCAAACAGTAGTGCCTGTGTTTCACTTCGATAAAATTTTAGTAACGCCCACAGAGTAGTTTCCTTGCCCCGCTCGTACAAGAACCTAATTTACCAAAGAAGACGAAACCAACATTCCAGATTTCGAATTATGGACAGAGGCCGTCATGAGCAACGTAGAAGTAGATATCTTCGGAGTAGTGCAGCAACTAAAATCACTTAACAAGAACAAGTCTCCTGGTCCGGACTGTATACCAATTAGATTTCTATCTGATTATGATGAAGCGATAGCTCCCTAACAGCCATATACAACTGCTCTCTCATAGAAGGATCTGTACCAAAAGATTGGAAAGTTGAACAGGTCACACCAATATTCAAGAAAGGCAGTAGGAGTAACACACTAAACTACAGGCCTATTTCATTGACGTCAATTTGCAGCAGGGTTTTGGAACATATCCTGTATTCAAATATTATGTATTATCTCGAACAGAATGATTTATTGACCCAAGGTCAACACGGATTTAGAAAATATCGTTCATGCGAAACACAACTAGCTCTTTACCCACACGAAGTGATGGATGATATAGACAAGCGTTCGCAAATCGATTCCATATTTCTTGATTTCCAGAAGACTTTTGACACCGTACCTCACAAACGGCTTTTAATCAAATTGCGTGGTTGTGGTATATCGCCCCTGATTTGTGACTGGATAGGGGTTTTCTGTCAGAGAGGACACAATTTGTGGTAATCTATGGTAAGGCATCGACTAAAACAGAGGTGATATCGGGCGTTCCACAGGGTACACCGGTGTATATCGTATTCCCTGCAGTTGTGGCATGTCATATATTGGTCAGACAATGAGGACTGTGGAAGACCGATGTATTGAGCATCAACATTACACGCGCTTACAACAGCCAAACAAATCCGCTGTTGCAGAACACTGTCTTGGCACCGGTCATTCTATGGAATACAACACGGAGATTCTGACATGCACTTCCACCTGCTGGGATAGTGTTTTTAAGGAAGCTGTAGAAATTAAACTAGCAAGCGACCTTATAATTAGAGATGGTGGTTTTTGTTTAAATTCTGCTTGGAATCCAGCACTGTCTCTAGTCTAAAACCAGACGGACAGAATTAATGCTATCTCACCTGTTGAATAACAGTTACTATCGATATTTTTTATGTTAGGTCATCTTTGGTTGTGTTGATTCTGCAGTGACTTGTACTGTGTGTGTTATCTTCCTTGTTTACCCTTTACAAACCGAGGTATTAAAGACTATTGCACTATTGCAGTTGTGCCTTGAGAATGGCAGGATGTCCTCCTGCCGAAATATCGGCGGTTGTCGACGACGTCACCCGGCAGCATACCCGTAAGTTGTTTGAATATACGATTGGTTTCAACGATGCATTTTCAACATACTATTTCAGTGTTAAAATATACAAATAGATTAAATCTGAATGCAGGAGCGTGTAGAGCACATAAAATACCTCCGAAAACCATATCAAACTCGATTTTGTCCGTAAGTGGACAATATACTTTTTGATTAGTTGCTCATTTAAGAGCGCTGTACAAACGTTCATGTTTAAACGTGGTTGTTATTTCATTGTTAGATCCTGCAGGTTGGTTCCAACAATGACAACTTCCGCGGTTAGTGGCAAGTACTGCTGGCAGCTTTCTCCGTATCACGGGTCCAAGTCATCGCGTTTGAACTGCAGTCCGTTTCCCGTTCTTTCCGCTCCACAGCCCGCACCGACCCACAACGATGTGGTTTAACAAATGGCGGCATTGATAAGGCACTGGTATGACGCTGACTGTGAAGTTTGGTACTGCCGGCCGCGGTGGCCGGGGAGACTAAGGCGCTCCAGTCACGGTCTACACGGCCATTACGGTCGGGGGTTCGAATCCCCCCTCGGGCATAGATATTTGTACCGTCCTAGTTCGTAAGTAGTTCATAAGTAGTTTGTAAGTTTAGGGACTGATGACCCCGTAGTTGAGTCCCATAGACTATACAAACATTTGAACATTTTTTGAACTTTGGTACTACGTCTTCCAGTATAGGTCAACATTTAGATTAAGCAGGTGAATTTTTAAGATTGATGACGTGCCCAAATTATTTGGTCGTGTGCTACACGTTCGCCATCCCTGTCATAGGGTAATCTAGTTCTCCCACTATTTCATTGTAATCGTGATTTTTGCTGCGAAATTTGTAAGAGTGGCACTCCTGCAAGAAAGGATATGGTGGAGACGTGGCTTAGCCACAGCCTAAGAGATGTTTCAGGAAGGAAACATTCACTCTTCAGCGGAATGTGCGCTGATATGACACTTCTTGGCATCCTGGCCTTCTGGAAACATCCCTTAGGCTGTGGCTAAGCCATGTCTCCACCATATCCTTTCTACCAGGAGTGCTGGTCTTGCATGTTTCTCAGGAGAACTTCTGTGAATCTTGGAAAGTAGGAGGCGAGGTACTGGCGGAAGTAAAGTTGTGAAGCGGCATAGTGAGTCGTGTCGGGATAGCTCAGTGGTAGAGCGCTTGCCCGCGAAAGGCAAAGGTCCAAGGTTCTAGTCCCGGTTCCGACACACAAATTTGATCTGCCCGGAAGTTTCAAAAAATTAATAGTTTGTAAAAAAATAAGTTCGGTAAGTGACCATAATAGTATACGTAATGTGAAAGCTTGTGTCTACCGTGTTGTATGGATAACGTGCATGTGCCTTTCCTAAGGAAATGCTGCACATATAGAAATCCTTCACATACTGTAACAGAATTTGGCAAAGGCTACATCCCCGTATTACTCCATTCCCAACCACTGCGACCCTTTCATGCTTTTCGACTCTATTAATAGCTGTCTCGTTTTTGTACAAGTTGAACATAACACTTCTCTTCCTATATTTTACCCCTGCTACCTTCAAAATTTGAAAGAGTGTCTTAAAGTCAACATTGTCAATAGCTTTCTCAGATCCACAAATGGTAAAATGTAGATTTCATTTTCCTTAACCTACAATCTAAGATAAGTCGTAATGTGAGTATTGCCTCTTGTGTTCTTCTCGTAAATATAAACTGACCTTCCCCAAGGTCGGATTCGACCAGTTTTTTTCATTCGCCTGTAAGTAATTCGTGTTAGTATTTAGCAACCACGACTTATTAAATGGTAGTCCTGCAATTTACACATCTGTCTGCACTTGATTTCTTAGGAATTGTAATCACTATATTCTTATTGAAGTATGAAGGTATTTCTCCTGTCTCATACATATTGCATACCAGGTGTAACAATTTCTTCATGACTGGCTCTCCTAACGCTAATAACAGCTCAGACGGAACATCGTCTTATCCAGGGGCCTTGTTTCTATTGCTTTGTGAAATTCTTCTCACAGTATAGTATCTCCTATCTCATCTTCCTCTAGTTAGTCTTCCATTTCTAGAATAATGTCTTCTAGTTTATTTCTTTTGTATAAGCTCTCTGTGCATTCCTTCCACCTATCAGCTTTCCCTTCTTTGTTTAGTACTGGTTTTTCATCTGAGTTCTTGAGATTCATACCGCATCTTTTCCTGTATCCAAATGTCTCTTTGTTTCCCTGTAGGTGGTAACTATCTTTCCCCTAGTTATACATTCTTCTGTTGTCTGGCATTTTTCCTCTAGCCACTCCTTCTTAGCCAGTCTGCACTTCCTGTCAAACTCCTTTTTCAGGCATCTGTACTCCCTTTTGCCTGCTTCACTTGATGCATTTTTATATTTTCTCCTTTATCATGTAAGTTCAGTATCTACTGTGTTATCCAATGATTTCTGTTACGCCTTGTCCTTCCGCCTATATGATCCTCTGCGGCCTTCCTTACTTTGTCTCTCAGAGAGACTCTTTCTTCTTCTGCTCTATTACTTTCCCCCAACTAAGACCATCGTTGTCTAATGCCTAATGCCTCTCAATCACCTCTGGTTCCTTTAGTTCTTCCAGATCCCATCTCCTTAAATTTCTACCTTTTTATTGTCTCCAAAGTTTTTATCTACAGTTCATAACCAATACGTTATGGTCAGAGTCTCTATCTGCCTCTGGATGTGTCTAACAGTTTAAAACCTTGTTTATGAACCATTGCCTTACCATTATAAAGTCAATTTTGTACCTACCAGTGTCTACTGGTCTCTTCCACGTACATAACCTTCTTTCATGATGATTAAACCAAGTGTTGGTGATGATTAAATTGTGCTCTGCACAAAATTCTACCAGGTGATCTCCTCATTCATTCCTTTTCCCAAGTCGATATTCGCCTACTATATTTCCTTCTCTTTCCTATTATCTCTATATATCTCTACTCTATATCTATTTATCTCTACCTCTATATATGTTTATCTATATATCTCTATAGTGTTATCAGTCATTTGCATATATAGACTTATGCTACTTTAAACAAAATAATAAGGTTTACATTTTACGGAGCCGTGTCAGTCTGAGTAATTGTCAGTCAAGCTGATCACGTGTAAACTCACAGACTCAGGTACTCTATAAATTAGCTTATTAAAACTAATAATTTCAAATGTTCAAATGTTTGTATAGTCTATGGGACTTAACTACGGGGTCATCAGTCCCTAAACTTACAAACTACTTACGAACTATGACGGCACAAATATCCATGCCCGAGGGGAGATTCGAACCCCCGACCGTAGTGGCCGTGCAGACCGTGACTGGGGCGCCTTAGTCTCCTTGGCCATCGCGGCCGGCACTAATAATTTATTTTATTAATTTTCTTTATGTTATTAGATGCGATTCAACTTCAATACCGAAACGATTCAGACAAATGTTGGGATGGTTCCTTTCAAAGAGCACAGCCGATATCCTTCCCTACCCTTAATCAAACAATATGAGCGAGAGCTCCGTCTCTAATGAAAACGCTGTCGACGGGACGTTAAACTCTAATCTTCGTCGGCCGCGGTGGCCGAGGGGACTGAGGCGCTCCAGTCACTGTCTGCACGGCCACTACGGTCGGGGGTTCGAATCCCCCCTCGGGCATGGATATTTGTGCCGTCCTTAGGATAAGCTAGTTGATAAATAGTATGTAAGTTTAGGGACTGATGACACCGTAGTTAAGTCCCTTAAGCTTTACAAACATTTTCTAATCTTCGTTCCGTAATATGTCTACGTCCATGGGGTTCTTTGGCAAGAGCCTTTTCCTCATTTCGAATATGGCTGTTCAGCCCGTCCAGTAGAACTTCTTTTGCGAAGTGAGCTTCATGTGTGGCAAAGTCTGGAACGTCGTCGCTGCTGTGTACCATCCAAGTGCAGTTATCGGAACCTGCACGAAAATCGACTAGACCCACGCTCTGCTCTTTCTGGAACTGGTAGGAGCAAAGGTGCCGTTCACGAAAATCTCGCTCGACGCTGCTCCGGGATACATCCGCGGTACCCGTCGCATTAAGGACACTCGTCGACAGGGTCTGACGGACCGGTTGCAGGACTTCCTCGTCCAGGGCAACAGTGCGACACGTCCGGTCAACCCAGAATCGGCACCACCACCAAAAAAGGAGCCGATTTCCGAAAGCGTCATTTGCATGAAATAATCAAATTTAACGGACGGAGACGACCTGGATAGCTTCGTGACGCAGTCGTTTTGCTAATCGTCAATTTCGCCCACTCTAACCCTTGATAAGCAACATGTCGGTGTACAAGTTTAACGGGTTCTCTGCCGTCTTATACAGCACCGACTTTTTCGATTGGCCGGGTGCAACATGTATAGCAGCTTCAACGCACTGGACCGTTGTCATTGACACCAAACGTGAGGTCACGCGACTCGTGATGTGACACGGGGCACTGCCCTCTTTCAAAGTATCCGGCTTTCCATCGTTACAAGAAATTTGTGTTCGAAATAGCGAATTTTCGAACACGGATATATTACCAAACCAGCTAATAAAGCTTCACAATTGCTAAATACGTTGGAGAAGTCAATTATTAAACTTCCTGGCAGATTAAATTTGTGTGCCGGAACCGGAACCTGAATCTAGGACCTTTGCCTTTCGCGGGTTAGCGCTCTACTACTGAACTATCCCAACACGACTCACAGTGCCGCCCCAGAACTATAATTCTGCCAGTACCTCGCTTCCTACTTTCCAAACTTCACAGACATCTCCTGCGAAGCTTGCAAGACCAGCACTCCTGGAAGAAAGGATGTAATGTACTTATGGCTTAGCCACAATTTCCAGAATGCCAGAATACCAGTAAGTGTCATATCAGCGCACACTTCGCTGCAGAGTGAAAGTCTCCTTCTGGAAACATCCCGTAGGCTGTGACTAAGCCATGTATCCACCATATCCTTCCTTTCAGGAGTGCTAGTCTTGCAAGTTTCGCAGGATAATTTCTGTGAAATTTGGAAAGCAGGAGGAGAGGTACTGGCAGAATTGAAGTTGTGGGGCGGCACTGTGAGTCGTGTCGGGATAGCTTAGTGATAGAGCGCTTGCCCGCGAAAGGCAAAGGTTCCAGGTTCGATTCCCGGTTCCTGCACACAATTTTAATCTTCCAGGAAGTTTCAAATCAGCGCATACTCCGCTGCAGAGTGAAAGTTTCATTCAAGTCAATTATTATCTGCAAAGTAGTTATAAAATTGTATTGTAATCAAATAGGAAAGTTACAAGAACATCATTTTTCGACATAGTCTCCTTGCGTTTCAAAACACTTGTCTATCGCTGTACAAGCTTCCTGATGTCCTCATAAGATACGTTTCTCGGTTGAGCTGCGAGCCAGGAACGCACCGCTTCGTCAGAGGGAAATCGACGGCCCCTTAATGCCTGCTTGAGCGGACAAATCAATTGATAGAAGTGGCAAGATCTGGACTATATCGAAGATGATCCAATTCTTCAAATTAGAGTTTCTGGAGCCTTTCAGCAGTGTGGGCAGCAGTATGCGGACGGGCATTTTCGTGCAACAACACAGCACATTTTCACAACAATCCTCGCCGTTTGCTTCAAATTGCAGGCTTTAGCCTGGCAGTAAGCATCTTACTGTGACGTACACTGTTTACTATTGTTCCCCTTTTTCCATAATGTTCCAGCACTGGATCTTGTGTGTGCCAAGAAACTGTAAGCATCAGTTTTCCTACGGGCGGTTGGGTCTTGTACTTTATCTTGCACGGCGAATTTGGATGTTTTCATTTCATACTCTGCCGTTTACTCTCCGGCTCGTAATGATGGATCCATGTTTCGTCACCAGTCATGATCCTGTCTAAAACGTTGTTCCCTTCGTTACCATAGCGATGCAAATGTTTTTTGCAGATGGCTAAACGAATTTGTTTATGCAATTCTGTGAGTTGTTTTGGGAACCATATTGCTCAAACTTTATGAAACCCAAGTCTGTTGTAGAAGATTTCGTAGGCAGAGCCGTGAATAATTTGCAATCGATGTGGCACTTTGTCAGTAGTTAATCGTATGTCTATAGAGAATCATTTCACGTGAGCGCTCAGTGGTTTCTTCATTTGTGCCGGCAATGGTCATCCGGCTCCTTTATCGGGCGTAACACTTGTGCGACCATTTCGCAATTTTTCAATCCATTCTTAGACACACTATTGCCGCGCCGGAGTACCCGAGCGGTCTGGAGCGCCACATTAAGGATCGCGCGGCCTCCCGCGTAGGAGTTTCGAATCCTCCCTCGGGCATGGATGTATGTGTTGTACATAGGTTAGCTAAACTTAGTTTAAGCAGTTCGTAAGCGAGGGACTAACAACCCAGCAGTTAAGTCCCATAGCTTCACAAACATTTGAACACTCCATTGTGGCCGGCAGTAAAAAAAAAAAAAAAATTCAAATGTTTGTACAGCTTATGGGACTTAACTACGGGGTCATCAGTCCCTAAACTTACAAACTACTTATGAACTACTTACGAACTAGGACGGCACAAATATCCATGCCCGAGGGGGGATTCGAACCCCCGACCGTAGTGGCCGTGCAGACCGTGACTGAAGCGCCTCAGTCCCCTCGGCCACCGCGGTCGGCCCGGCCGTAGTGGCCGAGCGGTCTGCGGCGTGCCAGTCACGGTCTGCACGGCAGCTGCGGTCGGGAGTTCGAATCCCCCCTCGGGCATGGATGTTTGTGCCATCTTTGGTATAAGGTAGCTCATAAGTGGTTTGTAAGTTTAGGGACTGATGATCCCGTAGTTAAGTCCCGTACGCTCTACAAACATTTTGAACTCCATTGTGGCAAAACGCTATTCCCGAATGTCTTCGACGAATTTGGGCCCCTAATAGACAGCGGAGCAGCCATGATTAACATCACGGTAGCGATAACGAAATTACCCCAGCAGCTTGAAAACTGCAAGGATATAACAGCAAATGGTCAAACAAGTGTCATATCCTAAAACGACAGTACTACCAAAATAAACAAAAATATAGCTAAACTGCGAATAATAATAGACTTGGCCCCCTACGTTTGGTAACTACGTATCCTCCGCCGGAAGGAAACATACACCTGGTAAGATAGTGGCGGATTAAACGGCTTCTTCAGCACCGTGAAGAGGGCTGTTTAGACTAGAGGCGTCAGCACGAACTGTTACCAACCGAATGAAAATTTGCCCGAGGTCCGAAGGTCCGACTAAAACTTTAGATTAGACAAATACCAGAAATCGTCATATTTGAGCGTTTTGTAAAGACCATGGATGTGCGTCAGAATATTGCGCTATACAACTGTGAATGTTCATTGAATACCTGTCCTGTCAGACTGCGTGCTAAAACATCTTGCTTTAAAAACTGTTACTCATAAGTAATTTGTTTGTTAACAGCACAACGATCTCAATGTCGTGTTTGACCAGTCCAACAGCATGACAGAAAGAACGTGTAACCTTTGCATCAGAGTCTTTTACTGAGTTACACAAAACTGTTTTTTAACATTTACTTTAGCAACAGCATCTGAACAGTACTGATCTCTATAAATGATCTGAAATTAGTCATTCGTAATTTAATTTAGCTGGCTGTGCACATGAAACGCTCGTTTTGTCATGCAATTAATTCCTTTCAAAATAGCAACTAATATGACTCTTATTTACACACTGTAAATTAATTTCCTTTATAGTGCTTACCACGTGCAATGTAGCACAATCACACACGTACGAAACGATGTAACATTAACCATTTTATCAAAATTCTATGAAATGGGAAGTGAAATACTATACGATATAAAAAAACGATAATTAATCTAATAATAATAATTATTACTATTAAAATCGTCTTTTGCACACTAGTTTAACAATGTCTACAATGTCTGTACAATTTCAAAACTAACTAATATTATAGATACCTATTAACATCTTCACATCTGCTAATTTCTTTCATCAACAAAATAATCTCGTACCTTCGTTAGAAAGAAAGTTGAGTCTACATTTACATCTACATACATACTCTGCAATTCTCCGGAAGGTGCGTGGCGAAGGGTACACTGTACCACTACTAGGTATTTTCTTTCCTATTCCACTCCCAAACTGAACGAGGAAAAAAAGAATGCCTATATGCCTCAACGAGCCCTAATTTCTCTCATCTTGTCTTTGTGATCTTTACGCGAAATGTAAGTAGGCGGCAGCAAGATCGTACTACACTCAGCTTCAAATTCCGGCCCTCTAAATTTACTTAACAGAAATTCACGAAAAGAACGTCGTCTTTCATCCAGCGATCCCCAATTGAGTTGCCGGAGCATTTCCGTGACACTCGCGCATTGGTCGAATCTACCGGTAACAAATCTAGCTCAAAAATGTTCAAATGTTTGTTAAGCTTAAGGGACTTAACTACGGGGTCATCAGTCACTAAACTTACAACTAAGGACGGCACAAATATCCATGCCCGAGGGGGGATTCGAACCTCCGACCGTAGTGGCCGTGCAGACCGTGACTGAAGCGCCTCAGTCCCCTCGGCCACCGCGGCCGGCCAAATCTAGCTGCTCGCCTCTGAACCGCCTCTATGTCTTTCTTTAAACTGATCTGCTGCGGGTCCCAAACACTTGAGGCCGGCCGCGGTGGCCGAGGGGACTAAGGCGCTCCAGTCACGGTCTGCACGGCCACTACGGTCGGGGGTTCGAATCCCCCCTCGGGCATGGATATTTGTGCCGTCCTAGTTCGTAAGTAGTTCATAAGTAGTTTGTAAGTTTAGGGACTGATGACCCCGTAATTAAGTCCCATAGACTATACAAACATTTGAACATTTGAAACACTTGAGCAATACTCAAGACGTGATCGTACAAGCGTTTTATACGCGGTCTCCTTTTAAGGTGAAGTACATCTTCCCAAAATTCTCCCAGTAAACCGAAGTCGGCTGTCCGCCTTACTCACAACTGTCCTTACATGCCCGTTCCATTTCATATCGCTCTGCAATGTAACGCTAGATATGTGAACGACGCGACAGCATCAAGAAACTCACTACTAATGCTGTATTCGAACATTATGGGATTGATTTTTCTACTCATGCGCATCACCTTACATTTTTCTACATTTAGAGCTAGTTGCCATTCTTCGCACCAACTAGAAATTTTGTCTAAATCATCCTGTATGCTATTACAGTCTGTTACAGACGACACCCTCCCATACACCACAGCATCATCAGCAAACAGCCGCAAATTACAAGTTACTCTGTCCATCAGATCATTTATAAACATAGAAAATAATAGCGGTCCTACCACACTCCCCTGGGGCACGCCTGACGATACACTCATCTCTGATGAACACTCGCCGTCGAGAACAACGTACTGCGTTCTATTACTTAGGAAGTCTTCCAGCCAGTCACAACTCTGTGAACCTATTCCATAAGCCCGTATCTTCGTTAGCAGTTTGCAGTGTGGCACCGCGTCGAACGCCTTTTTGAAGTCGAGAAAAACACAATCCGCCTGTTGCTCTTCATCCATGGCTAGCAAGATGTCATGTGAGAAAAGGGCAAGCTGAGTTTCACATGAACGATGTTTCCTAAACCCGTGCTGATTCATTGAAAGAAGCTTTTCCGTTTCAAGGAAATTTACTATATTCGAACTGAGAATATGCTCTAAAATTCTACATGAAACTGATGTCAACGATATTGGCCTGTAATTGTGTGGGTCAGTTCTCTTTCCTTCCTGCGCTTTTTTCCAATCACTAGGAACTTTGCGCTGAATTAAAGATTCGCAATAAATGCAAACAAAGTAGCTAAGTAGCAAGCTAAGTAGCTTAATAATACTGCCTCCACTGCTTGGTAGAGCAGCCTCCTTATTCAAGGCATGTTACCACAGCGCCTCTCTGCACAACACTGCTACTACAATATACTATTACTGCTCTCTCTCTGTCTGTCTTTTACCAGCGATAATGTATACCATCCAAAGATATGATATAAACAACATCCGCACAGATTACAGTCACTTGGGCATACAGTATACAGACAGTAAATATTGTTCATTCATTATATGAAAAGCAATTTATATATTTTTTTTAAAGAACCTAGAGACAGTTAATAACCTTTCACGCAAGGCCGTCTTCCAATCTTGCACTGCTCCACCGGTGCCGTCAGAGGGTGACTTGGGTGATGGAATGGCAGGCTGTTGTCTTCGGCTATGAAGGCATATTAAAGCTGCACCCAAGGGGTGGTCGTTTGCGCGTACGACTAGACCTGGAGAGCGGTGTGTCGTAGACTGCATTCGTACGAAACACACTAACCTACTCTAGGTCTTAAAGTAGGCCTATGGAGTGCTATAACCTACAACTGTCTTTCACCTTCGGTGTTTATGGAGTGAAGCGTTTGTGTCTCAGTTTCGCAGTTTAGGAGGAGGTGAAAAGTGACTACCAAGGATGCGGACATTGGTCTTTAACTAAGAGAATTGATTAGTCCACATGAACTTTTATTGATAATATTAAATGAATACTCAAATTTGATGTTCTTTTGCTGGTATAAATTCTTAACTAGTACATAGTTCTGCAATGTAATGGTACACTCTTCCGGATTGTGCAATGACGGACTGCTAGCTCTAGTACGGAACTCTTCGGTCGACCCCTGGATTCGAACTGTAGTACCGCCTGAACTGCCTCGTACCGTCTGTCGTTGCTGTGGAGCGCCGGCATACGTAGGCGAGCCCCTTCTATTGGCCGACGCGCGAGGTGAGCAAATAGGTATCGAGACTGGGGGCGCACCCGGCGGCGAAGTAGCATAGAGCGATTTTTCGCGTCTTATAGTGATGCGGCGAATTGCGTGCACTGCCGGTGTTGTTGCAAATAGCGACGTCACAACAGGAAGTTTGACGGTGTTCGGTATGTGCAGATGCTGTAGACCTCGGAAGGAAGGACGGAAGGAAGGAAGGAAGCTTACGAGTATAACGTCCCGTCGACAGCTTGGTTATTAGAGACAGAGCTAACGCTCGGAATTTTGGGCGAAGATGGGGAAGGAAATCAGGCGCGCCGTTTGAAACGAACCATCCCTGCGTTTGCCTGGAGGGATTTAGGGAAATCAAGGAAAACTTAAATTTTAATAGCCGAAGGTCGGTTTGAACCACCGTTCTCCCGAATGAGAGTCCAGTGCTTTAATACTGAGCCATCTCGCTCGGTGCTGTAGGTCTCGTTCTTTACCCGATATTGCAATATGAAGGTGATGCGTTCTTGAAACAGGATAATGGTCGCCCACACATTGCGAATGAAACAGAACGTGCTCTGCAAGACATGCTGCCCAGTGCGACCTCCGAACTTGTTTCGAATCAAGCGCGTGTGGCATATGATGTGACGACAACTGGCAAGTGTTATTGGTCGACCCACAACTATCGCAGAACTACGTGAACAGATCGAGCAGATGTGGAATAACGTGTCCCAAAACAGTATTCGCCATCTGTATGATTCTTAAGATTCAGCACTTGCATTGCTGCCTGCGAAGGCTACACCACGTACTAATATCGTGATTCAGCATGGATCCACACAATCAGAGGCGTGTATTGGGCGCTGCTAGCCTGTGCTAGCCAGTCTCAGACCAACACCACCTAGAGACAAGGCCTCACAAGAGCTCGTGCTAGCCGCCGCGGTGGCCGAGGGGACTGAGGCGCTCCAGTCACGGTCTGCACGGCCACTACGCTCGGGGGCTCGAATCCCCCGCGGGCATGGATATTTGTGCCGTCCTTAGTGTTAGCTAGTTAATAAGTAGTTTGTAAGTTTAGGGACTGATGACCCCGTAGTTAAGTCCCTTAAGCTATACAAACATTTGAAGCCCGTGCTACGTCATACTGACAAGGCCGCCACCACCATCTGAATGGCTGGCCGCTGGGGAACGCCAACTGTCTCTAGCGGCCAGCCAGTAAGCTGGCGCCCGCGGCCTGGTCAGTATGACGTAGCACGGGCTGTTGTGAGGTCGTGTCTCTAGCAAGGGGAATACCATGTATGGTACCAACGGATTTTGATGGTTCGCAGGTATGTTGTGAGGAAATTCCTCCAGACCATCAAGCTAATAGGATTTGTTACAATGGGCCTTGATTTCTAAGAAAATCAAATTCGCAACAAATTACCACGCGTAACCTGTCTATTTATACGTGGCGGTTACCGTTCAGCGAGACAACGTGGTGTAATCGGTAAGGTGCTAGGCTCCCATGCAGAAGACCCGAGTTCGATACCTAGTGTCATAGCTATATTTAAAAATTGTAATAGCTACTCTTTATGTTTCAAAAAAATTTTAAAAAAATAAGCAAAGAGAAACATATAAAGAAAGAAAAACAAAAATAATGAAAAGTCAAACGATTAAAAAAAAAAAAAACAAAAAAAAAAAAAAAAAACAAATAAAAAAAAAAAAAAAAAAAAAAAAAAACAAGAAAATAAGGAAAATAAAAAAAAAATCTTCCCCTTAGGGTCATTTATTTTTCACTTTTCTTCATTTCTCTTCATTTATTGTGCATAATTATATGCCTTTATACCCACTCCTATGTTATAGCTTGAATAAACAGTCACGATAATAGCAAATAACACAGTAGCAACTGATTATTTTACTTGCTGCGCCGTGGTATTTACTCACTGTCGCCATCGTCACTATCTTTATCACCTGTACAGAATTCTGGGTCATAATTGTCATAGCCGGCCGCGGTGGCCGAGGGGACTGAGGCGCTTCAGTCGCGGGCTGCACGGCCACTACGGCCGGAGGTTCGAATCCCCCCTCGGGCATGGATATTTGTGCCGTCCAAGTTCGTAAGTAGTTCATAAGTAGTTTGTAAGTTTAGGGACTGATGACCCCGTAGTTCATAAGCTTCACAAACATTTGAAAATTTTTGATAATTGTCATAGAAGCACAGAAAACACAGAACATTGTAGTACCACTCACATCTAATAAATGCTACCGATTTACAGGCGCAAGGTGTATTCATCAGCGAAACTGGAAAACACTGGTCTTTCACATTCAAAAACAATGTTCGGTCGTCAATTAATCATGGGAACGAAGACTGGTGCACTGAACTGATGCAACAGTAATGAATGTATTCGAATCGAGTCTTCTCGTGAAGCGATTTCGCTATTAGCTGTAAAACAATTCAGGAGCATGTTGTAGTCTTTTAATGAAAAGTTTTACCTGTCGGTAATACGAATGGCTAACCGACTGACCGTAGCATTATAGTCCACTGGGACTCGTCACGTGGGTACACACGTCATAGGAGGAGATAAAACTAGCACAGACAGGAACTGTAAACATAGGTATTAAATGTTGCCCAAGTATTATAGGTATTAACAAAAGACTGTTTACTGATTCCGAAAAATGCTTCAGCCGCCTTAAAATTGTGCTTCGAAAAAACAAAATGGATAAAATAATCGTCGCGCAATACATAACTTATTGAGCGAATGTTACATGTTTTAATCCTGACCATTTACTGCATACGTTTATATAAGAATGATTATAAAAATACAAAATTATGCACAATCATCGGACAGGTGTGAAAAGTAATTGACCCATGTCGCACTTGAACCCAGGTCGTCTGCATAGCAGCCTCGCCGCTTGCCGATTACACCACGTTGTCTCGCTGCGCGGGAACCGTCATGTATAAGTAGACCCGTTACGCGTAGTAATTTGCTGCCAATTTGATTTCGATTTTCTTAGAAATCAAGGACCATTGGAACAAATCCTTTTAGGTTGATGGTCTGGAGGAATTCCCTCACAATATACCTACAACCCACCAAAATCCGTTGGTACCATACTTGGTGTTCCCCTTGTAGGTGGTGTCGCTGAGACGGGATGGCCCACGTAGCGCCAAGTGAGCTCTAGAGATCCCGGTTCTCGGGCCCACATAACCCGGGCCAGCTCGGCCGTCTCCGCTATACCGGACTGGCTGGCAGGCTAACAGGCTGACGGCCGCCCACGTCACAGCGTGGCACTACGTGGCCAACGAGAAAGACAGGTCCCAGCGCAGTCGCCATGCCACGCAAGCAAGGCAGTTCCGAGCCGGCGCGATCGCTAGCTCAGTGGCTGCCCGCTATTGACACAGTGGGCAGTGCCCCAGCGGCCGGTCAATCGGCTAGCGATCGCATCGGCTTAGAACTACCTTGCGTACGTGGCATGCCGACTGCGCTGGGGCCTGTCTTTCTCGTAGGCCTTGGCAGCGCGATAACACTGGAATAAATCGCTACGTTCATGCAACACAAACCTCCCCTCTATACAAATAGCACTTTTCATAAAGGACCTCAAATGTATAGTTCGCAAACACAAATAAAATAAAGGAAATATTTTTCCTGCTGTGCTAGACTAGTGTATTTGTTGTAAGTGCTTTCTGTTGTTATGACAGAATGTAAATATAAGCGTAGGATTCATGATGTGTGAGATTAAAAAGTAGCTTAATTCGGACATGATTGCTAACCAGAAAGAAACTTTCACTCTGCAGTGGAGTGTGTACCCATACGAAACTTTCTGCCGGCCGCGGTGGCCGAGCGGTCTGCGGCGTGCCAGTCACGGTCTGCACGGCCGCTGCGGTCGGGGGTCGAATCCGCCTCGGGTATGGATGTTTGTGCCGTCTTTAGTACAAACTAGTTCATAGTTAGTTTGTACGTTTAGGGACTGATGACCCCGTAGTTAAGTCCCATACGCTCTACAAACATATGAACATATTTTTGAATCTTCCTGGCAGATTAAAATTGTGTGCCAGAACCGGGACTCGAACCTGGGACCTTTGCATTTCGCGGGCAAGACATGTGCCCAGCATATGTTGCAAGGTTCGCAGGAGAACGTCTGTGAAGTTTGGAAAGTAGGAGGCGAGGTACTGTCGGAAGTAAAGTTGTGAGAACGGATCCTGAGTCGTGTCGGGATAGCTAAGTGGTAGAGCGCTTGCCCGCCTAAGGCAAAGGTCCCAGGTTCGAGTCCCGCTTACTGCACACAATTTTAATCTGCCAGGAAGTTTCATGATTGATAACGTCATTTTACAGCAGTATGACATTTTGATATACCTTTGAAACATAAATGTGTAACGAATTTCAATGTGTTAGTATGCCAATTGCAATATGGAACCCGTCGGATTTGGAACGATGAATTCCAGGTGATGCAAACATGAATTGGGTGGTTGACAACTAGTGACGACGGAACGAAATTTCAATCAGGAATGGATCGAGCAGCGTAGAAGCAGAGTACATCACTTCCCTTGAGTTAGCAAAACGTGCCCCAGCCTGTGGTAGTGAGTAGCTGTATACGTGGGGTCGTCGTTGGAAATGTGCTAGAAGAGGCTTCGCAGGAAGCTGAATTTCAAAACGAGGTCGAAGATCAGAATTCTGGAGAATAAGACTCAAACTGCAGATATGAAAACTAAACTGATTCCAATAAATGATTAAATTTTACATATTTACTACGCCCCCCTCACTCTTTATGATCATCTTCCATAGCTCCATTTTCTCAGTCCATTGCCTCCTCCGTCTATGAAACATTGTGTAGGTTTGCTAACTGTCATTTTGATCAGTGAAATGGTGTATAAATTTATTGGCAGGTATCCTCCACCATGCACCATACAAAAGTTTACTTAGGAAGTGACTTTCCTATTGTTGTGAAGCTCAAGTGTTCGAATATTCATCTGATGAATGGTACGGAGCTGATAAAACACGAACAAACACGAAGCGGCAGTTTTACACGCGTCTCAGGATTTGTGACGACTTATCCTCTAAACTGCAAGTCGTACAGTAAAATAATTTTGTAGGTACATTCATTCGCGTAAATGGATACTGTTTGCAAAATATGCTGCGAATAGATTTTTTTACCATAGAAGTAATAAAATTAAACCTCATTCATAATGCGGCAGTTTTTCACGCATTTGTGTTAGCCGGCTGCAGTGGCCGAGCAGTCTGCGGCGCGCCAGTCACAGTCTGCACGGACGGTACGGTCGGGGGGTTCGAATGCCCCCCTCAGCCTGGATGTTTTTGTCGTCTTTAGTACAAGGTAGTTCATAAGTAGTTTGTAAGTTTAGGCACTAATGACCCCGTAGTTAAGTCCCATAAGCTGTTCATTTAAACGAAAAGTCAGTATAAATTTGAAAACTTAATAAATCACGGAATAATGTGGATAGAGAGGTCAAACTTGACACACATGCTTGGAAAAACATGCGATTTTATTAGATAAATAATAATAATAATAATAACAGCTGTAGTCCAGGAACTGAACAGCACTGTAAAGCATGTCCAGAGTTGGGAACGGCATTAGCGTCGGATGCTGTCTTTCAGCACGGACTGAGGTTTGGTGACCTGGGAGGTCAAGCATTACGAAAGTGGCGGCTGAGCACACGATCACCACCAAAAGACGCGCGCAAGAGATCAAAATGTTCAAATGTTTGTTAAGCTTATATGACTTAACTACATGGTCATCAGTCCCTAAACTTACAAACTACTTATCAACTACCTTATACTAAGAACGGCACAAATATCCATGCCCGAGGGGGGATTCGAACCCCCGACCGTAGTGGCCGTGCAGACCGTGACTGGAGCGCCTCAGTCTCCTCGGCCACCGCGGCCGGCCGCAAGAGATCTTTCACGTGTCTAGCAATATGGGATGGAGCGCCATCCTGCACAAAAATCGTACGTTCCAGCAGGTGTTTATCAGTCAGGCTGGGGATGATGCGATTCAGTAACATATCGGCTTACCTTCCACCCGTCACGGTAGCAGTAACAAAACCAGAATCACGCAGCTCCTCGGAGAAGAAAGGACGATAACGGCAGATGTGGTAAATCCAACCCATACCGTGACTTTCTCGTCGTGCAATGGAGTTTGCACGACAGTTCTAGGATTTTCGGTAGCCCAAATTCTGCAGTTGTGGGAGTTGACAGACCCTCGGAGCGTGAAATGAGCTTCGTCGGTCCAGAACACGTTACTCAACCAATCGTCATCTTCCCCCATCTTTTGAAACGCCCACACCGCAAATACCCTCCGCTTCATTAAATCGCCAGGTAACAGGCATTACGCCTTGTGCTCGGTCGGCCACTTCTGGGTCTATCGTCTAAACAACCCGTGGCTTCGAACTTTGAAATCATTCTCGCCACAGCTGCATTTGTCAACGGACCTTTACCCGTTCGAATCCCTTTCCTATGGCGATAGGATCGTAACGCTGAACTAGCAAATTCCCCATTGTAATAATACAGTTTCACTAAAAGCACCTTTTCAGGTAACGTCAACATGCTGCGACTGCTGGTGCATCTAATTCTCTCTCTCTCTCTCTCATTACAGCTCCTTTCATAAACGGTTTTCATGTGCAGCCACTGACGTTTTTCTGTCCAGCGCCATCTGTCGGACATTTTTTGAACTTTGTTTTTCTTTCGGTTCTAATAAAAGCCCATGGCATTCCAAGCATACCTCTCTATCTACATTATTGCGTTATTTATTAAGTTTTCAAATTTATACTGACTTCTTGTTCACCCTGTACATGAAATCGCATTGTTCTTATAGGTAGAATTAGTAATTAGTTTGAGAGACAATTAATAATAATAATAGTAATAATACTGTGAGAAATTATGGAAAACCTAATACTTCGGAACAATTATCTAATTAACAAGCCATTTGAATACCGTGATAGAAACATTCCTTTCATCATTTCGCCAGCAATAAGTACGCAGAAAATTAGGGGTATCTCATTAATTTACATATAAATTTTCCAAAAGACTCTATATGATGGAAAATAGTGCGGCATAAACTGAGAGACAAGCAGACAAACTAACAAATGCAAAGTAAAGTCGTATAACATGAATGGCTGGTGTCCCAGAAGGAAAGGTTGAGCCGCCTAATTGGAAAGATTTTCTCTATCCCTCACGCTCACGGGCACTTTTGCTTCGCAGAGTTTGAGAAGTGTCTTAAGTGACTGTAATGGGCGCGTGTGTAGTGTAGTGTCGTGTTGGATATGATGGGAGAAGAGAAAGGGTGAAACCCAGTGGCGGCACATAGACCACTCCTCTCGACAAGCACCAAAGGGACCGCCGGACGGATCACCATCAACAGTGTCCCATGCCCTCACTTCACGAGACACCGCGGAGAGGTTTGGAATTTAATCCAGGACATTGTACTGGCCGCGCCCGACAGTATTTCGATTAGGTAACTGTCGGAAACCGATATATCCACCTCAGCAAGTTGACGCATTTCTGGAACCCTACTTAGACCAGGAGGGCAGCACGTGTGTTTATCTTCCGGTAACAGTTTACTGTAGCTCACTGGGAGAAAGAAGTGTTCCATCAGATTGAAAGTAACCCTCGTTTTGTGGGATGATCGTAGAACAGTATCTTACAAAAATAGCGCAGAATTTTTATTTAATTTGAGACATTATATTACTACGAAAACAGACAAGATCGCTTGGAATTTTTGTTCAGATTGGCAGTTTCGACAAATTAAACTCCCATCTTGAGATCTTTCATATAACTCTCCACATCACAAATAAAAACAGTTAAAAACATACTCATTCACCAACGTTATTGTTGTCTTGTCATCATACAAATAAAATATCAAAAGTCTCTTGCTTGAATGTTATGTTAGCTCTCTTCATAATTGCTGCAGCTGAGGTAACGTACCAGCAGCTGCGTTGAGATTTTTAATTAATTAACGACCGATTTCGGTGCGATATTCTCACAATCTTTAGGCTCCCGTTGCGTAACTGTCACAAGTAATAGCGTATTTAAAAGGGGTTTCCGCTGATACCGGTAACCGTAAATTTCTTCGTTCTTGCATGACGGATATCAAGCCGATGTGATGTGGTCAACATATCGTCTCCCAAATATGACAAACGTTTGGAGTTATTATGTTGCACCTTTGTAACAAGTACATGAGCACAGATGTGAACACGTTGCAGTATTGATATTTGTCCTCAAGGTGATAACTAAATTTAATAGAACCTTGTAAACAAGTTGTAAACGAAGTTACAACATTACGATCTTGGAAAATAAGGTCTTACAAGTCGGTTCTTACAATTTAAAAGGAAAACAGAGGTGTTTCCAACTTCTCTCTTGCATTCACATCAAGTGCTATGGCCTAGCGAAAAATAGCACGCGAAAGTAACAGCGTTTCGTGAAATTACTTGTGTTTGAATTGTTCATTTACTGTAACACACGCATACTGACACTTTAAATGCCACAGCTGTTAAGTACATGACAATGGCAGCAATGGAAATCAAATCACGATGTTGTTTATTGGTGTCACAATTTAGTTTACTCTTCTGAAAGAGTAAACTTTGTGGCCATTTTCCGTCGTTATCACAAAACTTGAACTAATAAGGAGACCTACCTCGCAAATGAAGTTCGAGATACGTCTTCGCAGGATATTACCATACAAGAGTCTCCCCTCATAGAAGTCCTAAAATGCACTATCCAGAAAATTCCGAGAAAAAAGTTTTAATCGCAGCACGTATGTAATTGACAGACTTGTCAGTGAAGGCTGAGATTCAGAACAGTCGAATAGCTAAAGTACGGTGAGACGGCTATTGCTCTCTGTAGTAAAAATTCTTTTTGAAGAGCGGGACACCCAGGGATACTTAGAAAGCAAGGGATGAGGGAATTCTGGCACTGGAGTGAGGTGCCTTAGTGACAATTCATTTACAGATGTGACAGAGGGATTGTTTCACTGTAATTTAACTGTCAGCTTCTTTACGTTTGTTACATTATGTAACAGTATAGACCGACAGGGCAGCAGGGTAAACAGATAATAATTTTATCAAAATTACTAAATCACTTGAATGGGGAAAACGCGTTGCCACTACCGACAAGAAAATCTGCGGTGGCTCCTCGTAATAGTGTCTTACCAGGGCAGAAAATTCTTCTTTGACGAGCTGGGGAGATTATTTAATGAAGCGGTAATATACTTCCCCCCAAAACCCCTATTGCCTTCTTGATTCGAACACATTTCCTGTGGGACATTACGTCCTAGAAAAAATATATGAACGTTTCGTCCTCTAATGCGAAAGTGAAATTCCTTTTTCATATTCTGAATACAATTCATTACTTGTTTGACATGTGGTTAGGTGTATCGATTCCTAATGATTCGATCAACTGAGGTTAATTTTTTCAGACACAGTTACTTTCCAATATCAGTTGTTGACAAATAACTCAGTAATCAGCTAGTAAAAATAAGAACTTTGTAATCCTATCAGGTAACTGACGTAAAATATCTAACACTGAAAATGTAAGTGATATTTTACCTCAGAAATAAAGACGTCTTCCTTTCACACAACGAGAAACAAACATTAAATAGAAAAAAAACAGGATATATAGGTGGCAATAAAATACTCATTGGGAAAGTAGAAGACAAATGTTTGGCGATATGTAGCGCGAAAAAGGTGGACAAGAAATTAAGTTAGTTATCTTTTGGCAAGGATTAGCCCTGCAGGTGCTGCGAAAACTAACAGGTTTAAGCGAATTAAATAAAAAAAAATAATGACCGCATAAGTTAATTTACAGTCAGCCTCCATCTGTCAAGTTTCCCAAACATATATTGATACCTCTTAACTGTGTGTGGGTATCATTGACACTTTCGCATTAAAATAATAAAAAAGGGACATAAATTACTTGCAAAACGTTCGAACAAAATCATACTCATAAATAAAGCTGAGTGGGTACACAAAAAAGTGCAGTACAGACGCCTTTTATTTCTGACAAGTACAAACTTGCACTGCATTCAGAAAACAAACAACATTTCAACTGAGATCATTTTTCAGTTTGATTGCTCTCATCACCTATGACACTATTTGCAAGATTTTGAGGTTACTTGTAAACATGAACAAGATATGTTTGTTGCGTTACAGTGCAAACAATCAATGATCATTTGACGTACGACGTAACACAAACGGATTAAACTAGGCACAAACTCATAAACGTTACGAAATATCAGATCACCCTATGGGCTAATCTAATGTTTTACTGAAGATTTCATCAGAATTGCTCAAGCTGTCTTGGAATCTATTGGGAACATTCATAAACACATCAATTTACACATATACACTACTGGCCATTAAAATTGCTACACCGAGAAGAAATGCAGATGATAAACAGGTATTCATTGGACAAATATATTATACTAGAACTGACATGTGTTTACATTTTCACTCAATTTGGGTGCATAGATCCTGAGAAATAAGAATCTAGAACAATAACCTCTGGCCGTAGTAAAGGCCTTGATACGCGTTCATCAAGAGTAGTGACTGGCGTATTGGGACGAGCCAGTTGCTCGACCACCATTGAACAAACGTTTTCAATTGGCGTGAGATCTGGAGAACGTGCTGGCCAGGGCAGCAGTCGAACATTATCCGTATCCAGAAAGGCCCATACAGGACCTGCGGTGGTGGATTATCCTGCTGAAATGTAGAGGTCCGCAGGGATCGAATGAAGGGTAGAGCCACGGGTCGTAACACATCAGAAATGTAACGGCAACTGTTCAAAGTTCCGTCGTCGTGAACAAGAGGTGCCCGAGACGTGTAACCAAGAGCACACCATACCATCACCCCGGGTGATACGCCAGTATGGCGATGGCGAATGTGCGTTCATCGCGATGTCGCCAAACACGGATGCGACCATCATGATGCTGTAAACAGAACCTGGATTCATCCGAAAAAATGACGTTTCGGCATTCGGGCATCCAGGTTCGTCGTTGCGTACACCATCGCAGGCGCTCCTGTCTGTGATGCAGCGTCAAGGGTAACCGCAGCCATAATCTCCGAGCTGATAGTCCATGCTGCTGCAAACGTCGTCGAACTGTTCGTGCAGATGGTTGTTATCTTGCAAGCGTCCCCATCTGTTGACTCAGGGATCGATAAAATGCCTGTCATCTCGTCTGCAACTGATACGAGGCCATTGGGATCCAGCACGGCGTTCCGTATTACCCTCCTGAACCCACCGATTCGATATTCTGCTAACAGACATTGCATCGCGACCAACGCGATCAGCAATGTCGCGTTGCGATAAGCCGCAATTGCGATAGGCTACAGTCCGTCATTTATCAAAGTCGGAAACGCGAAGGTACGCATTTCTCCTCCTTACATCAGGCATCACAACAATGTTTCACTAGGCAACGCCGCTGTTTGTGTATGAGAAATCGGTTGGAAACTTCCTTCATGTCAACACTTTGTAGGTGTCACGACCGGCGCCAACCTTGTGCGAATGCTCTGAAAAGCTAACAATTTGCATATCACAGCATCTTCTTCCTGTCGGTTAAATTTCGCGTCTGTAGGACGTCAACTTCGTGGTGTAGCAACGATGAACCTGGGTGCACGAATCCAGGTTCTGTTTATTGCATCATGATGCTCGCATCCGTGTTTGGCGACATCGCGGTGAACGCACATTGGAAGCGTGTATTCGTCATTGCCATACTGGCGTGATGGTATGGGGTGCCATTGGTTACACGTCTCGATCACCTCTTGTTCGCATCGACAGCACTTTGAACAGTGGGCGCTACAATTCAGATGTGTTACGACCCGTGGCTCTACCCTACATTCGATCCCTTCGAAATCCTACATTTCAGCAGGATAATGCACGACCGCATGTTGCAGGTCCCTTACGGGCCTTTCCGGATTCCGAAAATGTTGGACTGCTGCCCTGGCCAGCACATTCTCCAAATCTCTCACCAATTGAAAACGTCTGGTCAATGGTGGTCGAGCAACTGGCTCGTCACAATACGCCAGTCACTACACTTGATGAACTATGGTATCGTGTTGAAGCTGCATGGGCATCTGTACCTGTACACGCCATTGAACCTCTGTTTGACTCAATGCCCAGGCGTATCAAGGCTGTTACTACGTCCAGAGACGGATATTCTGGGTACTGATTTTTCAGGATCTATGCACCCAAAGTTCGTGAAAATGTAATCACGTTTCAGTTCTAGTATAATATATTTGTCGAATGAATACCCGTTTATCATTTGCATTTCTTCTTGGTGTAGCAATTTAAATGGCCAGCAGTGTATATGTTTCAGAAGTTTCTGTTATTTGGTTGACCGGTTTTTGGCTTACAGGGCCATCTTCAGACTTTACTGTTTAGTCAAAGAAGTGACATTGTTTATACAAAGACTTGGAAGATGTGTTATTCGAATACACTTACGTTCAAGCCCACAGGAAAATGACATCTTTGCCTCTACTGTGGCAGTACAATGATACATGTCAAATATATAGATAATTTGTGACAGTGAGGTAACATCAGTAACTTAAAAATTAAAGTTATTAGGTAAAATGGACCTTTCAAGCCAACATAATATTATGCGAAACTTAGGAACCTATAAAGGAATATAATACGTTAAAATGGAGGGATAGGATCTTACAGTGTGGAAGGAAATGGGAATCCAGAAATCAACTTTAATAGTGTACTGAAATTGTGATCTTATACGACATTTTAAATAAATTGACAATTCAAATAAATTACTTTGGCAGTAATTTTATTTTAGATGCTTGGGGTGCAAACCACCAATTAACTAACCTATAAAGTGGGAAAATTTCCTGCATAACAGTTATACACTAAATCAGTATATGCTCTATTTAGTATCGTCCTTATAAAAGGTTTCGTAGTAAGCCTTTTTTTCAATTGGCCTTAGTAAACCCTATTTCTCTTTCGCCATATGTGTGAAATCGACTAAAGGCTGTCCTTTGGTGAACTTCGTCTGCTTTCTTAAAACAATTTGTGCATTTACAGATACATATGTGTGCCAAGCCTGCCATTTCGTCAACGAATGTTGAAAACAACGCACAAATAATTCTCGGAATTTTTTTACTTGCCACATGTAAGTAATTTCTCAGAGCTCTGTAAGACACTGACTACCGTTGTTGTATTCTTTTACTTACCACGTCTTCTGGTTACACTTATATCCTGGCTACCATTCCATTTCCTGTGCGAATCTATTAATTTTTTTTTCACGGAGAATGCAAATCTGCATTAAGAAATAGGGGTTCCTATTCAAGATTTCAAAATTAATCCCCCCCCCTCTTCCTCACCCTCGAGTGTGATGCAGGGGGAGGACGAGCTTTGTGGTGATGTACCTCTTTCAAGTTAACAGTTTTTATTGCAATTGTTTCTGTTATCTGATTTTTATTTTTCGAAATATTCCGAAAACAGTTTTAAGCGTCTCACCCTCTATATTAAAGCATCATGGAATAATATCGGTGACATTAGAAGGAGATGTAAAAGTTAAAAAGTGTTGGAATAAAGTGAGATTATAATATATACAACCAATAACAACCACGAGTAACAATCAGAGTCTTCGTTTGTTAGTTATTTATATTTAAATCTCTCTTTACTCATGCATTTTTTAACCTTTACATCTGCTTCTAACGGCATCGATCTTATTTTATGATGTCTTGATGTAGAGGGTGAGGTGCTTAAAACTGGTTTGCGGAATATGTGGAAAAATAGAAATTGGGTTAAATAAAAAGTTGGAATAAAATTTTTCAGTTGGAAGAGGTACATCCATTAACATTAAGCTCGACCCCGTGCACGACCCTCGGGGTGAGACGGGGGTAACTTTGAAATCATAAGTAGGGACACCTTATTTTTTATTGCAGATTTGGATTCTTCCTGAAAAAAAAACCCCCCTTATGTTTGAAACATTCTTTTTTACGTTTCATAATAGATGGCGCTGTAATCTGCAAAAAAGAAAATGAGTTGAACATTGTTAAAAACCGGTAATATCTGAAACAAATACACGTCATATTTGGAGAATCAAAGTACAGATTTTGATATGTTTGATGATGCTCTCATGTGACATCTCCCACGAACGAAGGAAGCATAGACTGTTATCATGCTATCAGTCCGTGGTCAGACTGTTCATTGCACTTCAATGATTCGTTCTGTACATCTCTCTACGGAATTGTTTCATTGCAGAGAAGCAGAGAGAAAGAGTAGATATCATTTCCTCGTACTTTGAGGCTCTCAGAAATGTTGAAGAAGCTCGTCAAAGGTATACTATACTGTTACCTAATAGCAATGTTCCTTCTGCAACGACTTTTGGCAGTTTGGTTCATCTGTTTACTGAAACAGGAAACGGTAAACCCGGAGGAACATTTCGATTTTTATTCCTTTAAGATATAACATTTTTTTTCAAAAATTAGCTAATATTATTACTTTTACCTATTACAGAAGCAACTATCAAAAAATGAAAAAAATTCATACAAAAGTTACATATGGTTTCACGGGAAATCAAATTCTGCAATAAATACAGGGTTTGTTATTTAAGAATTCAGAGTCATTCATCCTTCCCCGCCCCCGGGTGTGATGTACAGGTGGTTGTAGGGGGGGGGGGGGTGGTCAAGCTTTATGTAATGGATGGTCCTCTTCGAGGTGAACAACTTGTACTACAACTTTAATTCGATTTGCATTTGCCAGATACGCGGAATAAGAATTTTAAGTGCCTCTCCCAGTATATCCATTCCTTCAGCTCGTTTTCTTTTTAATCGGCTTCCACATATTGTGATTCATTGTATGACCTTATTTCTTATCAAAAAATGTTGAAATGTTTGTAGAGCTTATGGGATGGGGTCATCAGTTCCTAAACTTACAAACTACTTAAGAACTAGCTAATACTAAGGATGACACAAATATCCATGCCCGAGGGGGGATTCGAATCCTCGACTGTAATGGCCGTGCAGACTGTGACTGGCGCGCCGCAGAACACTCGACAACCGCGGCCGGCTTACTTCTTATTTTCTTGGTCTATCTTATGTTTAGCATCCCTCAGAACATGACAACTGAAATGGCTCCATTATTATACTTTTACCATTTGCACACAGTCCATGGGTTACTTCAATATAACGCCGTGCTTCAAACGTACGTACATTTCGAGAAATTTCCGTTTGCTTCGTGCATACTAGGCAATTCCTTTTCAGGGATAGAAAAATTCCTTTCCTTCGTGTACTTCACTGTTCCCAGTTTTTAAGCCATGTTTAATCCATCTCATTTCTGCAACTTCTTTTAATTTCTTAGTGAACACTGGATGCCTTAACTTCAGATTCGAATTTGTTTGTTATCTAATGTCTGAACGGAAATTTTATCCATCGCTTTGCTATACGCACATACTCTTCCTAGTGATGCTGCACTGCTTGATATATTATTTTCATATTTTCTTACTCACGGTTGTCGGGGATTGGGAAGTCGGAGTGCTTTAAACGTTTAAAAAAATAATTTGACCAGGACCTCAGTACAGATACTCCAGTGTGCGTAGTTGACATTTTCAGTCTTTACGTGGACTTAGATTTTGAGCAGCAACCAGACATTACCAGTACATACTTTTCACTGCGGTGATAATGGTGGTTAGTGGCCGAAATCTAGATTTGCATAAATAAAGAGAGAAAATCTCAACTACGTTTGACTTCTGCTGAATACACAGTTTTGCTAGGGTAAAGTTTTGTATTATTACGTTTGTCAGCAAATACGTACAATTCAATCCACCCTGCTTCTAGCAGTTATTTAGTACACGGGAGATTTGGTGTTTAACATTTAGTGGTATGGACGAGACCTTTTTAATTTTATGAAAGCAGTTGATTCGTTTCATAGAAAATAAATAATGGGTGATGGGAATGATGATTACCTTTACGTACACGATTAAAATGTTACATAATTGCGGGCCGCGGTGGCCGCGGGGACTGAGGCGCTTCAGTCACGGTCTGCACGACCACTACGGTCGGGAGTTCGAATCCCCCCTCGGGCATGGATATTTGTGCCGTCCTTAGTCTTAGTTAGTTCATAAGTAGTTTGTAAGTTTAGGGACTGATGACCCCGTAGTTAAGTCCCATAGACTATACAAACATTTGATCATTTTTTGTTACATAATTACCTAATGATATGAAAGTAAGTCTTTTAGAAAGTAAGAACCGATGTTTTGAACTAAGTTGCTACTGACTATCTTGCGATTCATTTCTTAGCCAAGTCACATCAGATCATTTCTTTACACTCAAGTCAACTGAAATTTACTTTTAATGATGCATCAAGATGGACATTGTAGCTATTTTCTTTGACAGCGGATTTGCATGGAACCAAGGAGAATCTGTAATTAACATTACACAGGAAGCTCGTTTATCCGGTTGGGTGAGACCGGATGTGATCCGGATTACCGAAAAATTGGATAATCCGGAGAGCTTACACTAAAAAGAAAAACAAGCCGTAATTGTAACTCAATCTTTACATCTCTTGTAGCTCATTACTAAGTCATCAACTGTGGAAGCCAGCAAATTACTGCATAGCATTCGATAAAAAAAAATCCAGACTCGTCGGCATTACAAATCTCGTGTGGGATTAAATTTTCGGAGGAAATAATTTCTTCATATCGACGGTGGAAAGGTAAATAGTTGTAACCCTCATTTTCTGCAAAACTAAGATTAAAACGTAAATGTTATTTAATCGAATTTTGACTCGACTGGTAGAATGTTGTAATCTCGGAAAGGAGGGAAACGTCTGTTTCTATGATTTTTATATTGTTGTAATCCACTTTTAGTTATCAGTTTTTAAATAGTGTAAACTTACAATCTGAGGGTTACAACCTTTGACGTTTCCACCGTCGATGAATTTTGCTGAAGTATTCTGTAGCCATTGTATCCCCCGAAAAAATATCACCCGTCACTGGCACCTGAGGTATTCCATGACGAGATTTTCATCTTTCCAACTAAATTTGGTAGGCAGTGGAGATAGGATGAATGCTGGACACTTGCCTCGCCTGACATTTGCCACACCTACCCTTCGCCAGGTAGTCGGATTAGCCACCCCTCAGGCAAGGGACGCCCTTCTCCGTACTCCTGCTGTTTGCTTCCATACCTCCGTCTCCGCATCTTACTGGATACAGCAAATACGGAAGAGATTTTATTTTTTATTTTATTTTGTTTTATTATTATTATTATTATTTTGATATCTCACCGAAATGTACAGCTTCTTCCCAATATCCCGAAATCAAAATATTTATAACTTTTGGGAAACGAAAGCAATACCGTCGTCTATCTCAGTGTGTAATTAGTTCTTCCAACCACAAATATGGATCCGTCCTCCCTCCGTCTGTACGGTAGCTTTCTACCACACTTACTGACTACGATAGAAACAGTCCATCGTCATGGAAGGAACAGATAACTGGAATGTTCGCTGATCATTCAAGTGTGATCACTGAATTTGTACATATATTAATTGCATGAAAAAGAGAGAGAGAGAGAGAGAGAGAGAGAGAGGAAAGAAGTACGATACAGTTCATAAATATACTCTCTTGGGGGGGGGGATAGTTAATAAAGTGTATTAGAACATTGTTCAAAACAATGACAGAAATACGTTTACAAAATAGGGTTAAGACCGTCATGTTTGACAGGTCACCTAAAGTCAACGTACAATTTTAAAATATTTGAAATAAGGAAATGAAGGAATATAGAATGCTATGCTTGCAACGTACTGCTGTTCTACATTATTTAGCTTTGGTGTCTACTGAGTCGCAGGGGAAGCACCCTAGTTTTTTAAGAGAAAACCCATAATTTCTATGATCTGCACTACAAAAGAAACAAAAAGCACAGGAAAATCGTAATGTAATATGTGTACTAGTTCACAAGCGAAACTGAAATCGATAGTTCCTGTGAGTTAGTATGAGCAGATGTTATACCCGACAACCGGAATAAATTAATAACTGGCTCCGTTTACCGATTCCCCGCACTCTTGTGATGCAGCCGGAGAACAGTTCATAGAAAACTTGGGTCTCATCACAAATAGGTACACTACTGATACAATTATAGTTGGCAGTGACTTAAATCTACCATCCGTATGTTGACGAAAATACACCTTCAGACAGGGTGGCAAATACATCTTCCGAAGTTGTTCTAAATGTCTTTTTTTATTATTTTGAACAATTAGTTTACGAGCCCATTCAAATTGTAAATGGTTCAGAAAACACACGTGAACTCTTAGTCACAAATACTCATGAGTATGACGACGGATACAAGGATAAGTGAACACAAAGTTGTAGTGAGTTCAAACCCGTAACAAAGATATTAAAAAAAAACAACTAAAACATCTATAAAAAAAAAAAAAAAACAAAAAAAAAAAAAAACCCAGAGGTGGAGAGAGAGAGATAAAAAGATAAAAAATTCCGGTGACTTCCTAAAAGTCAGTCTCCATTTTCTCTCATTTAACTATGTAAGTGAAGACCATATGTGGCTTACATTCAAAGAAATGGTATCAACAGCGCTGGTGGGACTACTACAAAATAAATTAATAAGAGACGGAATTGGTCCTCCATGGTACACAAAAAGAACAAAAGCTTTTACAGAAAATTTTGACGAATGAAAAATCCCCAAACTTGCCGAAGTTCTACTGAAGACTATGTGAATGCCTTTATTGCGCAATGGCAACGGTAATATTATTAATGACAGTGCCACCAAAGCGGAGTTATAAATGCAGTTTTCCGTAATTCTTTCTCCAAAGAAGACGAGGTAAATATTTCACAATTCGAAATGAGAACTGCTGCAAACATAACATAGAAGTAGATACCCTTGGTGATGCAAAGCAAATCACCCTGTCAAATAAGTGATGTTGCAGATGAAATAAACAAATATGTTTTCAAAAACTAATGGATAACAAAAATACGTCTAATACATTTGATTGTGATATTCTTTTGTAACAACTATTTTTATACAGTAAGCTCCTTGCCTTGTTTCAATAGCTTTTACTGGCCTGAAATGTTCAAATCTTTGTCAAGCTTAAGGGGTTTAACTGCAGAGTCATCAGTCTCTAAACTTACTAACCACGTATGAACTATCTTCTACTAAAGATGACACAAACATCCATGCCTGAGGGGGGATTTGAACCCCCGTCGGGGTACGGCCTCGCGCATCGTAGCATAGCGCCTCAATGCGCTCGGCCGCTCCGCTGTGGCTTTACTGGCCTCATTAAATATAATCAATAACATGGCGAGAAACTTTAATTTTTAAGGACAACAGCTAAATATACTTCATGAGAGCTACATATACTCTAAAGTTATTTCATTCCTTGTTTAATTTTGTAGATATGGGAGTTATTTCAACACTATAGCTGCCGAACTTGTCAACCTTAGGAGCAGATCTGTTTTAGGGTGTCTCTTTTAGGTGCAATTCAAAACTTCAGATCCTGTTTAAAACCTAATGTGTACCTTATCAGTTTAATAAAAATGAGACTCTTAGGAGCTAATTGCGGCTCTGAAGTCACAGGAAATCATTTTAGAACTCACAACTTTGCCGGTATAGCCATAATATTGGAAGGTAGAAAAAATTTCTCTGAATATGTCAACTATGGGAGCTTTTACCTAAATAGGAAATTGCAAATTGAAAAGCGGTAGATGTAACTATAAATTCTGGTTGCAGGAGGATCATTTGAGTGATATTTAATGTATTTGCTTTGTTGAGTCAAATTTCACAATGTATTGCTTAAACATTGGTGAATCGAACTGAGATCAGGTAGTTTCATCATTAAGTTATTCAAGGATACTGACGTCTGATTCACTGTTTCAAAAGGGCTGCCCTTGGCCTTTGTAATAACTTCCATACTGACGGTCACACTACGAAATGCAGAAGCGACCGGTTTGCATATGTCGGGACGGATGGCGGTTGACGGGGTGGGGGGGGGAAGAGGAGGAGGAGGAGGAGGAGGAAGAGACAGGGTCACCCGACCCTTCGGAGCAGGTAGAAGTGTGGCAAATGTCCGGCGTGGCAAGTTTCTGTCGTGGCAAGTGTCTGGACACCGTTAGGATCACCGTCAGATGTTTAACTTCAGCGCCTTTTCCCGCAAAATTAGACAGGATATAGAAATTCCATGCTCTATTTTCACACTGAACCAAATGAATAATATTTTCATTCTTTCTTTCCTTATTGCACCGCGATTCTACTAACTATCTTTAGACATCGTTTTAAAGGAGACATCTTCAATCTCTTTTCCGTTCTTCTTCCAGTGCGATACAGTTGATGTCCCTACACCATATTCTGCGGATATGTTTTCCAGCAGCTCTCGTTTGTCTGTTCTGTTTACTGGTTCCAACGTATTGTCCAACGAAACAACCACTTTCCTTTGCTTCGAAACCAGTTCTTTCACTACGCTAAAGCACAATGGTGGTAGATAACAGATAAACAGCGACCGTAGTAAATTTTACTGAAAGCGTGGGACCGGTGGCAATATAATAATAGTAAATACAATGCATCGTACTACAGTAATAACTGCAGATAGACCGGAAATCCGGATAAATGGGTTCCTGATAAACGAGATTCTTGTGTAATTGCAGCTTGGCAGTAGTTCTAGACCTGTGACACGAATGTGAAATCCAATGCGCATGAGTAAGGCCAAAAATTACATAGTATGGTCTTTAACAAAAATCGGTAACAGGAAAAAAGTATTTGAAATTTCATTTGTTTTTCACGTCTAGATAGTCTTTGGTTACTGGTACTTAAATTGTGCTCACACACTACAGCCTGTGATAACTCCGTCCCGATAATTATTTTTTCACCGATCTAGGTTTCGGAACTTTCCGTTGGTTGTAAGGTTTCTACCGCAACTGCTAAGCACCTCCCATTTATTCCCAGTTTGGATCACGCCTTTTGCCCCACTATCAGCCTGTCTAATAATTGGCGATGTAGAATCTCAACTTTTAATGGGCCTAATTACAAACAGCCCGCTCCACTTTTAGGAGTGGAGAATGAAAAGAATCATAATAAAATAAGACCGTCATTGTACCAGTCAAGTTTTGTTTAACGTTTCCAGAGATCTTCCTTTTCACGGTGAATAAAAGTCGGATGCTGTTGTTATTAAGTTTTCTTTGACTGGAGTGAATTTTTTTATTGTGTAAAGACAATCATATACAATTGTGGGTAATTAAAAGAGGTTTTCTAATGCTGGCCGCGGTGGAGTATCCGAGCGGTTTAATGCGAGTGCTCCCTGGGGCATGTGTGTGTGTGTGTGTGTGTGTGTGTGTGTGTGTGTGTTGTACTTAGGTTAGTTTACCTTAGCTTAAGTAATTTGTAAGATACGGACTGATGACCACGCTGTTTGGTCCGTTGGATTTACAAACATTTTAACATTTTCTAATCCTGTTCATCTATCAATTCTATACATGATATAAAACATGGTCCTCCTGCGACACCTGTCTATCTGTCCACGACGAACTAAAAACTACTGAACGCATTTTCATCCAGTTTTCACCAAATGATAGTTTGATTCATGGGGAAGGTTTAGGTGTATAATTCTTTAAGATGTGTGTTAGTGGGTGGCCATGTGGAGCAAAAATCCATTAAATACAGGAATAAATAATCTTAGGATAAGCTATACATTGCGAACTTTACCATACATATGAAAAATTTATTGTTTCACAATACGATACTTGCATGTTTCGTAAATCAGACTTAATAACGGCTAAGACATGACTACGTGTATTATTAACAATATATATGTTTTTCTGATACCAAAACGCGGCGTTTGAGTTCAGGGAAAAGAATTTATGAATAGAGGGAAGTTCGTTTACTATCGGACCGTGACACATACACTTCGCAACGAGTTGCAGAGTCGTTTGTAGGACGTCGCATACATGGTGAGACATTTGAAGAGGCACATTGTTTGAGGTCTGATACAACTAGTGATTCTGAACAAGAAGCTTCTAATAAGCATATGCCCTTTTCTCAATCGTTTCCGGATAAACCAATGAAAAAACTAGGAACGGGAAAAGAGTAGGTGACTGTCAATTAAGATATCTACATCTACATACATACTCCGCAATTCACCGTAAGGTGCGTGGCGGAGGGTACACCGTACCACTACTAGGCATTTCCTTTCCTATTCCACTCCCAAATTGAACGAGGAAAAAAAGAATGCCTATATGCCTCCATACGAGCCCTAATTTCTCTTATCTTGTCTTTGTGATCTTTACGCGAAATGTAAGTAGGCGGCAGCAAGATCGTACTACACTCAGCTTCAAATTCCGGCCCTCTAAATTTACTTAACAGAAATTCACGAAAAGAACGTCGTCTTTCTTCCAGCGATCCCCAATTGAGTTGCCGGAGCATTTCCGAGACACTCGCGCATTGGTCGAACCTACCGGTAACAAATCTAGCTGCTCGCCTCTGAACCGCCTCTATGTCTTCCTTCAAACCGATCTGCTGCGGGTCCCAAATACTTGAGCAATACTCAAGACGTGGTCGTACAAGCGTTTTATACGCGGTCTCCTTTACAGGTGAAGTACATCTTCCCAAAATTCTCCCAATAAACCGAAGTCGGCTGTCTGCCTTACTCACAACTGTCCTTACATGCTCGTTCCATTTCATATCGCTCTGCAATGTTACGCCTAGATATTTGAACGACGCGACCGCATCAAGAAGCTCACTACTGATGCTGTATTCGAACATTATAGGATTGTTTTTTCTACTCATGCGCATCACCTTACATTTTTCTACATTGAGAGCTAGCTGCCATTCTTCGCACCAACTAGAAATTTTGTCTAAGTCAATCTGTATGCTATTACAGTCAGTTACAGACGACACCCTCCCATACACCACAGTATCATCAGCAAACAGCCGCAAATTACAACTTACTTTCATGTTATAGTTTGTTTAAATGTGTAAGTTTCCTCACAGAATATATTCAATACATTTTGCTGCTCTTGTAGACATGTGTTGTGATGACGATCGGAGCTCAGTTCTGTAATCCGTTACTTGAGCTCAGTTCTGTAAGCCTGTACTAGAACAGAAGCGTCCACTCTTCGCTTATACAGTTCGCTCTTCAGCCAATTCCACAAACAGAAATCTAATGAGGTAAGATCGGGTGACCTCAGTGACCAAGAAAAGGCTGCACGGTGACCGATCCAATGACAAGGATACGTCCCCGCCCCCCTCCCCCTCCAGAGTGAATCACGGTTATTTCGTGAGTACCGAGCACGGAAGTCAGTTTAACTTAGTTTAAGTAGTTTGTAAGTCTAGCGACTGATGACCAACGTAGTTCGGTCCCAAAGAATTACAAACATTTGAACATTTTTTCCTCACTCCTTCCCCTCCCCATCTGGGGACTCATAACCTTAGCAGTTTAGTCCCCCTATCCCAACCAAATAACACAACCCAAACCCCAGGACAAGTTGCGTTGAGATAGTGTGTCACTGGCCGAACAGAATGTGTAGGAAATCTGTCACGCGGAAAGTATATACGAACTTGTGTTGCCATCTATTCTTTTAACTTATTTCGAAGAAAATCGAGATACCGTGCCCCATTAAGATGGTTATCTTAACAACTTGACAGATAAGTTTATCATAAATAATACCGTACCACGTGTTAACCGAGAACATCTTCTGTGAGGAGACTTACGCAATTAAACAAACTATAACATAAGAATATTTAATTAACTGTTTCCTGCACTTTTCCCTTTCCTAATTGTTTTCGTTGGTTTCAGAAAATGGCATATGTTTATTAGAAGTTTTTTTGTTCAGGATCACCAGTAGTAACAGCCGTCAAGAGCATGTACCCTTCCTCGTGATTCACCCTATATATACCACGCTATCCGTCTGAAGATGGGACAGGTTGCTAGTCTTCAATAATGGAAAGTCCGGATTGAAATTCAAGAATATAATAATTGCGGGTCGACCGCGATGGCCGAGGGGACTGCGGCGCTCCAGTCACGGTCTGCACGGCCACTACGGTCAGGGTTTCGTATCCCCACTCGGGCATGGATATTTGTGCCATCCTTAGTATTAGCTAGTTCGCAAGTAGTTTGTAAGTTTAGGGACTGGTGGCCCCGTAGTTAAGTCCCATAAACTCTACCAACATTTGAATTTGAATAATTGCGGTGAGTTGTAAACTGACCCCATTATATCTTTGCTGATTTTCACTTACGAGTGTGTTAATTAAGAAATTAGACTGACTGTGTTGTCACCGTTAATTAACATACAATTGTACATTATCCCCCTGAAATAAATTGCCTTCGGAAGCCACACAGCCCTGGCGACGTTTCTTCCACTCGTCACAGTAGGGGTGGAACAAGGCTATGGGAATCGCTTTCAGCTGGTGGGCTACAGACTTCTGAATGTCGTCCAGAGTCCCAAAGCGAAGTCCCTTGCGGAGCTGCTTCAACCTCGAGATGAGGAAATAGCCACAAGAACTGAAGTCGGACGAAGAAAGAGGCTGTGGAGGAACAGGAATGTCATCATTGGCCGACAAACGCTTCACTGTAATTCCTGTGTGACAAGGCGCGTTATCATGATGCAACCCCAGCAGTTTTTGATGTTTGTGGCACATGCATGGCCCTTTTTACCTGTCGGTACACGTGTTGATTAAACGTATGGCCAGGGGGCACAAACACTTTGTGCGTGATGCCCTGGCTATCGAAAAAGTAAATCAGCACGCATTTGATCCTGGAATTGCTCATTCGTGCTTTTTTGACATTGGCGATGTGACAGTGATCGATTCCGTGCTTGGTCTTCACTCGTAATGAAACACACAAATCTTGGCACAGCCCTTTCGCATGCTCAATGCATTAGTTAACAGCTGATGAACTGTAGTGTGACTCAAGTTCAAATCGTCCCCCATCATTCTGTCAGACGACTACTCGAACGCACAAGATGCCGGGCTCTGACGAATTTTCAGCGGTTTCTGCAACGGCAGGCCTTCCATTACGAGATTCATCGACTCCCGTTCTCCTGAAAATGCCTTAAACCACCAAAATACCTGCGCCTTTGACAGAAAACTGTCAATGTAGGCTTGCTGCAAACTGTGTACAAGTCTGAAGCAAAACCAGATGACACACCGTTGCTCGTACTTGTTAGCACTCATTGCAGAATCCACACAAAAACCCAGTTTCACGAAACAACCCACTACGGACAATCTCGGTGCCTCAGCGACTTATAACCCAAGCTGACGGTTCGCTGCCCCAGCGTCGCCCGACTGAACGCTAAATGGCCACTCTCATTACATCGCCATTTCTGTCACGAATAATTTGTTTCTCGATAAAAAAATATCATGTCTTTGCTACCAAGCACTTCGAATAAAATTATGATTTTTCAGACGTATAAAATATTTCGAGGTGACCCCCAAGGGCGAGACACAACGCGTCCCCAAATGAGGACACTATCTCCGGTTGGGTGTAGTTTAACTCGAAAAGTTAAAGAATTTTATTCTATTTTATTCCACCAAAATACATGAATTACAAACAACTTATTTAATGATTATATACATAAACTATGGTATTACATTTGTGATTAATGACAATCAAAACAATAATTTCTTTCTATCCAGACATAAGTGTTACATTTTGCAATATTTAGGTTTTGCCTCTGCAACCGGGTTTCTTGCAGTTGTAAAATGATTTTTTGTCACAGACCACTTGAAGATGTGGAACGTTGTTCAGAAAAACATCAGCTTCTGGACGAACTTCCGCACTGGCTCCTTTGAATCTAATTTTGGAGATGTCATTGGATTCTCAGAAGTGGGACGCCCCCTTTTCCTTGCAGCTGGCTTATCTGATTTTCTTCGTTCTCTGGCCACAGTTGCCCTCAACTAAAGCAAATTAAGGGTCTTATTTTTAGAAACACCTAATTCTGTTGCTTTTTCCCTGTACTCACTCCATGCATTTACACATGCAATATCAGTTGTATGAGCAAACATGGGAACTGTCCACTTTCGCGATCTGATGAATGTGCGATGATTTGTGATCAGAATATCCATCTTGTGGGCCCTGCCCATAAGTTGATTGTAAACTTAAATAACTGCTGGCAGGTAGATTTCAATATATTTCTTTTCAGTTTTATCGCATCTTTTACTCACATCTCTGTTTTAGTCCTTCATCTATCTCGGATTTGAGACATTGTGAAATTATTGTAAGATGGCTGAAAAGACAGCGAAATAATTTCGTAAATTTCTATGCTATTACAATCTTGCATTCAGAATGTCCTCATTTGGAGACATGTATAAAGCTATAAATATTGCACTTTCCTTTCGTTCTGAAATACACCTTTAGTATTCACCTTTCCACGCACAAATAATTTGTTCAACTAAACTCAAAAGATCTTAACCGGTGGCACAGAGATTACTGGGAACCGTCAATGTGACTGTGTACATTTAGTGTTGTATTATTGTGCAACATATTGACAAGAAATGTAGACACTGTTCTCAAATAAACTCTCTGCTTGCGATAATATGGGAAAGACACTCATAAACGTCATAATTTAAGTGATTTTAATATACGTTGCATTTATTTAGTGTGTCCTTATATGAGGATGCCATGACCTGGTACATGAGAAATGATGTCAGTGAATCTTGTCACTGATATCCTTCAAGGTAGAATTTTTATCCTACTAAAGAAGCATTTCCTTTTATAAAACATTCTCGGACTGCTTGCCGCGTCAAATATTGATACAAATTCTAGCTCTCGCCGATTACCTCCATCGCCTTCGTCAGGAGCAAATGACTGGTTGTCTAGTGCTGTAGCGGTCTTAAACAGCAAGTAGATGGCTCGTGATGGGTCAGCTTCTGATTGGTTGGCGGCTACGTAATGCCGTCGCAGATGGTGTCTACGTCTGCGCTGGTGACGCCACCGCTCCCGTAGTATCGATACGCTGTACAGGATGTCTTTGCCTCTCTGTATCGAGAGCTTGTACCCACCGTCACGGTTAAAACTGTCCTTGCACATTCTTATTTCTACAGCCTATTTAATTACAGAATCCCAGCATGTGCAGGCCTGGGACTAAAGTTTTGTTTCACAGAATGAGATTTTGTGTTTGTTTGGAGACTGTGCTCATCGACAGCAGATTTTTCCAGTTCTCGATTTCTAATATGCCTTTGGTGTTCTGTACAACGGTCTGCAACGGTACGGATGGATTGACCACTGACCGATGGAGTTGCTTCCACACTCACATGGTATATTGTAAATCCCAGGGATCATGAGGCAGAGTCTGACCTTTACAGGACGCAGCATCTCAATGATTTTCCTAGGAGGTCGGAAGATCGACTTAATACAATGCCTCCCAAGGAGTCTTCCTATTTCACAAGGTGTAGCGCCACAGACAGGAAGGAAAGCCGTCAGTTGCCCATCACGTGAATATTCAACATTTTCACTATCCCTCTTCTTGGCAAATGCTGTCCTTATATGTGTTCCGGAAGAAACAATCAGAAGCTAAACAATCACAAGCCAACTAGTTGATATTTAATAACACCGCAGCACATAGACAACCAGCCACTTGCTCCTGACATATCGGCTGGTGCTTCATAAGAGGTCTGGGGGTTCACTTCTTTCAGTGCCGCACTTGACGCCCCCCCCACTCCCCTTTAGATATATTTTCGTTAAAAATGTGCAGAATGTCTTACCTCGGATGATTTGCGCCCGCTTCAACACGAACCGAGGCGTCGGCCTAGAAAGCTTCGTTATTTCACACATCTCTTCCAAGCTTAAAGCTGAGTAACGTGTTTCTAAAAGATACTGAACCTTCTTTATTTTTCTTTGATAATAAACACCAAGAGCATATTAATGTGCACATGAACACTAAAACACAGTAAGTAACTGATTACTATGTTAAATGACAGGGACGACCGCGGTGGCCGAGGGGACTGAGGCGCGTCAGTCACGGTCTGCACAGCCACTACGGTCGGGGGTTCGAATCCCCTCCTCGGGCATGGATGTTTGTGCCGTCCTTAGTGTTGGCTAGTTCATAAGTAGTTTGTAAGTTTAGGGACTGATGACCCCGTAGTTAAGTCCCATAAGCTATACAAACATTTGAAACATTTAAATGACTGTAACAAAATGAATCTCTTACGCTGAAGAGACAACCTACCTTTGGGCCACGTGACAATGTAAGCAGCACCCTCTTCTAACCTTACGTACGCGCAAAGGCTGATCTTCCCCACATCTTTTCAAATAGTTAAACATTTGTAACAACGAAAAGTCTAAATGTTATTTACCCTCAAAATCGCAACAATTTTGTAAAAACGTCCAAAGTGTATTTGTATTTGTTCTCGTATCTGTTATAAAGAAGAATGGCTTTCAGAAAATTGCTTGCAGGCGGTCTCAAACCCACTACCTTCGTCAGCGCGTAGCGATGCCGCTGGCTACACTGCTATCTTGCTAGGTAGAGAGTAGAGACTTCATTATTATTCATGGTTGTATATTCTGAAGGCTTTTACAGATGATGCGTCTTTAATTTATCGTTATAAGATAATTTACCAAACAGGACGTTTTTTGATGAAACTTCAATGTGCTAAAACAAATATTAAGGGCGGATCATGCGGATGTTGCCTAGATGTGAGGTATACGAATGCGCAAGGCGAGAGGCGCAGTAGCGTAATTGCCTTGCTTCGGGACCATTCGTGCGTTACCGCCAGGCTCGAGTAGCCAGGAGCTGTTGTCTACAAGCTCCAACGCCAATGTCAAAAAGCGGCATTTCCCCTCACCCATCACTGCCGCGGGAGCACCAATCTGCGGCCTCTAGGGGGTTCGGAAGAAAATTTGAACCTCAGCCGTGCACGGGCATTACAACGCTGCGGCCACTGCAGCGTATATTAAGCGGCAGCGCTATGACTCGTATACGTACTGTCTCCACGACGTAAAACCTTTCTCATGCGACAAAAATACTTTCCATTTACACTCCAGGCCATTAAAATTGCTACACCACGAAGATGACGTGCTACAGACGCGAAATTTACCGACAGGAAGAAGATGCTGTGATATGCAAATGATTAGCTTTTCAGAGCATTCACACAAGGTTGGCGCCGATAGCATGAGGAAAGTTTCCAACAGATTTCTCATATACAAACAGAAGTTGACCGGCGTTGCCAGGTGAAACTTTGTTGTGATGCCTCGTGTAAGGAGGAGAAATGCGTACCATCACGTTTCCTACTTTGATAAAGGTCGGATTGCGGTTTATCGTATCGCGAAACTGCTGCTCGCGTTGGTCGCGATCCAATGACTGTTAGGAAAATATGGAATCGGTGGGTTCAGGAGGGCAATAGGGAACGCCGTGCTGGTTCTCAACGGCCTCGTGTCACTAGCAGTCGAGATGACAGGCATCTTCTCCGCATGGCTGTAACGGATCGTGTAGTAACGACTAGATCCCTGAGTCACCTGATGGGGACGTTTGCAAGACAACAATCATCTGCACGAACTGTTCGACGACGTTTGCAGCAGCATGGAATATCAGCTCGGAGACCATGGCTGTGGTTACCCTTGACGGTGCATCACAGACAGGAGCGCCTGCGATGGTGTACGCAACGACGAACCTGAGTACAGAATGGTAAAACGTTGTGTTTTCGGATTCAGGTTCTCTTTACAGCATGATGATGGTCGCATCCGTGTTTGGCGACATCGCGGTGATCGCACAATGGAAGTGTGTATTCGTCAACGCCGTACTGGCTTATCACTCGACGTGGTATGGGGTGACATTGGTTACACGTGTCGGTCACCTTTTGTTCACATCGACGGCACTCTGAATAGTGGCCGTTACATTTCAGATGTGTTACGACCCGTGGGTCTACCCTTCATTCGATCCCTGCGAGCTGGCCGCGGTGGCCGAGGAGACTGAGGCGCTTCAGTCACAGTCTGCGCGGCCACTACGGTCGGGGTTTCGAATCCCCCTCGGGCATGGATATTTGTGCCGTCTTTAGTATAAGGTAGTTCATAAGTAGTTTGTAAGTTTAGGGACTGGTGACCCCGTAGTTAGGTCCCATAAGCTTAAGAAACATTTGAATTTTTGATCCCTGCTAAACCCGCCATTTCAGCAGGATAATGCACTACCGCATGTTACAGGACATGTACGGGCGTTTCTAGATACGGAAAATGTTTGACTGTTGCTCTGGCGAGAACATTCTCCAGATCTCTCACCAACTGAAAACGTCTGATCAATGGTGGCCGAGCAAATGGCTCGGCACAATACGCCAGTCACTACTATTGATGAACTATCGTATCGTGTTGAAGCTGCATGGGCACCTCGACCTGTACACGTCATCCACGCTCTGTTTGACTCAATGCCCAGGCGTATCAAGGCCGTTATTACGGCCAGAGGTAGTTGTTATGGGTACTGATTTCTGAGGATCTATGCTCCCAAATTGCGTGGAAATGTAATCACGTATCAGTTCTAGTATAATATATTTGTCATGTCAGTTGTAGGATAATATATTTGTCCAATGAATATCCGTTTATCATCTGCATTTCTTCTTGGCGTAGCAATTTTTAATGGCCAGTAGTGTAAAATGATCTGATAGAAGAACGAAACGAAGAATGATGGTTTAAAACACTTTTATTTTAACTACTTATTTACTTTTTTTCACGACGAGCTTTTTCCTGGGGGTTCACTTAATCAGTAAACACATAGGACGCGTCGCCACTGGATGGAGGTAATCGCCGAAAGCCTGAAGTTTTTCGAGATTTTACGCGACAGGAAGTCCGAGAATTTTTTTATAAAAGAGTGCCGTGGCGATATACTTCGTTCTCAAGGAGTTCCCGTTTAAGCCTCCACCACGTGCAAAGCAGCGGACAGAATACAAGCCCGTCTCGCAGCCTTTTTAATTCGATCACTTTGTTGCTCTGCCAGTATACGGGTAGCAGAGTTAATCCCGCGTCCGTTGCGAACAGAAGCACGCAGTTACTCCCGCCTAGCAGCGGCCGTTAGCTGCGGCTCGAAGTAGTTTAGTGGCGCGACAGACGCAGTTTAAGCGGCAGTAAGCGCGGCCTACTGTGCTGAGCCGCCGCCAGCTCTGCGCATGCGCCGCGTAAAAACGCCGTCTTTAGTGCTCGGTGCTCCGGCCCACGCGAGTGTCGCGGGTAACTCGCACTTGTCCGCCGTGCGCGCAGAACCGCCGTGACGCTGGCTGCAGCTGCCGCGTGCGTCTTGTAGCTGCCGCAGAGTTAATGAAGCCGTAGCCTAGCAGAGCGCGGCTCGTGAAATACACCTCGCGTGTGCCCTCCGCGGACAGTAAAAAAATTAATGTCGAGCACCGCGAACAGGCGGCAGTCGCGCGTAGGATGGCCGCGACTGCAACATGTTAATCCAGGAGCGTGAGACTTGTCTGGTGCGAATGAAACTGAGCCCAGTCTTTCCTCGAGAAAAGCTTGCCGTGAAGTGATCACCCCGGAGGGAATTTACATATATACAGGGTGTCAAGAAAAAGACTCCCTTATTTCAAAATTAAATATCTCGAAAACAAAGATCGATAGAGGAATGCAGTAAACGGTATGTTTATTGTGAAAGTTGTAAGAAGTTTATACAGCAGTTTGAAATAATAGTTACAAAAGCTGCTGGCGCTGTAATCGCCATACGTAATGCCTAGTATAAATAGTGATCCGAAGCCCAGAACGATCAGTTCCACTATTGAAACGTGAAAGGTTAGATTAAAACCATGTACTCCATTGAACAACGCGTTTTTCTGGTGCTAGAGTACCACAGGTTAGAAGAGACTCCTACGGCAACAAGGTGAAGTTTTCAAGCACGATTTTATGTTCCAAAAGGACCCGATGCGAAAACCATTCGTACGCTCTTCGCAGAGTTTCAACGAACAGGTAGCGTAACTGATGATCTAGTGGGGCATTTCGTCGCAAGCAAACCGCCGTTGCGCCTGCAAATATCGCCACAGTTTCTGGAATTATTCAGCGAAATCCAATGTCATCCGTCCGTAGAATTGCATCTGAGACTGGTTTGAAGCGTTCCAGCACGCAGAAAATACTGAGAAAGACTCTACACATGTTTCCATTCAAAATTCAAACGCACCAGGCTATACCCGTGCGAGCTGTGCATCTGGTTTACAGATGAAGCACACTTCCACACTTCCACCTGAATGAATGAATGAATAAGCTAATTTTTGGGGAATGTAGAAAATGAACCGAGCAGGAAGCGTACTTTCAGTTTTTCTCAAATTCTGATATTTTTCGATAGATCTAATATATAAAGCAGAGTGTCCGTATGTTTGTACGTGTTGCATACAAATCTACAGTTTTGGTCCAATCATTAAATTTTGTACACGTAAGCTACACGTAGTTCCCTTCTCCCTGACAAATATGTTTCTGCTCTGATTTTCAAACTTAATATACAGGACGTTACAAAAAGGTACGGCCAAACTTTCAGGAAATATTCCTCACACACAAAGAAAGAAAATATGTTACGTGGACATGTGTCCGGAAACTCTTAATTTTCATGTTAGAGCTTATTTTAGTATTTCTCTTTAAATGTAAATTGAAATAATTCGTGCAGACAATTGTCAAAATACGCAATTGTTTCATTAATATGTACTGTAATTCCTCGATTCACCGCCAGTTGACCCAATTGAAGGAAGGAAATGTTGACTTCAGTGCTTGTGTTGACATGCGACTCATTGCTCTACAGTACTAGCATCAAGCACATCAGTACGTAGCATCAACTGGTTAGTGTTCATCACGAGCGTGGTTTTGCAGTCAGTGCAATGTTTACAAATGCGGAGTTGGCAGATGACCATTTGATGTATGGATTACCACGGAGCAATAGCCGTAGCACGGTACGTTTGTATCGAGACAGATTTCCAGAACGAAGGTGTCCCGACAGGAAGACGTTCGAAACAATTTATCAGCGTCTTAGGGAGCACGGAACATTCCAGCCTCTGACTCGCGACTGGGGAAGACCTAGAACGACGAGGACACCTGCAATGGACGAGGCAATTCTTCGTGCAGTTGACGATAACCCTAATGTCAGCGTCAAAAGAGAAGTTGTTGCTGTACAAGGTAACGTTGACCACGTCACTCTATGGAGAGTGCTGCGGGAGAACCAGTTGTTACCGTACCATGTACAGCGTGTGCAGGCACTATCAGCAGCTGATTGGCCTCCACGGGTACACTTCTGCGAATGGTTCATCCAACAATGTGTCACTCCTCATTTCTTGACTTTTACTTATGGGGGCATTTGAAAGCTCTTGTCTACGCAACCCCGGTACCAAATGTGCTCGTATTGTGGACGGCTCTGACACAACACGCCATTCCCATCAGGGCTGCATCAGCGCATCAGGGATTCCATGCGACGGAGGGTGGATGCATGTATTCCCGCTAACGGAGGACAGTTTGAACATTTCCTGTAACAAAGTGTTTGAAGGCACGCTGGTACGTTCTTTCGCTGTGTGTTCACATTCCATGATTAATGTGATTTGAAGAGAAGTAAGAAAATGAGCTATAACATTGAAATTCAAATGTTCAAATGTCTGTAAATCTATCGGAACGTGGAAATTAAGCGTTTCCGGGCACATGTCCACATAACATATTTTCTTTCTTTGTGTGTGAGGAATATTTCCTGAAAGTTTGGCCGTACCTTTTTGTAAAACTTTGCAAACAAGGCAACGCTTCGCAGTAGCTAAAGTGTATGGTATATAGACCATAATATCTTCTTTTATTCTCCCTTTGTCTATCAATTCCTCCCTCCTCTACTTCTCCATCTTCTCCTCCCCCTACCTTCACACCACTCCCTCTTATCCCACACCATATCCATCTCCTCCTCCCTCCTCTCTGCATCTTTATCATCCTCCGTTTTAAATCCCTTTCATTCCCCCATTCCTTATCTTCTACTCCCCCTCTCTCTTATTTTATTTATTGCTATTGCAGTCGGTATTGTGATTGGGAATAGAAGTCAAAATGGATGGGTAAATCAATTGGAAACGGGTTATTAGAGAGACTTTTAGAGCTGCTCTATCTGTGAGGTTAGTAGCTTTAATGGGCGTACTTTCAATTATTTTGTTGTGTGTACAGGTGTGACTATAAATTTAGGCATAAAACCAACTTTCCTGTTTTGTGTTAAAAAGATTGGGAGTAGGAAAAGAACGCACATTTTTACCTACACAGCGTAGCATGTTTTTTCTCGCAGAGAGCTGAATAGAAAAGCTTTTTATAACATTTTTATATCTTATTGAACAAAGGTTACCATTCTTCCGGGTGCAGTTCCTTTGGGGAGCAGCTTGTCCACTATTGGTCGAGTTGATCTCTACGAGTCTACGATAGTAACTCGGGCGTCCGATCTTTGGTTGTCGTGAGTGCACTCTTGCTCCCCCGATAACCCATTTTTAATCTGGGGCAACGTCCCAGAGATAAATTAAATTGGTCCCAATCCCTCCGTTCCGACCAAGGTTTTAGGGAGGTTTTCCTTAGTTTTAAGGCGTATGTCGAAACTGGCAAGCCCCTCCCACTTATTCCCAAGTGGGATCCCCCCTTGTCCCACCATCAGCCTGTCTGATAATTGGCTGAACAGAACCGCGACTCTTTATGGGCCGAATCACAAACAGCCCGCTCTACACTTCACAGTGGATAATGAAAAGAAAATGATAGAAAACAGAATAATTGTAGCATGATCATACTTTAATGACAGAAATTCCATATGAAATTTGGAGAAATTTGCGATCATCATTTACTGGCAAAAATGCTTCTGTACGATGGTGGATTTGTCCTTGAACCTATAGAAATGAAGGCAAATTATTTACTAATGAACCTGGTAATACTTTACGAATGGTTGACAGAAGTTGCGTTAAAGCCTCCGAAAAACAATTTATCTTAACAGCTTTCGAAAAAGAAGATACCTTAAAAGTTGGGTTAAAGCCTCATTATTCGATAACATTCGCCCCAAATTATGTCCTCTGGAAGGATCTGTTGTATTTCTGAACATAATGTAAGAAATGCCTCGACCGAGAATCTTGGCAAAAAACCAATGATTCCAATGGCTCTGGTAGCGGTGTCAATTCTGGCAATTGGACCTTTCCACCCACACAACATAATTCCGTCGGTTCTTGTAGTAATCTCAAAGCACTGCAATATTGACAAACATTGTTCATAGTTCCCGAGCCAACTGATGCATGCGCTGCGTAATCAACTGCTGGATCGTATCTAAACGCCAAACGTTCAGTTCTAATCGTCACAGGTGGCCGTCTGTTTTAATCCAAATTATTTTGTGCGTAAGCTGCAACTGAGCGAGTCGAACTCGACTGTACCCATTCTTTCCAGAGTCACAACGAATCGTGCTTGAGAATTTCTCTATCGGTTTACCTCCAAACGCTGTGTACGATCTTCATCAGTCTCATTGACTCAATGTTCACGTAGTAAGATTGCGTTGCGCATACGCCGACCGATATTACGACGCCGCAATGGAGGCAATAAAAAATAAACCACGATCTATACTCGAATTGTTTGCAACATTCAAAAATACCACGAACTGAGATCGATTCTATCTTTGCAACGCTCCAAAGATATGATCCCACCGATAACACCATGGAGGTAAGAATAATACGGAGAGGCTTCTAAGGAAACAACGTTTCATGTTAAATATGTCTGGCTCCTTTAACCTTGTGTGCACAACGCCATTTCCCTTTATTCTAACCTCCTTGGCGCATTTGTTCGCTCCATTTAGCGAATGAATAAGCTGATTTTTGGAGAATGTAGAAAATGAAGCAAGCAGCAAGGGTATTTCAGGTTTTTCTCCAGTTCTGATATTCACCGGTAGATTTTCCAAACAGTTTCTTTCATACAAACCTTGTCCTGAGAATTACGAACAGAACAAGGAAAAGATCAGCAAATCGGTGAATCTATTCTCGATTGATGCGCTTTCATACATGCAGCAATTCATTTTTATTAGTATAGATAGTCACAGAACCACTACGATACTTAAAATGAATGATAAAAATTGAATGGTACGGACATTCTCGATGTATGGAACAGGGAACGATACCGTTATAAGAATGAAGTTGGATTACACCAAAAATAAATAAGCGAGGAGCATGACATAAAAATCTGATAGACGGTATTGAAGAGGAAATTCGGGAACGAGGATTGAAAGAACGAAACTGGAGAGACAAGAACCGATGTTTATCCACTATTTACGTGGTCTCCCGCGCTTTCGTTGTAGTGTAATCGAACTCCATGCTTGTAACATCAGGAATGTTCGTACCATTTAAAATTTTTCATCGTTAATTTCATCTATGATGGTGGTTATAACTGTCATCGTTCATCTAATTTTCTCATTCCTCGCATAGTCAAATAACGTTAAGCTGCAATATCTTCTCCAGTATTACATATCTGCAGGAAGTAGTTTCCATTCTCTATTGTTATCTATGACACACACTTTTGACCAATACATCATGACTGGTTCTATTATTACCTTAAATCTATTCTTCTTTGTCTGATTAGAGAAGTTATTATTCCAAAGTATCAGATGTGTTCTATCATTTCTGTCTTCTTTCGTATGTCCTTCTATATACTTCCATTTCCACTAATTGTATCTTCTAGATATTCATATTCACTCACACATTTTATCTTCTCTCTCGCGCTTTCTATTTCTTCTTCTTTTACCCTCCTTACCACATACTTTGTTTCGTGAGTACTCACATCCAAGCCCAATTTCCCACATTTTCTCAAGCGTTACTATACGATCATCTGATCTGTCTGCAAAAAAAAAAAAATAAATAAATAAATAAATAAATAAATAAATAAATAAAATAAAAATAAATAAATAAATAAAAATTATAATAATAATAATAAATAAATAAATAAATTCGATGGTAAGAAAGATGGTATGTTGTCACAAGATCGTTAAAATTTGGCTATTAGTGATGTTAAATAAATCTATAAGTTATTTTTATTTTATTTCTGTAGTATGATATTATGATCTCTTACTTATCGTTTTATGCTATAATGTAAGCCGAAACAGACAGTTGTGGAAATTAAAGTAACATCTCAACCTAGCAGCAGATTTGGACCATTTTAAAAACAATCTCATAATTATGACCTTTGTAGTACTACAGGTCCCAAGGAGCAAAAACTTTTGCAAACATTTCTATCTCCCTTTTTGTAGATTGAAGAAATATTTGGAACTATCCACTCCTTACGTAAATCCACTTGAACACTGATAGAAATATAGGGAACTTCTTAGTCATTTGGTAAATCCTCTACGTTTGAACATTTCTTAAAAAATTACACAAATTGTTTCTAATGTTCTCGTTGTAACATTTTTTAGTAATTCGATTGTCACAACACCTGGTCCGGATGTTTCATTATATTTCATTTTTGTAGTTCTTCTTTCATCCCCTTCACATTAATATTTTCTATTGTCGCATCTCCTATTCATCACAACTTAATTTAGACTCCAAATATTCTAGTTCGTTTTCCGCCAATAAATCGTTGTAGTAATCTTTTCATGATTCAAATTTTATTGTATTTATTTTGTTTCATTGCAGTTATTCCTCAAGTTGCTTATCGTCTCTGGAGTTAGATCCCCCTATCATTGAGTTTCTTTGTGCACATCTGTTAACCAGTGCCACTTTCTTCCTTCTTCCAGTTTCCTTTTTAATGATTTACTAATATTTTTTGTACTGTTTGTGATCATCTGTATCTCCGCTGGACATCCATTTTAGATATAGTTTTTTTTTCCTCAATCAACTCTTTTAATTTTTGAACCGTTTATCCTTCGGTCCCAGCGCCTCCGCTACTGCTTCCTGTAATCTCCTTCAGATATTTGTGCGTGGGCCACGCCGCAAGCACGGTGGTCTGACTACTACTTTCCATCCCAGATTATTTTTATTCAGAGTTTATTTCTCTCCTCGACAGCTTGCCTTCTGTACGGCTCGGAGATCTTTCATCCCGTTGTGTCACTTTTGAGACTTTAGTAATTTTACAAATACAATTTGTTATGTAAAGAGAAAGTTAGAATCAGCTGGCTTAAATTGCGGAGCTAGACAAGGCTGACCATTGCACCTACCATTTTCAATCTTAAAATTGACAAAATCGTTTTTAAATTGTTGATTTTATTAAACAACATATTAAGAAGTGATGACATAAATTTTGTGACAAAGATATTTATTGACGATCTGATCATAACAGTAGAATCTGAAGAAAAGTTTCAAATTACAGTACATAGGTTCAATCAAATTGCCGCTGAAGATGGTATGTGAATATCGAAAGGGAAAACATGTATTGCATGTCTGAAGAACTTTTTCATTGGTTAGATCGTTAAACACGCCCACTGTAGATTTTAATGCATGCAACATTGTAATGAACGTCTCTCCTTGTGCAAGAATTATACTATTGAATGTACGAGCAGTAATGTTACCTAATTTGACTTTTCGTATAATTATCATTGTTTAAGACTGATTATGCGTTTCAGCGTTCATTTGGAGCATAGTCCTCCTTACGAAACGTCTCCAATATAACACACTCCATGGTAACATTGATGGCTCGTTTGATGTTAAGCCTGTAACTTCAATGTCATTCTTGAACTAGTCCAATTGCCTTCACTTTGGTCTACCTCTACTACTTCTACCTTCTACTGCCAAACTATAGAGTCTCTTAGGTAACCTTACTTCTCCCATGCGTGTAACATTAGAATGACCCCACGATCTAAGCCTGTTCGCGGTCAATGCTCATTAATGATTTCCTCATTATGGACACACCTCTGCCACTGTTCCAATCTATTAGCACTTGGAATCATCCTTGCTACTTTTATATCTGTACTCTGTCCTTTTTAATAAGATAATCTGTGTCCACCTAGCTCCCACCCTCATAAAACAAAGTCGCTTCCACCCTCATAAAACTAAGTCGGTCGAAAGATTAAATGATGCAGCGCTAACTTAATCTTGGCACTGACTTTACTTCTTACAGAAGAGAGTATAACACAACTGTGCACTCAGAGCCACACTTTGATTCCGTTAGTATCACTATATTGCCATCCCGTGAGAAAATACATACTAAGTGCTTGAAACTGTCTACCTGCTCTAACTTTGTTCCTCCCATTTCGCACTCAAGCTATTTAAATCTCTTTTCCAAACATATTACTTTCGTTTTGGAGATTCTGATCTTCATATCTTACACCTCTGATGTTGCACTGAAATATTATATTGCAACCTTTTAATCGAATTTGCTATCATAACTAAGTCGTCCCAATATGCGAGACTGATTATTTTCTTTTCACCTGTTTTAATCTCAACCTCCCCGTCTATTGTTTTCAACATATGATCCATCAATAGCGTAAACAACAGTGGAGACAGGTTACAGTCTTGTCTTACTCCTGAAACTACCCTGATACCCTGAACCATGACCATATTTTACCGTCAACTCTAAATGCTACCTGAGAATCTAAGTAAGGATCATTTACTGCCTGCAGAAGTATGCCTCCTACTCCATAATCGTGTAGAACCGACAACAGCTTCCTCCTAGGAAGAAGGTCATAAGCCTTTTCTAGATCTATAAAACATAAATACAATTCCCTGTTTCACTCGTTGTACTTCTTCATGAAAAGCCTTAAGCTAAAGATTTGGACTTAACAGCCTCAAAGATACCGAGCCCACACTGACGTTTATCGGTTTTATCGAACTTGTCTTTCACTAACACTAGCAATTGCTCTTCAACAATATCTGAGAATAATGTAAGGAAATAGGTCAATGAAAGGAAAAAACTATTTTTACGCTTTCGTTGATTTGGGATCAGGTGTAAAATATAGGGAGCGAAAAGTTGTACAGAAACCAGACAGCCGTATTACTTAATTATTTACTGTATATTATTTTTCAAGTACAAATGTTTTCTTTAGATACATAGGAATAAATTAAATAGGAACGTATATAGGTACAGACAATAATGTTAAAATTAGAAACATAACGTTTAGCAATAATATTATGTAGCAAGTAAACAAACACTAATTGCAAAAATTATATTAAGTTACTCGTCCAACTTTTCCATTCACTCTACGTCCATAGAGGCGACTTCATTTAGTTCTCCAATAGTTCACGTGGACTCGCGTTTATGGTATTCCATTGTGGTATACTGGGTCGTGCATCGCGCTGAGATGTATCTCGCATGTCCCATATGAAGAGCATCTCTCCACTTCTGCCATTAGCGATGTTCAGTCTATTCAGTATGACCCAAGCTCTCCTTAATACGTCTGTACCTTACTATGTTCCATTCAGGTGAAATTTGATTATAGTTTTTGGCTAAGCGAAAATGGGACTAGTTATTTGCCAGTATTTTCTCGTGTTAAAGTCGGTGATCATCTAGATCTCAGTTGAGAATTGTTTATTTTAACGTCCTGGTGGACGGGAAGATTAGTATTACAGGTAATTTTATGCCACTCATTAATTAAGGATTTTGGTGGGACCACATTGCAAAGGACAGGAAGTCGGGGTAGTGTGGACTGTTTTATGGTCTCAGAAATAATTACCATGGTGTTCATTTAGCTCGGTGCCCATTTAGACGGCTGGCTGCAGTTAAACGTAACAATATTGCAGTGCTCTTTAACAGTGCTACCAGTAAAAAAAAGATATTTGGAGTATATGTATTAGACTTCAAGCAGGAATTGGCAAGGTCTGGATAATGTTTTTCCTTGTGCGTACCTTAGCTGTTGTTTGTATCAGTTGGTGTTAGAGTGTATGTGATCTCAGTGTGATACTAAGGTGTTTTCTGTTTGGACTGTAGGTTATGTTTTACCAGCTAAAATAACGTGGAGACTTCAAGTGTCCTTTTGGTTACTCAGAGGAAACATGTTTCCTTCTTGAACTATTTTTCCATTACTCAGCGATTCTAGAACGCAAGAGTACTGCTCGGTTTTTCCCCGTTCTGACGGGTCGGAGTGAAGTCCCGACGCTGTTACTATCTTCATTTGGTGTCTTGACAAGTTACCGGTAATGAAGTAATTTTACTGCTCTTGTCACTGACCTTCAATACCCGTATTGTTCCGCAAACTGAACAATGCGTCACGTCACTTGTCTGTTGCTCTGATCTAATACTTGTGTTTCGCGAAGAAGGAACCATAGAGGAGCGGGGTTCACCGCTTTAAGGTGCTGACTATAACTAGATAAAGATTTATGAGATAATCGGTCTTTAAAAAAAAAAAAAAAAAAAAAAAAAAAAAAAATTCCTGTGTTACTTCAGTCCTGTAAAGTCCAGATGACTCCACTATTGATCTTAATGTCTATGTTTGGTAAAAAACCGTTGATAAATCTGGATGGTTCTTGTTGATGTGGATGGAAGTTTTATATTTACAAATTAAACTGCAGGTAATGGATGACCTGGGCCACGCCGGCCTCTATGGCCGAGGGGACTGAGGCGCTCCAGTCACGGTCTGCACGGCCACTACGGTCGGGGGTTCGAATACCCCTTTGGCATGGATATTTGTGCCGCCCTTAGAATTAGCTAATTTGTAAGTAGTTTGTAAGTTTAGGGACTAATGACCCCATAGTTAAGTCCCATAAGCTATACAAAAATTTGAATTTGAAACCTGGGCCATGGTGGAATGGTCGAGAGCTCTAAGGCGCCTTGATGCGGAGAACGCTGTTGTTCCCTAACGGAGTTTCGAGTCCACATTTGGGCATTGGTGTATGTGTTATCCATAGTTTAGTTTAAGTAATTTCTCAGTGCATAAAGACCTTAGGCACTCATTATGGAATGGACTTCTAAATGGATTCTATATCCAGCCACTGGGCAAGCACATCTCATGTGGTGCTCAAGTTACATCCACTGAGTATTGTCACCTTATAACAGGTCATGATGAGGCGCGGCTGTTTTCTGTGCTGCTACACGTACAAAATAATGTCAGTTAAGGGATGCCATCTACGTGAAATAAGAGACGTAGATCTCTGTAAATGTCTCGTTCCGTTACACGCGGACACACACCTCACAATATTCAATGTTCCTATCAGTGTTCAGATTAACCAGGCGTGTGCCCTCTCCCACACACTCTTTCCAAAATAAAGTCTGCCGCGGTGGAGTAGCCGAGCGGTCTAAGGCGCCTCGCTACGGAAGTCCGGTTCCTTGCCGTCGGAGGTTCGAGTCCTCCCTGTGGCATGGGTGTGTGTGTGTGTGTGTTTGTCCTTGGGTTAGTTTACCTTAGTTTAAGGTCCGATACATTTACAAACATTTGAAAATTTGAAAATCAAGTCTAACAGGATTTCTTACCTGTAGTACAACTGTAATATCCCGTTGGAAGTTCTCCCCTTCAGGCCGCAGATTCTAACGCTTCTCAAATTGCAGTGCGTCTGTCAAGAATAATGAGCATAGAGGAAGTTGCTCTAACTACTTGAGCCGGCTGCGGTGGCCGAGGGGACTAAGGCGCGCCAGCCACGGTCTGCACGGCCACTACGGTCGGGGGTTCGAATCCCCCCTCGGGCATGGATTTTTGTGCCGTACTTAGTGTTAGCTAGTTAATAAGTAGTTTGTACGTTCAGGGACTGATGACCCCGTAGTTATGTGCCATAAACAATACAAACATTTGAACATTTCTAACTATTTGAAATAAGTTGAAAATGTTCCTGTACTGATTTTTATTCCCATTAGTGTGGCAGTAAAGTATGAAGCCAGATCGCTGTAAAGAAATTCTGTGAACTGAGTACCTAAAACAAAAAAAAAAAAAAAAAAAAAAAAAAAAAAAAAAAAAAAAAAAAAAAAAAAAAAAAAAAGGAAAAGAAGTGAACAACTCACCACTAACTTCTACCTTCAGCACTTTCAAAATTATAGTAATTATCTGCACACAATATCATAATGGTCTGATCTGCAACCAATGTACACCACTGTGGCCACTCCGTTGGGGGGATCGTCACGTACACTTTTGGTCGTAGCCCCCTGACAAGACAGGAATCCCAATGGAACTGATCATGCATGCCAAACAGATACTCTTCTGCCTGGTACATCAGCGCTCCCAACAGTGTTCATCCCGTCAGGTGACGTTTGCTGTGGCTAGGTGGCGCATATGAGGGGAACCGCGGTCGGAGTAGATGTCATCAGCGTGGGTGATGTGCAATGAAGAGAGCAAAATCTCGTGATGCTGGCAGTCGCTCGGCTCCCGGCGTCTCTGAGTGTGCCAAGACAAGAGTTCATTGCGATGACATACGACCCTCGCACGTTCTGGAAATAAGAAACATGAAAACTGCATTGTAAGTAAATCACAGCCCTAAGTAGAATTTAACAATTATTGCTACAGATTGAAACTTTCACTCAGCAGCGGAGTTTGCGCTGATATGAAACTTTCTGGCATACTAATATTGTGTGCCAGAACCTGGACTCGGACCTGGGATCTTTGCCTTTTGCGAGCAAGCGCTCAAACACTGAGCTATCCCGACACGACTCACGATGCCGCCTCACAACTTTACTTCCGCCAGTACCTCGCCTCCTACTTTCCAAACTTCACAGAAGCTCTCCTGCGAACTATGCAAGACTAGCACTCCTGGAAGAAAGGATATGGTGGGGACATGGCTTGGCCACAGCCTAAGGGAAAGTAGGAGGCGAGGTACTGGCAGAATTGAAGTTGTGGGACGGGACCGTGAGTCGTGTCGGCATAGCTCAGTGGTAGAGCGCTTGCCCGCGAAAGGCAAATGTCCCAGGTTCGAATCCCGGTTCCGGCACACAATTCTAATCTACCAGGAAGTTTCATATCAGCGCACACTCCACTGCAGAGTGAAAGTTTCATTCTGGAATCATCCCTTAGGCTGTGGCCAAGCCATGTCTCCACCATATCTTTTCTTCCAGGAGTGTTAGTCTTGCAAGTTTCGCAGGAGAACTTCTGTGAAGTTCGGAAAGTAGGAGGCGTGGTACTGGCAGAATTGAGGTTGTAGGGCGGGACCGTGAGTCGTGTCGAGATAGCTCAATGGTAGAGCGCTTGCCCGCGAAAGACGAAGGTCCCAGGTTCGAGTTCCGGTTCCGGCACACAGTTTTAGTCTGCCAGGAAGTTTCATTGCTAGAGATGTTTTTGTGCTATCTGAGAAAAAAGTTTTTATTCTTGTCAACAGACTGACCATAAAGTCTTCAACTTAGCAATAAGCCGTACCGGCCAAAATGACAAAATTTAACATCTTTACTTTTATGTAAATTATGAAAATATTGATGTTCTTGTTTAATTTGCTGTTGGTTTTATTGAAATATTCGATTATTTACTATTTCAATTAAGTATTTGAGAATAATCATGCACTGATATTACTGAGAATTTATTTCCCATCATTTCGCAAATTGGTGTTTTTCTCGGGATCTGTGTAGTCTAGAACAGTGGTCTCCAGTTTACTAGGCCACGAGGGCCACATTTCAAGTTCCGAATCGCAGTGCGGGCCGGATACCATGTTTTGCGATTATTGAAGAATGTGATACCAGTGTCTACTTTGATTTGTGACGTCGCTGATAAGGCGGAAACCTCATTTAACATGTATACAATATTATCGCAGTCATATGACTCTTCACACCGCAAGCAAAGATCAATACCACGTTTAGGTGACGGCTGCTTCTGCTTAACATGTGTATGTTGTTGGTGGTAGAACTTCAGATCACCGGCAGCGGCGTACTGCACTTACGTGATTACGTTGTCAGCGGTGGCTGTGCAGCACACAGGGACAGTTGTGCTAGACAATTGTTTTTTTACTAGCGTCAAATGAAGCTGACGTCTTTCGACGAAATTTAAGACGACATATTCTTTTTTCATCACTCTGTAATGTTCATTGCATACGATCAATATTTCAAATTCTTTGTATTTTGTAATTACAACATGGGTGCTCGATTCATCGATGCGGTGAACGTAAACGGATCAGCTGTACTGTAAAATGTAATGATACATTTGTAACAAAAATCATTACTTTACTCAGATATATTAATTTAATCGAAAGGTCTGTCATAACGCTGTGAAAGTGTAACAGCCACTTACAAAGATAAGAAAGACAGTCCCTTCAACTCCGGCTCTAGAAACACATTTAATCATTAAGCGCCTGTCATTGGTAATGTCGAAGAGACACGTCAATGGTTACCCATATTGGCACTGGCCTGATGAATGATGAGGAGTGAAGGCAGTCAATCAGGAGTGGAAATAACACTGCCCTTTTATCTCTCCCATGACATGAATTAATCACTAAATTATCTGTAATTGCAAAGTGTGTAGAACTCTGTTGGAAATGTTAATCGTAATGGAAATATTACACCGATAATCAGACATTACATGTATTTAACCCTTTCAGTCCAACATTATGAAATCAGCTTTGTAAAAATTAAAATTCGGTGTTCTCTGTATTAATAGAGTGCAGTAACATCAAAATATGTGTTTCCAAATTTTTGGTCTAACTTTTGATTTTTTATGTCATATATTTCATGCACAACAAAGACGTTCCTATCGAGATATTTTATTACTTGGACGTTATTTTGTTGATAGTTAATACTGCCAGATCAATAATGGTATCATAATCTTCGTCACAGCACCAAAGACAAGACAGTTCACTGCTGAAAGAAAATAAAATGAACCACACTCACGCTCACACTCTCAGCCACGTACAGACGACAGCCTCCGAGATGGATAGATTAATGCCTCAGAAGTGGCTACACGCCGTACCAAGCAGCAAAATGTCGTACTAGAAGCATGTTGTTCATCAACAAAAATGCAACTTTAAGGAATGCTGCACAAGAACGTTATATATCAACTTTTAATACGTTCTTGTCCAGGAACAACACTGGGAATGAGAGGGTTAACAGATTTTCCAATTAATGGAAATTGAGCACGTTTACATTTATTGCTAATTTAAAAGACTTGTTTCAGCTCACAATTGCAAAATTAGTGTCTTTTCACGTGTATTTTTAAAAGATTTTCAACGAAAATAATGGCTTTTGGATATATGTCTGAAGCAGATACATAGAGATAAAATGGAGAGCAACATCAGCCAAGAAAGCTAATTTCTATAGCTATCCTTCGCCTGAAAGAACTTCAGGGAGTTATTTTTTTCGTTTAGAAATATTTCTCTCTGTATTCTTAGGTAAAAACGAGATAACAAAATTTTACCACACGTTAATCATCTGAGTACCCTGTGGCGTGAGTTATGCAAGATCGGGGTAAATCAACTAAAAAATACGGCATGCAGCCCCTAGAAATACGTAGTATTTCATAAGCAAGCTAATAAAGGGGGTTGTACAAGGCTAGAAGAGAACTTACTGGGGGTGTCTGAATGCAAAGTAAAAGTTTGGAAACGAAATAACAATTTAAAAATAGACAGAGAGGAATTCGTGAGGTACTAATAGAAATCAGAAACATACATGTATAATTTCTTGCCTGAAGGGCATAGAAACAGACACAGGGGTAGCGGAAGGCTTTGTTCTAAGAACAAACCATGTGGAGTACATATCACTCGCAGAAGGAGAAAACGGAAAAGCATATTTCACATGCACTACACAGAATAAAAATATTCCCGCACATCAGTTGCACCACACAAAGCTAGAAAGAAATTAAACCGAGTTCGTACACAGCCAACTTTTCTCACAAAGGTTACCGATTCTCAGCTGTTATCAAACCGAATTAGTTACATATTCACCGTGTGTACCTACACAAAATCACCGACATGAAATTGAATACATTTGGGTACATGATCGGAGAAACTTATTCCGAATAATGAACCTCAGTTCTAAGGTCTAATTTGAACACCAGACAAAGAATCGCTACAATCTCAAGGGAGGAAAGAAAATCAGAACGTGTTACCAGTTCGAAGCTCAGTCACAGACTGTCTAGCCGGCCCACGAGCCCACCACCAGCCACCGGAAACCCACCGGAAATCGGCAAAACCCAGGAAAATCGAGGTGGTGGGGCAGAGCTTAAACTCGCGTGTCCTACCTAGGCTCGTTAATTGGGCATTGAGAACCCAACTTGTAATCAAAGGGTGGAGAAACCTCTTTGGTAGCATCAAAAGCAGAGGTTGGTAACGACTACCTATTGACACGAAGCCAGAGATGCAAAGCGCGCTGCCAACAACCAACGACGAAAATTCTCATACATACACTCAGACTGCCATGCTAGAAGATACTGAAACATACAGAATAAAGCAAGTACACATTCTCACAGGGACAGTGCTGTCATGGAGAGACTGTTCATCTTGCCACATTCATAAACATAAACATGATAAATTATTAGCATAATAAGAGCCCAGCAATATTACAGAAACTAACATTTAAAAAACATGAAATGAAATGCTATTCCTCATGCCTCCGAACGAGAGGCGTTCTCGTTTAGCAAAAAAGGCCGGCTAGTGAACTTAGATAATTTACAAAGTTAAAAACCTAGGGAAGAAGGCAGACATTCGTCTTTCAAGCTGTAGAGCAAAGAAAGAAGAAAAAGGGAACACGTTGTGGATAAAAAATCGTCGGTAGCCGACATTACGCGAGCATTGGAATTAATTTCTGAGTATGTGTGCGATGCAGCAACCTCTTTTTGAGGCTGAAATCTATCTACTGCGATGTACCTTATGGAAACAACAGAACAGGCCATAAACATCAGAGAATTTGCAGGCAACAGTATTGCTGCGTAGTTGTTCAGTTTCATTGAGTAGTTGGTGGGTGAAACAACTTTGATGTTGGCCTAGCTGCAGGCAACATGACGAAGGGGCGTATGTAATTTATGCTTCTTGCCGAGACGGGGGAGGGGGGGGTTAAGAGATGTTTAATTTTTTTTTGTGGGAGAGGAGGGCAGTTGTCTTTAGCTCTCAGGTACACATTGATATCCAGAATACCTCTAGCTGAACTGTCAAGCCTTTTCAACGTTTAAAATTGGAACACTTGTTGCACCGTGGGAGACTAATAGAACTCCCATGGGATTGGTTCCCCCTCCTTTCCAGCTATCTACGTCCCTGACACGACGATATAAACAGTCACCAGTTTGGAATATGGATTTTTTTTTTTTTTTTTTTTTTTTTTTTTTTTTTTTTTTTTTGTTACAGCTGGCAAACTTATCGCAAGAACTACTGCTACACGAAATCTACATTGAACACATGGCATTTGTATGAGTAATCAAAATGTTATTCCAGTGTTTGTTAAGCTTAAGGGACTTGACTGCGGAGTCATCAGTCCCTAAACTTACAAACTACTTATGAAGTAGCTTACACTAAAGACGACACAAACATCCATGCCCGAGGGGGATTCGAACCCCCGACCGTAGCGGCTGTGGAGACTGTGACTGGCGCGCCGCAGACCGCTCGGCCAGTGCGGCCGGTTTTGAGTAATCCACGTGCGAGAAAGATCAAAGTCGCCGTAGTAGTTGAATTTTACAGTGTATGATGAAAGCATGAAACAACGTCAAGCATATGGATTTAAAAGCCAAGCTCCTAACATTTGAAACTGTATGGGAAATGAAAACAGTGCGATCTTTCATTTGATATACTGAAACTGACTCTTTGATCGGAAATCACATCATTCTGCGCTGTATGTATTGATTTGCTAGACCTTTTGCCACTAGTCACTACATATACTGTCAAATAAAATTTATTGCAGGTGTTTGACACACAGATGATTCTTTAGACCAAGACTATTACTTTAGCTGGAGCTGTTTACCCAGATTTCGGCCTGTAAGTCCAGTTTCGCTCTACGTTTCTAAAGGTCCCGTGGAAGTTACTTTTTCCAGTTTTTTTTTTTTTTCTTTTTTTTTTTCTTTTTTTTTTTTTCAAAATACGCAACACCACAATGCTTATACCTAACTGAAGCTACGTAAGCTTAATAACTCAAAGACCAAATTCTTTCGATACTCATAATAGTGGAAACGATACATGCAACATACTTGCAAATTACAATCAACGTTAAGCAGCAATGCCAGTAATTAAAGCTCACGTCATAGTTAAATTACGTTGATAGCCGATATTAAATGAGCACTGGAATTAATTTGTAAATATTTTTCCTATATATGGGATGCAGCATGCACATTTAGTGCTACTGATGTACGTACTACGGAAACTTCCGAATAGTTAATAAACTGCAAATGCATTTGTATACTAATCATGTTGCAGAATATTAATTCAAATTTTGTTGAGTAGCAGGAGGCTAAACCATTTCTCGCGTTGGGCCTTTGAACTTATCATTAATGCGTACCGGTAGTGTTGAGAAAAGTTTCCATCACGTTCTTCTGTCACAGATGGCAAAACACAAGAACAACGTATTACCTTCTTAGCTCACAGACGGTATGTATGTACCTTTAAACGCCAAATAAGAAATATGAACGATCCAGTTATCGCCAAACTATATGATGTATTTAATAATGCACAATGAAAAAACAAAAACATTTTCAAATACTAAAGAAAGAGTTGTAATATTAAAATCCAAGTCCCTACTCTTTCAAACTGCGTTATAAATGAAACTCACTTTTCAAAGTGGTGTCCAGCAACTACTACAACTTCTGAAATCATATCAACCCACACTGCACTTAGAAATTATTCATTTGCCTAACTTCTACACTACACCTCAAAACAAACACAGTCAAAAAATGCTTACACACTCTACTCATTGAAGCTAAATTATATGCTAAATAAATTGATGACGGTTTATGGTAAGGTTCTTACCTGTAGCTGGGGCGATATACCTTGCTTCATAAGCCATTTAACCATGGTTTCCCTCTACGTTTCTAAAGCTCCCCTCTAACATTATGTTGTTTCGCTAGTTGTACGCAAGCAAATAATGCAACAGTGCAGTGCTAGGAGCTGAAAGAAACCTATAAAGGCTCAATAACACAAAGACCAAAACCGTTTCGCTACTTCCAGCACTAGAAAGCGTACAGGCATAATTGCTAGGCAGCGGATCATGCTCCGTAACATTGTTGTCAGCCAGAACGTACAATCAACATCGAACAGCAATTCCCGTAACTACACAGCATATCACGGCTTGAGAATGTCAATAGCAATGATAAAAAGCTACTGGAATATAATCTTAAATTTCGTTGAGGATTATGTGATTGAAAGATTACACTGGTATTCATAATTCGAAAAAAATCTTTAGTCAATACAAACCAAATGTATTTAATAAATACTATGTTGCAAGTTATAAACTGAACAAATTACACTGTTAAAAGAACTGTATCTCCATATATATATATATATATATATATATATATATATATATATATATATATATATATATATATATGTGTGTGTGTGTGTGTGTGTGTGTGTGTATTCGTAGCACAGCACAGCATATCTACATCGAGATTCAGTTGCCATTCCTTGCACCATGCGTCAATTCGTTGCAGATCCTCCTGTAATTCAGTACAATTTTCCATTGTTACAACCTCTCTATATACTACAGTATAAATGAATTGCTGTTCGTTAGTCTCGCTAAAACTTGAGAACGGCTGAACCGATTTGGCTAAATTTAGTCTTGAAATATTCGTGTAAGACCAGGGAATGTTTAAACGGCGATAAAATATGGAAAAGTTGCCAGGAAAAGAGGAAAATGTAGGAAAAACAGATTTTTCCAGTGAGCTATCGATACCGTTCGTCGATTAGCGATAAAATTTTGTACATTTCATGTTGAAAGGAAGAGGAAGGGTCGCATGAAATAAATTTGGAAAAGTCACCCGGAGAGTAGGAAAATTTAGGAAAAACCGAAAGTGATTTTTTCGGTGAATAAAAATCAATTGCTACATGGTTGTAAGATCATCATCTGAGTACGGCTCAGATAATCGATTTGTAGTCTGGGTCAACGGCCCAGAGATAAGTTAAATTGGTTCCAATCCACCGGTTCCGACCAAGGTTTTTCGGGAGATTCTCCTTGGTTGTAAGGCATATGCTGGAACTGGTAAGCCCCTCCCAGTTATTCCCAATTGGGATACCCCCTTTGCCCCACTATCAGCTTGTCTGATAATTGGCTGAATAGAACCGCGACTCTTTATGGGCCGGATCTCAAACAGCCCGCTCCACTCCTCGGAGTGGAGAATGAAAAGAATAAGGGTGTGCAGTCCGTACGTTACGACTGCACAGGAAGGTTATCTCATACACACATTCCTCTGTGAAACTCAATGTTCTCTGCAAGATGTGCAGCAAATTACGTGGTCACCCACAACTCTTGCAGAATTATTTGAACAGATCGAGCAGGCGCGAACAGAGATGAGGGGTCTTGTGGAAGGAGGACCCCCCTGGCTAGGATACCGAAAGGGCCGATGCTGGCCGCAAACACAGTTGGAGCGTTTAAGGACATCGTCGGTGAGGGGTAGCCAGACGAATCAACTCTAATGGCATTATAAATATCAAACAATAATTCATTTTTCTGGGGCATAAATTGTCTCATTACATCAAAGAATAGTGAATATATATATATATATATATATATATATATATATATATATATATATATATATATATATATATATATATATTGCAGGGGCCTGGATTCGATTACAGAACGTCATCCCTTACTAGACAGACTGTTTATCCACCCAGATATCTTGGCCCCATGCACAATGCGACTGCGCGGACTGACTCAGAGGACATTTCCTTCCACAACCAAAGACTAATCCTTCGTTGATATTCTCTGTTGTAAAACATACAACTGTTAATTTAGGAGAGACAGAATCTGAAAATCTACCTAGTTGCGTTTGACAGACAATGTCTCACAATGAATCATATATATTTCACGATGTAAAAATAATGTTTCACTAAGTAACATTGTATTTATATACAGGGTGTTACAGAAAGGTACGGCCAAACTTTCAGGAAATATTTCTCACATACAAAGAAAGAAAATATGTTACGTTGACATGTGTCCGGAAACGCTTAATTTCCATGTTAGAGCTCATTTTAGTATTTCTCTTTAAATGTAAATTGAAGTAATTCGTACAGACAATTGTTTCGTTTGTATGTACTGTACTTCCTAGATTCATCGCGAGTTGGCCCAATTGAAAGAAGGTAATGTTGACTTCCATGCTTGTGTTAACATGAGACAGATGAGGCTTCATTCCAACGTGATCAAATTGTAACTTTTCACAATGAACATGTGTGGGCTGACGAGAATCCGCACGCAATTGTACAATCACGTCATCAACACAGATTTTCTGTGAACGTTTGGGCAGGAATTGTTGGTGATGTCTTGATTGGGCCTCATGTTCTTCCACCTACGCTCACTGGAGCACGTTATTATGATTTCATACGGGATACTCTACCTGTGCTGCTAGAACATGTGCCTTTACAAGTACTACACAACATGTGGTTCATGCAAGATGGAGTTCCTGCACATTTCAGTCGACGTGTTCGTACGCTTCTGAACAACAAATTCGGTGACCGAGGGATTGGTAGAGGCGGACCAATTCCATGGCCTCCACGCTCTCCTGACCTCAAACCTCTTGACTTTCATTTATGGGGGCATTTGAAAGCTCTTGTCTACGCAACCCCGGTACCAAATGTAGAGACTCTTCGTGCTCGTATTGTGGACGGCTGTGATACAATACGCCATTCTCCAGGGCTGCATCAGCGCATCAGGGATTCCATGCGACGGAGGGTGGATGCATGTATCCTCGCTAACGAAGGACATTTTGAACATTGCCTGTAACAAAGTGTTTGAAGTCACGCTGGTACGTTCTGTTGCTGTGTGTTTCCATTCCATGATTAATGTGAGTTGAAGAGAAGTAATAAAATGAACTCTAGCATGGAAATTAAGCGTTTTCGGACACATGTCCACGTAACATATTTTCTTCCTTTGTGTGTAAGGAATGTTTCCTGAAAGTTTAGCCGTACCTTCTTGTAACACCCTGTGTACACCCACAATTGTTTCATTGTACACATTGACCATTCGCAGGGGGAGGGGGGGATGAGAGGCCATGCTGGCTTGCTGCTACAGTGTTATTTGGGCTCCACCAAGTTACTCATTATGCACACATCTGATTTCTCAGCAGTATATAACGTAAAATTGCACGTTCCAACACAGAGTCGAAGTTCTCTTTTTTAATCTAACTAGATGACCCAGAGAAGTTCGTATCACTTACCTCTCAATATAAACCATATTCATTTAAATGATATTTATTTTAGACCCATTAGCTTTATAAAGGCATCTTAGGATAGTCTACGTATCGGCTCGATAGTCGGTGAAAAGAGTGGGCACATCACGCACCCATGTGCAAGATAATGTTCATGTAACAATCGTGGAAGTTCAGGGATGGTTTAAACGGTGAAAAGCGAACAGCATTTCATTTTTATCTTTGACAGTTCATATACGGATTCAGATAGTGTAAAGCGAACTTTACTCTTTCAAAGTATATTTCTGAACGCACCCAACATAATAACCAGGTCATTATTTTATATGTTTTAAATGTAAATTTTCCTCGCATTTTTTTTCATATTTTATACAGTTTAAACCTACCCTGAACTTTTACGAATGTGATATGAACATTATCCTGGACATGTGTGCGTGATTTGTGCAATCTTTCCGCCCACTATCGAGCCGACCCTTAGACTATCTGATGATGCCTTTATAAAGATACTGGGTCTAAAATACACATGATTTAAATTAATGTGGTTTATATTGAGAGGCAAGAGATACGAAGTTCACCGGTCATCTAATCGACCCGGCAATGCTTCACAATTGCTAACACGTATGTAATCTTGCTTTGAACGTCAAATGTGAAAATTTTATCGCAATCGTACGAATGATATTAATATCCCAAATAAAAGAGCTCTTTCAGTTTTCCACAAATTTTTCTGTTTTCTGGCCAACTTCATTCAGACCTTCCGCTCGCTTGAACGTCGAATGTGCAAAATTTTATCTCAATCAGATTAAATGTACTGATATTTCATAGACAAATCTCTATTTTTTCTGTATTTTCCAATTTTCACTCATGCTTTGAACGTCAAATATGCAAAATTTTACCGCACTCAGAAGAATGTTATTGATGTCCGATTGCAAAAAGCTCTTTCAGTTTCCCGCGAATTTTAAAATTTTCCGGGTAACTTTCTCAAATTTTTAGTTCATAAGAACGTTCATCTTTCGTTGAACGCCAAATAATCAAAATTTCATCGCAGTCGGATGAACGGTTCTCAACTTACACAGTTGAGTACATTTAGAAACACATTGAGAAAGGAACTTGGTTCGAATTTCGCGACTTTCCTTTTTAGCTGTCCCTATTTTTTTTTTTTTTTTTCTTTTTTACTGAAAACTTTTCCAAGACGCCACCAGACGTTCCGTACAGTTGGATACTGTGATGCTGTGGTGTCAGCGGAACACGACCTAGAGGTGTGTGCGACAGTTGGCAACAGTTGGAGTTGACACTCCTAGGCTGACAAATCCCTTTTATCTGTGCTGTGACGGTTACACGATCTGCCACAGTTGCTATGACGATAGGACGATCTTGGCAGACGTGGACATTGAGAGCCTGGTCCATATACGAGAACGTTGTCGTGACAATTACAACCAGCAACATCGCACAGCTGAGGTGGCACATCCAACTTGTGTGGCTATTCTCCGAATTGAGCTTCCCGCCATTTGGAAGGCCAAAGTTTGACCGCATTCAAACTCGCTCAGTTGGCTGTAGAAAGGAGGAGTGAGTTTCTATAGCATGGCGCCTGTTTACCTTGCACGTTGATGTCACACTGCCTTACGGCTGTCAAAATTTCCTTGTTAAGGGGGCATGGACGTCAAAGTGACTGAAAAATCAAAAATAATTTCTGCCTCCAGCTGAAATACAAATTTCTCCCGTTTCCAAAAATATATGGCTTACTTACTTTTAAATACTTATTATAGTCTTAAACGCTCTTTGAACAAAGGTCTGCACACTGGCCTCGTTTGATACTTCAGGCAAGGAGTATCACCATAAATATTCCATGCCTGTCTACATCTACATCTAATCACACTTAAGTGTCTGTCAGAGGGTTCATTGAAACACCTTTATACTATTTATCTCCCATTCCATTCTCGAATAGCGCGCGGGAAGAAAGAACACATGAATCTCTCCGTTTTAGCTCTGATTTCTCGTATTTTATTGTGATGATCAATTCTACCTGTGTAAGTGGGAGTCAAAAATATATTTGCGCATTCGGAGGAGAATGTTGGTGATTGCAGTTTCGTAAGTAGTCCACGCCGCAGCGATAAGCGCCGTTGTTGTAATGATTCCCATCCCAGATTTGTATCATTTCCGTAACGCTGTCTCCTCTGTATCGTGACGGTACAAAATGAGCTGCCCTTCTTTGGACTCTTTCGATGTCCTCCGTCAAGCCCACCTGATAAGGATCCCACACTGGGTAGCAATACTCCAAAAAAGGACGGACAAGCGTAGTGTATGCAGTTTCTTTAGTAGTTCTGTTGCATGTTTTAAGGGTTCTACCAGTGAAACGCAGTCCCTGGTTCGCCTTTCCCAGGATATTATCTACGTGTTCTTTCCAGTTTAAGTCTTAAGTAACAGTAATTCCTAGGTATTTTGTTAAGTTTACGGCCTTCACTTTTGATTGATTTATCTTGTAAACTAAGTTTAACGGATTCTTTTCGTACATATGTGGACGACTTCGCACTTCTCAATATTTAGAGTCAATTGCCAATTTTTACACCGTCATAGTAACAATAAAACCAATATACAGGGACCTTGCAGATAAGAAATTACATATCAAATGTCTACATGGGCGTACACAAAATCCTAATGAGAATTTTAACAGCTGCGTGTGGCAACAAGTACCGAAAACATTGTTTGTTGGATGGACTGTACTGGAAATATGAGTGATGGATGCTGTTATCTGTTTCAATGATGATATAATTAATAGTACAGAAGTAACGGACAAATTAGGCATTCAAACAGAAAATAATGATAGCTGCTCTGGTGCCATAGATCGTCAGCGACTAGTCGAAGCTGAAAGGGCTCCGGAAGCCAACACTAAAATCTCCAGAGGAAGGAAAAGACTCCTGAAAAAGTCTGCAGAGGATAAAGAAGCAGCTGGCCAGCAATATTATGCCACTGGAATCTTCTGAAAGAGGCATACGGTCAGTCAAAACTACTGTTAACAATCATTTCTCATTTTCTCTAAGCTAAATTTTCGGAACATTATGGTTTTAGGTAGGTTCACCAAATTTCTCCCATTTGAAGAATGGGACAGCATCTCAATATTATGTGTAATACATTGCGGAAATGATCTATGTCATTCTGTATATAATTTTTAACGGTAATTTTTAGGCAAAATAGTAATGAAGTGTAGTAAGGGTTTTTCTTTTCCCTCCCTCAGATATATTCCAAACAATAAAACAAGAGGCATAATGTGTTCCTACGAATGTTGACATCAGGCTGCCATAGTCAAGTTGTTATTAGACTGACGATGCACCAGAAAATGGTTCCAGAAGGCGAACGAGTATTACAAAAACATCTATTGGGCAAAATATTGTAATTCTTAAACTATGACATGCATTTCAATAAATGAGGTATTACAGCTTGAGTTAACGTCATTCAGCATTGGATCAAAATCGCAACTTCCTCCGCATTGTAGATCAAGAGTAATGTGCACCGAAAGGAAGGCATGGAAATGCAGCCAGTTCATGTTCAGGACCCCTTTAAAAGGAACTCATGGTTGGCGCTCTGAGAGCCGTCACTACCAAAGAATAGGGAATATACGGAAGGGAACGCAGGGGGCGGCTCTTTTGATCTGTCTGCAGCCGAGCGTTGCACTCGACGCCATATTGAGAGAGAGTACATGCGGCGCGATAACCACTTTGGACTCGGGCTGTAAATAGACACTCTTACGAACGACCTAGTAAATCAAGACTTACACAGAAGGAAACAGCGTTTTCCGATTAGATGACTGGGTAGTAGCAGTAATTCTACAGACATTACTTTGATTCATTCCACGTTGATGACACTTAAGTTTTACTAAATATATATAGCTACCTCCACTTACAATTCTACATCTGTTGTATTAGAATTATTTCGGAAATCATTGGCTAAACATCATCGATCTCCTTTTCTGTTATTGCTGCTCATAATGAAAAATGAAACACCTCCCAGTATTACCACGTATTTGTACCTTTTATAGTGCATCAAATAGATGTTTACTTGCATGAAATCCAAGCAGTTAAAATAATGTAGCGCCTATCAGTTGTTGGGGTTTGAGACGTTAACTAAAATATTACGTGAAAGCTTTGAATCGGAGAGAAACGGAGGATAAATGGATTAATTTTGTATAACATCAGAAATAAGGGAAATGTTGGCGGCAACTACATCATAAAACAGTCGATAGGCTTTACCTTCATGGTTACCATACATCTTTCGATGTTATCAGCCCAGAAATCTGTAAATTAAAATGAGAATAATTGGAGGTAAAACACCATCGTAATCCGGAATTGGACGGGTGTAATTTTTATGTGCAGTGGACCGTGTGAGAAATTTTATAATGGTCTATGGGTTTGCGGTTGGTAAAATGTTGCGGGGATGGAAAATTCAGACTTCATCATGTACTATAGCTTAATAAAAATGACTGCAGGTTCTAAAAAGTTGAATACTATTGTCTAGGGGGAAGAATGAATTATAATGGTAATAAGATGTTTGACAATTACTGTTATTCATCAGCCGTAATGGTGTCCAATTCCGTAACACGCAATTTTTATGAAACATCTACGCCGCTAGAAGGCGGGAAATCAAATAAGAGCACATGCACCATTTAATTAAGGAACTTATATATTTCAAGTTATATCTTTTTTTTTTTAATTTAGCACTATACTTACAGCAATTTTAATGGCGAACAGGGAGAGCTGCTAGTAATGCTTCATAACTCGACGGCGGCAATAGACAGACGAATGAAGCGGTTCGCTGTTCTTTCTGTCTGGCGTTAAAACAAGGGAATGTAGGATTTTCAGAGATTATTTTTCATAAGAGAGTAAGAAAAATGATCCTTGGTAGTATCTATAATCTTTGATTCGCGAAGTTAATTATTCTATATTTATTTAAATTTATATTTGTAGCGTTTTAGCTTCATAAAATCAATAAAAAGTATTCAGTCGCGTTTCGCTTCGAAGACAGCGCTTTACGGCTTCTCAAGATGGCGGACTTGGCGCAAGCGCACAAAGTTTTGGGCGCACAGATTTCAGCGGAGTTACCTTGATGTACATCTACACCCACACTCCAGAAGCCACCCTACGCCATGTGTCAGAGGGTACTTTCCTTATCATTGTCGCTATCTCCTTCTCTAGACGCGTATGGTTCGTGGGAAAAATGATTGACTAATCTCTCCGACCTTATCCTTGTGGTCGCTTCGCGAGATATACGGAGGAGGATTCAATTTATTGGCTGACTCTTAATGAAACGTTTGGTCTTCAAACTGTTAGAGGAGCGAGTACTGCGATACGGAATGCCGCTCTTGTCCGTCTTCCACTGGAGTTCCGAATCATCTCTGTGGCGTCTTTCGTTCTTAAGCAAAGCGTGTTGCTGCTTTCCGTTGGATCTTCTCTGCGATTTCTATTAACCGAACCTGGTACGGATGTGACACTGATGATTAATACTCAAGCGGCGGCCGAAGGAGAGTTCCGTATTTTTTGTACACAACGGCGTATTAACATTTGGGGGGGGGGGGCAAGAGAGGAAGTCGTCCCCCATTCAAACTATGGTGGGAGGGGGAAAGATACGGTTTCTGATCCCCCCTCCCCCCCACCATGTTCACTTGGTTTCATTTTATCTTTATGCAGAGCCAGTGAATAAACTATGTTGCTGTCAGTAATTATATATATCATTATTTTAGTTGGCAGCCACTTTTCCCTGAGTGTGAAGCACCTTGTAACAATAATAATAATAATAATAATAATATGGTTTTCTCTTCCGCAGGACCTAATTGAGGAGTAAGATTCCATGGTCATGGAACAAATCAATACATGAAGTTTAACATAAGAATGGTAACAGAAAATTTTTAAGTAGTCCTATCTACACGACACTCTTAAGACTAAGTGAAAAAAATCAATAAAGAAAAAAAGTGAATTAGCTTAATAGCTTAAATTTTTTTGGAGTTCCTCGTCGGAATAAAATGAGTGAGCCATGAGGTAACTCTTCAATTTAGATTTGAAAGCGTATGAGTTAGTGCTAAGATTCTTTTTTGTTGTGGCTGTTTATTGAAAATGGATGCTGCAGTATACTGCAAACCTTTCTGTACAAGTGTCAAGGTGGTGTCATGCAAATGTAGATTCGACTTCTGTCTAGTGGAAATAAGCTGATATTATTAACAGCAAACGACATTAAAGAAAAAACGTATTGTGACGCCCAGACTACTGAAAAGGGTTCGACATGAATTTTGTGAACTTACATCACATATTTCTCGAACAGCCCGTTTCTGAGCCAAAAATATCCTTTTTGTTTCAGTCGAGTTACCCCAAAAAATAACGCCGTACGCCTTAAGTGAGTGAAAGTAAGCGTTGTAGACTACTTTTCGTGTCAACAAATCACTTATTTCAGATATTGTTCTAATGGTAAATAAAGCAGAATTTAGTTTTGGAACAAGCTCCTGAACACAGGCTTTCCACGACAGCTTATTGTCTATCTGAACACCTAGAAATTTAAACTCTTCAGTCTCATTTATCATATGCCCATTATGTGTAATCAAAATGTCAGTTTTCGTCAAATTATGTGTTAGAAATTGTAAAAACTGAGTTTTACTGTGATTTAACATCAACTTGTTTTGTACAAGCCATGAACTTATCTCTTGAACTGCATTATTGAATACTGTGTCAATATTACGAACAACATCTTTCACTACCAAGCTGGTATCATCAGCAAACAAAACTATTTTACAATCACCTGTTATACTCGAAGGCTTTCATTTATATAAATAAGAAACAGCAATGGTCTCAAAACAGAACCCTGAGGCACTACACAGTTAAATGTGCCCCATTGCAATTGTACGTCATAGCCATTTTCAGCACTGCGGAGAATTACCTTCTGTTGTCTATTATTAAAGTGAGAGGTGAACCATTTGTGAGCTACTCCTCATATTCCATAATGTTCAATCTTCTGCAACAATATTTTGTGATCAACACAATCAAACGCGTTTGTTAAATCAATGAAGACGCCTAATATCCGTAGCCTTTTATTTAACCAGTCAAGTGCCTCACAGAGGAACGAAATTATAGAATTTTCAGTCTTTAAACCACTTCTAAAACCAAACTGTACGTTTGGCAATAAATTATGTGAACTGAAATGATCAATTAATCTTCAATATACAGCCTTTTAATAACTTTAGAAGAGACCGATGGCATAGAAATTGGTGTATAGTTGTCTACATTATCCATATCTGCTTTTTTATAAAGTGGTTTCACTACTGGGTACTTTAATCTGTCAGGAAACTGCCCATTCTGAAAGGAAAAGTTGCAAATATGGCTTAGTACTAGTCTAACATATGGGGAACTGAACTTTAGAATTCTCTTACGTACTTACTACACTCTGTCATCTCCTTTAGTTCCATTTTTCAGACGATTACTCCTAACGGGGGACAATAGCTGTACACATAAGTATCAGATTCTGTACAGTAGTTGAGACTGATGGGGCACTCAAAACCGGCTGCGTTGCAAGGGCGACCGTACCAGGAGGCAGGGGATGGCCGTGGCCCCCAGCTATCTGGCAGTACGGCGCTTTGTTTCAAGAAAATGATTTAACTATCGGTATTATATAAATGTGCTTCAACACTATTTTAGTGTCATATACTGTTGTTTATGTAATTTTATACTCCAATTTTTATTTTTATTTTAGTTCGAACGATCTCGAGGTACTGAATACAGCTATCAGCATTCGGAATCCAGTGGTAAACGATAGTAAATGATCATACTGAGCTGAATGCAGATCGCCGCACTCTTTATCGTCTTTTACGGTAGTTCACCTCTGAGTTACATTACTTCCGTATTTTTATACGCATTATTAATCCGAATCGCAGCGCCTTCTACTTTGTCCTCTCCTGTAAAGTTATCGAAATGTCACAGTAGTTTATCCCTGACTTGCAGCACTTAGATATGATGCACAGTGTTTGTATAATAGTAATAATAACAAAAGTTTTTCCTGTAGCCAATTTAAATCACAGTGTCTACATTAAATATGAACTCCTTTTCGATAATGGTCTCGAAACAAAGTAGGACCAATGTCTTCCCAGATAAATGACGTCTTTTTAGAAATTAAAGCAACGAAATTGTTTTTGTGAACACGACCTAGAGGTGTTTCTCTCTGTAGGACAAGATAGCTAACATACCTAGCCACGCTATCTGTATACTCTTATTCTTAACTATTTCTGAAATACCAGCTCGACCGTCTGTCGTCTTGCATATATTTTTGTATATTTGTGTGAAGTTATAATTTATTTAATGTCGCTAGATTATCATTTTGTTAAAACTTGAACCCCACTCTTTTCAAGGCTTGAGGAACAGCATTTTTATTTAATGTGTTAAAATATTAGTTAATAGTGCAGGTTTATCTTATTTTGTTATGTTAATAATTTATTATTATATTAATTAATGTGGCATAAGTACTGCTTCTTCACTACGCCACTGTCCCTTTGAGAATGTGCAGTTGTTGTACTTTTAAGTGTGTGCGAGAATCTGTGGCTGTTTCAATGTGGGGGAGTGATAGCTCGCTTAGCATCGTTCTCTCTGGCTCAGAGTCGATAGCTGCTGAGGTTACCAAAGAGGTTTCTACACCCTTTGGTTACAGTCTAGTTAGCAAGCCTTCCCTCCAGCGCGAATCTCTCTGTCCGCACCCACCACTGCTGATTCTTGGATTTTCCGGTTTTTGGTCGCTTCCAGCGTCCAATGGCCACTCTGTCTGATCATTCTATACTGGGCGTCTGGCGAGGTAAGGTTGGTTCTTCTCTGGTATCCGCAAGATGCTAGCATTTCATTGACTATCATGTTTAACTTAGAATCATTTTTTAGAATATTTTCTCTGATTTTGTGCAGAAATGTGTTCTCGTTTTTCAATTCAGTGATTTCCAATAGATAAACGCGGCGTGTGTGATTCTAGTTGCAGTTTGATAACGGCCTGGTATGTTAAAAGCTTTTGTGATCATGTGACCGTGTATGAACTCTGTGTAAATACTTTCTAGCTTTCTGGGGCCCGACATCTAATAGGTGATATGTTCAGTTTTGTACAGTGCTTGTAAAAATGTTCTCGTCGATTCCTTCTGTGAGTGATATGTGTTCCACATGGTTGTTTCATAGAACAAAGCCTTCAGCTTCCATTGTTGTTTGTTTCTTGCCCACCAGGCAAGTAACTATGCAGGTATCCTTCTGATATCCACTAATATTTCGCGATCATATCTCCCCGTCTATTCTAATTTTGCTGTTTCTTCTCAGACTGGTAGTATGCACTTTGTCTTTGTCAGTAATTCTCTCTGAGCCTTGTACAACCTCCTTCAATAGCTTCCTTATGTAATTCTAAACATTTCTATGGGTTGCATGCCATAGTTCTTATTCTTATTTTCCGAATTTGTAATTATTCCACTTTTACGAGTTTTGGTGACTGGACTTCATCCATCTCTGTAATCACTCCCTATCGCGTGTAGCTGCATTTCTTTCGCTTCCTCGTGTAATTCTAAACATTTCTATGGGTTGCATGCCGTAACTCTTATATATATATGTGTGTGTACATAGGTTAACGTCCCCTTCTCCCCTCCTCTCCCCTCTAAAGAAATAGTTGGTACGACACTGTACACACCCTATTCTGTGTCACTGCACTATCTCTTGACGGTTGACGTTGAAACCATTATCTGTACACCAATTATGCTCCAGGTGGATCCGCCGTCAACGGATAGAATTGGTCGTCGTCTTTCCAGGTGTACAGTTTTTCCCCTCCCTCTTTTTCACGTGTTCTATTATTTTGAATACCCCTTGTGTATGCTCGTACCTTGGGCAGCAGGTTGCTGTGTGAAACGCCTCTCGGCAATCAAGCATCGTTGGCTCTACCTGCCGCTCTTTACACAGGTAGCAGCCGTCGCTGGCTGTACGGCGGAGATTCGCGGAGGCGACCAGGAGGTCTGCGGTGGGCGTGTCGGGAGCTGGCCGCAATCAATTGGGGGCCGATTACGGCCGTAACTCAGGGTGGAGCCCCAGAGGCGCGCGATTTTATCAGAAAATTGAGGCCCGCCGCGCAGGCGAAGGCCGCCTCACCTCAGCTCACCTAGCATCAGCGCTGATCACCTAGGCCGGCCTCGCCTCGGCAAACTCTGCGCCTCCGTGGAGGCACCACCGCCAGTTTACGACTCCTCGCTGCTCAGGGGGCAGCTACCGACAGCATTCTGCGCTCTCAACTGAATACGCTCTCCTCTCAGTACAGTGGCGCGCAGGTGTTTGTACTGCTGAAAGCAAAGCAAACTGTACCGGGTGGCCCACTCACACCGTCTTCCTAAGGCACCTGAATGTAGAAGGACGTGCGCATAAACTTCTGCTGTAGCAACTGCTGTAGCCGACCGCGGTGGCAGAGGGGACTGAGGCGCTCCAGTCACGGTCTGCTCGGCCACTATGGTCGGGGGTTCGAATCCCCCCTCGGGCATGGATATTTGTGCCGTCCTTAGTTCGTAAGTAGTTCATAAGTAGTTTGTAAGTTTAGGGACTGATTAGTTGAGTCCCATAATCTTAACAAACATTTGAACATTTGAGCAGCAGCTTCCGCCGCCAGTTTTGTTCCAAGTGGCGACAGCGTGGGCTTCTCAAAGACAGAATTCTTTGCTTTTATTGCTTTGAAATATCGCTTGCTTCACTTCTAATTCATATATCAAGAGCTATCCAAAGATTTGGGTTAAAAACTAATCTGGTCATGACGTAAGCGGGGGTCACTTTGGGACACTTTTTTATTTTCCATGTAAACCAGATAAAAATGATTCAATCGCAGATATATTTGCTACTATGTGTAGCTACACTCTTTCTTTATATAACAACAAACAAGCACAGACTAATTACTAAAGAATGATCTAATTACTGTTAAAAATAACTGTCACAATGTCACCCCATAATGTGGGGTGACTTTGTGACAGTCTGGTTATTCTACTAAAAGTAATAGGGAAATAATACAGTCACAATGTAACCCCATAAAGCTTTATTCTAAAATCAGGAACAAGTAAAGAATCATAAACATGAATTTTAAATGCTAGGCAACTGGTAACTGGAAATCCATATGTAGACATGGAAACCGCATGTACTGCAAATCCCATTTCCTCGTTGTCTGTAAAAACCTGTTGACCACCTGGTTTTCTATTTCTGGTGTTGCAACTGTAACATTTCGGGCCTCTTTTGTTTTCAGCTACAGTGTTTTCTTATGAATGTTGTACCTGAGAAGAACAGATAAATTAATGTTATGCATTGTAATAACATCTTTTCATAGTAATTCCATTTACTAGTATGTTACTGACCTGCAGAAAGCTTCTCTCAGTGATAGGCGTTTCTCCAAGCTTCTGAGAGAGTTTAGTCAGTATAATTGCGGTAAGAACGACTTACAGTCCTTCTTACATATATCCTCGGCATGCTGGACTGTTAATATAGTTGGCTGAAGTGACAATAAATTGGAATACGACATAAAATGTTTTTAAAAAATTTTGGATTGACTTTGTGACAACTATATCTGTCACATAGCCACCCCATCAACCCACGAAATTTTTGCTATGTCTGTATAACTTAAACCAAAAGAATATATTTAAGTTCTGTAAACATTAAATGATTGATTACAAACATGGTCATTAATATAATTACCTGTAGGAACACAAGCAAGTGAGTTGAACGTTGTGCAATACAAAGTTTGAAAGTTTTCTCCTGGGAAGAAAAAAAAAACACATTTTAACTAAACCACTGTAGCAGCCACGACAGTTCGCGTACAAGTGTAAGTGATGACCAACAAATAGCAATTAGTCATATGACAGAATCGCTCATAGCCCTGTGGCAAACGCAGAAAAGGCGCAATATTTAAACTCCCCAAAAAGTTCACATGTCACAATGTCACCCCAGCAGTCACAAAGTCACCCCCATTACGGTACAGCTTGAAAGATTGTTAAATTTATTTTTTGCAATCTGCCCACATGGGTGTGTATTCGGAGCAATTTTTTCGCACTGGACAACTCAGTTATACTGCATGACAGATCCATTTCCATAGATTCGAAGTAACTTTACGTTTTCGAATCTAATGTGATAAATTTTATCAGATACAATACAAATGCCATGCTTTTTACTGAATATTTTTCAAAAAATTATATGAATTGCTTTTTCAATACACAAGCTATGAAAGTACATTACCATGATAAACTAAGATGCAGTAAAAGATTTCTGATTAAGAGGGGAATGGAACCATGAAAATAGTTGGTATTGATGTCAAATTTAATCGTTCCAACCATTCGATCTACTGCTTCAAATTGGTTGGCTACAAAATGAAACTAAAAATTAGTTTTCTTAATAAGTTAACACGAAACAGCGTAGATGTTTAAAAAGGTTTTCAGTTACGACTTATAGCAATGAGTAATTAAAAACCGATTGCCTCCAATAGGCGAATACAAAGAATCCAGTTTCGAGGTAAGACCCTTTGCCACTAAACTACAACATAGCTATGACGTAAGCCCATAGCAGTTGCAAACATGGTTTACAAATACGAGCCATATGAGCTACTGTCATTAGTAAAAACAGAATGCACCTTTAAAAGTAATTAATATTTTTTCATTCTATATGTTGACATTGTTTGTTATCGCCAATATATGTATAAATAAAAGTCTATGGTAAAAAGTTCTTGCGTCGGACCCATCGCTAACAAACAAATGTTGAAACCTGCCGTTTACAGTGTGTTGAAGTCTTGCGTAATTACAAATGATTTCATCCACTTCGCATAGTTTTGATGCCCTTATTGGTGTCTGTTTCTCAGGATGGTAGTTTATTATCAATACTTTACGGCTTTCACAGTGCACGGAAAAACAAAACTATTTTTGAACAATTTGAAGCTGTACAGCCGCCATGCTGAAAGCATACTGATTGCCCTATGTTGCCGTGTCGCGTCGACGCGAAGGAACAAAAATGGCGGATGCGTATGCCCGTCTATATCCAGGTGCCCTACATCCTCCGTTGACGTCTGTTAATTCTTGTTACCACAGACGCCGAAGGGTTTCCCCAAGCAGAAGAGGAAAGGGGCTGTTCAGCAATAGCACGGAGAATGTTTTAAACTTAATACTGGCGTCCGGAAACAAACGACACTTTATAGCTCTAACTGGTCCTACAGCTCGTTGCTAGAACACTTGCTTGCTGTAGGAGAGGTACCGGGTTCGATCCGTGGGCACCATAAGGGTTTCTGTGTAGAAAAATGATTGCCTCTGACCAAAACAGTACACAAAAGGGCCAGAGCAAATTGACTAAAATGTTCAAATTTCAAATGTTTGTACAGCTTATGGGACTTAACTACGGGGTCATCAGTCCCTAAACTTACAAACTACTTATAAACTAGCTACAACTAACGACGGCACAAATATCCATGCCCGAGGGGGGATTCGAATTCCCGACCGTAGTGGCCGTGCAGACCGTGACTGAAGCGCCTCAGTCTCCTCGGCCACCGCGGCCGGCGCAAATTGACTATCTGTTTCAATCCACATGACTGCTAAATTATGATAAAGACACTATGCAACGATTTGTGCTTCAAAATAGGCAATATTAAGTAATAAAGAAATAAAAAATTATGAGCCATTAAACCTATATTATAACCCTGCATATATTTGTTATTAAGTTATTCATAATACAAATTACTGAAATGCAGTCCGACCTACTGAACACATTAATGTAAGCGCCTCTCTTTCTTAGGATGATCACTTCTTACTTACGTTCATCTGAACTTATCAGTACTTTTAAAACATTTGGATTTTCTCGTTCGTTATATAAAAGAAAGTCGTATTAGTTACATTATTTATAACTAAATAACGAATGAACCGATTTGGCTCAAAATAGGTGGGGAGGTAGCTTAGAAGAAGGAGACGGACATAGGATACTTTTTGTCCCGTTCGACCGCGTTCCCGTGTTACGTGACATAAAACTATAAGTACGCTTCCAGATCGGATCATTTTCTAGATTCTCCAAGAATCAGCTTATTCATTCGTTACTCGCCTAGCGACAAAATACGCTGCATCGGAGCAAACAAATACGCCAAAGAGGTCAGATTAAAGGGAGACGGCGTTATCAATGCTGAGAATACATGAGAAACATCACCCTCCTCAGTAAGTTTAATGTATCTGAAACTAAATTATTATGCGGATTTTCAAAATAATATAATTTACTAAGAAGAGAAAACAACTGTTGACATCTAAAATTTCATTGGCTATCTCAAGCTTTGCGCAATTGGTCGGCTTCATTCCCACGATCCAGCAGCTGTTGCCAACATAGCTATACCACGCCTGTGTCGCGGATTGTAAAATTTTACCGGTATGTAGCAATGTTGTTAATCGTGTTTCAATTAGATTCCTAATAAGAGTTCATTATTCACTTACAGGTCAGGAAACAAATAGACCAATATTGCTGCCAATTACAAAAACCATACTATCTGGTTGAGCGAACTAGCCATTTTGGCAGCGAAAATTAAGGACTTAGACGATTTGAACATAAAAATTGAAAGCCAAATCGCTGGCCAATAACATACATTTATTAATATTGTCTCAAGTAAATGGATTATTTTTGATATTTGCATTCATTTACTTCGATGGTTTCCACTTCCGATTCTGTTGATGTCAATTATCCAACAAAATTCCTGAATTCATTGGATTTGCTAGGACTGCCACCACACGATTTGCAAATCAAGGTTGGGTCTGTGATAATCATGTTACACAATCTAAGCCAACCTTAACCATACAATGGAACAAGAGTCTCTGTGAAGAAGCTGATGAACAATGTGATTGAAGCAGCGATAATCACAGGAAAATTCAAATGTTCAAAAATGTTCAAATGTTTTTATAGTCTATGGGACTTAACTACGAGGTCATCAGTCCCTAAACTTACAAACTACTTATGAACTAGCTAAGACTAAAGACGGCACAAATATCCATGCCCGAGGGGGGATTCGAACCCCCGACCGTAGTGGCCGTGCAGACTGTGACTGGAGCGCCTTAGTCCCCTCGGCCACCGCGGCCGGCACAGGAAATTTCAAAGGAGATGATGTTCTGACTCCAAGAATACCACTGACTTGCCGTTTCAATTTAAGCGTGTCCAGTTCACCGTTCGCCTTGCATTTGCAATGACAATTAATAAAGCGCATGACCAGTCGTTGGAAGTTTGTGGATTAAATCTTGAATCGCTATGTTTTCCCCATGGGCAGTTTTGCGTGACGTGTTCGAGAGTTGGTAAACCATCTGCTCTATTCGTTTTCTCTCCGGACGGAAAGACAAAAGATATTGTTCAGCAACAAGCGTTACAACTAACACAATACAAAAAAAAATCCTATTTGTAATTTAGGTAATTATTTTGTTTCATAAGGAGTTTCTATCTTTAAAGTATGATCATGCTGTAATCACTTTGTTTTGAACTCAAAGCCTCTCATGAAGGTATAAACAAGTTATAAAAAGCATTTCTATTCTGCTCGCTGCGAGAAAAACTTGCTAAGCTGTGCTGTAAAAATGTGCGGTTTGTTTTCCTTTTTACAGGCACTTTTAACATGAAACAGGTAAATTTTTTATGCTTAAAGGTATAATCACGCCGGCACGTACAATAAAATCATTAAAAGTACAGCCATTAAAGCTACTAACCTCACAGATAGAGCTACTCGAAAGGTTTCTCTAATAACCCGTTTGCAATTGCTTTACCCATCTATTTTGACTTATATTACCAATCAGGGACCCAATAACAATAAATAAGATCAGAGAGAGGTGGAGGAGGAGATTGAGATTGGGAATGAAATGGATTTAAAAAAGAGGGGATTATGTAGACGCAGAGATGAGGTGGAGGATATGGATATGGTGTGGGATAAGAGGCAGTGGTGTGAAGGTGATGGAAGAAAAAAGGCAGGGGGAGAAGGCGATGTGAAAATAGAGGTTGGAGGAAGGGATAGACATAGGGAGAAGAAGAGAGATTGGGGTATATAACCCATACACATTAGCTACTGCGAAGCATTGACGGGTTTGCTAGTTGTTATGAAAAATACAAGTAATACTGCAATCTAAACTACAAGCATGATAATGTATTTGTTTCGTACTTCGTACTTCAGTTACATTGCTTGTTAGGCTTATGGGACTTAACTACGGGGTCATCAGTCCCTAAACTTACAAACTACTTATGAACTACTTACGAACTAGGACGGCACAAATATCCATGCCCGAGGGGGGATTCGAACCCCCAACCGTAGTGGCCGTGCAGACCGTGACTGGAGCGCCTCAGTCCCCTCGGCCACCGCGGCCGGCTGTATTTGTTTATACTGTTATGTACGTACGCATTATTTTCATTTAATCGTGCATGGGATGTGCTCGAAAATACTCAGTAACTTTTCCTGGCAACATCAGGTGCATCGCGGTTTGGTCTTTACACGACACGTTGTACCTGGAAAACTCCCTCGGTTCTTAAAAGTATCTCTGTGTGTCTGAAAACATAGACACAAGGCAGAAGGCGCGTTGAAAACCGTCGTGAACACAGGCTTCGTGCCTCAGCTGCATTGCGGTGCGTCTTTTCACCGATCAGTATCTGCGTGGTCTTTTACTGGAATGCATAGTAGTTGTTACCTGTCTACCTGTAAGACATGTAATTAAAAACAGACGTCCACGCGACCTTACCAAAGCGAAACCAGGCACAGGTCAGAGGAGGTTCGCTTGAATGTGCACTTCCGCTGTGGACAGAAGTGGTGCAGCAACCCTTCTTGCATTACCGTATACGAGAAACATAAAATTATAAAGGACGGCGTTTGTGGGCCACCTGGTGTTATACCGGGTGATCAAGAAGTCAGGCCGGTCACGGTGGCCGAGGGGAATGAGGCGCTCCAGTCACGGTCTGCACGGCCACTACGGTCGGGGGTTCGAATGCCCCCTCGGGCATGGATATTTGTGACGTCCTTAGTGTTAAATAGTCCATAAGTAGTTTGTAAGTTTAGGGACTCGTGACCCCGTAGTGAAGTCCCATAAGCTATACAAACATTTGAACATTTTGAACAAGAAGTCAGTATAAATTTGAAAACTTAATAAATCACTCAATAATGTAGATAGATAGGTAAAAATTGACACACATTCTTGGAATTACACGGGGTTGTATTAGAACAAATAAAAAAATAAATAAATAAAATAAAATAAAGTAGTGCTAGACGCGTGAAAGATCTCTTGCGCGCGTCGTTTGGTGATGATCGTGTGCTCAGCCGCCACTTTCGTCGTGCTTGGCCTCCCAGGTACCCAGACCTCAGTCCGTGCCATTACTGGCTTTGGGGTTACCTGAAGTCGCAAGTGCATCGTGATCGACTGACATCTCTAGGGATACTGAGAGACAACATCTGACGCCAATGCCTCACCAGAACTCCGGACATGCTTTACACAACATTATTCCTCGACTACAGCTATTGTTGAGTAATGATGGTGAACATATTGAGAATTTCCTGTACAGAACATCATCTATGCTTTGTCTTAATTTGTTATGCTAATTATTGCTTTTTTGATCAGATGAAGCGCCTTCTGTCCGACATTTTCGATTTTTTTTCCTTGTTCTAATAAAACCCCATGTCATTCCAAGCATATGTGTCAGTATTTACCTCTGTATCTACATTGTTCCGTGGTTTATTAAGTTTTCAAATTTATATTGACTTTTTGATCACCCGATATATTTCCATGCGGTGAACGCCAGTATCTTGAATTAACGCTATATTCTAGATCAGGGTTAAAAGTTCCAACTTACTTTGACGTTCCAACTTACTATAACATAAGAAATTTATCTATAGGAGTTTCTTCTTCTTCTTTCATCTAATATATAAAAATTAATGTTTGTTTGTTCGTCTTTTTGTTCATATTTTATGCACGGCCTTAACGTACATCCGTTTGTGATAAAACTTAGACCACTCATTGATTGCACTCGCGCGATGGTTATAGGTATACTAAAATTCGTATAGTGCATAGCGGAAGGTGCTTTATAGCTGGTTAATTCGTTTCTTACGCCTTCTCGCTGAAATGGCAGCACGGATATGAATGAAATTAGGAACAGAAGTAGCTTATAACCTGATTAATATATGAGCTACCTTTCGTAAGCCACCGTATGTTACGGAGGGTACCTTGAAGTGCGTTAATGTGCTTGCTACTCCTTCATGCTGAAAGGGATGGACGGATTTGAATGAGAATTTGAATGGAGATAGCTTATACCCTGAATTAATGCATGGGCTACCTTTCGTAAACCACCGTACTGTACGTGGCGGAGAGTACTTTACATTGGGTTAATTCGTTGTTTTCCTTCGCGCTGAAACTGCTGGACGGGTTTGAAAGAAATTTTATATGCAGATAGCTTATACCCTGAATTAAAGCATGATCTACATTTAGGAAGCCACCGTACGGTGCACGGCGAAGGGTACCTTACAGTGTTCTAACACGTCTGTTACTCTTCGCGCTGAAACGGCTGAACGGAATTCAGTTAAATATGGAATGAAGATTGGTTATACCACGAAGTAATACACGGGATACCTTTGTTAAGCTTCCGTAGGTGCATACCGGAGGGTACGTTACAACAAACATGCAATTTGTGACCATGAAAATCAGCACGTAAATTAATGTTTAGTTCCTTGAAGGATAAAAAGTTCAAATGTTCGTAAATCTAAGGGACTTAACTACTTTGGTCATTAATCCCTGAGGTTACAAACTACTTAAACTAACTTAAAGTAACTTATGCTAAGGACAACACAAACACTCATGCCCGAGGGAGGACTCGAACCCCCGACGGCGAACTGCTGCGCGCACCGCAGCAAGGTGCCGTAGAGCGCACGGCTATTCTGCCGCAGCCATTAAGGAGATTTTTGTAATCTCGAAGCCAGTGAATTTAGCATGGCGGAGGCTAGCTTGCGACTTCGACACCATTTGACCAGTAGCCATGAAATTTGGCGCATATATGAGGAAGAGGAGTAGGCGGTGGAGGAGATGGACACAGAGAGAGAGAGAGAGAGGGGGGGGATAGAGAAGGAGAATGAGAGAGGAAAAAGGAGGACAATGAGAGAGGGGAGATGGTGACAGACTGCTCAGAGAAGATGAACAAAGGGAAAGGGTGGAGGAAATGGACAGAAAAAGGAACAGGGGGATACGGGGGGAGGAGTAGGTGAACAGAGGCAAGGGGAAGGAGACAGACTGATGGAAAGTTGGGGACCTCATATATATATATATATTTGTTTGTATTTTATGCGCTAACATTACGTTTATCAGATTCCGATAAAACTTCGTCAACTTACTTCTTCCTCTTATGCGAAGGTTATGGACACAGTACTGTTAACTTACACTAGGGGGCGCGCATGTCGTACCGGAAAATGTATTTTAAGGGCCATCGGAGTAGTGAGATGTTTGAATGGAACACAAACAAACCGATCAGCGTTTTATGCGCTGACATTACGTTTATCAGATTCCGATAAAACTTCGTCAACTTACTTCTTCCTCTTATGCGAAGGTTATGGACACAGTACTGTTAACTTACACTAGGGGGCGCGCATGTCGTACCGGAAAATGTATTTTAAGGGCCATCGGAGTAGTGAGATGTTTGAATGGAACACAAACAAACCGATCAGCGTTTTATTGTGTCTGCTTGTATTCTATACAAACCTGCAATTTTGTTCCAGTTTTGTTTTTACTGGTTTTGAGAACCACTTGGTTCCGAACTCCGACTTCAAGGTTTGTAGCTAGTCACTTGAATTCTCGCCACTGCTCACATACCAGTGCCTTACTATTGTTTATTCTTGCTTCGTAATTTTTTATTTTTGTTGAAATGAATATGACCTTTAAGCACTTCGCCTTCAGTGGGTGCGAATATGTAGTGCAGCAGACACGTGCCGTGTGTCTCAGTAGGTTTGCATGCTCACTGTTTGATTTAAATGGAAATTAATTTTGCTATTATCGGGTACCATCTCAAGTAAAGAAAGACAGACCAGAGACACCTACAAAGTTTATTTTCCTTGTGTTGTGTGGTACATGCTGGTTCGCTGAATTTCGGCTACGATAGCGGCGCCTGCTTCTGTTTCGTATTAGCACGCTGAGTTGGGTGAGTTTCGCTTTGCTTGGCGCGTGTGACTGGCTAAATGCTTGTTGATTGTAAAAACATCATCCGACGATGTTCAATTCAGATTACTTTAAGTTAATTTTCAATGGGATGCATTTTTATTGTTTAACAAAACTGGTTCCCCCATTTGCTCATGTTTGAACTGAATAAATAATTTATTGTCAGTGAAACTTTATTCTACTTATGAATATTAGTTAATGAATACCCTTCCTTTTATTTAATGTTGTTTTCACAAGTGTTGACCACAAATTCAGATGAAAATTATCATATTTTTAATTTCGTTGCGCCACATATTTTCTCTCACTACCTTCCTGAAATGGTTTAGTTCGCGACGGCTTGTATATTAATGATTGTGTGTAGTTCTCGTGATCTACGACGTGTGTAGGCCATCATCTCTTTGTCATCATGCGGTTAAAGTAAATTTTGAGTCAGTTCTAAATTTTGGACCATGGAATAAGATTCTGTTGCAGTAAGTAGTCAGTAGTTCACGCGATCCCTTTAACTGGGCACTTCCGCAAATTTCTGCGGATTTCAGTTTTGGACCATCAACAATTGTCGGCGTGCGAATCATTCAACGGAACATAATCGATATGGGCTACCGGAGCTCTCTCGTGTAACCTCGCTGTTTGCACGATACAAAGCTGTAGGCCCCGTCCGGGGCTGTCCATCGCGACAACATACACACATAAATGTTATTAGCGGAATATTTGTGCAGATCTCTATACATTTTATAAATTTTGGAACAAATACTTTGTTCGAACATTATGAACTACTTCGAAGCGAACGACCCATTAACCAATAGTCAACACGGATTCAGAAAGTATCGCCCTTGCGAAACACAGTTTGCTCTTTATTCATATGAAGTGATAAGTGCCATCGACAAGGGATCTCAAATCGATTTCTTGATTTCTTGACTTCCGGAAGGCTTCTGACACTGTACCTCACAAGCGGCTTCTAATGAAACTGCGTACTTATGGAATAACGCCCCAATTGTGCGATTGGATTCACGATTTCCTATCAGAAAGGACACAGTTCGCAGTAATTGACGGTAAGTAATTGAGTAAAACAGAAGTCATATCTGGCGTTCCCCAGGGAAGCGTTATAGGTCCCCTACTCTTCCTTGTGTTTATAAACGATTTAGGAGACAATCTTAATAGTTCCCTTAGACTGTTCGCGGATGATGGTGTCGTTTATCGGTTAGTAAAGTCACAAGAAGATCAAAAGCAACTGCAAAATGATTTACATCAGATATCTGCATGGTGCAAATATTGGCAATTAACCCTTAATAATGAGAAGTGTGAGGTGATCCATATGACCACTAAAAACAATCCGTTAAACTCCAGTTACACGATAAATCAGTCATACCTAGAAGCCGTAAATTCAACTAAATACCTAGGAGTAACAATTACGAACAACCTAAATTGGAAAGAATACATAGAAAATATTGTAGGCAAGGCGTCCCGAAGACTACGTTTCATTGGCAGAACACTTAGAAGATGCAACAATTGTACTAAACAAATTGCCTGCATTGTGGGATGCACACCAGGTGGGACTGACGAAAGATTTAAAGATAATTCAGAGAAGGGCAGTTCGTTTTGTATGATCACGATATAGGGGAAATGAAGCTCGAGTTGCGGTGGAAAGCATTAAAAGAACGACGTTATTCGTCGCGGCGAGAGCAATTTGCAAAATTTAAAACACCGACTTTTACTTATGAATGTGAAAATATTTGGCTAGCGCCCACCTATATAGGGAGACATGACAACCCAATAAAATAAATCCGATCGAAAACGGTATTCTTTCTTTCCGCGCGCTGTTAGAGAATGGAACGGTAGAGAAAGGTTATGAAAGTGGTTAATGAACCCTCTACTAGGCACTTAAATGTGATTTGCAGAGTATCTATTTAGATGTAGCTGTAGATTTGGACTGTTGATGACTGGAAAGATGCCTTTTCTGACGAGTCTCGTTTCGAACTGGATGGACATTTACGGCTAGGAAATATCCGGATGAATCCATTAACCCTGTATGTCAGAGGAAGTTGTTTCAGCTGACGAAGGATCTGTAATTGTGTGGGGCGTATGCAGATATTGCACCCCTGATTTGTTTAGATAGGACTCTCTCAGATGACACATAAGTACGCATTCTGAATGATTACCTGCATCCATTTATGTCCATTCCGACGGACGTGAGCAATTCCAGCAAGACAGTACGACACTAAACTCGTCCAGCATTGCTACAGAGTTTCTTCAGGAAAATTATTCTGACTTTAAACATCTCCACTGGCAACCGAAGTCCCCAGACATGAACATTATTGAGCATATCTGGGACGTCTTGCAACGTGCTGTTCAGAAGGGATGTGAACCACCTCGTCTTACTGATATATGGACAGCCATGCTAGATGCATGCTGTCACTTCCCTCCAGCATTAATTAATTCAATTGTCGTGTTGCGGCACTTATGCGTGCCTACGGAGGCCCTACACGATATTACGCCAACGTGTGCTAGTTTCTTTGGCTCTCCAGTATACACAAAGTATTGTATTCAGATCTACGATTTCTTGTAATCGTGATGTGAGTTTGCAAATTCAAACCAAAAGGAAGGTCACTGCGTGTGTAAGGATGACGTAAAACACGTCGTTCGGTAGGTATGACGTCGTGAACAATGAAAATCTCGAAATTCTGCTGCGTCACGTGATAATGTTTACGCCTCGGACGAGCCACGAGTCGTACTTCAGGATGAAACGTGTCCAAGGAATATGTATATTGCTGAATTTGTAAGAAAATGTCTAATATTTTGCCTCCTTTTTTGTGTCAAGTAACTTGCTTGCAAGAAAATGTATAATATTGCTTCTACTGTGTGTATCGATATGAGTTCATAAATCTGTGAAGTTTTATCTTTGGCAAAGATTATGTATCGCATAGCATTGTAGCTCGTGCAGAGAGACAGAGTGTCAGACTTGTGGTTCAGCTCGCTTAGAGAGCAGTTGTGTTGTGTATGTGGCTCCGATGTAGAGCAGAGGCTGCTGTGCCAGCAAGTTGATTTGATTGTATTTGGGATATATTGTATTTCTTATAATTGTGAAAAACGTTGTAACACCCGTGGAAATAAGGTAATAGCATTTCATGTAATTATGAAGAGGTTGTATCATTAGGTAATGTAATGGTGATTATTAACAATAATTAACAAAGTTGACCTTTCTTTCCTGTTTCATTTACGTAGTTAGAAAATGAACCTACTTCCTTTATTTGATAATTCGTTATTTGTGGATTTAAAGTGCTATATTGATTTTGGTAATCTTGTTGAACAGATTTCTTTATGGGTATCATAGTAAATGATTGTTATGCAACACTGCAGTTAATGGAATAAGATACTGAATTTTGATAATGAGGTACTGATCTGCATAAAATTCTCATAATCGAACATTAAGAAAGTGGTTTGTGTTTTTAATATCTTTCTCGCAGTCAAATTTTTTGAGTATAGTCAGTGTGTGTTTCATGCAGGTTACATGTCACAGTTGTTTTGTTAAAAGATACGTTGCGCACATAATCAGTTTAATGCACTGTTTCTTATTTAACAGTATAGACATCAATATCAGGGTCATAATTAAACCAAATTACTGTGTTAATGAACAATTTACGTGTTCAGGTAAATTTTCATGAAGTTATCTGAAGACGTTGTGATCTTGACTGTTAAGCATCAATATGACAACTATTTGACTGCAACTAATACCAGATCTGGTTTTGAATGAGTAACTTTAAAATAAGCTACTTTTGTTGTCTGATTAAACGATAGATTCAACATTAAACATCACGTACAACATTTAAGGAGATATGCCACGTATTGTTCGTGGATGAGGATACTTAAGCTACGCCCTCGAAAAACTCTAGTTTTATTTCGATGAAAACTTGCACATTTAATCTTCAAAGCAAGACAAATTTCACCGCCTATAAAATGTCTTTCGTTGCATTGCGGAGGTTACGCTATATACGGACTTGCACAAAATCCACAGTTTTGCTCCTATCTTGGTGAAATTTCGCACATTTGACCTTCAAAACACGAAAATGGTTACTGTCAACATGTAAGTTCATATGGTGCGTGGCAGAGTGTACTTTACATACGGACTTCAACAAAGCTTAATTTTATCCCGATCTCGATGATGTTTTGTATACTGGGCCTTCAGAAAGCTAATGTATACCGCATTTTAGAGGGTACCCGTACATTGCAATAAATTTTACACTGTTTCACTGTTCACCAAGAAAGCCGATAGATTTCTCGTAGATAGGTGGAGGACGAGAGGACGTAGGAAGTCCATCCGACCATCCCTTAAAATTAACCATGACAATTCCGTAGTCAACCTCTCCCTCTGAAAGCGACAAAAGGCGAAAGTAATGGAAGACAAGAAAGGGGGGGGGGGGGGAGGAACTGATAGGGCGGACTGCCTCAGAGAGGAGATGAACAGTGGACCTTTGAGGAGATGGGTCGAGGGAGTGGGAGGGTGAGACGAACAGAGAGAGACAGGGGTGAGGACATGCGGTAATAAGAGACTGTAATTAATAAATAGCCGGCCAGCGCCGGGGTATCAGGCAGTTAAATATAATGTAGTGTCCGTTTATTTGTGTGTTTGTATTGCTCCAATAATGTTAAAATTTTCACATTTGACCTTCAAATCAAGGGAACTTCAAAATCTACATAAAATTTTGTACGGTGGACGGCGGGGGGCACTTTGCAAAACTTGTCTGCACCAGTGTACGGCTTTCCTCGAATATTCATGAAATATCGCTCACTTGACTGTGAAACCAAAAGGGACATCGCTGTTTACACGAGATTTCATACGATGAATCTCGAAAGAAACCTTACAATAGATTTCGATGTCATTTCATCGATCACCATAAAATTTGGCACAATTACGATGTCACCCAAAAAGAAATGCACACTATTTTTTTAATAAAGTTTTCATTATGCATGTTTGAAAGTTTTACAGGGCGTTGATACATCCTTCCCGCTTGTTTTCAAACTTAGTTTAACCTGTTACCGTGAGTGGCGCCGTCACAGCATGTCTTCAAGATGGCTGCTACATTTGACGTTCTTCAGAAGCAACGTGCAGTAATTGAATTCCTGTGCTGTGAAAAGGAGACAGTGGGAAACATCCACAAGATGCTGAAAGAGGTGTATGGAGATGGTGCTGTCGATGGCAGTACAGTTAGTCGGTGGGTAAGCAGGTCTCGTGATGAAAGCGGACACGGCAATATTGAGAATTGTCCTCGCAGCAGGTATACAGACGCTGGTTCCAAGATGGCGTAAGGCAGTTGAGAGGGATGGGGATTAGGTGGATAAATAAAATATTGTTCCTAAAGGATGTATCTACACACTATAAAACTGTCAAACATGTAGATTAAAAACGGTGTATAAAAGAAAAATAGTGTGCATTTCTTTTAGAGTGGCCCTCGTATTTGTTTCGTCACCCTGCGTTGTGTATAGCGGAGTGGAAGAGTGAAATCCGACACCAATTCAACCATCACCATAAAATTGTCATATATATAATTTCCACAAATGTGCGAGGATGACTTGGATAGAGAGGGTGGGTAGAAATATGCGATAGTAGGGAAGGAGGAAATGAATAGAGAGAGGAGAATGAGAGAAATCAGGGGGTTGGAAATGATGGATAAATGACGTGAACAGATGAACAGAGAGAGGTGGGGAACGAGGAGATGAACCCCTGGAAGATTGTCACAAAATTAAATACAGGCGTACGGAAATTATTAGACTAAACCATTACTTTTTATAATCTTTTCTGTTGTAAACCTAGGAGAGAAAAGTGTAATTACTGCTTGGTTTTAATGATTTGATTAAAGCTACGAAATTGCACTTCCAACCAACTCACAGATCATCGAATTTGTCACTGTTGTTAACATTTGTCATTTCCCCTCCAAATCATGTTGGTGTCAGTTGTCTGTGCACATACTTTGAAACTGTGTTTACAGTAATGTTCTGTGTTTCTGTGGTATAATTCAGCTTGTTATTTATTCTGTCAACTTCTTGCTACATTAACAAGACATAATACAACTTGTGAACTTGCATGCTTTTAGCTATAGGAATAAATCTTGGTGATTCCAAAGAAAGTGAGGTTATGGGGAAGAGAAAAGACATTTCACCTAGGAATGTTTCGTCTGTGGTAGAACTTCATAGTGAAAAGAGTTTTACACAAGAAGAAATTGCTGATACAACAAGAAAATCACTGAAAACTGTCAGCAGAATCCAACTCTCAGTGCAGAAACATGGTGAATACGAGCAAAATATAAAATGAAAATGTGGACGTAGAAGAAAAACCAGTCCTAGAACAATGAGAATATTTAGAATCATGGTAACATAGAACCATAGACTTACTTTTACAGACTTAATCAACTGAAAAGTTATTGCTGTTGAGGTTTCATCTCAAACTGTGAGGAGGAAGCTGTTTCAAGGCATTCCTACCAAGGAAAACACAAAAAAATCACACCTTCCATGAAAACCAAACGATTGCAGAGGGCTAATTAACTTCAGGTGTGGACAGGTCAATACCGGACTAAGGGATGTGTATTAATATGACGAAATGAGTGGGTCTTATCTCTAAAGTTTGGAGTTTGTGCTTGAAATCTTGATTTTTCAATCATACTAAAGAAATGCTCATTTGAATTTTGTAACTGTTGAGGTCTTCTATGCTACTGTTCCCATCTTTTATAACTTGCAATTTTGTACACATGCTTCAGTTGTGCTTCAGTGATTAATCTGTATTCACTGTCATGGAATAAAGTAGCAAGTATGTTCGTTGCGGACCTGGAGAACAGAGCAGCAATATCTGAAGCGTTCAACTTACATTATGGTCTGGAGTATGATGTCCGTGGAAAGTCCTGATAGATTACACATTGTTGAAGAGACAGTGAGGTAACAAGAATATAAATAAATCCTTGTAAAAGAACTTTTCGTCAAATAAATTAATTGTTCCTAACAAACATGCCGTATGTAAGCATGTTGGGACACCATACAGTAAAATCAAAAGTGTTTCCAAGTACTTGGAAGAAAAACAACTGAAAGTGTTGCCGACGCCATGGTATTGCAAAACAGAGGAATAGGTAATGTACGACAACCATCAAACAAGATCTCTTGGAGAAGCTAGAGGAAATCTGGTACCAGGAAATCTTATACATTTAAACGAGCAATTCTTATATGTATATCAGTTGTCTCGGAAACAGCTGTAATGATTTCGATATAATCAAAAAAATTAATTCGTGTTTTTCGGGATAAAATTTTGTATTTTCGCTGGTTTTTCTTTTGAAGTCCAACATACTTCCATTTTTCGTAAAAACTCGATTTTCCCAAATTATAAATATGTATGTCAAAAACTTTATTTAGTGGCTTTTCGAATTCGTTTCATTGTTTGTCGATAAGTATACCATAAAATGAATATAAAATGATTTCCAATCCATGGTGCACAACAGCAATCAGTTAGAATAAATATTCCTTCAAACCATCTTGATTGCAAATAAAGAATGGTGATTTTTGAGTGGCCATTATATGGCCAACTATACTATTTAGATCCTGATAATGCAATCAAAGAAAGAATCAGTCCTCTTAATTATGTGATTATTACCTCACTAATGAAAGCATTAGAGTAGATTATTCGGGCACACAATGGTTATGTACAGGGATATACAATGATGCGAGAAATAGAAAAGGACGTGATTCGAGTAAGGAATACTCCACCATACGTTTAGGCACTTGCCATGACGGTACACAAATCTCAAGGCCAAACATCCGAATTTGTCAGCGTGGACTTGAGGTCGTCAGTTTTCATGCATGGAATGTCGTATGTAGCCTTTTCTAGAGTAAAGAAAACTGTAGCGTTGAGAGTACTACTTCCACATGAAAATCCTCGACACATCCTTGAGGAAGTATTAGCTCAAAATGCGGTTTCGTCATGATGAAACTGAATATGTTGAAAAATATTCATATTGACATATAAAATGAAAATAAGTACTATTATGTACCCAATTTGTTTCTATTAAAATGGTTAATCACACTTATGATTTTGTCATTTAAGCAACCAGTTTGTACATAATAAGATCGAAAGCTGTGGATGTTTAGTTAGTTTGTAACTCCTAATATATTTTCTAACAAAAGACCATCTTGGGGAAAAAAGCCAATTTAGATAAGCTCGGTCTTACATAGGCTATATTTCGTGTATCTCAGTAACGGTTCTAACGATTTGCATCAAATTTTGCATGTAGATCTGGCTTTGGTTCTTTAATTTACCTGTGTAGTCGCATTCCTAAATCAATAGGATTTTCCAAAATAAATGTATGTCACACATTTTTATTTCGTGTACCTTTGATACCACTCTTACGTTTGACATTGAAAAAAAAAAATCATCAAGTTTTGCAATAAATGTTTTTACAATAAATTTTAGACACGGTTTTCTTCGGTTTTATTAATGAACTGAAACAGTTTCTGCATTTGTCGCCACCTGTTCACTTCGAAATATCTAGGAAATTCTAGCTAAAAGGTTTACTGTGACGCTGAATAGGTACATTTATGGTTATTTTCGTTTAACGGTTGCAATTAAAATCAAATATTTGTAGACCTTAAGGGACTTAACTACGGGGTCATCAGTCCCTAAACTTACAAACTACATATGAACTACCTTATACTACAGACAGCTCAAACATCCATACCCGAGGGTGGATTCGAACCCCCGAGGGGGAACTGCCTCGTGCATCGGAACATAGCGCCTCAATGCGCTCGGCCGCTCCACCTCGGCCACAAAATTAGTATTATTACTAACAGACATTCACTAAAAACTGAACCATCATGGCGACGAGTAAATAACGAGACTTAATTCATCCACGATTTGAGAATGAGAGCACTTACCGAGTGCCGGTCGCGGTGGCCGAGGGGACTGAGGCGCGCCAGTCACGGACTGCACGGCCACTACGGTCGGGGTTCGAATCCCCCTCGGGCATGGATATTTGTGTCGTCTTTAGTATAAGTTAGTTCATAAGTAGTTTGTAAGTTTAGGAACTCATGACCCCGTAGTTAAGTCCCATAAACTCTACAAAGATTTTTGAACTTACCGACTCGCGACAAGCCTCACACATTATTTGAATTCTTCACGAAACATTTTCTTACTAACAACCCTAGAAAAATGAAGAGATGAAAGAATTTCGTCCCTTACTACTTTTCCGATATTCATGAGAAAAAAGACGGGCCCCCGTCGGGGGTTCGAATCCCCCCTCGGGCATGGATGTTTGTCCCGTCTTTAGTATAAGCTAGTTCATAAGTAGTTTTAAGTTTAGGGACTGATGACCCCGCAGTTAAGTCCCATAAGCTTTACAAACATTTGAACATTTGAATAAAACTACGGTATTCGGCGTTACATTAGAGTTTACTACTTCGGGACTGCGTATTGAATTCGGGAGCCAAAGGTACGTGGCTGAGGGTACTCAGTACCAATTCTTGTTACTTGCTTTCCTGTTACACTCCCATACTTAACAAGGGAAAAACGAATTCTTGTATGCATCTGTTCGAATCCTAATATCTCTGATCTTATCTTTGTAGTTTTTACGCGGAATTTGGTTGGCGACAGTATAATTTTCTGCGATTCGTTACAAATTCCAGCCCTCTAAATTTCTTCGACAGTGTTTTTCGAAAAGAAGGTCGCCTTCCCTCCAGCGACTCCTATTTGAATTCCCGAAACATTTCAGTAACACTCGAGCAGTGATCGAACGTATTAGTAACAAACCTAGCCGTCCGTCTCTGAATTTTTTTCTATGTCTTCCATTAAACCGGTCTGGTGAGGATCCCAAACAGTTGATCTATACTGAAGACGGGGTCGCACAAACGTTTTAAATGCGATCTCCTTTACAGACGAACACATCTTCGCATTTTCATACAAGATATAAAATAATTACGCTCCTATGATGCTAGCCTGACGATAAAGGGTCCTATTTTTTAAGTAGTCTTCGATCAACTCACATATTTGGGTACAAATCCCAACTGGTCGACCTCCGTTAGCAGTCTGCAGTGTGGCACCGTGTCAAACGTCTTTCGAAAATTGAGAAATGTGCAGTGTCCCTATTATCCTTCATCAGTAGGACTTGTTTTTCTTTTACGTCCACATTTTCCTTTTCTATTGTACCTGTATTCACCGGGCAAAAGAATGGGTAGCTTATTCGTCTCAAGAAAATTTCTATATTAGATCTGAGTACATGTTCGACAGTTTTATAGCAAACTGCTGTTAATGATATTATGTTTGAAAACTCATTATGTTTAACTATAAGCTTTTTGCTAACTTGAAATTAATAAATACCTCATGGTCAAAAGCAATGAATTCTCAAAAGTATCTAGCAGCTGCAAAACCCCATCTGATCACTTATCTTGGGTTCTTTCTTTTGACTTCCTTATACAAGGGGGTCAGTAGCATCTTCTTCTAGTTGCTTGTAACTTTGCGCTGGATCGAAGATTCGCGATAAAGGGGTTAATGCCGCAGAGTACTCTTTGTAAAACCGGATTGGTACCCCAACTGCACCTGGTGACTTTTGTTTTCAACTCTCTCAGCCGTTTCCTCACACCAGCTATGCCTGTTACTATGTCCTCCATTTGGGAAATAGTCAGATCATCAAATGAAGGTATGATTGCATGCTGCTCTTGCGTGAATTTCTTAAACGTTAAATGTAAAAGTCTATCAAAACCACAGAATGATCAACGAGTGACTACATAGAGGACTTTGATCCACTTACCTATTTTACACAGGACAATAACATTAATGAAAAAATCGTTCCCTTACTCATTAACTGTAGATTTATTGCGTTTTTAATAATAAGTCTGTTCTGCGAAACATTTGGCAGCTAATTTCCTAATACTTCACTCTGTTGTTATTGTAGTCTTCAGTCCGCAGATTAATTTGATGCAGCTCTCCACCCTACTCCATCCTCATCTTCATCTCCTCATAATAACGGCAACCCACATACATTTGAATCTGCTCAACCTATACAAGAGCAAGAGCAAGAGAGGGACGCAGAGGTTAGGAAGGGAATAAGACAAGATTGTAGCCTTTCCCCAATGTTGTTCAATCTGTACATTGAGCAAGCAGTGAAGGAATGGAAGGAGAGATATGGAGAGGGAATTAAAGTTCAGGGAAAAGAAATAAAAAGTTTGTGGTTTGCCGATGTCATAGTAATTTTGTCAGAGACTGCAAAGGATCTGGAAGAACAAGTGAATGGAATGGACAGTGTCTCGAAAGGCAGATATAAGATGAACATTAACAAGAGTAAAACGAGGGTAATGGAATGTAATGTCAGAAAATCAAGTGATGCTGAAGGAATTAGATTAAGTAATGAGACAATAAAAGTAGATGAGTTTTGTTATTTGGATAGCAAGATAACTTCTAATGGTCGAAGTAAAGAAGATATATAATGCAGAATGGCTATGGGAAAAAAGCGTTTTTAAAGAACCGGAACTTATTAAGATCCAATATTAATTTAAATGTTAGGAAGTCCTTTCTGAAAACATTTGTCTGGAGTGTAGCATTGTATTGGAGTGAAACGTGGACGACAAGGAGTTCAGACAAAAAGATGAAAGAAGCTTTCGAAATGTGGTGCTATAGACGAATGATGAGAATTAGATGGGAGATCACGTAACAAATGAGGAGGTGCTTAACCGAATTTTGCAAAAAATTTTGCAAATAGATCTCGACGCAACAAATAACGCCTTTTCTTTTAATGCTTTCCACCGCAACTCGAGCTTCATTTCCCCTATATCGCGATAATACAAAACGAACTGCCCTTCTCTGAATTATCTCTGAATCTTTCGTCAGTCCCACCTGGTGTGCATCCCACAATGCGCAGCAATACTCCAAAATAAGACGCAAAAGAGTAGTGCAGGCAGTTTGTTTAGTACAATTGTTGCATCTTCTAAGTGTTCTGCCAATGAAACGTAGTCTTCGGGACGCCTTGCCTACAATATTTTCTATGTGTTCTTTCCAATTTAAGTTGTTCGTAATTGTTACTCCTAGGTATTTAGTTGAATTTACGGCTTCTAGGTATTACTGATTTATCGTGTAACTGGAGTTTAACGCATTGCTTTTAGTGGTCATATGGATGACCTCAAACTTCTCATTATTAATGGTCAATTGCCAATATTTGAACCATGCAGATATCTGATGTAAATCATTTTGCAGTTGCTTTTGATCTTCTTGTGACTTTACTAACCGATAAATGACAGCTTCATCCGCGAACACTCTTAGAGGGCTACTCAGATTGTCCCGTAAATCATTTACAAAAATAAGGAACAGTAGGGCTCCTATAACACTTGCCTGGGGAATGCCAGATATCACGTCTCATCTACTCGATGACTTACCGTCAATTACAACATTCTGACGGAAAATCGCGAATCCAATCGTACAACTGTTGCGATATTCCATAAGCACGCAATTTGGTTATAGAAGACGGTTGTGAGGTGAAGTGTCCAAAGCTTTTCGGAAATCTAGAAATACGGTAACTATTCGATATCACATATCGATAGCACTCATCATATCATGTGACTAAAGAGCTGTATTTCACAAGAACAATACCTTCTAAATCCATGTTGACTATGGGACAATAGGTCTTTCTCTTCGAGGTAGCCCATAATATTTGAGGAAAGTATATCATCTAACATCCTGCTGCAAACCGACGTCAATGATATATAGGCCTGTAATTTTGCGAATCATGACTATTGCCTTTCTTGAATATAGGACTGACCTATGCAATTGTCCACTCTTTGGGTACGCAACGTTCGTTAAGCTAGCGGTTGTATGTGATAGGTACCGGGCTATTGCATCAGCATACTCCGAAACGAACCTAATTGGTATACAGTCGGAACCGAGAAACTTACTTTTGTTAAGTGATTTAACTTTGCAGTGATACAGTCCGTTGTCCACGCAGCTAAGCGACGTAACTCACTCGTTACGTTGCTGCACTAGTTAATTATTATTTATATAAAGTTCAGTACGGATCGTACTTCTGTTGCATCCGAAGTAGGTAATGTTTTTTTATTAGCAGGATCGAATCATTTTAAACTAATCAGAATGTGAGATGAATATCTATTTTTGTATCGCCTTCTCCTGTGCATCCCCAAAGATTGCTGTATTTACCCCGTTCCGTAGTTGTTATGTCCACAATCAAAGATCTCATATCACTAAATTCTTGTATAGAGCAAATCGACGTTTAACAGGAGGGATAAATTTTTTTAAATAGTCCATTAAATAATTCCTTTCGATTAAATCAATGATTAATGTCCTTCAAGTTTAGGTAAGTTAAGTTTTCTATTATTCACATATGTAATTTCATTTAGCCAGAGATTATAGCTTGCCCCTGCATTAATAATTGTTACCTCTGGAACGTAATGTTATTCAGTTCGTATAGTCAGAATCAAAATTAATACTATCCTTTTCTGTTGAATATTAACTTTAAAAATATTACGTAAAGTTAATCTGCTAACATGTCTGATCCTCTATTAATCCGTTCACTCGATAACACTGTCTTTTACAGGTAGTAACTTTCTCATAAAATCAGAGATGAAAGTAGAAATATGTCTATCCCAGTCGTTAAATCACTCATAAATCCTGGCACCATTGAATCTAAATAATTACCAAGCCTATTTGAAATAAAACCAAGTCTGAAGTTAGATTCTGGATTGTAACTGAATCCACAAACAAAACTCAAATTCCACCAAAAAGTATCTTTCACGAGTTTCACATTTAACAACGTAATAATTTACCTGCAAAGATCATAGCACATACTTTCCATCACTAAATATTGAATTAGTTTTTACTTTAGCGTGAAAACTTTTCAGTATGATCCTCGCGAAATTCTTCATAAAATAAAAGGCAGAACCAGCATATTTTCCGTTAAACGCTTCTTTCCCAGTTTTTATTACTTTCGAAACACATATGATTACAGTAACAATTCAAAGATAAGCCAAGAGATCAAATCAGATTGTATATCCGCTTCATTGTTAAAAAAATACATTGGCCACGAAAGAAACTCGGTGCTCCAGGTGTCGTCTTCCAACCAGAAGCCGCCGACCATGATGTAGTATAGTACGGATGTGATGACAACTGCCGACGGCTACGAAGACGCCCTTCGTCGCCAAGTTGCTGCCGTGCCACTCAAGAAACAGAACAAAACAATTTTTGTACAGAAATATATGTAAAAACAATAATTATTACCTACATTAAAATTTATCTAAAACAAAAAAGAAACCCACCATGTATCGTTAACGCTGTAAAGTCCGGAAGTGACTTCTAAAATATATTTCTGAATCAATACAACTTGTTTTAATACTTCAGGAATATTTACTTCTAAATTCTGGCAGCTGTTCTTGATAGGAATTCTGGAGTGTTTGATTCGTCTCCTCTAGTGAAGGAATTTCGGAAAGCTGGGTTAAGCAGTTCTGTTTTAGCATAACTGTCATCAGTAGCACAGCCATTCTATCGTGTAAAGACGGTATTGTTTGTGTTTTGCCGCTAGTATACTTTGCATACGACCAGAATTTCTTAGGATTCTCTACCAAATTACGTGACAAGATTTCGTTGTGGTAACTATTGTAAGCTTCTCTCATTGAAATTCGAGCTAAGTTTCAGTAATAGATTGCCAGTAACTGCTTTTTTTTTTTTTTTTTTTTTTTTTTTTTTTTTTTTTTTTTTTTTGCGTTTATATTTTGCAGGCTTTCTTCTTCGCTTTTGTGTACCACAACGGGTCACCCCCCCTCTTTTGTTAGTTTCATTCGTATGAATCTGTCAGTGGTTGTCGATATTATTTCTTTGAATATAAGCCACATCTGATTTAGACTCAAATTCTTAGTTTCTGAAGACTGGAAATTTTCACTCAACATAGCATTAATGAAATTTGTATCTGCTTTTTTGAATAAATGTTATTTTCTTTTAATTTTGGTGGATTTGGAAAGTCCGAAATTCAGTTTCGCTACAACAACTCTGTGTTCACTACTCCCTGTATCTGTTTAGATGCTCTTTATTAGCACCGAGTTATGTGTTGCTAGGAGGTAAAGTATGTTCCCACAACCATTTACTATTCTAGTGGGTTCGTGAACTAACTGCTCGAGATAATTGTCGGAGAATGCGTTCAGTAAAATTTCGGACGATGTTTCATGTTTGCGTCCAGTTTGGAACATGTATTTTTGCAAACATATCGAGGGTAAACTAAAGCCGCCACCAATTAAAACTGTATGCTTTGCATACGTTTTTGAAATTTGATCAAGCTTTCTTTGAACATTTCTAAAATCGAATCGTCTGAGTCAGGGGGTTGTCAGATATAACCTCTACCCATAACAACTCACGGAAGCAATCTACTTCAATTTGGCTACAGGACTACCCTTTCAATTGCTCTTGCAGGTCCTTTGCTGTCTCTGACAGAATTACAATGTCATCGGCAAAACACAATGTTTTTATTTCTTTACCCTGAACTTTAATTCCTTCTTCAAATTTCTTCTTGCTTTCCTTTATACCTTGCTCAATGTAGAAATTGAATAACATTGGAGAAAAGCTGCAACCCTGTCTTATTCCATTCACAACTACGGCATTCCTTTCATGCCCCTTAAGTCTGAAATCTTCAAATGCTTGTAATTCTATCGAACTCAACTTTGTGGTCATTAGTCCGTAGCTTACAAATTACTTAAACTAAGGTAAACTAACCTAAGGACAACGCAAACACTCATGCCCGAGGGGGACTCTAACACCCGACGGCGAAAGGGCGCTCCAGTACGCACCGCTAATCCGCCGCGGATTCAAGACTGATAACCGCTGTCTGGTTTTTGAACAAGTTGTAAATAACTTTCCGTTCCATACATCTTACCCCTGCTGACTTCATAAATTGAAAGAGTGTCCTCCAATCAACATTGTCAAAAGCTTTCTCCAAATCTGCGTTTCCTTAATCTATCTTCTAAGATAAGTCGTAAATTGAGATTTGCCTTCCGTGTTCCTACATTTCTCCTGAATCCGAACTGATCTCCCCCGAGGTCAGCATCTATCAGCCTTTCCATCTTTCTGTAAATAGTTCGTGTTAAAATTTTGCAACCATGACATTAAACTGATGGTGGTGTGATATTCATACCTGTCTGCGCTTGCTTTCCTTGGAATGGATTTCACTCTGTGTATATGAAAATTATATTATTGTAGGACACGTTGTTGAGGGAGGAGGATTAAGTTTCAACGTTCCGTAGATAGTGTGATCATTCGAGACGGCGGTCACACTCGGATCAAATGTTCAAATGTTTGTATAGCTTATGGGACTTAACTACGGTGTCATCAGCCCCTAAACTTACAAACTACTTATGAAGTAGCTAACTCTAAGGACGGCACAAATATCCATGCCCGAGGGGGTATTCCAACCCCCGACCGTAGTGGCCGTGCAGACCGTGACTGGCGCGCCGCAGTCCCCTCGGCCACCGCGGCCGGCACGCTCGGATCGTTTGGTTGAGGATGATGAAGGAAATCGGCCGTGACCTTTCAAAGGAAAGATGTCTGGAGTGATCTAAGAAAATCAAGCAAAACCTAAATCTGGATGGCCGGAGATGGATTTGAATCACCGTCCTCCTAAATACGAGCGTTGTTACTATACATGTCGAAATGTACCTGACCTAGGTGCAGGGTGGAGCGTCTCTACGTTTATATGGTACTGATTAGAGAGTGGACAAAAAAGGCCAAGACGGAAACTGCACTTTCAGAGAGAGAGAGAGAGAGAGAGCAACTCGCATTGCAAATGTGTTGTATAAATGCGACGCCCGTGAGCTAGTAGTACGTGACGTGGTAGATATCGGCTGTTAGTCTCAATTTTCTTGCACTGGTTGACTATGAATAATTCACGCCACCTGTTTGCCAATTTATTCGCTCGTTATGGTGCAAGTGGGTGAAAAGCTGCAGTAGACCAGTTTTGTTACGTCTTTGCTACAAATTCTATTCGCGATGTACGTATTTTGCATACGATACTCCAATGAATGCACCATCGAAATTTTATCGTAGTACGCCACAAAAATCGGGAGATATGATGTCAAAAACAATTCAATGCATGGTTATGTACCCCACCGCGCCTAAGGTTGCAATTTATTACATCTCTACTACCAACTCCGTTCGCAACAAATTTCGAAGACAGTTTTCTGTTATTCTACTCTACTAATTTCGAAAATTATGTTATTTTAGGAGTCGTCGTTCAGGAGATATGACGTTATGGGGTTGAGTAGCCTGAAAACGAAACTGAAATGGTTACAGAGTAGGGTAAAAAGGAGTGGACGGAAAGGGAAGAAGTAAATGGTCTGCCATCTCAATACACACACGAACAACGCCTGTAACTAACGCTAGATCTACTACATAACGACAAGTCGTTGTTATCATTGTTGGCAAAAAATTTGAAAAGCTCTTGACTGATTTTGTACAAATGTTTGCATTCGTACATTCGTACGGACGTAGGCCATATAAATTTTCAAGACACATTATCTGAAAACCCGGTGTTTCCAGGGTATTTATTTATTCCAACCTTGATTTAGTGCTTCTCCTATCCCTTCTCTCCATTTCTTTGTGTCCATCTCCTTTTTTTTCTGAAAATAGTGTATTTACGGAAAAGTGTTTAAGAAATAAGGCTGACTTGCGTAATATACCAAAAAAAAAAAAAAAAAGTGCAGTATCCAAACAAAGAAAGGTGGTCATAAAGATACAAATGATATGTAACATACATACATTCATTCGATTCAAAACTTGATTATAAACAATACTCCAAGGTTAGTTGTCCAGGAGCTACTACGAATAAATTATTTGGTGAGCCTACCCTTGAGCAAGCGACATAACGTTGTCCGTTTGAGAAACATGGAGCTGTCAAATCCACTCTGCATTCTGTAAAAGATTACTCTGTGATTATAAATCGTAAGACAAAAATGCAAGTATCATTGGAAACTTCAGTCTCTTGAAGTTAAAAGGTAGATCTGTCTGAAATAATTTTTATTTTCAGTTTTTCTCGGCGTTCTTGTCTTCAGTGGTATTCGTTGGGTGTACAGTTTGTCTCTTCCTATCCCTGTAGCTCTATAGAAGTCTACTGCTTTCGTCTACAGCCTCTTGTGCTTCACAGTTCGAAGTTGCCAATAACACCGCCAGCTTTCAGGAATTTACTTAAGCTGACGGTAATACTTGGGTGTCATTGCAGTAAATAAGAAATGAATTAAAAGATGGTGCTTGATGTGAAAGGCTTTTTTACTCATGACAGTATATATGATCTTATATTTATTGAATTCTAGCTTGTATAAATGTATATTTTTGCAGGTATATATTCATTTGTGTAAGTTCTGTAAGCAGTGCTGGTCGTTGAAATGGGTAGCGGGGTAGCTATACCCACTCAAAAATTTCAGAGAGGGTCAAATACCCGCTCTTCATTTGAAGGAATGTTTATTTACATTGATCCGCCCGGGTATGGCCACTTCCGGTCGGGCCGGACTGGTAAAAAGGGGAAAATCACTTTTCCGATTTTCAAGCTGTAAAAACTGTTGGCGGTATATAGTAGGACCACCCCACATCATTTTATCAAATTATTTTTTTCCTTACATATTTTCCATTGCTTGTGGAAATCGAAAATGCCTTATTTTCATCAAGCGTGAGAGTTTAGTTTGGTAACGCCTCTCTCTGTTTTGAAGAAAGGATACGATTTAAAGATGTCATTTTTTGACACGCGGTAGCACAGCTTTCTAATAAAACATTAAACATTCTTTAATTTGTAACAGCACTTTTAAAATGACACTATGTCACGTTTGTGTTGGAGTGGAATCAGCCCTATATTTGTTAACTAATTCTGAGCTTCTTCTCCGTGGTATGATACCACTCCAAAGAAAAAATAATAATTATTTATGTTTATACCAAATCAAAATTACAGTCTCTGCAGGTTCTTCCAGGAATGCTAATTCATATTAAAATTCTTTATTGATCCCATCAGAAGTAATCATCTTGTTCACAAGTCAACAATTCCTCTAGAAGATTAAAGTCAAAGATGTTATACTATTAGCACGACCCAGTTGCGCAAAATATTTACGAAGTTCGCGCAAACTTAAATCACAGTCCAACTCCTTCACTAAAGTTACTACAAAATACAATCATTCTTGATCATTAATATATTTCATTAACATTTTTTCAATCACTTGATAACACATTATAAATTCAAATTAATCTTGAAATAAAACTTTCGTTTAAATAATATATTAACACCTCTTCATACATATAATCAATAAAAACGTTCACAGTAACATCAAAGAAATGTTTGTTCAAATGCTTAAGTTTAAGACCGTTAACAGCGGGGTCATCAGTCCCTAAACTTACAAACTACTTATGAACTACCCTATACTAAAGACGACACAAACATCCATGCCCGAGGGGGGATTCGAAACCCCGACGTGGAACACCCTCGCGCATCGGAGCATAGCGCGTCAATGCGCTCAGCTGCTCCGCCGACGCCAGCGACATCAAATCAATATTACTTCTTGAATGGAGATTCAGAACTAACTTTTTTGACATTATTAACAATTATTAAAACAATTGTCGATTTCAATGCGCAACAGCATACTGCGGGATCTTCTCGGTCCCGACGGCATTCTGCAATGGTCAGGCAGCGACCAGGTACATATCTGTGTCGTCGGCGGAGAAACTTCTACGGTGTGCCGCTGTGTAGTCGATGTTCAACATGCTACAGATAAAATTAAACATATTTCACAAAGGCATTGTTCTAAATATTTTTTTTTAAATTATCAGAAGCATAATGTACTCCTGGCCATTAAAATTGCTAAACCACGAAGATGACGTGCTACAGATGCGAAATTTAACCTATAGCAAGAAGATGCTGTGATATGCAAATGATTAGCTTTTCAGAGCATTCGCACAACGTGCTGACATTTTCCAACCGATTTATCATACACAAACAGCAGTTGACCGGCGTTGCCTGGTGAAACTTTGTTGTGATGCCTCGTGTAAGAAGGAGAAATGCGTACCATCACGTTTCCGACTTTGATAAAGGTCGAGTTGTAGCCTATCGCGATTGCGGCTTATCGTGTAGCGATCCAATGACTGTTAGCGGAATATGGAATCGGTGGGTTCAGGAGGGCAATACGGAACGCCGTACTAGATCCCAACGGCCTCGAATCACTAGCAGTCGAGATGAGAGCCATCTTATCCGCATGGCTGTAATGGATCGTGCAGCCTCGTCTCGATCCCTGAGTCAACGGATGGGGACGTTTGCATTGCAAGACAACAACCATCTGCACGAACAGTTCGACGACAATTGCGGCAATATGAACTATCAGCTCCGAGAACATAGCTAAGGTTACCCTGCATCACAGACATTAGGGCCTACTATGGTTTACGCAACGACGAACCTGGGTGCACGAATGGTAAAACGTCATTTTTTCGGATGAATCCACGTTCTGTTTACAGCATCATGATGGTCGCATCTGTGTTTGGCGACATCGCGGTGAATGCACATTTCAAGCGTGTATTCCTCATCGCCATACTGGCGCATCACCCGGCGTGATGGTATGGTGTGCCAATGGTTAGACGTCTAAGTCACCTCTTGTTCGCATCGACGGCACTTTGAACAGTGGCCGTAACATTTTAGGTGTTAGGACCCGTGGCTCTACCCTTCATTAGATCCCTGCGAAACCATATATTTCAACAGGATAATGCACGGCTGCATGTTGCAGGTCCTGTGCGGGCCTTTCTGGATACGGAAAATGTTCGACTGCTGCCCTGGCCAGCACATTCTTCAGATTTCTCACCATTTGAAAACGTGTAATCAATGGTGGCCGAGCAACTGGCTTGTCACAATACGCCAGACACTACTCTTGATGAACTGTGGTATCGTGTTGAAGCTGCATGTACACGCCATCCAAACTCTGTTTGACTGAATACCCGGGCGTATCAAGGCCGTTATTAGAGGCAAAGGTGGTAGTTCTGGGTTCTGATTTCTCTGGATATATGCACCCAAAATGCGTGAAAATGTAATCACATGTCAGTTCTAGTATAATATATTTGTCCAATGAATATCCGTTTATCATCTGCATTTCTATTTGATGTAGCAATTTTAATGGCAATTAGTGTAAACACATTATCAATCAAGTTATTCGACTGAATAAAGAGCTTAACTAGTAAATGAGTGGACGATTAAAATTACATACTACTATAGTTTACGTATTAATTCAAAAGTTAGATAGCGATTAGCTTACTGTTCGATGCATTTTAGACCACACTTTCCAACGAGTGAAGTAGAAGTACAGAAAAGTTCCGAATCGGTTGTCGCAATGAACCTCTCTCGTTTAACGAGTAATGACATGTTAACATCCATCTCATCACTCTCTACCTCTTCGTTCCATTCCCCAATATCCATATCAATTTCCTGCGCCTACTCTTAGAACTATATCTAACCTAGAGCCATGTTTTGTGTTAAGTTCAAAATCTTATATCTTCGAAAATTCTTGATCGAATGTTTTGAAATCTTAACACAAAGTCCTACTGGAATATGCGCATGTTTTATATACATAATTTTTCATATATGAATTTATGTAAAATTTATAATTTGCAAACGTTGCTAAGAAAAATTGCAAAAGTAATGTTCATATAGGTTTCATACAATATATTCATAAAATACGTACCAAGAAACCTTCCTGTATTCCAATGCAACGTTGTGTCAAAATGTCAAAGGAATCGGTCAAGGACTTTCGAAGATTAACGGGAACACAAAAACCAACAGAACATTTTTATGCATAAAGATTACTGACAGCGTGGAGGGAGGGAGATCTAAAGAAGTAATAGATTATAACCTGACGCGTGATGAGCCGATTTTCCATGAGCGTTACTGATTATGTGCTCATACTTTATGAACTACATGTCGTACTGTGAGACAATTTCGAAGGTACATTGAACTGTATGTATGCACGCTGTCTGTAAAATTTCCTGTGCATGCAATTTAAAGTGAAGCAATTATAAAAATTGACGTCATACGGAACGCTGCAGTTGTACTCCATGAACATCGAGAAAGTAGTAAACGAGAAACGTTTTTCCTTTCATCGTTCTGTTAAGGTTGTCAACGAGAAAAGTATAATAAAGGCTTGAAATTATGTTTAAGTTTGTTGCAAGTTGCTAGGTACTCTTATTTTCATTCAGTGTATGAATAGTCTCGTTGCATGATGTCACAGTTCTTACCCATACGGAAATTGTTACCTCACGGTAAGGAATATGTGTGCCAAATTTCGTTGTAATCGGTCCAGTGGTTTATGAGGAAATACGCAGCATTTTGGCTTGACGCAGCAGTTTCTCGCGCATCTTATTGTTTATGAGTCATATCTCGTAATCTATACGCAGTGCGTGATCCTTTCAATTACGGCGACCGTCCTCATGGATTGAAGCTTGCGTGTACAAGATTTCTATATATTAGAACAAAACTATAGGTTTGTATGCATTACGTACACACAAACACACATACCCACACTCTGCTTTATATATAAAAACTGAGCTGAGAACCCGGCGTCAAACGCGTATTTCTTTATTTCAAAAATGTTCAAATGTTTGTAAATCTATCGGACCAAACTGCGTGGTCATCAGTCCGTAGCTGACAATCTACTTAAACCTAGGTAAACAAACCTAAGGACAACGCACACACCCATGCCCCAGGGAGGACTCGAACCTCCACGGCGAGCAAGCGCGCGTTCCGCAGCGAGGCGCTTTAGAGAGCTCGGCTACTCCACCGCGGCTATTTCTTTATTTATTCCAGCATTTAGCTAGTACTTCTCCTATCCCTTCTTTCTCTGTTCATCTCCTCTTTTTTAAAAACATCTTTTATTTATGGGAGACTATATATGAAATGAGGCAATCTTACCTAATGTACAAAATTGTAAGTGATGTACCCAACCAAAGAAAGGTAGTAATCAAAATACAAATGGTGTGTAACATTCATACATTCATTTATTTCAAAACTTGACCATTAATAATATTTCTTATTACTTGTCCGGGATTTAACATGAATAACTTCTTTGGTGAGCCCACCCCTGAGCAAGCGACATCAAGTTGTCCACATCAGATCCACTCCACAGTATTTAATAGATTGCCCTGTGATTTATTAATCGTAATAGAAAATGCAAGTCTCGCTGGAAAATACAGTCTCTTGAAATGAAAAGGTAGATTTCTCGGAAATAATGAGTACTGTTTCATTCTCTCCTTTGCATGTAGCCCTATGGAAATGTATTGCTTTAGCCTGCAGCCGTATGCGCTTCACAGTTCAAGTTGGTTCAAAGATATCAAGAGCATTCAGCTTTAAGGAATTTCCTTAGCTGATTGGAATACAGGAGTGTCTTCGTAGAAGTTGAAGACTGATCACTCAAGAACAGGTTTGAGCTAATTAGTTTCCTTTGTCTGCAGTCTCAGTACCATATTTATTTGTACAAGCAAAACATAGGTAATTATGGCTGTGTTGGAGCTATTTTGCAACAAAATATCTTGGTGACCCCGAGATTGACAGCGTCTGAGAGTGTCAGGGGCTGCAAGATTGTTGGGGAGCACAAGATTGACGGGGGCCCTGAAATTAATGAGGGCCCAAAACTGACGTGGGCCTGATTACGACAAGGGGCCGAAATTGATGGGGGCCTGAGATTGACAGCGGCCCTGAGATTGATGTGGGCCTGAGTATGAGTATGTGGGCCCAAGATGGATGGGGCACCTGAGTTTGATGGGAGCCCAAGGCTGACGTGGGCCTGAGCATGACTGGGGGTCAAAATTGATGGGGGTCAGAGATTGATGGAGGCCTTGAGATTGATAGGGACCCATGTCTGATGTGGGCCTGAGTATGACACGGGGCCAAAATTAATGGGTGCTCAAAATGGATGGGGGCCCTGAGTTTGATGGCGTGGGCCTGAATATGACAGGGAGGCGAAATTGATTGGGGGCCATAGGATGTCTGAGCTTCACAGAGGCCCAAGATTGACAGTGAGCTCCTAGGTTAACAGAGGAAGGCCCAAAATGATGGGGGGGGGGCAAGATTGTCTTGGGGCCTGATATTGATAGGAGGACCAAGGTTGATGGGGACCTGATATTGAAGTGGGGCCAAGAATGATGGGGACCTATACATTGCCAGGGGCCCTGATATTGATGGGACTTAGACTGACAGGAGCCCGAGATTGACAGGGCCGCTGAGATTAATGTGGGGGGAGGACGAACTGAAATTGATGTGGGCCTGAGATTGATTATTGCCAATTTTTGACTCTTTGTAAAGAACTGTATAGTTTTTTGCTAAAAAAAAGTCAAATGAAATGGATAATGAACAGCCTTCACATTAATCCTATTGTTTAGAGCTTCACAGTTCCTGATTCTACACTTTCTTAAGTAGCTCAACTGTCACAAATACCATGGCAGTCATTCTCCAAGTCATCCAGTGAAAATACAGATTTTCATTTCTCTGCTACAACACTAGACTAAGTGCGGCGTTTGGTCCTAGATAGACAGGTAAAACTCGGTGACAATCTTCAGTCGTCGTAATAAGCTGTTGTACTAATCTGTTTTCTCTCAACTTTCAGTAATTTTTTAAACACTGTAAAATCGACTCATGCTTGTTTGCTGTTGAATTTGCGATTTAAAGAAAAGCGTTATATTATACGTTGTGATTCCCAATGTTCTTTTTGAAGATCATTCGGTACATGATATTGCACATTATAGTTGTAGTTCATAACATAATATGAGCGTTAGGGACTTCTTAAAATGTGGAAACTATTATGAAAGTTGTTAGGAATGCCTGTCTGAAATAGCTGGAAAAATATTTTGGTAATTTACTGATAGAGATACAAACAAAATCAATTCACAAACAGTTTGGTATTACTGTAATATTAGAAACCGCTAATAAATTGTTAGAATCCCATTTTTATGATTATATTTTGTATTGGTTCATTCATTTGAAGTGCTTGCTCCTATAATTCTAGTGCAGATATCATTGTTATAGTGCAGGCTTTTATTTTAAGTACAGTACTTCTTGGGTATATTAATGCATACATGTAACATGGCTAAAACAACTGGCAACACCCACAACAGTCACAGATCCGTTTTTTTTTTTCAGATTAGAAATAAAAAATAAACCAAACTAGTATGATACCTACACTACCCAGTATCACTACACGTTGGACTTTACACTTTGTCGAGCTATGATTTGTTTATTTTACTGCATGTGAATCCATACACCACCTAAGACATACACCTGGGGACAACAATGGCAGTAAGATTGCTAAAAACTCCTATCCTTCCCACACTTGTGTTGAATCCAAACCTAATAAACTTTTTTGTTCAAATTAAATTTGTAGCAGTGTTTCAGCGAATTCCTTGCGTGTCTTCCTGTTTGTATGAAAAATGTGATTCCTCTGACCACCATTAGCGTTAGATTGTTTACAAAGATCAGGCAACTTGTTGAGGTTGTCTTTCACTTATCCTACTTGAGTGGGTTGTAGTAGTTCTGATTTTAAGTTGTTTCTCTCATTTTCTAATGACTTTATCAGGACTGAAGAGCAGCTTGCATGGTGATCAGGGAGAGGGGGAGGGGGGGGGAGGAGTCATCATGAACCAAGGACTATGCCTTGTCGATTTAGCCACGTCCGTCTTTCCTTTGTCATACTCTTCAGTTCTTTATATAATTTTAGGCCCATTTCTTCTTTGAAGTTGTTAAAAAAAGTTACTCTTGGCCTGCCTCTTCGTTTTTTCCCTAAGACTTTTCCTTCAAATATATTCTTTAAGAACAGGTTATGTCTCATTATAGGTGCCGTCATTTTGGTTTCCTTTTTCGTATATACTTTCGTACCTTTCTACCCTAATTCACTTCTGTTAATATCTAATCAGTGCTTTTGAAAATATTGAGCTCAGTTCCTCAGTAAACACAATTGGTAGAATTTCGACCTTAGCTTTGAAATAATTGTTACTATTATTTATTTATTTGTTTATTTATTTAGAAATTTCCCCCTTGCTGTTTGATAGGGCAGAAACTTTTATCTTGATCGCTATGTGAATGCAATCAAAGCTGCACACAAGAGTTATATATATATATATATATATATATATATATATATATATATATATGGGTGACCGGTTTCGGAAGAAAATATCATTACCAAACCAGAATATTGAACAGAACACAATATTAAGTTGTTCCGTATTGTATACACAGTTAAACACAAAAGTAAAGATATCTTAGCAAATTAATTTACATACCAGTAGCCTACTACAGTATAAGACAATGTTACATGTTAATTCGATGATTATTATACAATTCCAGCCAGGCCGACCATGTGAATGGCTACTGTTCATAGAAGAGGTGTTCTATTCTTTATTTATGCATCATAAAAATGGTTGTATTGGAAATTTATATATTACTTTTCATAAAACACATGTAAAACAAAAAGATTTAAAAGTACGCTACATAGCAAGATTTGATGAGCGAATTTATTAGTACCAAAGCCACTAATGGCACATCGTTAAAACACTCAGTTAAAGGTAATTCAATGAAGGAATCTTAAACGTCACAATGCTAGATTAAAGTTAGTTGTGAAGACAATAATAAATTTGCGTAGTGTTAAAACTGGTCTTTACACTGTTAGATTTCCCACTTCAAAACATTCAGAAGTAACATCATGTCACTGCATTGGTATTACAACAACGTTATAAAATCTAAGAATAAAACAAAATAGAGAACCGGTATAGTTCAATGGGAAAAGAAACTTCATAACACTGATCACATAATCCTACAACATTAAGGGTCAAGAAAAACTCTCGAAACAAAATCATACATCTACGACAGTTCTAACATTGTCAATACCATGTAAATGTCGGTACAAACTTACTAGTTCAGTAAAGCACATGTGGTCATAGCTTTAGCTCCATAAGTGCGTAAAATATTTTAAATTAATAATCAGTCACGTAGAAAGACAACTGGTGCAGCGTTACCTGAGCCACATGGTTGACATCAATTTATAAACCAAACTTTTCATGGGAACGTACAGGAAAGTGTAGGTAACCAACACCCTACAATGTCTAATACATCGTACAGCGCTTTATGCACTGCTGTGCGGTTTGAACGGGCAAGAACCTGTTTGGGTCAATAGGACGAGCATCCTCGTAAACAATGAAAATATGATGCGTCTAGAATAAAATCCGAACTTCAACATTATCACACATTTCATGTTAGGTAGAAATTGGCAGATTATGGTTACAATCTGAGCTTCCACAGAAGCATCGTAATGATCATGAAAATAAATCACTGACGTATGAACAGTTATTTATTTTTATTGAACATTTCGGTACTGTTGGTGCCAGCACAGTGATGTGGAAAACTGTATTATTGAATATTCGACCATCAGTGTTAGCAAAATGTCTTCTTATTTATTTGAAAATTCGACTTTGGGTCTCTAGAGGTTTTAGTTAAAAGGCATTTTACGCCACCGGAGAGCGATCAACGGTTTTATATAAAACACTTCATTCAGCCAAGATCGCTAAAAATTTATTTTCGTCCCTTAACCGGTTTCAGTGAGCTCAGTCACCATCTTCAGAAAGTCCAGTACAATCATTAATAAATAAAATGTGGTCTTGGCCCAAGCAAACAGGAGACTGAACAGGAAAACATTGCACAACAGAGTTGCTACAGGTTGCCACTAGGTGGCAGTGGTGTGAAAACAAAACAATATGGATGCAAATTCAACTTCAAAGAAACATAGTACTGTGAAGTTACGAAATCCTATATATACATATATATATACAGGGTGTTTCACTAAGTGTGTTTGCCTCTGTAACTTATAAAATAATAGGTGACGGAAAATTTTAATGCGGTAGGCCAACACAAGAAATGTTACACTTTTTGCGGAGCTATGAGCATAGAGCTATTTTCCAAAGAGTTACACCACAAAGATATAATTTTTTAAATGGAACAATAGTTTTTTCTATTGTGTATTGGATTCGTTTAAACTAGCTGCGTCCAACCAATTTAAACTACATTCCTATCACTGTTAGTTTGGAAACTACAACCCTTCAAAGTTCCGGGGGCGGGGGCTGCGATAGCGTAGCTGACTGGCCAAGTGGCTATCCCCTGGGGCACGGCCCACTGTCTCATGACCACCAGCCAGTGAGCTACGCTGTCGTAGCCTTCGCCCCCTATACTTTGAAGGGTTGTAGTTCCCAAACTAACAGTGATAGGAATGTAGTTTAAATTGATTTGGACGCAGCTGGTTGAAACGAATCCAATGCACGATAGAAAAACTATTGTTCCATTAAAAAAAATTATATCTTTGTGGTGTAACTCTTAGGAAAAAGATACAATAAACTATGTTCATAGCTCCACAGAAAGTGTAACATTTCTTGTGTTGACCTACCGCATTAAAATTTCCCGTCACCTATTATTTTATAAGTTACAGAGGCAAACACAAGGTTTCTCATATTACGAGAAGACAACTAAGTCACTTTGCAAGTCGCCTAATGTCTACATAGAGTAGAAATACATAACTATAAATATAGATAAAGCAATATGTACACAATTCCAAATACAGAAAAGCGTCCTACAGGGGAGTTGTGAAATACCCTATTTTCAAATATGTAATATATAAAAGTTGAGACAGTAAGTCTCATATTCTGAGAAAAGAAGTCAGTCGTTGCATAAATAGCTTAATGTCTACATAGAGCAGAAGGGCAGAAGTTATATCTACAGATTAAAAACCAAGATCATTAATAATAAAATGAGATACAACTGCAATTAAAGTTAAGTTCAAATGTTCAAATGTTTGTAAATCTATCGGACCAAACTGCGTGGTCATCAGTCCGTAGCTTACAAACTACTTAAACCTAGGTAAACTAACCTACGGACAAACACACACACACCCATGCCCCAGGGAGGACTCGAACCTCCACGGGGAGCAACCGCGCGCTCCGCAGCGAGACGCTTTAGACCGCTCGGCTACTCCACCGCGGCTAAACTTAAGTATAGGGTTCTATGTCCCAAGTCATTTGAAGATTTTAAAACTTTTCCCTTCAGTTAAATAAGTGACACAGTCTACATTAACAGTAAAGGGTGAACCATATACAGATTATACAGTCCTGCGCAGAGTAAAAATATTTATATAAAACAAATGAGTAAAAACCTTAACATAGATGATAACAATATTGTACTGGACTTTCTGAAGATGGCGACTGAGCTCACTGAAACCGGTTAAGGGACGAAAATAATTTTTTAGCGATCTTGGCTGAATGAAGTGTTTTATCTCTAGAGGTTAATTGCAATTTTCGTATCTCGTAACTCAAGTACTCGCCGCCACTTTCCAGGTTGAACAGCCAGCCTTCAGCAGTACGTTGCGGGCGTAAGTAGCTTCCCATAACGGGTCGCCTCAGACATGAGACGTGTTATGTACGGTCCGCTATTCAGTTTAGAGACGCCGTGGGCAGAGGAAGGTGGGCGTAGCGATGCGTATCTGTGCGCTCTTTAGACTTTCAAATGGGGCTCACACCTCTGGCTGGCGAATCGGCCCTAATACCGACCAGCGAGTAGCCAACGAGGCGCCAACTCTACTCGGGTACATGCCCGTCTGCGGGCACTGCTCGGCAGGGGGGTGAAACTCATATAGGGATTTCCGGTAACACGATGTTGGTTCGCTGCCAGGCCACATGGAGCGCTGCGAGCCTTGCGATTTTTCTTCTCGCTTTCCTATTGGATGATTTACGCTTTTCAGTCCTCCATACTTGTTTTGATTCGTAGGTGGTGTTCTGTGCTGAGGTTCTATAGCAACGTCTTCCTAATTGCGATCTTCTGTGTGCATTTTGTGAGTTTCATAAATTTCATTTATTTGAACTATACAGAATTTCCATTTCATATGACTGAAGATGCATAAGTAGTAATCAACAGAAATAAAAATAAATTGGTTTTTGTAGACATTACAGCAGGCCTACATTCTTGTTTGCAGGACAGTGTATATGGCTGTAAAATTATTTATTTGTACAACCTACTATTCCTCTTTTGGTCACATGAGTGGATATAATTGCGCCTTAGCGTATGTGAAAACTGAAAAATCATTTACATAGATGCATGCAATATCAGATGATTTTCAGTCTGACATGCGCAAAATCACATTTATTTCCATGTTATAACGCCACATGGCGAAAATCGCAGTGCCGAGTTTTAGATACAAACAATTTTACGGTCAAAAAGATTACCACGACATCATTTACGAAGTTTGGTCGACTGTAAACAACAGCCACAAGCAATTAATGTTAGTTTTTTTTATTTAAATTTCTCGTATATATTACTTTGCAAGGTCTCAAAAACCTTTTTATGAGGTCCACCCTCAAAGAATAAATGAAAAATATTGTCATCTAACACCAATATAACGTTTTATCATTCGTGTATTTAGAAGTAAACAAATGGATTTTCGCGCCACACTTTTCGGATTGAAAGTTCACTGCCAGACCACTAGTAGCGCTGCTGTCGTTCTTTGTTTCCGTGTGATAACATGGTCTTTGCACTTCTATTATTTTTGGTGTTCTGTGGTGCTCGGACCCCGGGGCAAAGCGAGGCGGGCCAGTGTTCTTCAGACTGAGCGACCCTGGACAGTTTACGGATTCCCAACGTGTTACACAGAGAACTATGATCACACTGTGTTGTTGGAGGCACGCTTGGATGACGCTCTACGAATAACGTCTTTTATAGAAGCATAACTCGCTAGTATGTTCTAACAACATCGGCAGTTTCCGGGATCAGAGGGAGTTAACTCTTTCAGTCTTGGTGGTTAGTGTTACTAACCACCTCTTTTCGATCACGGTACTTTTATTCCACGCCATCTAGCGATAAACGGTTCAATTAGTATATCCGTTTGGACTGTGCTTCAAAACAAATGACAGATTCCGGGTACATTGCACGAATGTCAGTGCATACCAGTCGCATTGAATATAGCACTAATGTACGTTGTCTCGAATGTCTGATAAAAACATCAATTCAACTGGTACGTAACACGTTTTCTGTATTGTATTTTATTGAACGTATTCTCATAAACCTATTTTATGTGTGTTGGCATGCAGGTACTGTTACTCTTGTGTTTTCACTGAGTAGTTACAAAGGGAATGTAAGCAAACTGGGAACTGCAGTCCTCTTCACGCCTAGAACTCGACAAGCTGATTCTGAAAGACTTGCGGAGAGAAGTATATCGGGGCGTACTGGCACCACCAGCATATGTCAAACACAGGCCGGATTTAGTGAACAGCAGCCGTAATTCCGCGGCCTCATCTCCAGGACCTGCATTTATAAAACGCCACAAACCTACAGTCCCGCAGGAAATTCGTCTAGAATCCAGTCGCCATCAACCTGAAAGAAGCACATCAAGAAGATGCTGCAATTGTACCACTAAAATATCTCCAGTGCGTACTGTATGGCAGTGTAGTACATGTAAATTGCCTCTTTGCTTACGCAATGGTAAAACATGTTTTGCAGATTTTCATAAAAAATAATTTGCTTTTGTTAGTTTTGTACGTTTGTAATGATGATTCTTCTAATAAATAACGTTCACAATCATCCTAGTATTATTTATAGCAATAGTCATGGTGGTTAGCGTTAGTGACAACCTCAGTCCTTGAAAACCTGAATACCTACATTATGTTTCCTCTATTGTCTGTGATATTTCAGTTGTAACAGTTGCTTCAATGAACAGACATTGATAATTATGTTCCTATTCTACAAGTGTGAACAGACATTGGTAATTATGTTCCTATTGTAAAAGTGTGACTGAAAGAGTTAAGCCAACACGGCCTAGAAGGAAAGGCCTCACAACTGGCTGCGGCCAACAGCTCACTGGCTGGCCGCTGGGGCACTGCGGCGTTACGACCTCTTCTTGCATGGGCCTAAATACCAAATTTTGTATGTGCCGTGTCAGACTTCAGGATCCTAAAGTCGTCCGCTCGTCAACAAGAAAAAAAAATCCAATTAATATAATCTTCCTGCACTGTGAAATCCTCGCGCAGATGCGCAGTGCAATGTTTGCACTTCTTTAAACTGTCATTTTGAAATAAATGTTTTAAAGATCCCTTAAAGATCGAACTGTCAAACAGAAGTTCGTGGTTGTTCTGGTTGCTATAGACACAGATATTACAAGTCCTGTTCACTGGTGAAAATAAGGTTGGTCAGTCTGGCAGGACTGTAGCTATTAGATTATCAGAACATGAGAGAAGCTGGAGGTTAAAAAAAGACATATTCAACCTTTGCTGAACATCTGCTCAGAGAAGGCCATGATTATGATGTAAACAGTGAGATTCTACATCCCCTGAAGAAAAGCAGAAAGATGACACTACTGGAAATATTGGAAATCAATAAACATTTGGCTCAGGATGCTAGTTTAGTATTAAACGATCAGATCCAGTTCCCCTCTACACCTCTGCTGAAATAAGTTTTATTTTCAACCTTCCTTTTCAATAATAATCATATTAGTTTTGATTCTTTACACATATTTATTATATTTTTATATAAATGTTAATAACTGACATAAATAAGTATTTGCGATGAACTTTCCTGTGAAGTATCGATTGTCTCTGATAACATCTTTATAAATCTTAACATCTTTGAAAACATGTGTACTACATTCAGTTGTCACCTGATGATGGCCTAAGAAGCCGAAAGGCGGTTTGTGACCAATAAAAAGTTTTGCAGAACATCAGGAAGTTGTTCCTTTTTCATATTAAGATCGATTTATTAAAATACTAAAAATTGATAAAAGTTTTCTTGCTTTATCTGTTAAACAAAATAACTTCCCGTAAATGTCTTCTTACAAATTGTAAAATGGTTTGACAGTAAATTATTCTTCAGTTCCTATAAATGAATATATTTCTTGTAAAATTTCTATAAAGATCAAAATAATTGTCGGTGACACTTGGTTAACATTTGACACACAATGACATTTATTGCTCTCACAATACAGATCATGACTCAACGACAGTTACATACAGACTGATTTTATGATCTTTTTGATTTTCCACGAAATATCCGCGACAATAACCGCAGAGAGCAGCATCATCTTGCCTCGTGGCCGTCGACCCGCGACTTGAAGTGGCCAGATTCCTTGAGTTCGTTGTCGAAGATGTTGCTCTCGTAGGTTTAATCGCCGCCGGCCGCAGCGGCCGAGCGGTCTGCGGCGCGCCAGTCACGGCCCGCACGGCCACTACGGTCGGGGGTTCGAATCCCCTCTCAGACATGGTTATTTGTGCCGTCCTTAGTCTTAGATAGTTCATGAGTAGTTTGTAAGTTCAGGGACTGATGACCCCGTAGTTAAGTCCTATAAGCTATACAAACATATGAATTTTAATTTGTTTAATCGCCGTTACAGCATATGAAACACAAGAAACATACAAAACTATTTTAAGAATCCCATAACATAAACATTTACATAAAAATCATTTAAAAACATAAAATATAAGCATAATCTTCTGCGGAACTAAGCTGACATAAGATATGAAAGTGGAGACTATAATCTGTCGCACTACAGCACGCTCGCCGCAGCGTAGTGGGCGGCCAGTCAGCTATATTTCGCCGCCTTTAGGCATGACGAAGATGAAGAGACTTGCATAGGACAGGGTAGCGTGGAGAGCTGCATCAAACCAGTCTGCGGACTGAGCACCACAACAACAGGTGTGACGCACGGCCTGTTGTGAGGCCTTGTCTTCTAGTTGGTGTTGGTTCAACCAACACCACCTGCAGACAAGCCCTCACAACAGAAAACAGGCCGTGCCACGTCACACCGACCAGGCCGTGCGCGCCAGATAACTGGCTGGCCGCTGGGACACAGCCCACTTCCTCATAGCGGCCAGCCATTCAGCAGGCGGTCGCGGCCTGTTACTTGTGACGTGCACGGCCTGTTATGAGTGCTTGTCTCTAGCTGGTGTTAACTGAGCGTGTTGGTGTGAGTTCCACCTCCTGCCGCGCGAGGCGACACACACCGACTGCTGCCTTGGAAGGGAGGAAGGAAGTTTGGAGTTTAACGTCCCTGCTGCCTTGCCTACTAGTACTGTACACTAGCAGGCCATGCCCACGTTTCACCAGTCTGTTGTGATGATACTGCCGGTCCCCTCATATCAATGTTATCGTACGATACCGTCTGCGTCGGATCCGGAATCGTGTGGTTCACTAGTGATGTATTTTGCGTGTGAAGTTACAAACGAAATAATCAGCCTAGGAATCAGTGTAGGACAGTGTCTCGGTGATATTGTGATTAAAACAAGTGATAGATTTCATTAATTAAGAGAATCATATATTTCCTTGCCAGACAGTTCTATAAACAATAGTTGCATCATTGTATGCTATTTCAAGATTTACACAGACGAATTGTAAAATCTTTTGTAAAAAACAAAAATAAATGAAAATTAATAGCATTGTATGTATGTTAGGCTCATAAACAAGTTGTGTAGACCAGCTTATTATATTAATTAATTTAATAGTAGAAATTTGGATATTGTAATTCTTTGTATATATTGTCTGACATGAGATTTTGAACTTATTTTGAGAATTGCCAAGATAATTGATTGCTCAATATATGTTAGGAACATGTGTGATGTACTCGTTAACAAATTAATTGACATTTAAGATCGCACTTTGTTGTCAACAGAAAGATCGGAGATTTCGTCTTAAAAATATATGAACCATGGAACAATTATTGTATGTGTAGTTTTCATTGTATATTGTGATTATTTTTGTGTACATGAAATGTTTTCTTTGTGTGTTTGTTCATTGTAAATCAGTATATTCAATTGTTATGAACAATGCATAATGTAATGCCATTATTGCCGATGTTATATCTTTGCCCCACCGCCTTGCGTGGGGGAGTTCGAGATTTGGCGGAGTTGGAGTTTTGTCTTTTGTCGAGTACTTTGGAATCTATGTCAGTATGTGTTGTTGTGGTAATTTGTGTACGTTATTGTAATGTTTTGGTGGAGAAGAAGTTTGATTTAAATTAAAGAAGAAGTGAAAAATTGTATATATCGAGTATTTATTTCTACCACGACGCCCCAGGAGAATAATTTTGCAGCGAGCAGAATCCCCATACATCGAGATGTTGAAAAGATGAGTATCGGTAGAACAAACTGTAATTACTAAAAATTTATTAAAACATTATACTATGATACCGTTACTGGGAAAGTCAGACCTGCTCGTATAAGTTGTAAACCCAGAATATGTAATATATGCTGCACTTATTGGGCTTGAAGAATATCTCCCACTGCAGTCTTCTTTTAACAAAGATATACAGGAAGCAGGGAATAGTAAGAATGTACTGCGTTGATTTGATATGATTTGATTTGATTCTTTCAGGGAAGCCAAAACAGTCTTGGTCTAACCCGCCACTGCCCGCACCGAAACTAAGTTTATTGTGCGGTATCGCTCCCTGTATGTCTAGTAAAGCCAACCAATGACCTTGAACAGTGAAAGGAGTCCCTTTACCAGTTCTTTATTAGACACAATTTCTTCGGGTCTGGTTGTCCCAAAGGTTCTGTGCCTTTTACTCTCCAATGCAATGCATTCGAAGATTAGATGTGATGCAGTTTCATAACCGTCATCACAGATCCTACATTTAGGGTCCTCTTCTCTTATTCCCATTGTATGTAGGTGTTTTTTGAAATTCCCATGGCCTGTCAGCAATCCAACCATGAGTCTAATCTCTCTCCTGTTCAGACCCAGGGTTGCAGAGCTTCTTTTAAAACAAGGCTTTGGCATCATTACCTTGCCATGTTTTTGTTGATGGACTTTGGTCCAATATTCTACATTCTGTCTTCTGAGCCAGTTACGTAGCTCCAATTTAATCATTGCCTTGGTGATTGTCAGGACAGGTTCCGGTCCAATAAATGGAGACTCTGCCCCCATACTGGCTAATCTGTCGGCATGTTCGTTGCCACTGATCCCCAAGTGGCCAGGGACCCACAATAGGTTTACTCTATTGCTTTCCCCTAGCTCCACCAGAACCCTGTGACATTCTGCAACAATTTTAGACCTTGTTGTAGGAGCTGCCAGTGATCTCAGGGCTGCCTGATACTACAGTATTGTTTCCAGCTTATACACTACCGGCCATTAAAATTGCTACACCAAGAAGAAATGCATATGATAAACTTGTATTCATTTGACTAATGTGTTAGGATAGAACTGACATGTGATTACATTTTCTAGTAATTTGGGTGCATATATGCTGAGAAATCAGTACCCAGAATAACCACCTCTGGCCGTAATAACGGCTTTGATACACCTGGGCATTGAGTCAAACAGAGCTTGGATGGCGTGTACAGGCACAGATGCGCATGTAGCTTCAACACGATACCACAGTTCGTCAAGAGTAATGACTGGCGTATTGTGACAAGCCAGTTGTTCGGCAACCATTGACCAGACGTTTTCAATCTGTGAGAAATCTGGAGAACGTGCTGGTCAGGGCAGCAGTCGAACATATATAGTATCCAGAAAGGCCCGTACAGGACTTGCGGTCGTGCATTATCCTGCTGAAATGTAGGATTTCGCAGGGATCGAATGAAGGGTAGAGCCACGGGTCGTAACACATCTGATATGTAACGGCCACTGTTCAAAGTCAGCACGTTGTAGGTGTCGCCACCGGCGCTAACCTTGTGTGAATGCTTTGAAAAGCTAATCATTTACATATGGCAGCATCTTCTTCCTGTCGGTTAAATTTCGTGTCTGTAGCATGTTATCTTCGGGGTGTAGCAATTTTAATAGGCAGAAGTGTACTTTTCAATATTTTCGATAAAAGTACATTATGCTTCTACCACCATATAGCCCAGCATTCTGAAATACTGTCCTTATTTCTTGCAGATGCTTCACTGCTTTGTCACATTATGTAATAATTAAAAAAGAAAACGTAACGACATTAGATAATACGAATTTGCGGTTGATGGTAACATAAGAAACGTATGGTTACATGTGACTTCTAGAGATACCACCTCGCCAAATACACCGCGAAATTTGTAAGTGGTCTGCAGTGAACATTTTACCGATGCAGACTATAAATCTCGTTACAAGAAAAAGATTTCCAAAATAAGTAGCAGTCCCAGCATATTTCAGAATCATCCTCTTCATAATATCTCAGTACAAGCAGTATCGAGGTGACAAATTGAAAAGTAAGACTGCAGATAATCAGGTATGTGATAAACGTAAAACAAGTGCAAAGTCTAAGGTAAGACACACATTTGTGCCATTAAACACAGTTACGTAAACTGGAACTCAAATACAAGGCGAGATGCATTCCAAAGGAGAAGCCTCAGGAAAAGGTTTCAGAAATACATTGAAACATGGAGACTAAACAACAAAATAAAGACTCAATGTTGTGATGTAAAATCAGCGCCACACGCCAGACGCACGAGAACGATCTTGAAGAAGGCAGCGGATGACCGGCAGCCAATCGCAAACCCACCGACGCGCCTCCTGGAGGGAGGAACGGAGAAGCGCGCCCTCTACAAGCGGCTATATCTAGGCCGACATGCGTCTGGAAGGGCACCATATGAACTCGGCTCCGAACTAGGCAGTGACTATGAGTGAGCGCAGTTAGCATCGAGGCAGAAGACACCGCCGCGAGAAGAGACAGATGACTTTCTCACAAGTTGAGTAACTGTGTATATATTAGTAAATAAAATTTGTATTACTAATCTGTATAGCTGTTTTAGCTGTCCACGCATCCCACGCGTCCTGAGCAGATCCTTTCCTGAAAGATAGGCCGGAGAGGACAAAACACATGGCGACGAGGACAAAGCATTCAAAAACGTAAAATTTTCATGCTGTCAGAGTGACATAAAACTCTGGAATCATTAATAGCCATTCATGTCACCTTAGCTAAATTCCCTTGATCATATGCTATGGGGATACCTAAACTCATCTGGGTATAAAAGTAAGACCCCCCAGTGACTACGGAGATGGAATTAGTTGCTTGCGATGTGACACGACAGGGATATCTGTCAGACGCTTGGGAATGTCAGTGTGGTTTAAGGCCTCTGGCACGGATGTGTGCATGTCGTTCTTAGCGTCAGTTACTTTATGTGGTTTGTAAATCTAGGGACCAATAACCACATCAGTTGTGTCCCATAGGTTTACAATCATTGAAACATTTGATTCTGATATCTCCGAGGTTCTGTCAGAATCGCCTTTGCATCTATCATCCTTACATTGCGGCTGATGGCCGTCAGTTTCAGGACATTTTCTAAGATACAGCGCAAATGGTTTGTTCATTGTGGCAATGATGGTATTTGCTGTTACAGTAATGTAAACAAAAAAAATCACAGTAATGCGATCGTATTTCCTTACACTGGCGCCTCCGACCCCAGGCTTCGTACCTCAAATCGTTCAGTGGAGCACACTGTCTGTAGATCCTGTTAAAATTTTGCACCATCTCATGGAAACAACCTGTGGAAAATTCCTGTTACACAACATCCGACTGTAGGTGTTCTGCACTTTCTATGAAACCAAACTACTTAAACTAAGGTAAACTAACCTAAGGACAAAACACACACACACACACACGCCCCAGGGAGGACCTATATATTTTTTTTTTCAAGTGTTGCTTTCATCTTCTTATCCATCAAGGAAATATAACTGAAATTATTAAACCACGGTGAACCAAAATAAAGTACGATGGGCAGCTGCTTGGTTTCCATAGTAAAATGCATCCTCTTTATTGGAGAGAAAACACAGCATAAGTAAACTGAAATACATTTCTTCACACACCTCAATCCCACTATGCGCTGCGGATTCGAACCACCGACGGCGACCAACCGCGCGCTCCGCAGCGAGACGCCTTAGACCGCTCGGCTACTCCACCGCGGCGTTATGTTTTCACTAAGTCGTATGATTATTGACGAATTAAAGAAAATCCGTCCTAATATACTCATCTATATCTATCTATTACCCAGCGGGTGATTCTGTGTAGGTTGCGAGTGATAGGATCAAGATATGTATTAATTTTAAGTATGTAACACAATCTACTATACAGTCGCGACACTCATTACTGTGGAAGTTGTTACCAGCTGACAGCTGAAACGACACTACCACTCCTAGTGGTGGGCCAGGCGCCGTAATAGAAATGTTTGTTTAAAATTACTTGTCTACGCAATTAACTAAATAGTTTATGTAATTTTTGCGTTCCAAACATTAGTAAAATATCGAGACACATAAATAACCGGAAATAAATGGAAAATCAGTCGAATTTCCCTGATTTAGTTACATAAACAACTCATTCGTGTTGAAATACTTACGAATATGTGTATATTTTCCAGCATACTCTGCCGAAACTATGGCAATATAAACAGACAAGAAACATTAACTCTTGTTGTGGTCTCTTCTTATATGACAGACACTTTATTTGACGTGTAAAAATTCGATATTGTGTCTAATTATTCTAACATTTTGCACTTCACTCGTCTTTGTTATAAACACATAAACTACTGAGTGAAATTACTTTTACTTATAAAACGACAGTCTTGAAGATTCTTGCGTTAGCGGTCCAGATGTAGCAATAATTGTAGCCTTGGTTTCTGCTTTATTGGGAAAGTCTATGTTTGCTTATGATGTTTTATTGTCACTTTTGTGAGGATTTCCCTTCAGATACAGCTGTAGTGGTTGATCTGATACATTTAATAATGTAGGTAATACATCCCATATATATTTCTTATGTTCAACACTCACTGATTTGGCTGGAATTGTAGTGAAAAAATCCTGACGTTTCTGAGTAGGAAACCAACGTTTTTATGTAGAAATTTGGGTCTTCTGTTGTTTATTAGCAACTTTTGCTCAAGATAGAAACTGAAATTCTTGATAAAAAGTCATAGATTTCAAGATAACCTTAAATAAACTGTCCTACAAAGCACCGTTTCGTACCTTCTAATGGCCTCATAAGAAACCTCATAAAGACAAATGTGGAGTCACATTCTGGTTATTACCTATTTTTATGATACTACATACTTCCCCGTTGTAAAAAGCACGTTAAAATCAATTTAAACGACACTATTCACACACATCCGATATAGTATTCAGATATGTACCTCGACAGCCGCTTGGAGCGTTGTTGTTGTGGCGTATGACAAAAATCATTGGAATTGTCGTGACTGTATGTGTTAGATGAACGAGATTAAATTTCATAGAGTGGCGATAGGTCCGCCATGTTTGAGGCAAATTGAACTGGCGTCCGCCATGTTATTTTGTGTATCGGGTGACAGCTTGTATGTCTCATCCACTCGAAAATTTTATCTATTTACAGTTCCATGTTTTAAATAGACTGACTATTGAATACGGATGTGCATCAAGTTACGTCAGACTTTTTCGAAGCTGCGAACTGACGAGCCTGGTAGTAAATTTCTTAAAAATGGAGTAATGAAATATCACGAATCTGTCAGTATTACAGTTCCAGTATAAGTTTGCTGAGGTTTGCAATAACAACGAAACTGCCGCTATGAAAATATTTGTGTTGATTTTAATGCAAGTAGTTGATCTAAACGTACAGTGAACAGTAATAGTTATTACGAAATATCATGACCATGCATTTGCATCTTTTTTTCCCCTTCTTTTTAAAACAAATGCTTTCATACACTTATTTTGAGTTCACTAAACCTATTAAGTCTACAAACCTGTAAAATTGCTGTTAAAGGGTTTGGTTGTAAACTTTGGTGCACGATATTTGAGTACAAAGAGGAAAGTGACAACAAAATACTGCAGTTTAAATGCGCCTAGGTCATCTGCCACAAACGCATTCCACGTCGTAATAAGGTGTCGTTAATGGGAAGGAATAAGTTTGAAAAAGAGAAATTTGTTAACATCGAATATATCGAATATTAATTCAAGTGTAAGGAAGTCGTTTCTGAAGGCATTTGTGTGGAGTGTTGCCTTGTATGGGGGTGAAACATAGACGATAAACAGTGCCGACAGGAAGAGGATAGAGGCTTTTGATGTGGTCCTAGAGAAGTATGTTGAAGATTAGGTGGGTGGATCTCATAACTAATGAAGAGGTACTGAACAGAATTGGCGATAAAAGGAATTTCTGACATACCTTGACTAAAATAAGGGATTGACTGATAGGACACATTCTTAGACATGAAGGAATCGTGAATTTCGCGTTGGAGGGAATTGTGTCGGGTAAAAATCGCATAGAGAGACCAAGATATGAATACAGTAGCCAGTTTCAAATGGAAGTAGGTTGCAGGTCTTATGTGGAGATGCAGAAGCTTGCTCAGTATAGAGTAGGGGGAAAAGCTGCATCAAACCAGTCTCCGGACTGAAGACCACAACAACAACAACACCAGAGACAAGTGTCAGACTATGAACCATTCAACGAAACATCATTGATATGATCTTTAGAAGTCGAAGGTCCATTCTTGTACCCTTGCTGTCGGGCCCAGTGGTCTAAGGGTTGTTCTTGCGGTCCCCAGTTCAAATCCCGCCACGGGCAGAAAAAAATATTCCGGGGACCGTGGCTCAGGGCGCCTGGTCGGAGCGCTCAACGCCGTCTGTAAAAAAAATGCTGAGGCAAAAACACGTCGAACAAAACGGAACAAACACGATCAGCGACCGCATGAAACCAAACTACGCATAGGAAAAAGAAAAAAAAAAAAAAGAAAAGAAAGGGTAATGCGATCGACTGGAAATCGAAGGATCGTGGGTTTGAAATCCGGTGGGACCTCGCATTTTTTCAGTCTGCGTTTTAACCCATCCTTCACCTCTCAACGATGTCGCCATAAACGACACGTGGTTCGGATTCCAAGTCCCCTTTTCCCGGTTGGATAACTGGGGTAGGCTAAGGACTCGCAAATCGACGAAAATGCGTCCAATTGAAAGACTTTAGGCCAATACACACATGTTCACATGTTTGTAAAGCTGAAGGGACTTAACTGCAGGGTCATCAGTCCCTAAACTTACAAATTACTTATGAACTACCTTATACTAAAGAGGACACAAACATCCATGCCCGAGGGGGGATTCGAACCCCCGACGGCGGACTGCCGCGCGCACCGCAACACGGCGCTCCAGCACGTGCGGCTAATCCGCTGCGGCTCAGGCCAATAAGCCACACGAAATTATTATTATTATTATTATTATTATCATTATTACGTACCATTGCTAACTACATGGCACAACCTCATGAATCTATGGACGCTCCATGTCAGCAAGGGATTGTTCAAGATGGTTGAGTATCTGTAATGGCGAGGGGAACGTGCAGTTTGAGTGATATGTCTCTGATACGTCTAAATACGACTGATCACCTGCACCCATTCAGGTCCAATGTGCATTCCGACGGACTTCGGCAATTTCAGCACGGGAATGCGACTCGCTACATCTTCATAATTGCCACAGAGTGGTTCCAGTAACCCTGTGCTGAGTTTAAACACCTCCGTTGGCCATCGCATTCAGTAACCATGAACATTATTGACCATATCTCGGATGTCCTACAATGTGCCGATCAGAAGAGATCTCCACCCCGTCGTACTATTACGGATTTATGGCCAACATTGATAACAAATCCCTCCAACACTACTTCAAGCGTCAGTCGAGTCCACACCACTTCTGCGTGCTCGATAGGTTCCTACAGGATATTAGGCAGGTGTTTCGGTTTCTTTGGCTCTTCAGTGTATTTTTATCCCGAACAGAGATACGGTGCTACAGCTAAGTACCCCGAAGTGTTTCTCGATAGCAGATACGACCGAGGACGTTTTTAACCGCACGGACGAACTGGATCTCGTAATTGATGAATTTTCGTAGTCAACATCTGAACCCATTGCAAAAGTACGAAGAACATTTCAAAAATAGAACGTCTGCCCGGTCTTATCGCACTCGCTCTTAATGTGAGTCCTGTGTTTTCTCGGCGAGCACGTATTATTAACTCGCGGTCCGCTTAAAAACCGTATCGGCACCGGCGATCGCTGTCACGGAGACAAATTCGTCTAGCCTGCGTCGGCCGGCCCTGTCGGAATGCGGTCGACGTCGCCGCTCGTGGAGTATTTCGGAAAACGGAGTCGTTAGGGAAAGCGACAGTGGGTGCCGAGTGTATGTGTGCACGTGTTTGTGTGGGGAGACCGATGCCGGCTGGCGGGCTATTGGCAGAGACGTATGCGCGCGCGACCTGCGGGGTTTATTAGTGGCTCGTGAGCGATGGGGCGGCCTGCGCAGTCATTACGGCCCTAATGGCTTGCACAAACTGTCCGCCGCCTCTGCATGCTGCATATATCAAGCAGGCCCCTACCACGCTGTAGCGGAGAAGTGAGGCAACTGTCCCCGAACTGAAGCAGCTGGCCGCCGCCATTTGCAGGGAAGAATCCTAGTTCCAAAATTTTCAAATGTTTGTATAGTCTATGGGACTTAACTACGGGGTCATCAGTCCCTAAACTTACAAACTACTTATGAACTACTTACGAATTAGTACGGCACAAATATCCATGCCCGAGGGGGGATTCGAACCCCCGACTGTAGTGGCCGTGCAGACCGTGACTGGAGCGCCTTAGTCTCCTCGGACACCGCGGCCGGCAAGAATCCTAGCCCCGGCGTTGTGATTTGAAGCGTGGGAAACGCAACAACAGCAAAATAAAGCACAAAATAAACGCACGTTTGTTTAAAAAAGATCCTTTTAAAAAGTATTCTTAAATGAATGAAATCGCCTAATTTTCAAAATAACATCTGCATCAGTGGCGTAACTACGACTTGGCTTTGGGGGGGGGGGGGCGGGGGGGGGGGGGGAATAGGTCTGCTTGACGAGCAAAATTTTAGTCAGTTTCCAGCCAGACTACCATCTTCCACTCCCATTGAAGAAACTAATTCACTCCCATAGAATGAAAGATTATGGTAAAACACAGGGCCGGCGCAAGGCACGTGCGAAACGTGCGGCCTCACTGGGCGGCACTTTTCGAGGAGTTTGTGATACTTGCGGGGAGTGACACTTGCGCGGAAAGGGAATGTGTAGACACTTGCGCGGAGACCCGGACGCTGCAGGTAGTGAACAGGGTGTTCCAGAAGTAGCGATACACCACCCCTACTCCACGCCCTCCAGCCGCTACCTGTGCCGTATTCAGGGAAAGGCCCACCGAGCGAGGTGGAGCAGTAGTAACGAGACGTTCGCTAAAAATAGGGTATATTACAAGATTCACGTCTATCGCATTCCGGCCCAAAATTAGCATGGGCCTATATTTTGCATTCACTGAAAAATGTGAATTTTTCCGGTACCTACTGTTTACTTTGTACATATTTAAGGGCAGAAAATAAAGTTCTCCCAATATTTCTGATTAAATAGTGTTTCACACCAAAATACCATTTATGACAATTTCGGATTTACTGCATTTTGACTCAGAATTCGCATCTATATTCGAATTTATCGCAAATACGAATTTTTCCTGTCCCTAGAATTACCTCTAAAAATAAACAGCTGATCAAGGCACTAAAAGCAAGGGCAGATCTTTAGGTGTACAGTATTTCTACAATTAACTAAAATACAATTTGATCGTGGAATTATATACTATCTCATTATAAAGGTTTTTTGTAGGTGGTTAAATATGTTAGAAATTGCATTATGAAATATAGACAGCTACACGTTATGTTTATTATGAGATATCGTTTTCGGCTAATTTGAAGTCATCGTCAAGTCTCAAACAACAGGTGTTACTTATGCATTTTTCCAGTGGCACTCATAACCTTTAACTGTTTACACACAAGGTCTAACGTTGTTAATCGCGTTAGCGATGAAAATAGAACCCATAATCTTTGCGTCTAAATGATACATATATTGGTGTGATGTCTTATTTCGAAAGAACATACATCACACCAATACATATATAGCTCTCGGTGAAATGGAACGGTATGATGTCGTTACGTACCACAGCACGGCCGACTAGAAACGCAGGAGAAGTGCAAACAACGTTCTCTCCTCAGAGGTATGATTATAATTGGGTTCGGCGTAGACTTCTACAACATACAGTCTACACGGCGAAGATTACACCAAAAAATTTAACTTTTCGTCTACTTTGGCGATAGCAACCAAATTTTAGAATCGTGTCTACTATGTAAAGATTTAGCAACACAAAACGCTTCAAGTCCATAACTTCACTGGTTTTCGAGTTCTGAATTTTTAATATGTTTTTAATGTTATTATAGAAAAAACAAATTTGGGACTCACACTAAAATTTTCATATGGCAGATTTTGTAGGTACATTCACAAGACATAATTGAACGGTTGTGTGCATTCATCTTATGAGAAATATCAATCATTTGTTTTCAGTGTTTATTTCAAATTTCTACATTTAAGTTTCTTTAATTATTAGTACTTAAATGTGGTTATGAAATAAATAAATTACGTGTATATGTGTAGTCTTATGCGGCCAAACTACTTAGATCATTGGTCGCTAGAGTTACACACTACTTAATCTTACTTAAAATGACTTAGGCAAAGTACAAACAAACATACCCATGTCCGAGGAAGGACTCGAACCTCCGACCGGACCGGCCGCGCAATTTGTGACACAAATTACATGTTTGATAATATTAATGCATAGAAGTATGAAATCACGTCAAGACTTCTTCCTGCAAAAATTTTGACAAAAAAAGTTGGCACTGATTTTAGAAAAACAAAATTCTGGTATTTTGGATTTTAACATTTTATCAAAAAATGAATGTTACTTTTTTTTACCACAAGAGATATAGCCATTCAAATTTACGGCCACCAGAACGTCTTTCCTTCTTGAGTAAATGAGCTGCTTCTTGTAGTTTCAACACCTTTTTCTTGAATATTCTGAATATAAATCTTCACACAGACTTATTGAGGAGGAGAGTGATACGGATATCTGATTGTAAACCACTGCCTATTACCTTAGACCTTTTTGACTGTACTGAACAGTAATTCCGCGTATTCCGTAATTTATATTTATACAGTTAACAGGTAATGTAATTTATAACCAACTATTGGCTGCCAATTTCGCTTCATTTTTCCTGGCAGTCTTGCAACTTGTTTCTCCCTTTTGTTTTATGCCGAGTTCGGAGTAAAGATGGTTCTATATGACGGTGGTGGAAAATAGAATTTGTCATCAGCATTTTTCGGTGTGTGACATTCCCTTACACATTCCGTATTTCTTATATTTCTTAGATGTATTTGTAATTCGAATACAGCCAAATCGTTTTGGGGTCTACGAATAAACGCTTCAAGTATGTAAAATACTCATTGACTTATTATTAACGTATTTTAATTGAAGGTTTAAGGTTGCGTCTCTAATTAAAAAGCATAGTAGCTATTTTTAAAGAGATGGAAGTTGCGTGATAGTGGGGTTAACTACATAGCGGTCAATTACATCAACGTATCTGTGCAGGATGCCTAATATATTTATTGCTTGCGCAGGTGTCTTGATATGCTTAGTGTTCTGAATAATATGCTTTTAGGAGGTATAACTGTGGAAAGTCATCGTCTTGTAGTAGCAGAGACTGTCTTAATAACTCTCCAAACATTATCACTATTAAAATACCTTTTTGTTTACAGGAGGAACACTCAACGGATTAATATGTAGTTAGAACAAGTTACTATGTTGCTCTTCAGCTTTGAAAGGGTTGTGCAATTTCACTGATTTTCGTGTTACGTTGACAGTGTGGAAACTTGACCACAGCAGTGCTAGACTTCTTAGTGTGCCTGTACCCAGGAAAAGCCGTCAACCGCCCCAAGGGCCCCGGGTTCCGCGCAAGTGTCACTCCGCGCAAGTGTCACTCCGCGCAAGTATTCCAACCCCCTTTTCGAGGGGCGGCAAATCTGCCGCCCCCCTTTTCTTATTATTATTTTTGTAGGACAAACTCAACATTCATGCCCAAGAGGGGATTCGAAAGCAAAGCTAGGAAGGAGCGGCTTCGGGAACCTTGGCATGGCGCCTCGACTACCTGCCAGCCGCCCTCGTTGAACAAGGGGAGGGAGGAGGACTAATTTCTTGCTCGCCACTGTGTTTACGCCGGAAGGAACAGAGAGGAAGGGAGCAGTCTGGCGTACAAGCCAGTATTCTTATGGAACGTTGGCAGTCTGTTACGCGCCTTGCGTTTACTCCCAACTAATATTGCTGAAGACGAAATGAAATTTGGAAATTCAAATGCAATGTTCGATACTGTGATTATGTGTTAAGCCTCAAGCAATTTTGCTAAGCCCTTCAATGGCAGTTTCCGAGTGTTTTATTCTTCCCGCATTATGGATAAAAATGGTTGAACATTACTAGTCAAACATGTCCAACACCTGCAATGACTAGAGGTATTCCGAATGGGTAAATACGCAGCGAGTAATTACAAGGGATAAAAACATTGGCAGTAAGCCTGGCTTAAGTTGAGTTTGTATTTTTCTAAATTTTTGCTATCCATTTCTGTGTGATAGTCAAAACGTTTTGGTTTTTGAGCCATGAAACACCTGTCTGCGCCTGCATGAACAACAATTAAACTCTGACCGTATTATGTTTGACAATTCTACTCGCACACTATCACTTTGCCAACATTTATTTACTGTATACGGTTTACCGTTGAATACATTATCTGTTCACAACAACTGAAGAGTCCTCCCTCCAGCATGAGTGTGTTTTTGTCCTTAGGATAATTTAGGTTGAGTGCTGTGTATGTGACCTTAGAAACTGATGACCTTAATAGTTAAGTCCCACAAGATTTCACACACATTTGAACATTTTCGTAAATTCACAAGGCTTGTTAAAATTAGCTATATTTCTTCAATCAGGTTTAACTCTATTTTTTAGCTGGTGCCCAGTGACTGTTATGTACAAATCTGTAGAGAATGTCACATATCAGTCGTATTTTTTGTTTTTATTTTCCGCATCTACATATATTCTTCGGGTACAGTGTGGCTATTCTCAGTGCTTTATGTTTACATCTACACCGTCATGCTGAACGTAACTGTCAACCTGCGGTTTACATGTATGCACATATTAAAAGCTTTTGACACTGGCCACTCATCGGCCGAAACCTAGGTAGATCTGAAAAGTAAAAACAAATATTGCGATTGATTGCTGACATTTCTTATAGATTTCTTTAAATGAAATTCGACAAACGTTTTGAAAAACAAAAAATCGTGGAGTTGGACGAGGGGCAGCAATTTAGCAGCTCGCACGGGGCGGCACTTGGGCTTGCGCCGGCCCTGTGTGGGAGACGCAACAACAGCAAAATAAAGCACAAAATAAACGAACGTTTGTTTAAAAAAAATTACTGAGTACTGCAGTCCGTTTAAAAAGTATTCTTAAACGAATGAAATCGCCTAATTTTCAAAATAACAACTGCATAGAAACACGAAATTTTAGAATGTAAGGCTCTTTTCTGATAAGGTGGAGCAGTTTTCATCGAGATATTTGCATGACTCCATGAAACTTGTAAAGTAGCAGAGAGTGCGATTATTTTTTTAATTTACGTAATTTTCTGTTAGGTCCTGTTTACTTTTTCGCCGACTACTCTGTACATTTTGCACGCTTAGTTTTGCACATCACATTTCTGTCTACTTTCCTTTCCATATTACATAGGACGCGGTGGAGTAGCCGAGCGGTATAAAGCACCTCGCTGCGAAGCGCGCGGTTGCTCGCCGTGGAGGTTCGAGTCCTTCCTGGGGCATGGGTGTGTGTGTTTGTCCATAGGTAAGTTTACCTAGGTTTAAATAGTTTGTAAAATACGGACTGATGACCACGCAGTTTGGTTCAAATGTTCAAAAGTTTGTTAAGCTTATGGGACTTAACTACGGGGTCATCAGTCCCTAAACTTACAAACTACTTATTAACTACCTTATACTAAAGACGGCACAAATATCCATGCCCGAGGGGGGATTCGAACCCCCGACCGTAGTGGCTGTGCAGACCGTGACTGTAGCGCCTCAGTCTCCTCGGCCACCGCGGTTTGGTCCGATAGATTTACAGACATTTGAATATATTACAAAGAATTTTTCTTTCAGCTTCCTCGAATTTGGGTATGAATAATTGTAATAACTCATAAAATTTTAAATACGCATTTCATTCGCACATTACTTTTTAACAGAGATAGTACCTCTCAGAGTGGTTGAGTATGCAACATTCGGCCAAATATTTGACCATTTACGAAGTACAATCACCGCCTGTTAAGTGTCTAAACTCAAGTATTCGACCTACTTCTGCATCATACTTATTTGTGATAAATACCTCTTATAGGCCTAGTTATTCTCTCAGCTCAAATTAGTATTTTTTAGTAATTTATATGCACATAAAATATAAGTACTTGACATGCACCAAAGTACATTTCTTAATGTTAGTCTTAATGTTAGAGAGTCATTTGTAAGAGGAAAATTAAAGAAATACAAACGCCATTGTTTTATTATTTCTCCATGAAAATACTATACGATATGCAAGTAATGACCTATCTGTGAAATGTAACACTGTTTCCGTCTTCGACTTTGCTTCCATTCTCACTGTTACAATTAAAAGCAGCACACGAAAGAATCATGTTTACGCACTCTTTCCCTGCAAATGGCGGCTTCTGTCACGTTCAATGTGGGGACGCGACACTAGCGCCAGCGAACGGTCTAGTTTTTATTTACTAAAGGCTAGTCTACACGACGACACTAGGTTGCGAAACTCGTTGCATTAAATGAATTGCGCGCAACTGGTTTCGTGTATGTCTGTAGACACGGCGGCAATACTATACACTTCAGTTTCTTTGTTTTGTGAGTGCCGTAGTAGCCGTAAAATGAAAGTTTTGGTAGCTGTAAGAGTTGTGGCGAATCTATTGCATGTCTGTGTGAAGTCGCTGCATAAGACTGAACATAAAAAGAATAACAAACGTGTTTAGGTTTGTGATTGACGACCCTAGACAAGTTATTTTAATCAACTTAGGATGTCACCAGAGCAGTTAATATTCCTTTTAAATAGAGTTAGTTATACAATAAAGAGACAAGTTACTGTTATGCGTGAAGCATTGTTACCAGAACTGAAATTGCACATTGCATTACATTCCTTGTCAAGTAGATATCTGTCTCTGCAGTACTTGTACCGTGTTCCGAAATCCACAATGGTCGTACTTCGTTTGTATAGGTATTTCGAATTGTATGTATTTTAGTCTGCAATTCACTAATCGTCAACCCATCAATATTTAATTTCACGAATAATTGCTTGAAGAGCACTAACACGCCGTTGAAATCGCACTAACACCTACGCGTCGCATATATGTTCAAAAACCGAATTATTTCTTCCGTTTTCCCTTTATGTTGTATTTTGTTCTGTATTGTTTATAACCTCACCTAAAAAAACGCGCAATCAGTTTCGCCAAAGTTGGAACGAGCCGAAACTGTATAGTTTCGCCAACGAGTTACGCGAACGCCTGCTGCGCATGCGCACTGGCCAGTAGCACAGTTTCATGAAACATAGTGTCGTCGTGTAAACTAGCCTTAATCGTCAACCCATCAATATAGAATTTCACAAATAATTGCTAGAAGAGCACTAACACGCCGTTAAAATCGCACAAATACCTATGCTTCGCATATATGTTCAAAAACCGAATTATTTCTCCCGTTCCCCCCTGTATATTATATTTTGTTCTGTATTGGTCATAACCTAACCTAAAACACGCGCAATCAGTTTTGCCGAAGTTGGAAGGTGCCGAAACTATTTAGTTTCGCGAACGAGTTGCGCGAACGCCTGCCGCGCATGCGCTTTGGCCAGTAGCACAGTTTCATGAAACATAGTGTCGTCGTGTAAACTAGCCTTAAGTCTATGATCTCAAGCGCGCGATTGCACCCCCCCCCCCACCCCACCCCAAGAGTCCACACCTGCCGTGTACGTCAGAGTGGCTGCGGTTTCTGCCCTTACGCGTAATCTCTCGGCAACTTGGGTTCTCATGTATCGCGTACTAGCTTAAACCCGCGGCTCCGCTCGCTTGTTGGTTGATTATGATAGATAAGCTATCTTTCAGTAGTGTGTTATGAGATCAAATGTACTCGTTTCGAAGAATCCTGTAGTGATTCAGAAATGTATTTTAGAAGTCACTACCGGCCTTTCCAGCGTTAACGATAAACGAGTTGGTTTACGTTTTAGGAGGCGATCCACTTATAATATTGTAAAAAAAACATAAACTAGCCAATATCGCTTATCATCAATTTTTATTAACGACGACCGGTTTCGCTGAACTATGTCAGCATCATCAGGTCAAATAAAATATTTAACAAGGCCATAATCTTGTAATGTCAAACAGTTGTTATATAACAATTTACAGTGCATAGGTGCACTATGTCATTAGAATTATGTTTTATTATAATGACATAGTGCACCTATGCTCTGTAAATTGTTATATAAGAACTGTTTGACATTACAAGATTATGGCCTTGTTAAATATTTTATTTGACCTGATGATGCTGACATAGTTTAGCGAAACCGGTCGTCGTTAATAAAAATTTATGATAAGCGATCTTGGCTATTCTATATTTTTTTACAATATTAACGATAAATGGTGAGTTTATTTTTTGTTTTCTATGACTTTTAATGTAGGTAGTAAGTTTTGTATTTGCATACATTTCTGAAAAAAAAAAATTGTTTTCTTCCGTTTCATGAGCGGCACGGGAACTTGGCCGCGAAGGGCGTCTTTGTAGCCGTCGGCAGTTGTCAACACAACCGGACTGTACTGCATCATGGTCGGCGGCGTCTGGTTGGAAGAGGACACCTGGAGCACCGAGTTTCTTCCGTGGCCAATGATATTTTTTTAACAATGAAGGGAATGTGCAATCTGATTTGTAAAAAGTGGTTACTTCTTGGCTGGCTGAATGGTACTGTAATCATATGACTGTGTTTCGAAAGTAATAAAAACTGTGAAAGAAGTGTTCAATTGAAAATCTGTCTGGTTCTGTACTTTGTTTTGTGAAGAATTTAGCGAGGATCATACTGGAAAGTTTTCATGCTAAAGTAAAAATTAATTAAAAAGTCTGTGATAAGATCTTTGCAGGTAAATTATTACGTTGTTAAATGGGAAACTCGTGAAAGATGCTTTTGGTGGGATTTGACTTTTGTTTGTGGATTTAGTTACAGTCCAGAATCTAACTTCAGACTTGGTTTTATTTCAAATAGGCTTGGTAATTATTTTCGTTCAATGGTGATAGGATTTTACGAGTGATTTAACGGCTGAGATAGATATATTTCTACTCTCATCTCTGGTTTGGTGAAAAAGTTGCAACGCGTGAAAGACAGTGTTATGGAGTGAAACGATTAATAGAGGAACAGACATGTTAACAGGTTAACTGTACGTAATAATTTTTGAAGTTAATATTCAACAGAAAAGGATAGTATTAATTTTGATTCTGACTATACGAACTGAATAACATTACGTTCCAGAGGTAACATTATTAACGAAGGGGCAAGCTATAATCTCAGCTTAAATGAAATTACGTAATTGCATAACAGAAAACTTAACTTACATAAACTTGACGGACGTTAATCATTGATTTAATCGAAAGGAACTATTTAATGGACTATTTTAAAAAAAATTATCCCGCTTGTTAAATGTAGATTAGCTCTACACAAAAATTTAGTGATATGAGATCTTTGATAGTTGACATAGCAACGACGGAACGGAGGAAATACAGCAATCTTTGAGAACACCTTCGACCATAGATACTGGAGGACACACATGTGAAGCCGATATAAAAATAGATATTCTTCTCACATTCTGATCAGTTTGAACTGATTCGAAAGGGCAAAAAAAAAAAAAAAAAAAAAAAAAAAAAAAAAAAAAAAAAAAAAAGACTTCGGATGCAACAGAATTACGATCCGCCACGTAACGTTAACTATTGAACTTGCTAATATTAATTAAGCAGTGCAGCAACGTAACGAGTGAGTTACGTCGTTTAGTTACGTGGACAACGGATTGTATCACTGCAATCCAATCACGAAATTCAACAATACTAATTGTAATAATATTACTTATCGATCACTTGATGTAATGCGCGAAACATAAAATCGATTTTTTAAAGAGATGTATTAAAAGAAATTTCTTTTTTACTGCTTTATTTATTTATTCTTATATTTCCTTATTCGTATGCTTATCCTTACAGAGAAAGAGCTGAAGACATTGTAGCACGCATAGACCAAAGATATGGTTCTGTGGCATCACGTTTCGCTGTATGTAACCTCCTTGCTATAGAGTCCGCAAACGTCATCGCTGGCCTTCAGTCCGATTTTTTTAATAATTGGACGACTTTCAACCACCATATCTTCCACCCCCTTGTAGCTATCGGCATGGGACTGCTATGGTATACAACGGGAGACTTCGGACAACAATTACACACAGACCATTCGTTTGCGTTCTGTAGTTTTCTGTTGCAGAGCGAAATATTAAAACACACACACACACACACACACGTAGAATTTTATATACACCGACAACTTCCCATCCCAATATACTCCACCCTTTTATCATTATCAACCCTCCCAAGCAACAATGCAACCAAAAAAACTATTTTCAATTTTCAAAGATTAATTATTCTTCCGCATTTCGCGTTATATCTTCAAATTACTAAATATCTATCAGATCGAGTAATATAAATAGCTATCCGATCGCCATAAAACCGTGCCTAAAGCCTTCCCCGGGTAGACATTAGTAACTGTACAAATTGTTAGCTCTTTATGTGTTTTGGTTCAGACGTGATAAACGAACAGACATTCACATTTATAGACAGTGGCACGGCAAGGAGATTGGTGGGTGCGCATTAGGCGAGAACCAGTCGCTCTTCTCAGGATTTTCGGGAAACCTGTCACCCGTTCTGCGAGGTCAAGCGAGATGACCTGGCCGGTAGAACATGTTCCACTGCTGGCCACTGACGTAAATGACAGGGTTGACGAACTCATCATCTCGATGTTAAAGCCCTTTTATTTCAGTGCGTGTTTGCTTTATAAATATTTCAGTTAGTTACTTCTGGATAAGGATCTGTCTGGTTTTCTTAATTTATTTTTATTAAATTTTTTTTATGCCCATACATCTTTCGGTACAGTTGTAGCCTGTTCAGCGGGTCCTTTCTAGTTTTTTACATTTTTACAAGTTCACTCAGCTACTTACAGTTATGTACAAGATAGGGTGATTCACGAAGTGTGTTTGCCTCTGTAACTTATGAAATAATAGGTGACGAGAAATTTTAATGCGGTAGGTCAACACAAGAAATGTTACACTTTCTGCGGAGCTATGAACATAGTTTATTGTATCATTTTCCAAACAGTTACACCACAAAGATATAATTTTTTAAATTGAACAATAGTTTTTTCTATCATGTATTGGATTCGTTTCAACCAGCTGCGTCCAAATCAATTTAAACTGCATTCCTATCACTGTTAGTTTGGGAGCTACAGCCTTTCAAAGTTTAGGGGGCGGAGGCTACGACAGCGTAGCTGACTGGCTGGTGGTCATGAGACAGTCGGCCGTGCCCCAGGGGATAGCCACTCGGCCAGTTAGCTACGCTATCGCAGCCTCCCCCCCCCCGGAACTTTGAAGGGTTGTAGCTCCGAAACTAACACTGATAGGAATGTAGTTTAAATTGATTTGTACGCAGCTGGTTTAAACTAATCCAATACACGATAGAAAAAAAAACTATTGTTCCATTAAAAAAAATTATATCTTTGTGGTGTAACTGTTTGGAAAATGATACAATAAACTATGTTCATAGCTCCGCAAAAAGTGTAACATTTCTTGTGTTGACCTACCGCATTAAAATTTCCCGTCACCTATTATTTTATAAGTTACAGAGGCAAACACCCTGTGAAACACCCTGTGAATATAGTTTTACATGTTGGATTGGTTAGTTTCCTACGTCATCCCTGTAGATATTCGTTTATTGTTTGTCATCTGCAACCATATGCCAGTTATATAAAAAAACTGTTTATTGTTGAAATATTTTCTCTGCTCCCTTGTGTTATTTTTATGGTTAGTTTTCTACTTAATGACGTCTACTTAATGACGTCTCTCTGTCTGTTTTTAATTTCATTAATAAACAAATACAAAAAAAAGTATTTTGTTCGAAGCAGATCATTATCCAGAAACAAGTAACTTAAATATTGCCATAACTCACTTTCGTCTTAGGGTGGGGGGGGGGGGGAATTTTTTGGTATCGTGCCTCAACTGATGTCTAAAAGAAGAAAGAATGACCCTATTCGTGTCCGGTTATGCCGTTTTCAGATGAGGCATTAAATCACAGAACAAATTTTAGGGAGAAAAAAAATTAGCCACCTCTTGGATTAGCCACCTCTTGGATTCGCCACTACCATAACGTCTTGCGTAACTATTTGGAACAGTCTGACGTGGGTGTGAAGAAATGAATATAAAAAAAAGTTTCAAATGTGCACGCGAAAAACGCTGTATGTCACATTTTGCAGCTTTTTTGGAAAATTAGAAATAGGAAATAATTGCTAATTCGAAATCATAGTTGCAAAATAACGATATAATGGCAGATACCTATTGTTTACACACAAGGACTCTTGAAAATACTTGGTCGTGCTTTCTAAAAGTTGATAACCGTAGGTTTTTTCTTTTTTTAAAATTGAGTATTAAAAAGGAAAATTACTGTTTAGCAGCTGATATACAGTATTTATCCAGATCACTTTGTACTCTCTCTAATGATAGAGTTGCCTATAATCTACAAATTAAAAATATGAAAATATTGGCAAGATAGAAAAAGAAAAACAGGTTGCTATGGAGACTTGTAGTCGCCCCTCGCCCCCCGACGAGAGCCACAGGACGGTCCAAAACAGTACTTTTTGAGATTTGGGGGCCCCCAGAGCGACAGTCCAAGGGCGGTCCAGAAAAAAGAAAGAAAGAGGGTGCTTTAGAGATGTTTTGAGGCTCCCCAGCCGAGAGGTGCGGGCCAATCTGTCCCTGCGGTCTCCCATTACGCACCCCGTTAGTCCGCCATTGTAAACTGATTTGTTTGGTTTTTAATAAAAGTAGCAGAACATGAGTTTGTTATACAGTTTCAATATAATTGTGGTACATTGAACTCAGTTATCACACTGCAGGCTTTCGTAGAAATCCAAGTACTTGGTTTCAAATATTTCATCATAACCAACAGATGCATTTTCATCTCCTTATGAATGTCCAGTGCACTGTTGCAGAGCCACCGAAAATCAGAAGGCAACAAAAAGCTATCTTTTCTTTTCATGATTTATCTTCCAGTCGAACAACACGCATCCCTTTCCTCTTTATATTCTTCCAGTGGCGAATCCAAGCTCCCCCCCCCCCCCCGGGGGGGGGGGGGGGAAGGGGGCGAGGGCTATGGGGCTGAAGCTCCCAGAACAAAGGTTGTATACGTGGAAGAGACCAGGAGACACCGGGAGATACCAGATAGATTTTATAATGGTAAGACATAGATTTCGGAATCAGGTTTTAAACTGTAAGACATGACCATAGACCATGACCATAACTTATTGTTTATGAACTGTAGGCTAAAACTGAAGAAACTACAAAAAGGTAGGAAAATAAGGAGATGGGACCTGGATAAATTGAAGGAACCTGAAGTTCTTAAGAATTTCAGAGGGAGCTTTAGGCAAAAATTGACAGAAACGGGGGGAAATAAAACAGTAGAGGAGGAATGGGTAGCATTGAGAGATGAAATAGTGAAGGCAGCAGAGGGCAAAATAGGTAGGAAGACAAGACCTACACAGAATCCTTGGATATCACAGGAGATACTAAATTTAATCGATAAAAGGAGAAAATATAAAAATGCAGTAAATGAAACAGGCAAAATGGAGTACAGATGACTAAGAAAAGAGATTGCCAGGAAGTCAAAAATGGCTAAGCAGGAGTGGCTAGAAGGCAAATGCAAGGATGTAGAAGAATGTATAAATAGGGGAAAATAGATACAGCCTACAGGAAAATAAATGAAACATTTGGAGATAATAAAAACAGCTCTATGAATATCAAGGTCACGGATGGAAAACCACTTCAGCAAAGAAGGGAAAGCTGAAAGGTAGAAACAGTATATAGAGAGACTCTATGAAGGAAATGAACTTAGCGGCAATATCGTAGAAAGGGGAGAAGAAGTAGATGAGGATGAAATAGGAGATACAATACTGAGAGACGAATTAGACAGAGCACTGAAAGGCCCCTGGAGTAGATGATATTCCCTCATAGCTACTGAAGTCTCTGGGAGAACCAGCCATGACAAAATTGTTTCACCAGGTGTGTAAGATGTTTGAGACATGTGAAGTACCCTCAGAGTTTAAGTAAAATAAGTCATGGTTGCAAAATATGAACACGAATTATTTACAGAAGGATGGAAAAACTGGACGAAGCCGACCTCGGGGAAGATCAGTTTTGGTTCAGGAGAAATGTAGGAACACGGAAGGCAATACTCACTTTACGGCTTATCCTAGAAGATAGATTAAGAAAAGGCAAGCCTACATTTCTAGCTTTTGTAGATTTGGAGAAGGCTTTTGACAATGTTGATTTTAATACACTCTTTCAAGTTCTGAAGCAAGCAGGAGTAAAATATAGGGAGCGTAAGGTTATTTGCAACTTGTGCAAATACCAGACAGCGGTTGTCAGAGTTGAAGGGCATGAAAGAGATGCAGTGGTTGGAAAGGCAGTAAGACAGGGTTGTAGCCTTTCTCCATTATTATTCAATTTGAACATTGAACAAGCTATAAAGGAAAGCAAGGAGAAATTTGGAGAAGGAATTAAAGTTCAGGGGGAAGAATTGAAAACATTGCGTTTTGCCGACGACATAGTAATTCTGTCAGATACAGCAAAGGACCTGGAAGAGCAATTGAACGGAATGGACAGTGTGCTGAAAGGTGCATATAAGATGAACATCAACAAAGCAAAACTAGTGTAATGGACTGCAGTCTAAGAAAATCAGGTGAAGGAATTAGATTAGGTAACGAAGCAATATAGGAGGTAGATGAGTTTTGTTACTTGGGCACTAAAATAACAACAACAAAAAATTTTTTTTCAAATGTTTGTAAAGCTTATGGGACTTAACTACGGGGTTATCAGTCCCTAAACTTACAAACTACTTATGAACTAACAAAAACTAAGGACGGCACAAATATCCATTCCCGAGGGGGGATTCAAACCCCCGACCGTAGTGGCCGTGCAGACCGTGACTGGAGCGCCTCAGTCCCCTCGGCCACCGCGGCCGGCTAAAATAACAAATGATGGTCGCAGACAGAGTATATAAAATGCAGAATGGCAATGAGTAAAAAAGGGTTCTTGAAAAAGAGAAATTTGTTAAAATCGAATATTGATTTAAGCCTAAGGAAGTCCTTTCTGAAGACATTTGTATGGAATGTTGCGTTATATGGGAGTGAAACACGGACGATAAGCAGTGCGGACAGGTAGAGGATTGAGGCTTTTTAAATGTCGTGCTACAGAAGAATGGTGAAGACGAGGTACTGAACAGAATTAGGGAGAAAAGAAATTTCTGGCATACCTTGACTAAAAGAAGGGATATATTGGTAGGACACATTCTTAGACATGAAGGAATTGTGAATTTAGCGTTGGAGGGAAATGTGTGGGGTAAAAAAACCGCAGAGGAACACCAAGAGATGGATACAGTAAGCAGATTCAGACAGATGTAGGTTGCCGTTCTTATGTGGAGATGAAGAGGCTTGCTCAGGATAGGATATTGTGGAGAGCTGCATCAAACCAGTCTCCGGACTGAAGACCACAACAACATATACAAAACTGTTATGGTTGAAATATTTGGTCTGCTTTCTTGTGTGTGTGTTTTTTATTTTTTTATTAGGGTTAGGTGTAATATTTAATTTTATGTAAATGGCATCTGTGTGTGTGTGTGTTTTTTTTTTATTTCATTAGCAAACAAATAAAAACACACACGCAGAGAGAAATTGCCATGAAGCTATGTGGTTGCAGCGCCCCAGAGCATGAGGAAAACCTGCTAACATGAGATTTTTCGTTTTCTTCTTAAAACAGCGTAACCAAGCATTGATCAGTAGTCCAACATCATAAAAACCTTTGTGTTTAAACATCAGTTTGAGGTACCAAATTGTTTATGAACTCAGTCCTCACCCATCCCAGACGAAGATCTTAGATTCGCCACTATGTTCTGCCAATTATCTATCTTGATTTTCCTTTTCCGCTACTCCGTCATTCTTGTCACCAAAGAGGTTAGGATAAAGGCAGATGCTCGTAACGCCATTGAAGTTAAGTCATTGTCGCCATATTACGGTGCCAACAACATTTGTGGTCCCTCAGTCACTTCTAATGTTCATTGTTACGAGATATGGGTTCCTTGAAATTTCAAAGACCAGGTGATACAGAAATGTAGTATGAATATTTAATGACGTGGAACTTGTAGAAAGAATTTCCGTGTGTCCAACATAAAAATTCGTCTCTACAGTAATGAACTTACGGAAAGTTCTGTAACTGTTGGGCAAGAAACTTTTTATACATTTTCTGTGAACTTCTACACCTGGGAATTGCAGTTCTTGTAAAGCATTTGGGTATTATCGCGATATGTAAGTCATATTTAACGACTGATATTTTTGCGTTAATAAATCATGGTTCACCTACCTGGAAGTCTGTATTTGTCCACAAAAGAACACTATATCAAATATATACTCAGAATTGTCATTTAAACGTATGAAAGTTAACAGGACAAGAAACACTGCGCTTAAATCTTAAAACATATTCCCTTTGGCTCGGCAAGATGGCGGACTGGCTTCAATCGAAGCCTAAGCTTTGCATAATTGCACTGTCTCCCTTTATTTTAACCTCGTTACTTGAAACATACAGCAGTGTTCGCTTAGACGCGTCAAAAACCGCTTGAAACTCCTCGCCGTTCAGTGCTGCTCTCAGGCGGTGGACATGTCAACTATTACAGCACGATTCTCCACATTGCCAAAATGCGCCACACAGAATAATTCGAAGGCACGAATCATTTAATATCTTTACTGTTTACACAACGAACTTCAAGAACACTAAGCAAAAAATTTAAATTATCAGAAAAAAGCTGCAATATGGGCAGAATCTACTGAGTTCCATTGAAGAAAACCACTCTAAAGCCAATTGAAGAGATTATTTCAAAATCATTTGAGAAACATTTACGTAAATTCAACCCTCCCACTATATTGCTGAGAAGTAAAGGTGGAAATATAATAACAAGGAAATACAGAACTTGGGGCGGCAACAGTCGACAAGCTCTTGAACTGTGATGAAACTGAAAAGCTTTTAACAACAGACAACAGCACCCCCGTAAAAACCAAATCGGAAAAAAATAAACAGATATACAGAACAAGAAATAGAAATTACACTAAATAAATGTGAAACTACACAGAATGGAGTGTAAATCAATTTTTTTGAAGTGTGGAAATACGCCGGTCAAACAACTAGGAGCCGGCCGCGGTGGCCGAGGGGACTGAGGCGCTTCAGTCACGGTCTGCACGGCCACTGCGGTCTGGGGTTCGAATCCCCCCTCGGGCATGTATATTTGTGTCGTCCTTAGTTGTAGCTAGTTCATAAGTAGTTTGTAAGTTTAGGGACTGATGACTCCGTAGTTAAGTCCCATAGACTATACAAACATTTTGAAACAACTAGGGCGTCGCTACATATAATTTCACAACAACAACAAAATTTCGGCACAAAAATTACCAGAAGAATGGACCACAGCTATAATTATCCCACGTCATAAGAAATGAGACAAATGTGATCCAGACAAATATAGAGGAATTTCGATCTAGGATTCCACCTACAATATTTTTCCATCATTTTACACAATAGAATCAGACAACAACTGGGTACGGAACAGAGGGAAAACCAAGGAGTCTTCAGAATCTGAAAGAGTAAATAATTACTCTGAAATTACATGCGTTATTAGCGCAAATGAAACATGCCTCTGTTAATTACATTTGTGGCTTTTCATAAATCATGCCATTCTATCCACACTCCCTCATTGTGAAAAATTTTAGTCATTTAGGACTCCATCCAAAATTAATCAAACTGATAGAACTTACCTTAAGAAGTACAAATTCGAAAATTAAGTTCCGAGGGGAACTTTCTTAATAATTCTTGATAGAAACTGGTGTAAGGCAGGGAGACGGTCTGTGACCACTTTTTTCTAATTGTAGATAATGATTTTCCTACTCATGCCAATCGCCTTACTTTTTTCTACATTGAGAGCTAGCTGTCATTCTTCGCACCAATGAACTTACGAAAATGATACAGCTCGGCTCTGTAACTGTTGTGAAATAAAACTTTTTCTACATTTCCTGTGGACTACTACACACGGGAATTGCAGTTCTTGTAAAGCATTTGGGTATTATCACGATATGTAAGTCATACTTAACGAATGAGATTTTGCGTTAATAAATCATGGTTCAGCTACTTGGAAGTCTGTATTTGTCCACAAAAGAACGCAATATCAAATATATACTAAGAATTGAGTCATTTAAAGGTATGAAAGTTAACAGGACAAGAACAACACATTGCTTAAATCTTGAAACATATTTCCTTGGCTCAGCAAGATGGCGGACTGGCTTCAATCGAAAGCTAAGCTTTGCATAGTTGCGCTGTCTCCCTTTACTTTAACCTCCTTGCTTGTAACGTACAGCATTGTTCACGTAGACGCGCGAAAACCGCGTGAAACTCCTCGCCGTTCAGTGCTGCCCTCAGACGGTGAACATGTCAACTATTACGGCACGATTCTCCACATGGTCAAAAAGCGCCATACAGCGTTATTCGAAGACACGCTTCATTTAACATCTTTACTTTTTACACAACTAACCTCAAGAACACGAAGAAAAATTTAAACAAGGAAATGCAAAACTCATGGCGGCAACATTCGACAAGCTCTTGAACTGTGATGAACCTGAAAAGCTTTTAACAACAGACAACAGCACTCCCGTAAAAACAAAACAGGAAAAAAATAAACACATCTACAGAACAAGAAACAGAAATTACTCGTAAAGAAATGAGAAACTACACGGAATGTAAATAAAATGTTTGCGGAAGTGTGGAAGTACGCTGGTGAAAGAAGTAGGACATCGCTACATAAGTTCAGAAAAATTTCCAGAAGAATGGACCACAGCTATAATTATCCCAAGTAATAAGAAAGGAGGCAAAAGTGATCCAGACAAATACAGGGGAATCTCGATCCTGGATTTCACCTACAACAATTTTTCCACGATTTTACACAATAGAATCAGAGAACAACTGGGTAAGGAATAGGGAGAATACCAAGGAGCCTCCAGACCCTGAAAGAGTAAATAATTACTCTGAAATTACATGCCTTATTACCGCAAACGAAACAAGCCTCTGTTAATTACATTTGTGGATTTTCAGAAATCATGCGATTCTATCCACACCCCCTCATTGTGAAAAATTTTGAGACATTTAGGACTCCATCCAAAATTAATCAGACTGATAGAACTTACCTTAAGAAGTACAAATTAGAAAATTAAATTCCGAGGGGAACTTTCTAAATCATTCTTGGTGTAAAGCGGGGAGATGTTCTGTGACCAGTTTTGTCAATTGTAGATAATGATTTTCCTACTCATGCGCATCGCCTTACATTTTTCTACACTGAGAGCTAGCTGTCATTCTTCGCACCAACTAGAAATTTTGTCTAAGTCATCCTGTATGCTATTACACTCAATTAAAGAAGACACCCACCTATGCACCTCAGAATCGTCAGGGAACAGCCACAAATAGCAACTTACTCTGTCCGTCAGATCATTTATATAGACAGAAAATAATAGCAGTCCTATCACAATTCCCTGGGGCACGCCTGACGATACAATCGTCTCGGATGAACACTTGCTGTCGAGAACAACGTACTGCGTTCTATTACTTCCAGCCAGTCACAAATCTGTGAACCTATTCCATATGCTCGTATCTTCGTTATCAGTCTGCAGTGTGACACCGTTCTAACGCTTTTCTGAAATGAAGAAAAACATAATCTGCTTGTAGCCCTTCATCAATGGCTCGCAAGATGACATGTGAGAAAAGGTCAAGCTGAGTTTCACATGAATGATGTGTCCCAAATTGTGATGCAAATTGGAAATATGATATGAAGAAAAAAAATGTGGAAAGTAAGGCAATGAAACACATGTTTCCAAATTTCAATTCTTTCAACAAACTTAAAACACAATTAAGGACCGTTTTTCAAAACTCGTTTCTGCAGAATTGTAATTTTTCAGGATATGCAAAAAACTGTTTACGGGTTTATGTATTAATCAAAATGTTGCAAAATATATATGTAAAGATTTATTTCCCAAACAGAAATTGATACAAGAAAATCAAAAGAAAAATATGCAAACATATATTTAAAAAGTAACATTGAATCTTATGAATATCAAAACGCGCTTTCTGCATAACACACATCAGTAAAACTATGTTTCTCATCGTCCATTAACGAAGGAAATACACCAAAAAAGGATCTTACATTTTTTTTAAATTGCATTCCTCAAGCAGAATGCAGTAATTATATTAATATAAACATTTAAATAATTTAAGTCGATCCAATTGACAGGTTTAAGGTCCAGCATCTCACTCAGTTTCCCCAACATGTTTATTTTCCATCACATCACTTATATTTGGACTTTCCACAGCACTTGCGTTCCACGGTTCTGAAAGATTTCTGTCGTTTCTTTAGGATATCCACTAGTATTGACTCCCCACAGTACGTAAATCTGTCAGAAACCGGAACACTGCAGTTGCAATTTTATCTGTGTTGAATAACTCGGACTTTGGCAATACTGAACAGCAATTTGGACTTGAAAATACGACAGACTTCTGTTTGAGGTTATACACATTTCAGTGATGTTGCAATACTCTGACGTTACCATGGTTTCTGAGGATGTCATGATACTGCTTAGGTGATATACCTTCGTATTTCTCTCTGTACTTTTTTCCCACACATTCCCGAACACTCGATCAGGAGGCTTGTAACTGTGCCCCCGTATTCAAAAGTAATAGTCAATATTTGTAAAAAGTGTTGTCTTTTCCAGGAATCTTGATAATGTTGCCATTAAAATGCTGTTCTTCTCTTTCTGCCCCTTTCAGTATGTATTACAGGTTCAGGATATTCTCCTGTCATTGTATTTAATATAAACTACTATCTACAGGCTAAGAATAATTACAGCACTTTTGTTGCCTCAGACAGGCACTGATGCAACCAACTGACAATAATGCAAATGGATAGAAGTCAGTTGCCACGAGCCGGTATTGTTACTTCCATAGATGTTGCCAACAGAAACAATTAAACTGGCACTAATAAAATTCAAAGACCACACAGCCTACAGAAGGTAGCCGCAGAAAGTGAGTTTTGAGATAACTGAGTAAATTCGGTAGCTTCTAACAATGGAAATAACTGAGTTTCGAAAGAACTGTTTTCAGAATAAGGAAGGCGGCTATATCAAATAATAGAAGCTGTAAAAAACTCACTTTGGCTATTTTATGCAGAAAGCGAGTTTTGAAAAAAACGGTCCTCAATTGTAATACTTCCCTGAATTTCTTCTCTATTACGTATTTGACGTCAAATATTTAACACATGAAATCATTTGTAAATTAATCTTACTGTGAAGGAGTTTTATATGTGGAATGTTGCTTTTATACAAAATCATGGATATGAGGGTTAACGTCTACAACCATTCATCCATCCATCTACATCCATACTCCGCAAGCCACCCCTTGGTGTACGGCAGAGGGTACTTTGTCTAGCGCTGCTGCTTTTATACTTCATCAGTACAGGGTTTACATTCTGTCCGGGAACACTTTCAATTATTTATTGCACAAGAACCAAACATTCTACAGATCTCACACATATGTCATTTTGAAGAGTGTGACGATACTGCTGGCCCTCTCATCTCAATGTTATCGTACGATACCGTCTGCGTCGGCCGCGGAATCGTGTGGTGTAATAGTGATATATTTTGCGTGTGAAGTTACAAACGAAATAACCAGTCTAGGAATCAGTGTAGGACAGTGTCTCGGTGATACTGTGATTAAAACAAGTGATAGATTTAATTAATTAAGAGATTTGTATAAGACGTTTCCAGACAGTTCTATAAACAATAGTTTTGTCATTGCATGTTATTTCAATAAATAGGCAGACGAATGGTAAAAACTTTTGTATCTAAAATAAATAGCATTATATATATGTCAGGCTCATAAGCAAGTTGCGTAAACCAGATAATTGTATTAATTAATGTAATATTCGAGGTTTGTATATTTTATTTCTTTGTATATATTGACTGACGTGAAATTTTGAACCTATTTTCAGATTTGCGAAGATATTTGATTGTTCAATATATGTTAGGAGCATGTATGATGTACTCGTTAACTAATTAATTGACATTTAACATTTTGGTTTGTTGTCCAACAAAGAGTAGCATGATTAAAACTTAAAAAAGTATGTGGCATCTAAAATTATCGTACGTACAGTTTTCATTTTATATTGTGATTATTTTTTTTTTTTTGTTCATGATATGTTTTACTTGTGTGTTGGGTAATTGTAAATTAGTATATTCAATTATTATGAACAATGCGTAATGTAATGTCATTATTGTCGATGTTATATATTTGCCTCACCGCCTTGCGTGGGGGAGTTCGAGTTCTGGCTTTCGCAAAGTGCTTTGGAATCTATGTCAGTCTGTGTTGTTGTTGTTGTTGTACGCAAGTTTGAATTTGTAATGTTTTGGTGGAGAGGCAGTTTGGTTTCAAATTAAAGAAGAAGTGAAAAATTGTACATAACAAGTATTTATTTCTACCACGACGCCCCAGGTGAATAAATTTGCGGCGAGCAGAACCCCCATACATTGTAATGTTGAAAAGCTAAGTAACTTGTTTGGAAGTGGTAGAAAGGAACTGTGATTACTTAAATAGAATATAGTAAAACATTTCAAGAGACACCCAGAATTATTTTTATACCGCCAGAGCGTAGTTTGGTCATTTGCCGATAATCAGCGCTAGTCACAAACATGGCGAGTTCAGTTGCTATACCTGCAATTCAGTGGCACCTAGCGATAGACAACACTCCATGGCACCGTAGTGTACCTTGTAGCGTTCAACCTAGTTCCCTCATCTAGAAATTCCTTCTGGATAATGGTTTACCAGTCGAAAAAGGTGTCTTCCCAAGATTAAAACAAATCTTTTAACTGACCCTTTGCTCTTTCATTCTCCTGTTCTCAGTTCAGAACCAACGCATTAAACAAGCACTCCGTCCAACAGGTCTACCACGGAACACACACGATGCCCATCTGAACTACGATGAGGGAAGGTTGTAACCGCTACGTTGTGATTCGCATGTGTTGCCCAGTCGAACGGTCTGACTTCATTCACCGAACTTTATTGTCAGAGGTTGTATATGTTTGTATAGATAACCAACCCAAATGTAAAGTCTTTGTTCAGAAAAAGTGTCGCCAACTTCCGTGCCGGGGTCATTCTGGACCTACAGCTCTGATTACATCCAAAATGTCAGCTGCATGTGCAACTGAATTCCTTTTAGCCAATTTTTAGAAAATTAATCACTAAAATTCATACATTCGCTATATAAAGGGGTGATTTTCATTTCGATATTTTTCACATATTCTGTGCTGCATCAAATTAACTGGTCTGAAATTTTTTTTAAGAGTTTTTAAATGTAAAAATAATACGTTGTGTAGACTTTGATTACGGTTGACTGTAGCTCGTACACAGCGGTGTATGAAATGTAGGTAAGCTATGGAACTTGTATTTAAAATAGAGAGTAGAACGGTATCTGTTTTGATTCTCGAGATAGGAAGTGCTCCCTCTGAGGCACGTTCGCACACACTGTGCCCATTTCTATTATATGTGGATATGGCGGTTACTATAATATTTGCCGTTGTATTTTTTAAAAATTTTCGGTGTAAAAATTTGATTTTTGCACTTCGCTCAGGCTGATATTTTCACTCGCTTGATGTTGTTTACAGTCCAGATACTGGATTGAGGTAGCTCTCCACCCTGCTCTATCCTGAGCAAGCCTCTTCATGTCCTCATAAGAACGGCACCTTACCTCCATTTGGATCTGCTTGCTGTATTCATATTTTGGTCTCCCTTTGCGATTTTTACCTCACACACTTCCCTGCAATGTGAAATTCACGATTCCTTGATGTCTAAGACTGTGTCCTACCAATCGATCCCTTCTTTTAGTCAAGGTATGCCAGAAATTCCATTTCCCCCAATACTATTCAGTGCCTCCTTATTAGTTACGCGATACACTCACTTAATCTTCAGCATTCTTCTGTAACACCACATTTAAAAAGCCTCTATCCTCTTCCTGTCCGCTCTGTTTATCGTCCATGTTTCATTCTCATACAAGGCAACACGCCACAGAAATGCCTTCAGAAAGGACTTCCTTACGCTTAGATTTCTCTTTTTCAAAAAAGCTTTTCTTCCCATTGACATTCTACATTTTATATCCTCTGTACTTTGACCATCGTGCATTATTTTACTGCCCAGGTAACAAAATTCATCTAACTCCTTTATTGTTTCGTTACCTAATCTAATTCCTTCAGCATCGCATGATTTTCTAAGACTGCATTCCACGACCCTTGTTTCACTCTTGTTGATGTTCATCTTGTATGCATCTTTCAACACACTGTCCATTCCGTTCAACTGCTCGGCAGAAGACTACATTTCTCTGTTGGAAATCGCCACTTTCACTGTTCAGAATCAAATTAGAAAAAGCGTTGCACATAAGAAATTATGAAAGAAGTCATCTCTGGTGCCTCACGTTTCGATAAGGCAAAACAAAACCTTTAAACTGATCGTCCTAAATTTTACTCAACCAAAAAAAAAAAAAAAAAATAGAAGTATAATGTGACGAAAGAGTTTGTATAAATGTGGCATTTTTACTGATGTATAAGAGAAATTTATTAATCATTTTGACTTACTTTCTACCGATTTAATATTTTAATCTTCAGTATGCTAACTAGATAACTGCCCATCACTTGAGGTACAAGACATTTTGTGTACTTCTTAAGAATTTTAGATCGTGGATCAACAACATATTTACAGGGTCATTGAGTAACTTGTATCATTACTGACGTTTTGAATCTAGCCTCTTCTTTGAAAAATTTCTGCAGACTCCAGGGAAGGAGATTATTACGATTTAATAATAATACTTCATTATCAGTAACAGGGCGATCGATTAGTAATGAAAAGATCAGTAGATCTTTCCTAAGTTGTAACAATATCTCAGTGTAAAAATAACCACTTTAGTTACTCTACGAAAACTTTTCGAGTTAATGGACGGAAGGAAGTCCATTCGTTACGCAAGAGTGATACTCTCAAAACATTATGGGTTGTAGCTTTTGTATCTGATGTTGCAAATAGTCATTAATTTTTCCCCAACAGAATTAATTCCTAATTGCAGGGGCGTTTTATGAGTCCACTTTCCAAAAGCTGCTTGTAACACCATTGAATAATGATACCTTTATATTGAAGAATTAGGTCTTAAATTTCTTTTTTATCACTGATTTTTTCTCACTTATCCTAAAGTAAGTATCAGTAAGAATCGATTTCATTAATAGTCGCGCAATAGCACACACTATTACATGTTAGCTATCTCTCCAAGAAGACTCTACACAGGCGAATTCTGTTTCCCCATTAATTTTTTTCCGGAGTAATCATTGAGCCATAGGACATCTACATCCCTGGCTTACAGACACACATTACTAGACTGACTAAGGCGGTCTATTACTGAAGAAATTTTCTGAGACGAATTTGGTGTTAAACTTTACTAGGAGTCTAAAGAAGTTCCAGCTCAGATTTGTGGATTTAAAACATACATCCGACCGTGTAATGGAATCATAATCAAGCTACATCTACGAATTTTAAACCGGAGTGTAGTTTATGGAAAAGCGCTGAACTGGAGAGAGACGTTATCAACGACAGATATCTAGTTCTATAAAATCAAATTGTCCAAATGTTTGTGAAGCTTATGGGACTTAACTGCGGGGTCATCAGTCCCTAAACTAACAAACTACTTATGAACTACCTTATACTAAAGACAACACAAACATCCATAACCGAGGGGGATTCGAACCCTAACCATATCGAGCATGCTATTGGAAGTAACACTGAAGTTGATACAATCAGGTAACATATACAGTATGTACATACTGTATAACATATACAGTATGTATATAATTACCATAAAGTAATGATTTTTTTTTTTTTTTGTAAACTACTCAAGCAACTAAGTGATCTAATACACCACGCTCAGATGCGTAGAATGCCGGTTTTGTTTTTGTTGATAACATCTAGAGTTGTCAACGGAACATAACTTACTTGTCGTCACTTCCAAGCATCCATCTTGCGAATGCGTTTCGTGAGAGTTTGTGCGTTACAGTCGTCTTAAATGTGGTAGCAATTCCAACCTGTGATATATCATGTTGTAGGTTGTAGCGGTCAACTTCGGTTGTAGTTGACCGTGATGCAACAGAAACTCTCCTTCAGAAAGCTATTCCTCTCGTTCTAACGCTTTAGTTCACGTGAAAAATGCTGTAATAAAAACCAAATTACTGAACTATACTCGTCATACTTAGTCCTTGTAGTTTCCCGATACCTCTCCCCCGTGAGAAGTGGTCCAGGTGTTGTTGGTTTAACATGAGCTCGTGCACTCAGTGCAATATGTGAGCCACGTGTAAGAAATTTTATTTTTATTCTTTGTGAAAATGATATCTCATCGATTCCAGTTTTATGGATTGACGTATTACGAGTAACACAACATGTTATACACATTACTTGCTTTCGTAACCGGAGCTGTCAATGTATCGGCCCAATACTGAACCAAATCAGATGCTTTGAGCTTGCTTTGCCAAAGGTCAATACGGGAGCAATGTGCAGAACAATTCCGGCATGTTAGATGTTCCATGTTTTGTACTTCTCCGCACTGAGCTTGTTGTCGTTAGTTTCTAATAAGCCCCATTTTATTAGATTAGTTTTTACAGAAGTTACACCAGTTCTTATATGGTTCAGCATTTTCCAGACGTATAGTTTAATTCAGTGCCGCCTGATGGATGTTCTGAAATGCGGTAGTCAACAGGGGGTTCATCCAAGATGTAGTTGTGGAACCGATGCCGTGATTTCAGCCTTTTGGATCTATAATAGCTGCCGTATAGTGTATAACGCTCGTCAAAGAACTGCTCCTTATATTCATGAACTGCACTTCGAGACATTGGACGGCTGAAACCTGAAACCTGGTAGAGTTTTTGCAATGGAGTAGGCTTCATGCATCCTGTGACTAGTCTACAGGTTTCATAAAGGCTTATGTCGATCTTCTTTGCATGCGCCGATATAGGCCAGACAGGATATGTGTATTCAGCTGCGGAAAAGAAAAATGCTGAGGCAGAGGTTCGAATCACACTAGGTTTGTCGTCCCACTTATTCCCAGTCAGCTTTCAGGATGTTTTCTTTTGCAGCTTCCTTGTTTCAGGTTTTTTCACAGTGATGTTTCTACGTGAGGTACCTGTCACGCGTCACTCCATTTCGACTGGTCTGTGTGCTCAAGGACAGAACCATTCCATTTAACGTGCAGCTTCCCATCTGCCACTCGTGTTGAAGTGAAATTCACACACTTTCGTTTTAGTAGAATTAGGTTTGAGAGAGTTGTCATCGAATATGTTTAGAGTTTTCTCCAACATCATCTCTACTTCCACAAAGGTTCTTCCTTATGCTGTGATGCCCAAATCGTCAGCATAGAGAAAGTGTTTCGTATCTTTGCTTATTGGCTGATCGTGAAATAGGATGAGGGCTAGAACACTTTCTTGAGCGAGGCCGTTCTGCTGCTTCCTCCAACGACTTTTTTCCCTTCTAATATGACGTAGAATTATCGGCTCTGCAGCAAGGATTCTAGTATTTTTACTAGTTGATGGTCCATAATAATACCATAGTAGCAGTTTCCGATGGTTCACTGTATGGTAGGCGGCTGTTAGGTCATTTGTTTTCACATCCTTCCTCCATATTCTCTGTGAGTGCCAAGATCTGGCCAGCATAAGATTTACCTGGCCTGAAGCAGGCTTGCTGCGGGATAAGCTTAGAATCAATGCTGTTATTAATTCGGTTAAGGATCAGTCTTTCGTAGTGTTTGAAAAGGAGGCTCAAAAGGATATAGGCCGGTAGTTGGTTGATCAGACCGGATTTTTTCCTGATTTTACAAGAGTAATTACCTTGGACTTTCTCCAGCATTTAGGGATTTCAGAAGAGTTTCTCGGCATTGGCTGAATAGGTTTAACACCCATTTTTGACGTTTGGTCCAAAATCATCAGAGATATCAGCCATATTTCTGTTTATTATGGAGTTTATTACCCTCCTTGAGCTCTCTCGTTGTAAAATGAGTGGAGAAATTATGCATTTATATCTTGATATCTCGTTTTAACTTGCTTCTCTCACATTGTTTGTTAATGAGGTCTCTCGTTGTAAATGAAGAGGAGAAGTTGTGAGTTTCAGCCTGTATGTCGGGTTTTAACTGAGTTCTGTTTCATTTCTTGTTGAACCTTCTCTTCAGTAGCAGCTGGTGCGCAATTTGATTACGTGTCACTCTAGCCATTTCTTTGCTTTCTGTTGGGCACCAGTTGAGCTTTCTGATCAGATTCCATGCAGTTTTGCTGCTGTGTATCGTGTCCAGGTTCTCTAAGGTTTCGACCAATTTCTTTTGCCGTGTTTCACTTAGTACTGACGTAAGAGTAGTGGCACAAACTATCTCGTCTCGTCACTGAAACGATGTTTTGAGTACAGTTTTTCATAATTTGTTAAGATGTTATTAGGAGCCTCAGACAGTTCTGGTATAAAGTTCTCTCTGCGGTCTCTTGGAGTGTGGGATTTTTTTCTTCTTTTTTGTCAATTTACGGGAAATCTAAAAAAAAGTATGTAGATTTCGGGTACTGGATTTATGTTGTTTATTTTAACATATAATTTGTTGGAGAAATCCATGCAACTGACTTTTTAGAAAAATAAACCTTTTTTCGAAAGGATATGTTAAGAGATCTGACTGCCGAGAAGATTCGGTCTATGCTGAGGTTTTTAAAGAGCTTCATGCACATTTAACACACATCTATCTTGGATATTGCTGGTGACAAAGCGATTGTTGGGGCTGTAACCTCGTTTCCGAGTTATGTTCATGAAGGAGTGAGGCAGCATTCAGTCATGCTGGAGAAAGATGTTGTTTACTTCCATTCATTCTTCTTGCAGATGGCCACTGCCATTAGTTTCGTTGTATTCACAGTTTATAATATGACAGTTTAAGTCACCTACGATAAACTGTGTCTTTTGGTATTTGAATTTGTATCGCATTATAAGTTTAAGATTTTCACCAGGGGGCTTACATACGGATGCTACTGAAAAGTTCCACATTCGCTAGTTAAAATCTCAATGCCACTTAACTACTTCCCAGTGAAGGTTAAGGCCACGCCAGGTATAATGAAAATTGCGCTGCTATGTTTACAATGTGGTACCTCTACGACTAAATTCATCCCATTAATTTGAGGCCTTTGTGATGACTCCTCTCTGTGAGTCTGCTGTAGACACAGTACATCCCATTTATGATTTCTGCTTAGCTGCGAAATTATGTCTTGCTTGTTCTTTGTTATTCTCTCGATGTCCAGGTTTTCTATTTGGTGTTCTCCGGTGGTGGAAAGATTGGCCGATGCCCTCATGGGCAATGTTTCCAGAGAGCACCGACATTTTCTAGTCTTGAAGTGGTTTCGAGTGAGAAATGCACGCTTGTAGGCACCTTCCGTGCTCTCCCCATACAAATAAAGAATTTTACTGAGATGTATAAGCGTAATTCAAGATGTCAGTGACGTGGTTTTGTCGAAACGAGTCATCTATCAATTAATAAACAAGAATATTTAAGCTTATTCTTGTAGTTATAATACGATAAAAAAGTCACTATGAAGTGCTTAGCCTTTGCTTTTTTATTTTTTATTTATGATTTTAAAACCCCTGGTAGGGCAGGCTGGAGGTGGCCTTGCCTCCGCTCTTCAGCCAAATGAGAGTAAATATGACAGTTAGCGATAAATCGATTGACAAGGCGAAATGAAATAAGAATTAAAAATACAAAAGGTGAGTGATGGCGAATAAAATGACGTTAAAAACAGATTATGACGGACATACATTCAGAGTTAAAATTGTCACCGTGGCTAATAACACGCGGATATCTACACAGACGACGAAAAGGGAGGACTGATAAAAACACAGAACAACACTTTGGCCTTTGCTGTTGACTTGGTTATATTAACGAATAATAAAGATGAAACGAGCACTAGCCTAACTACGTGAAATGGCCTCAACGCCAGACTCAAGTTTCATACGAAAAAACTCGGCATATGGAGATGACATCAAAAGTAAAATTTCTGCTGAAAGCACAGTATGGTTACTCACTTCAAGTACTTAGGAAAAACACTAAACACTACACCCAGAACAATGAAAATGCAAAAGGCATGGAAACTGACATCAAGTTCTTAGAATAGAAATGTAATGTGTTGTAATGCTAAACTAAGACACTTCAACACGGTATACGGAGAAACCATAATCATTAGAAGGATGAGGAGCCGCGCCTGAAAGGGCGTGCTGTCTGCAGCGTCTCGTTACAGATCGTGAGGCCGCTCCGTCGGAAGTTCGAGTTCGCCCTTGACTATGGGTGTGAGTGTTAGTTTAAGTTAGTTTAAGTAATTTGTAAGTCTAGGGACAAATGACCAGAATAGTTTGGTCGCATAGAATTTACATCATTATAAAACAAGTACGACAGACTCTTAGAAAAGTATATGGCACAGTTCTCTTAAACGGAACGTCCGTCAGACCGAGCGGGGAGTTGCACTGGTAAAACATATCATAGCCGGCCGCGGTGGCCGAGGGGACTGAGGCGCTTCAGTCACGGTCTGCACGGCCCCTACGGTCGGGGGTTCGAATCCCCCCTCGGGCATGGATATTTGTGCCGTCCTAGTTGGTAAGTAGTTTGTAAGTTTAGGGACTGATGACCCCGTAGTTAAGTCCCATTAGCTTTACAAACATTTGAACATTTGAAAACATATCATAGTCTTCCTACTGATAGTGGTTTCTATCCTGCAACTGAAATTACAAATAATTAATTACATTAAATCTTAACTTCATCTTTTTACATAACAATCGTCCTTAATAAACATTTAGATTTCACTTTTTTAAGTGTTTCCTTTCAGTAACTGGCACCACTACTTTAGTACCTAAACTGATCCTCTCAAGTTGCACCTTTTATATTTAACGTCTTTCTTACGAGAGATGTCATCTAAGTTTATCTCTGCATAGGTGATAAAGTTTCATCGATTGTAGACAGACGAGGAACACCTTTATGAATTCTGCGGAACGTTGATGTCTTCCTTGCAAGAGCCAAGGGTACATCATTAGATCATTCCGTAGCGTAATACAAAAACCAGTTGGAAGAGTAGCATTAAAATTACTACAGCATAGTTCACGTCGAAATTCTGTGGGCACTTACTTAGGATGGATGGAAACAGACTCACTACGAGAATTTAACATTGCTAGCGAAGTAAGGGTCTGTTGTCCATTAGATTTCGGGATTGCAGCCGCGCAAAATCCATTTCTTCCGCTGATATTTCGGACGCGTACAGTCCGGCCATCTTCAGAGTGAGTCGAAGACTGTCGACGAGGTGCCGGGCGCGTCCTTATAAGCCTGATTGAGGTGGCAATGCGCGCGTCTGCGTCACAGATGCTGGTATACTTCATATCGAAATACTCACACGCGTGCGCTCCCCGTGGTGGAAGCGCTCCGGTGTTCACTTATCGATACTTGCTCGGCAGCGGCAACACCTTCACGTCTTCTCTGCAATTTCAGAACTCCAAGCGCAAGTTCCAAGTTTTGTCTAAATTGAAACCTTTATCTCTGTTTATTAAGTTGTTGGCTAGTCTAATGTCAACAACTTCCTTAATATAGCATCCCAAAACGAAGATATGGATGTCAAAATCTTCATATGACTATAGTTCATGGAATGACCAGTTTCTATGCAATGTTCAGCCACAGCTGTCTGGCTGTAATAGGCGAGTAGATCTTTTGTGTTCGACGCATCTCTCGTGGACAGTGCGTGTTGTCTGGCCTATATATGAATTATCACAATTTCCGCAAGGGATCTGGTACACACCTGCCTTGCGAAGCAACAAATCATTCTTCACTGACCCGAGTAAGGCTGCAATCTTCACAGGTGGCCGGAAGATAACTTTAACACGATGTTTGTCGAGAACGTGGCTTATCTTTGACGAAAGAGCGCCCACGTAAGGTAAGAAGGCTCTTGATCTGTAACTATTATTTTCGTCTTCTTCTTCCACGTCACGTGCTTGTACTCTCGGACTCACATCGAATGCTCTGCGAAGCTGTTGCTGTGAATATCCATTTGCTTTGAAAATGCTCTTCAGATGTGTGAGGTCTGGCTACAAGTTCTCATCGTCTGATATACAATGTGCTCTGTGCACTAATATCTTAAGGACCAGCCGGCCGCGGTGGCCGAGGGGACTGAAGCGCTCCAGTCACGGTCTGCACGGCCACTACGGTCGGCGGTTCGAATCCCCCCTCGGGCATGGATATTTGTTCCGTCCTTAGTCTTAGTTAGTTTATAAGTAGTTTGTAAGCTTAGGGACTGGTGACCCCGTAGTTAAGTCCCATGAGTTCTACAAACAACATTTTGAACATCTTAAGGACCCTTGCGGTTTGTCAGGAAAGATGGCAGCTACTGGCATGGTTGAAAGTAACACAAGAAGATCTGGGACGACAGAAAATTTCAGAAGAAGAAATTATGGACGGGAAACATTTCGGAATTATAATCAGAAACAATAAAACTGAAAGCAACTACAACGAGGAAAAGTGGTCAGACGAGAGAAGGAAAAAAAATGTAGTGAATGAGGAGCTTTTGGAAGGTAATGATCGGTAGAAAGGAGGAAGTGAAGCTTTCACTGTCTCAACTTCACACGTTATCCTCAAGGGAAATAGACTCCGTCCGACAGACCTCGAGAGGCCCTCTGGGTACTGACCGGCCGCCGTGTCACCCAATGCGGTATGGAGGGGGGCGTGGTCAGCGCCCCGCGCTCCCGGACGTTATGTCAGTCTTCGTGACCGGAGCCGCTACTTCTCAGTTGGTCTCAGGGGCTGAGTACACCACGCTTGCAACAGCGCTTAGCGAACCCGAACGGTTCTCCATCAAACTGCTAGCCAAGCCCGACAGTTCAAAAAATGTTCAATTGTTTGTAGAACTTATGGGACTTAACTACGGGGTCATCAGTCCCTAAGCTTACAAACTACTTATGAACTAGCTAAGACTAAGGACGGCACAAATATCCATGCCCGAGGGGGGATTCGAACCCCCGACCGTAGTGGCCGTGCAGACCGAGACTGGAGCGCCTCAGTCCCCTCGGACACCGCGGACGGCAAGCCCAAGGCCGACAGTTCTAACAGGAACCCATGTATCCACTGCAGTACTGCCGTTTATTATTGTGTAGTTCGGGAATGAACTAGTTCGGAAGAGCGCTCCCACAGGCGAACTACGCGAACTAGTTCGCAGATCCCTCACCTCTTAGTTCGTCCGTTCCTTTTCCGAAGACTGAGGGGTAACAGCGAGAGGACGCGAGAGCGCGCAGAATCGCGTGATTCCCTCTTGCCAGTTGCCGTTATTCGAGCTGAGATTTAGCTCAGCTGTAGTTTTAGTAGCGGTAGCATAAGCCAAACCGAGCGGAAGAACTAGAAAGAGCGACCTACTTCGCGGCCGAGCTGCGAACTAAAAGCAGAGCTACCGGTCGCGAACTAAAATATGCGCGATAGGTCGCGAACTAAAATATGCGCGTTAGGTCGCGAACTAAAATATGCGCGATAGATCACGAACTAAAATATGCGTGATACGTTGCGAACTAAAATATGCGCGATAGATCGCGAACTAAAATACGCACGATAGGTCGCGAACTAAAATATGATCGATAGGTCGCGAACTAAAATATGCGCGATAGGTGGCGAATTAAAATATGCACCTTAGGTCGCGAACAGAATTAAAAATCACGTGTTTGTCATCTGCTGATGTGAGCCACTTCGAGGTTAGCGTCTGCCTGCTAGATTACATAGTTCAGTGCTACAAAATTTCTGCTTTGAAGTTTTCTGCGCTCTGCAATATCTGACTAATAAATTCCATAATGCCAAGATATAGAGATAACTCTAAACTTAAACGCGAGAAATTATCCACAAACTGTTTCTTTTGGTTTGCGTGATATCGTTAGTGGATCAAGCAGCAAGCGCATGAAGCGGCTAGGTGGGGGAACTTCTCCCTCCACCTGCATGCGCAGACCACGCCGCTCAGCCGTCACTGGGAGCGGACGAACTAAAAGAACGAACTAGTTCGCAGCAGGGCAATAATCGAGAATAATGACAGTTTTCTTACTTTTCTTAACATAGATCATCGTTGATGAGCAATTCTGGGATGGCCACTGCATCTCTCAACACGATCGAGCACCTGTTCGTAAGGCACGACTTGTGGCAGAGTGGCTGCACTACAGTAACGTTTCTGTAACGGACTGGCCTGCACAGACTTCTGACTTGAACCCTATACAGTACCTTTGTAATGTTTTGGGACGGCACTTCGTTCCAGCCCTCACGACCTACATCGTTACCTCTCCTCAGAGCAGCACACCGCGAAGAATTGATTGCCATTCCCCCACTAACTTGTAAGTCTTTTTCAGCCAGGTGTCTGGATATAACATAGAGGTTTTGTTTCCCTTGAGTCAATTTCTAGTATTAAACTAGCTTAATTCCCGCTGCTTCGCACGCGTAGTCTGGATGGTTTGCATTGGTTGTTTCTACTTCTAAATATAAATTTTCATAGATTTAGCTTTAAAAATACTTTCCTTATCAAGTATTTTGAAAGAATTTACCACCCCCTATTGCACCATTGATGGCAGGATTCAAAACATCCCGTAACACTTTTTTAATTCAAACCATGGTTCCAAATCCAAAGTTTCGCATTTATAGTATCAAAAAATTCCTAGTAGCACCGTTAAAAGGTTTTCCCTTATTTCACCCGCTTAGTGGTTGAAATTCCAAAAATTCTGACACACGTGGTTTTAAAATTCCATGGCCGAGGGGACTGAGGCGCGCCAGTCACGGTCTGCACGACCACTACTGTCGGGAGTTCGAATCCCCCCTCGGGCATGGATATTTGTGCCGTCCTTAGTATTAGCTAGTTCGTAACTAGTTCGTAAGCTTAGGTACTGATGACAACCGTAGTTAAGTGCCATAAGCTATACAAACATTTGAAAACATTTTTAAAATTCCAATCAAAAATCTAAACCTGAATTTTTGTATTTCTTGCTTCAAAATTGCCTAAATAACAACGTATTTTCAAAACACCGTTCATCCCCTATTTCACCCACTTAGGGGTTGGAATATCGAAAAATCGCTGATGCCTGCAGTGTAACAAACAACGTCTACAAACTTCAAGTTTCTATTGTTTGTAGATTTACTATTCATCGCCGTTTTCCGTCTCTTAGAAACGGATCGAGAACGTGAAATTTCTTTCTTAACACTTTGGCATCTTTCTTGGTAATTTTACCTTTCAAACTGCAGTATGTCCTTATTTTCTATTTTTTTCGTAGCTTGTTGCAGGAAAACAACTGAAGAACGTACATCACGTTTCGCTGAATATACGCTCCTTGCTATCATAGTGTCAAAAGTCATCGCTGGTCTTCAGTCCGAATTTTACACAGACATACATTACTAGAATGGCAAACTTGCCTCTCTGACTGAAGCCTGATACCACCATCTTGCCTCACCTCACGTCAAAAAGTTTCAATACGGTAATATTATGATCTTCTGACACCATATGATGTTGTAAGATTTAGCCTACTAGTTGGTTTGAACATGATTTGCATTTGAGCTAACACATCCGCAATAGTTGAATTTAACAGATAGGCCTACATTGTCGAACCGTATTTTGAGAAGATTGTGTTACGTACGCTTAAATTTTACTTACTCTCCTGGCGGCCTTTCGCTTGACGATGCAAATGTTTTGTTATGACAACTTCGTTTTACGAGAGCAATTGCTGTTACAGAGTGAACGAGCATACATACAAAAATCAGTTAACCGTAGAGCACGAACAGCATTATTTATTTACTTCGTCATCTGTACGAAATACTAATCAACTCACACTGTATGGATTACTAAGAATATCAACATCTTGGTTAGAGTTTTCTACCGTTTTGTTGATGTTGCCAACATAATCATACGAGGCCACTGAGATGGTAAGTAAAATTTTACCGCCACATGCATGTAAATCAGATTGTGGGAAAAATACTGAGACTAATAAAGATACCTGTTATCTACGACAAATAGCACATTTATAACGATCATACTATTGAAAGAAAAGTCCGCAGTAGATCGAGACTGGTAACAAATGAACAAGAACAGCAAATTAACGGAACTCATAAGTAGACAGTAGTTTTCGTAGGAACACTCAAAAGAATAAAGATACGTGTTATCCATGACGAATGGCTCTTTTGTAACATTTAACGTTGTTGTTTCCGCAATTCCAGTATTAAACTATGACTTTCTACATAAAAGATCGACACTAATAACCTCACTTTGAAAATCGGGTATTAGGATAACGACTTGACGTGATGGACAGTGTGCATACAACGTGACGTGACGGACGGTGTGAATTGACCTTATATCTTCGGTCTGATGCACGGAAGATAACACCTATATACAACATATGAAACAACCAATATTTCAAATCTCTGAAGACAGCGTAGTTACGTGGGTTCATCCGTATTTTTACGAATGTTTTATGTAAATACACATACGACTGCTCACACGTTTGTAGTATAGAAATATGGCGGCGAGACTTCACTGACAGCAATGATACTGTATATGGCATTGCCAGTCTAGTAATATATGTCTGTGGAATTTTATCACAGTCATACATTAACGTAAGTCTGTGTATTGAATTGAACTCAAATATGGAGATGGTACGAGGTATTATGAAACCGTGACGCTCGACGAATATTTGTCTCTCTAATCCAGTTGTCAGTATTTTGATCGTAAGCACTACTGTTGTCTTTCCAGTGTTTATATTGAAATCATTGGTGTATTGCCAGTGTAGTTAATGCTCAGTTAGTGTATGTCTTTGTTTCCCAGTGTTTTATCTTTGAGTCTTTTTATCTTTGAGCGTCTGTTGATCTTCGTATTGCTCCACATTTTACGCATTTCTGTTCATCACACTCACTCAACGCCACACACCGCGACCAAAACACCATAATGCACACCCCGAACCTAAAGGCTACTCTCATGCATAACCGCCGTTGATCTGCAGCGAATAATTTTGGCTACCGAATGAAATATACGGACACACGTCTCACGTCTCATTTTTATATATTGTAAGATACCTGCTATGGGAAGATATAAATTTCATATTCAAATGTACCGCGGATTTGAGACCAGTGTCAAGCTAGACATGGGTCACTTATCTTTGGTTGCAGGCTTATTTTTAGATGGCAGTACTATCGATATTGGAGACGGTGATATTGTTGCCGGGAAGTAAGGTTGTGATTATTGAGAGTGCAGACATTTGCTAGGCGCGCGGATGAGATTGCACAAGCGTCGGGACCGTGGTTGTGTGCAGTTGTCGTTCCGGCGGGATAGCGGAGGAGATGAGATTTTGAGACTTGAATGCTGAGCCAAGCTGTTTGTTTAAGATATGGAGACGAAAAGAAATAAACGACGTTGGAGAAACGATCTTTTGAAGTTTTTATAAGGTAATGTTTTTCATGAAATACTTGCCATATTTCTATGCACACAACTTCGCATTGTTAGGCTGAATTGATGGTAACAGTAACGGTCGGAAAATATCTTGCTGTTAGCTTGTGGTCTCACGATTCATGCTAGGGACCCCTTTCTGTGTTAGGAAAAGTATTTATTGTAATAGTTTAGTTTTGGAATTGCGTTTTTTATGAAGTAGGATTTTCATGGGTAGTGTTCTTGAAATATGGTATTGTTGTAACATTGTTTGTGTAAATCGAGTTAAATTTATTAACAGTAAAGACATGTTTATCTTTGTTTAAAAATAAATTTGTAGGCAGATTAAATAAAAGAGTTATATTTTTCTCTGAAAGATATTAAAATCATAAACATGACATTGTTAGTAATTTTCATGAAGTTAGATCAGCTATAAATAAATCAGATATTTCATTTTTTAATAATTAGTTCGAATTTCTTAAACAGATTACCAGTTTATCCCTCCTGAGATTTTTATTAAAAGTGCCGTAGATGTTTCCTGTAGTTAGTTTTCCAGTAGTTAGTACAGCAGGAAGCAGTTTGGTGTTGCGCAGATTTATTCAGTAAGTGAAGGTGAGAAAGAATCAGTTTTTGTCAAGCTTACAGTTCAGTATGATTTACAGATTTCAGGGTAGGACAATTCATACAGTGTTCAGATTAACAAGTGTTTGCACTGACTCAGATTGCATTGATAAATATTGTGTTCGTTACATTTATTTAAAGATTGTTAGTTCAGTCAGAAACAAATTTGTAGGGCCAGAATTATTAACACAGTGATTTTTATTATCAGTCATTTCCAGACAGTTACCTCTGTTACGACATTTTCATACAGAAAGAATTAGCAGTTTGTATCTCATTATAATAATCAGACAGGTTTTGGAATACCTTTACATTCACATACAATACAGTTAAAAATACGCAGTCAGATTAACATAACGTTGTACAAAGACATTTGGCTAGAACAAGTTCAAACACACAGCAGAAGGAAATTTTGTAATTTTGTAATTTGAGAAGCGGTAAACTTTCAATATGTATATTGATTTCACCTAGCACACGTGAAAGAATTAGCAGTTTGCGTCTCATCATAATAAACATTACGCAGTCAGATAGGTTTTGCAATACCTTTACATTCACAAACAATACAGTTAAAAATACGCAGTCACATTAACATAACGTTGAACAAAGGCATTCGGCTAGAACAAGTTCAAACACACAGCAGACGGAAATTTTGTGAGAGAGAATGAGAAGCGAGAAACTTTCAATATACCAGTTCGGTTTACAAAGACTATTCTGCGGCATTGGCCCCCTACTTAGCTTGTATTTATTGCGAATCTTTAATTAGGCGCAAAGTTCCTAGTGATTGGAAAAAAGCGCAGGTGACTCCCGTATATAAGAAAGGAAAGAGAACTGACCCACACAATTACAGGCCAATATCGTTGACATCAGTTGCATGTAGAATTTTAGAGTATATTCTCAGTTCGAATACAGTAAATTTCCTTGAATCGGAAAAGCTTCTTTCCATGAATCAGCACGGGTTTAGGAAACATCGTTCATGTGAAACTCATCTTGCTCTTTTCTCACATGACATCTTGCAAGCCATGGATGAAGGGCAACAGGCCGATTGTGTTTTTCTCGATTTGAAAAAGGCGTTCGACGCGGTGCCGCACTGCAGACTGCTAACGAAGATACGAGCTTATGGAATAGATTCACAGATTTGTGACTGGCTGGAAGACTTCCTAAGTAATAGAACGCAGTACGTTGTTCTTGACGGCGAGTGTTCATCAGAGACGAGTGTATCGTCAGGCGTGCCCCAGGGGAGTGTGATAGGACCGCTATTATTTTCTTTCTATATAAATGATGTGATGGACAGAGTAAGTTGTAATTTGCGGCTGTTTGCTGATGATGCTGTGGTGTATGGGAGGTTGTCGTCTGTAACTGACTGTAATAGCATACAGGATGACTTAGACAAAATTTCTAGTTGGTGCGAAGAGTGGCAGCTAGCTCTCAATGTAGAAAAATGTAAGGTGATGCGCATGAGTAGAAAAAGCAATCCCATAATGTTCGAATACAGCATTAGTAGTGAGTTTCTTGATGCTGTCGCGTCGTTCAAACATTGCAGAGCGATATGAAATGGAACGGGCATGTAAGGACAGTTGTGAGTAAGGCGGACAGCCGACTTCGGTCTATTGGGAGAATTTTGTGAAGATGTGCGTCACCTGTAAAGGAGACCGCGTATAAAACGCTTGTGCAACCACGTATTGAGTATTGCTCAAGTGTTTGGGACCCGCAGCAGATCAGTTTAAAGGAAGACATAGAAGCGGTTCAGAGGCGAGCAGCTAGGTTTGTTACCGGTAGGTTCGACCATTGCGCGGGTGTCACAGAAATGCTCCGGCAACTCAATTGGGGATCGCTGGAGGAAAGACGACGATCTTTTCCTGAATTTCTGTTGAGGAAATTTAGAGGGCCGGAATTTGAAGCTGAGTGTAGTACGATCTTGCTGCCACCTACTTACAATTCGCGTAGTGATCACAATGACAAGATATGAGAAATTAGGGCTCGTACGGAGGCATATAGGCATTATATTTTCCTCGTTCAGTTTGGGATTGGAATAGGAAAGGAAATGCCTAGTAGTGGTACAGTGTACCCTCCGCCACGCACCTTACGGAGTATGTATGTAGATGTAGATGTATATTGATTTCACCTAGCAGACGTGCGCGCTGCCGATACTTCCTTGTAAGCACGTGCAGCCTTCGCGTGCCGAAATCCGATCGCGTCCTCGGCGCTTGCGCAACTCCTGACAGCCCAGAAAAACCGGCCTCGGTGGTCACACGTGGCGGACGACGACCGGCCGGTCTGACGGGGCGATCTGACAGCCGCCACTGCGGCTTCGCCAGTTCCAGGTAGGCTAATCAGCTTAATGAGCCTGATCCGAGGACCGAGGAGTGCGAGGCGCGCGCCTGTCCCAGGTACCGGCTCCATTAGCAGACGGCAAATCCCGACAAAGTAGCCGGTACTCTCTTTTAATTTTAAGTGATTTTTTTTTAAAAAAATAACTCAGTTTACAGGTGATGAAGATTTTCAACTTTAGCGGCTTTCCGTTCCTCTGTCATAGTGTCATCTGAAATTTTAATCACAGGAGGTCACGGCTGAACATGTAGTATTAATTTTTATGGAATTCTCTACACAATCACCACAAAAAAATAAAGATTGAAAATTAAAATTGACTTCTATGATTTCTTAGGTGGCGGTGTGTAAAGAATAAAATCGCAACAGCTGTCAAGATGTGTTTATTCCGACACTACCGGTTTCTCATAAGTAAAGATGCATCTTCAGGTGGATGACATAAGAAAATAATTACATATTAATTGGAACAGCATCCAGCTTTCAGGGTACCTTGTTAAAACATTCCCTCAACAGGGTGTGGCCGTATTTAGGTAAATAATATTCCCGCTTTATCCTTTATAAAGTCAGAATTTTGGCTACGCACGAGTTGGTTACCGCGTCGCATTACTTCCCGGTCTTGAAATGCCGTCTGTTTTCCTGACTCCCATCAGTGGTTTCTTTATGAAGGATAAAGCGGGAATATTATTTACCTAAAGACGACCACACCCTGTTGTGGGAATGTTTTAACAAGGTACCCTGAAAGCTGGATGCTGTTCCAATTAATATGTAATTATTTTCTTAGGTCATCCACCTGAAGATGCATCTTTACTGATGAGAAACCGGTAGTGTCGGAATAAACACATCTTGACAGCTGTTGCGATTTTATTCTTTACACACCTCCATCTAAGACATCATAGAAGTCAATTTTAATTTTCAATCTTTATTTTTTGTGGTGATTGTGTAGAGAATTCCATAAATATGTATTTAAGCTGTGGTTGCCCTTTTAAGAAAAATGTAGTATTAAGTCTGTATCTACGAGGATTGGACTGTAAATAATGGCAACTATTTATTCACAGTCGATACAAAAGCGTTACATGTTTGCACCTGTTACAGTCCTTCAAAGAAGTCATCAGCATTGAGTATAGCCCGTTGCCAGTGATGTGGAAGGCGTATTACACCGTTAGCAGAGCTTGTTCTGTTGATGGTGCGAATCTCTGGAACGGTTCTGAAGCGAATGCCACGAAGTGCGTTCTTCACCTTCGGAATCAAATCAAAGTCACCAGGACTTAAGTCCGAGGAGTATGGCGTATGGTACAGTACTTCTCAGTCCAATCGACCGAACAGAGCAGCCATAGCTTGCGCTGTGTGCGCCCGCCCATTTTTGCGATTTTTTTTTTTTTTTTTTTTTTTTTGTGGTTTGAGGGCGCACAACTGCTGAGGTCATTAGCGCCCGAATCAAAACTGGGATATACCCCAGGACAATAAGCCTATATAAAAACAGCTAAAAACATAGGATAAAATACAACAAAGGGAAGAGCTAAATGTCCTTTGACAAATTGGTCAAGTTGGTAAAATTCGATACTCGAGCAACAGCTCGTACATCATCAACTAAAATTTCTTCCAGTGTATCCGGTAAATTCAGTGCAATCCGAACAGGAGTAAAATTTGAACAAGACAATAAAACATGGAGTACCGTCAGCGGGTGGCCACAGGAACACAACGGTGCTGGGTCACCAGTGAGCAAGTGGCGGTGGCTGAACCGGCAATGTCCGATCCGCAACCGGGCCAAGATGACCTCTTCTCGTCACGAGTGGCGTGAGTAGGTCATCCAAGCCACCGGGAGCGGTTTAATGGTTCGAAGCTTATTATTTGTAAGCGAAGACCACACATTATGCCACGACGACATAAGGTGCCGCGAAAGAGTCCCTAGAATGTCATGCGATGGGACACACTACGTAGCTGTCCGGGGTAGGAGAGTTGCAGCCTTGGCCGCGGCATCAGCAGCCTCGTTACCAGGCACGCCTGCGTGGCCAGGTACCCACAGGAGGTGGACGCGAGGGCCGTCAGAAGCTAATAACTGAAGGGAGCGGTTTATTCGGTGCACAACAGGATCGGTGGGTTGCATAGAAGTTAGTAGTTGAACGATTTTACCGACCCCCCCCCCCCCCCTCCTTCTTGCTACAGCAGCAGTTTTAGGGCCATTCAAAGAAAGTCCATGCAAGATAGTATGTAGGTATCCGGGCCATTCAATATTAGTCGGGGAGACTTCAACCTTAAGAGCATAGATTGGGACATCTTTTGTTTCATTTCAGGCGGTACAGCAAGCGGTCTTGCGAACTACTATTGGACATGTTTTCCGAAAACTGTTTTGGGCAATTAAACCGACAGCGCACACGCAACAGTATTATTTTATACCTTATAGCTGCAAACAGGTCCGACCTTATTAACCATGTCACTATAGAGACAAGAGACAGTGATCTTGATATCGTCATAACGTCAATAGTGACCAAAGTTATTAAACGAATCAAGAAGGCTAGCAACGTGTTTTTCTTTGAAAGAGCCAGTACAATATTGTTAGCATCACACATCGTTTAGTTCCGGCACAATGGATTTAGAGGAATTGTGGGTTAAATTTAAATCCATTTTAAGTAAAGGGTTAGAGAAATATGTGCCTATACAGGCCAATATCGTTGACATCAGTTTCCTGTAGAATTTTGGAGCATATTTTGAGCTTGAATGTAGTGTATTTCCTTGAGACAAATAAGCTTCTATCTATGAATCAGCACGGGATTGGAAAACGTCGTTAATGTGAAATTCAGCTTGTCGTTTTCTCACATGAAATCTTGTGAGCCATGGATGAAGGGCAACAGGCAGATTATGCTCTTCTCGATTTCAAAAACGCATTTCATGCTGTACTACACTGCAGACTGCTAACGAAGATATATGAGCATATGTAATAAGTTCACATATTTGTGACTGGCTGCGAAAATTCCTAAGTAACGGAACGCAGTACGTTGTTCTCGACGGCGAGTGTTCATCAGAGACGAGTATATCGTCAGGCGTGCCCAGGGGAGTGTGGTAGGACCGCTATTATTTTCTATCTATATAAATGTTATGATGGACAGAGTAACTTGTAATTTGCGACTGTTTGCTGATGATGCTGTGGTGTATGGAAGGGTGTCGTCTTTAAGTGACTGTAATAGCATACAGGATGGCGTCGACAAAATTTCTAGTTGGTGTGAAGAATGACAACTAGCTCTCAAAGTAGAAAAATGTAAGGTGATGCACATGAGTAGGAAAACCAGTCCCATAATGTTCGAATACAGCATTAGTAGTGAGCTCCTTGATGCTATCGCGTCGTTCAAATATCTAGGCGTAATATTGCAGAGCGATATGAAATGGAATGAACATGTAAGGACAGTTGTGAGTAAGGCGAAATGCCGACTTCGTCTTATTGAGAGAATTTTGGGAAGATGTACTTCATCTGTAAAGGAGATCGCGTATAAAACGCTTGTACGACCACGTCTTGAGTAATAATCAAGTGTTTGGGACCCGCAGCAGATCAGTTTAAAGGAAGACAAAGAAGCAGTTCAGAGGCGAGCAGCTAGGTTTGTTACTGGTAGGTTCGACCAATGCGCGAGTGTCATGGAAATGCTCCGGCAACTCTAATGGGAATCACTGGAGGAAAGACGACGTTCTTATCTAGAAATTATGTTGAAGAAATTTAGAGGGCCGGAATTTGATCTGACAGCAGAACTATCTTGTTGCCGCCTACTTACATTTCGCATAGTGATCACAAAGACAAGATAAGAGAAATTACGGCTCTTACAGAGGCATATAGACATTCTTTTTTTCCTCATTCTATGTGGTAGTGGAATAGGAAAAGAAATGCCTCGTAATGGTACATTGTACCTTCCGCCACGCACCTTACGGTGGATTGCGGAGTATACGAGCATATGTAGATGTAGAAAGGATTGCCGCTAGTTTCGCAAATCTAATCGTAGGTGTTGTTGCAAAACCGAACAGTAATACTGGGCACTGACGGTCTGCCGTGGAGAAACGTAATGCATTAGGATAACACCATCACAGTCGTACACGAAAATCACCATAACTTTCACTATACTGCGACTCTGACGCACTTTCGATTTTCGCGGCGACCCATAATGAAGGCTTTTGACGGATTGGCGTTTCAGTTTTGGCTCGTACGACGTGGCCCATGTCTCATCCTGCGTTAGACCGCTCACACACAAGTGACTTTGTTTCCTCCAATTCTGCGCACTTCGGTGACGTGGGACGGGCGAGTCCATTGGCTCGGAGGAAGGTAGGTATGTCAACAGCGTGTGCTATAAGCGACAATAGTAGATTCCATTGCATAGTGTCTCCATATCAGTGTTGCCATTATTTAAGTTCCAATCCTTCTGCGTCATCGTTATTAAGCGTGTGAATAATTTTGTAAGTGAATCTTTACATACGCCATCACAGCCACCGCCAGATGTAACCGGAACAATTAATAAACTTCACTTCGTTAGTACGTAAGTCCCCCGAAAGTCATTATCGAATATCATATTTGTTAATTGATGATGATGATTCCAAATTTCATTTATGGCCATTGGACCCCAACTGGAGTCGTGTTCTGCCTGCCTCATCCAAAAGTTTTTAGTCGCCACTTCGGCAGATTATGTTTCAATGATGGTCAAATGGTGATGAGGACGACACAACACCCAGTTCCCGACCGGGTAAAACTCCGACCCGGGAATCGAACCCAGGCTCCCTGAGTGGCAACCCATCAAGCTGTCCACTAGACTACGGAGAAGGACATTTTGTTAAATGAAGTTTTGCAAGTGGTAGTCATCTACATCTACGTGGGATACTCTGCAAATCACACTGGCAGAGAGTTCATCGAACCACTATTATACTATTTACCTCCCATCCCATTTTCGAATAGCGCACGGGAAGAAAGAACACCTGAATCTCTCCGTTAGAGCTCTGATTTCTCGTATTTTATTCTGGTGGTCATTTCTACCTATGGAAGTGAGAGTCAACAACATATTTTTGCATTCGGAGGAGAATGTTGGCGATTGGAGTTTCGTAAGTAGCCCACGCCGCAGCTATAAGCGCCGTTGTTGTAATGATTCCTGTCCCAGATCCTGTATCATTTCCGTAACGCTGTCTCCCCTGTATCGTGACAATACGAAACGAGCAGCCCTTCTCTGGACTCTTTCGATGTTCTCCGTCAAACCCACCTGATAAGGAGCAATACTCCAAATATGGACGGACAAGCGTAGTGTATGCACTTTCTTTTATAGTTCTGTTGCATCTTGTAAGGGTTCTGATAAATAAAACGCAGTCTCTGGGTCGCCTTTCCCACGACATTGTCTACGTGTTCTTTCCAGTATAGGTCTGAAGTAATAGTAATTCCTAGGTATTTTGTGGAGTTTACGGCCTTCACTTTTGATGACATGCTTCATGCGCAACAATTATCTGAAAACTGTCAGGATCACATATTTCGAAAGCCCACTCCAAATGTTTATAACATGATAGCAACAATCATACCTCTTCGACAATGTCCGCGGTGTAGCTTGTATCTGAGGAAGAGAGAGACAGAGAGAGAGAAAAAAAAGTTCAAATGTTTGTAGATCTTATGGGACTTAACTGCGGAGTCATCAGTCCCTAAACTTATAAACTACTGATGAACTACCTTATACTAAGGACGACACAAACATCCATGCACGAGGGGGATTCGAACCCCCGACGGGGAATGGCCTCGCTCATCGTAATTTTGCGCCTCAATGCGCTCGGCCGCTCCGCCGCGGCGACAACGAGAGAGAGAGAAAGAGAGAGACAGAGACAGCGGAGGGGAGAGGAGTCAATATCAGTGGGAGAAAAAGAGTGGGAGGACACAGTCAAATTAAATATAAGGAGGCTATACATGATTTTCGGGATGTGGATCAAGAGACATGCTATGTCAGAACATAAAAATGTTGTGTTCTTCCCCCTTTTCCTTTACCCACGTGTTAAACTTTACTGGTATAGGTGTTATAAGCCAGAAAAACCTTCCAGGAGACCTGATTTGAGACAATGGTGACAAAAGACAGAGAACCGACTGTCACAAGAGAGAGTGGCAAAGTGAGACATAAACATTGGAACAAAGACAATGGCAGAGACACAGTGGAAAGGACAGAGAGGAGAATGTGATAGGGAAGGTCGACAGGAATGGATTAAAAAAAAGAGAGTGTGAAAGACAGGCAAGACAAAGTGCCAATGGAGGAGAGACTCGTATCTGCACTGTTCATTACATACGGAAACGTAACAACGAGTAGATACTGTGTAAAAGGATTTAGCGGTTCTGTGTTGAAAGAACACGAGTATGTTCGAATTTCAAAATGTTTGGTGAGAATGGCTGTCTGAGTACAGCTCGCTTGTTTCCCACTTTTCCGTCAGCGTTCCTCAGCCGCACTGGAATAATCGCGTGGTCTAAAGCGCAGTGGCTCAGCGCGTTCGGGGAGAGGGCTGAATGCTGTCCCTAATAATATAACTAAGCCAAGAACTGAACTATAAACAACGAACCAAAACGAACACACGCCCGCAACGCACCGAACTACTAGAAGAAAAATACAATAAAAAGCATCAACTGAATGAAATCTTCCGGAAAACATAACAAATAGAACTGGCCTCAAAATTTGAAAAGAAAAAACTAAATTTATGACAACCATAAAAGATACACCAAATACATACAATCACAAATAGGTAAAATAGAGCGAGGTAATCAATTTAAACATATTGGAGACGTTATACTCCAAAATGGACTAGAAAAGTTTGCAATAGATCTAAGGGTCATTAAAATGGAGAAAGCATTGGGTTTGACAAAAATATCTACAGTACGAAATGCACATCAAGAGAAACTAAACTAAAACACCGTACCACTGGAGTAAGACCGAAGTGTTTGTATGCAATTGAATGCTTAACTATGAACTAAAAGCTGGACAGAATACAGGTTCTTGAAAGTCGGATTATTAGAAAACTAATGGCGCGATACAAATTGCATATCGTTATAAAATGAGAAGCAACAAGGTGATTTACAAAAATATGGAGAAACTAACAGAAGTAAAAAAAAAAAAAAAAAAAAAAAAAAAGAAAAAGAAAAAGAAAAAGGAAGCTTAGGGTTTAACTGTTTAACGTCCCGTCGACAGCGTCTCAGAAGTAATGCCAAAGAGAAGATAAATCTTCTAGCGGCATATCTTCCAAAGGAAAGAGAAAAGGCGGACTAAACAAATTTTACTTTATTTCTGGAAAAAGAAATCGACAATAGTATGGATCACAGAAGTAAGAAAAGATTTAGAAAGAAACATCGTCAATAGAAAACAGGAACACTTATGAGACTAAATTTAGAAGGCTTCCAAAGAGAAAAATAAGAAAACAGGAAGAACACGGACAGCAGGAAGGAAAAGACAACTTATGGAAAAGAAGAAGGAGTATGGGAAGAACAGGAAATAACAAAGAAAGAAGAGGAATTGAAGCTGTTTCGTGATCCTAGGTCGTCAATTTAAGTTCGCCCTCGGGTATGGGCTTGTGTGTGTTATCCTTAGGTTACTTTAAGTAGTTTTTAAGTCTAGGGACTGATGTCCATAACAGTTTGGCGAAATGGTTTTACAAACTTTTTTTAATGTGTTTATTTCCGTCAACAGTTGCAATATAATTGTTTAATAACATGTTTCGATCACTTGGATCAGCTTCAGATCTTATAGTTGCGTCCGCAACTCGTCTGGCTGAATGCTAATTGGTACCAATTAGACGAGTTGCGGACGCAACTGTAAGATCTGAAGATGATCCAAGTGATCGAAACATGTTATTAAACAATTATATAGCAACTGTTGACGGAAATAAACACAGTTAAAATAACACAGTGCAGTTGCGGACACTCCCAGTCGATCATGTCGACTATAATAAAAAGGGTTTACAAACATTTGAATATTTCAGAGTCCTTTACCGAGAACCATAACTGCCTTTTTGTGGCCTGACAGGTGCACTTTTTAGCTGTATTTGGAACACTAGAGCCTCGTCGAATCGCTAAATTCTACGTCAGATCTCAGGTCTGTAAAAAAAAAAAAAAAAAAAAAAAATAATAATAATAATAATAATAATAATAATAATAATAAAAAAATAAAAAATAAAAAAAATAGACACAGATGTGTTGTTTAAATGTCATGTTAGGCAGAATGTTTAGGTTTCGTATTTCATTCGTGTTGATTGTGTGAACCGCTTTGATTTGATTTGATTTTCTCAGGGAAGCCAAAACAGTCTTGGTCCAACACGCCACAGCCAGCACCGAAACTAAGTTTATTGTGCGGTATCGCTCACTGTATATCTAGTAAAGCCAAGCAATGCCCTTGAACAGTGCAAGGCGACCCTTTACCAGTTCTTTATTAGACACAATTTCTTCGGGTCTGGTTGTCCCAAATGTTCTGTGCCTTTTACTCTTCAATGCAATGCATTCGAAGATTAGATGTGATGCAGTTTCATAACCGTCATCACAGATCCTACATTTAGGGTTCTCTTCTGTTATTCCAATTGTATGTAGGTGTTCTTTGGAATTTCCATGGCCTGTCAGCAATACAACGATGAGTCTAATCTCTCTCCTGTTCAGCCCAGGATTGCAGAGCTTCTTTTAAAACATTGCTTTAGCATCATTACCTTGCCATGTTTTTGTTGATAGACTTTGGTCCAATATTCTACGTGCTGTCTCCTGAGCCAGTTACGTAGCTCCAATTTGATCATTGCCTTGGTGATTGTCGGGACAGATTCCGGTCCAATAAATGGAGTCTCTGCCCCCATCCTGGCTAATCTGTCGGCATGTTCGTTGCCACTGATCCCCGAGTGGCCAGGGACCCACAATAGGTTTACTCTATTGCATTCCCCTAGCTCCTCCAGAACCCTGTGACATTCTGCAACAATTTTAGACCTTGTTGCAGGTGCTGTCACTGATCTCAGGGCTGCCTGGCTGTCTGAATAGATATAGATGCTACGGTCTTTGTAGCACCTACGCAAATTCTCCTCCACACACGCCCTGACGGCAGTGATTTCGGCCTGGAATACTGAGGCCAGTTTCCCTAGAGAGAAGACGCCCTCCAGGCTTGGCTGCACCCTGAATACCCCGGCCTTGGTCTGATTTTGACCCGTGAGTGAACCACACAATATCCCCCGTACGGTGTCGAACTATTTCCTCCCACTGCTCCCTACTTCCATTTGTTACAATGAAAGGCTTGTTGAAGCAGTATGGGGTTATAATATAGACGGCTGTCATTTCCCCAACCTTTCCTTTATTTACCTTACTCACTATTTTAGTGTGTGATTCTGGATATCCCAAAGAGTTCCAGTTTTTGGCAGTTTGGAGTCTGTATGCACCATCCGCTGCCTCCATCTTGACCCAAAGGTGTAATGGGGGCATATCCAACATGGTTTCCATCCCAGCAGTTGGTGTGATGCTAATTCCGACTGTTATGGCTAAGCAGGCTAATCTCTGCACCTTACCAAGCTCCTTAGCAGCAACCCACTGTTCTACCTTTTTCCACCACACGACCGCCCCATAGGTGATCCTGGGTCTAATCACCGTGGTGTATATCCAGTGCATATCCTTGGCGCTCAGGTCCGTGAACCGCTTACAGGAGCCTGCAGTAGAGGGAACGCAACTGGTCCTCTGCACATTACGGTGTTACCGATCTTCGAAGTCTAATACAGAGCTTTCTAAATTTTTCCTCTTTATTACACACTTTTTAATATTTCGGACTAAATCTTCGCTAATATTAATTCTGTTACTTAAAGTGATACTTAAAAACATTTTCACTGCTAACATTTCTTTCTATACTATTACGAATTAATCATAGCGTTCACTCGTGAATATTACGTGACCTACCGTTACACTGAACAATAGTTATTTTTTAATCTAATAATGGCAATTTATAATTTCGCTAATATTAATTCTGTTACTTAAAGTGATACTTAAAAACATTTCAACTGCTAACATTTCTTTCTATACTATTACGAATTAATCATAGCGTTCACTCGTGAATATTACGTGACCTACCGTTACACTGAACAATAGTTATTTTTTAATCTAATAATGGCAATTTCAGGTTGGAATTAAAGAATACAACAAGACCATGCCCTTCTTCAGAAAATAGAACATTCACGCAACCACAAATGCAGACAACACAGTGACACAACCGTCATCTGCGATGCTGCACTCGGAAATCACATGACTTTGTTGATGAGAGGAGAAAATAAAAAAAAAAATTCAGCAAGTGAAGCAGGGAAAGGGAGTTACGGACGTCTGAAAAATGAGAATGACAGGAAGTACAAACAGGCTAAGCAGGAGTGACTGCTGGACAAATTAAGAACCGTAGAAGAATGCATAACTAGGGAAAAGATAGATACCGCCTACAAGATAATAAAAGAGATATTTGGAGACAAGAAAAGCAGCTGTATGAATATCAAGAACTCAGACGGAAAACCAGTACTAAGCAAAGAGGGAAAAGCTACACTTTGGAAGGAATATATAGAGGGCCTATACAAAGGAAATAAACTTGAAGGCAGTATTCTAGAAATGGAAGACGAAGTAGAGGAAGATGAGATAGGAGATATCATACTGCGAGAAGTATTTGACAGAGCGCGGAAGGACTTGAGTCGAAACAAGGTCCCTGGAGTAGATAATATTTCGTCTGAATTGCTGATATCATTAGGAGAGCCAGTGATGAAAAAATTGTATCAACTGGTATGCAAGATGTATAAGACAGGGGAAATACCCTCCAACATCAAGAAGAATATCGTAATTCCAAGTCCAAAGAAAGTAAGTGCAGACAAGTGTGAAAATTACAGAACTATCAGTTTAATAAGTCATGGTTGAAAAATACTAACACGAGTTATTCACAGACGGATGGAAAAACTTGTGGAATGTGACCTCGGGGAGGATAAGTTTGGATAGAGGAGAAATGTAGGAACACGGGAGGCAATATTCACATTACGACTTATCTTAGAAGATACGCTAAGAAAGGGGAAACCTACGTTTTTAGCGTTTATCGATTTGGAGAAAGCTTTTGACAATGTCGACTGGAATACACTCTTCCAAATTCTGAAGGTAGCAGGGGTAAAATATAGGGAGCGAAGAGTTATATTCAACCTATACAAAAACCAGACAGCGGTTATTAGAGTCGAAGGATAAGAAAGGGACGCAGAGGTTGGGAAGGGAGTAAGACAGGGTTGTAGCCTTTCCCCAATGTTGTTCAATCTGTACATTGAGCAAGCAGTGAAGAAATGGAAAGAGAAATTTGGAGAGGGAATTAAAGTTCAGGGAGAAGAAATAAAAAGTTTGCGGTTTGCCGATGACATAGTAATTTTGTCAGAGACTGCAAAGGATCTGGAAGAGCAATTGAATGGAATGGACAGTGTCTTGAAAGGAAGATATAAGATGAACATAAACAAGAATAAAACGAAGGTAATGGAATGTAATGTCAGAAAATCAGGCGATGCTGAAGGAATTAGATTAAGTAATGAGACAATAAAAGTAGTAGATGAGTTTTGTTATTTGAGTAGCAAGATAAATTCTGATGGCCGAAGTAAAGAAGATATAAAATGCAGAATGGCTATGGGCAGAAAAGCGTTTCTAATGAAGCGAAACTTGTTAACATCCAATATTAATTTAAATGTTCGGAAGTCCTTTCTGAAAGGAAAGTGTAGCATTGTGTGGCAGTGAAACGTGGACGATAAGGAGTTCAGACAAAAAGATTATAGCAGCTTTTGAAATGTGGTGCTACTGACGAATGTTGAAGATTAGATGGGTAGATCGCGTGACTAATAAGGATGTGCTTAACCGAATTGGGGAGAAAAGGAGTTTCTGGCACATCCTGACTAAGAGAAGGGATAGATTGGTAGGACACATTCTGAGACATCAAGGAATTGTCAACTTAGAATTAGATGGAAGTTTGTGGGGTAAAAATCGTAGAGAGAGACCGAGGGACGAATACAGTAAGCAGATTCAAAAGGATGTAGGTTGCAGAACGTATTGTCAGATGAAGAGACTTGCACAGGACAGGGTAGCGTGGAGAGCTGCATCAAACCAGTCTGCGGACTGAAAACCACAACCAATAACTGAGGTGACTGATCGTTGTTCGCACAATTATTTTTCAAACTGTTAAAGTATGATTCGGTTGTCGGCAACATAGCCTATATCTGTATGGTACCAGTATATTAAAATGGCACATGTGGCCTTACACTGGATGATGACTATTTACGTTAGGCTACTATTTACTTGTATATTGACTTGAGGAATTTAAAATGTCAGTAGAAAGTAATTAATCAGATGCACGTGCTAATGTTATTTGAAGAGAGGTGTTATTCATGGACAAATATTGTCCATCTACAAACTGTTTAGTTTATCTTCTTTCTTTTTTCACGCGATGAGTGATACATTAGCTTATTTTTGTTTTTATTATCTGGTCCATACAATTATCAGTAGGCTAAATGTTTTATCTTTGACTCTTAACTGCATTACTCGAAAATTTAACTTTTTATTGTAGACTACGTATCTCATATTTGTATTGCGGAAGGCTGTTTATTATTATTATTTGATACATTCTGTTCTGACAAAAAAGAGAATAATTCTGAATTATTTAGGCCTATTATAAATTGTTTTAAAGCATTTTATAACAATATAAACTAATGGAAACGTATATAGAGAGGAATTATGAACTATTATCAATATTCTAAAGTTATTATGAAGCTCCTTCACTAAAATTTGGTAAGATGTCAAGTGGACAAAATCTGTTACAGCTGTATAATTTTAGTCATCCTCAGTTCATTCATTGATTCAGAGTATCGAGTTTATGTCATGTGTTGTTCATAGTCTGAGAACATGTATTAATCATCAATAAATTTCTGTTTTGAAAAACAGCATCGAATAACAATCGCAGTGCGGCAATCGGAGATGAAGGTCCTGTGACTGTGTTCTGTGCCTGTGAGATTACGTGAATGTTCTGCTTTCTGAAGAAGGCCACGACGGATAGCTGAAGTGTTGTATGTGTGTGCCTTCTTTATGTGCCTGTCGCAACTCGTCATCACGTCTTTGTGGTGTGTTGTACACTTTGCTTATTGTGTCTTTCAATATTTATTATTAATCACAAGTTTTGAGTTTTAAATTTAGAATTTATTAAGCTCGGAAGACCCTTGTTGCCATTAATTGACTCTCCAGGGTGTAGGGACAGCCAATTTGAAAACGTCTGGTATAATAGCTGAAAGCGTATGAGCTTTAGAAGATTGGAACCAAGTCTGGCGTCACTAGTGGTGCCTGTAGATTACATTTCAGTAGAAAAAATTGCCATTTACAAAACTTAATCTTCTGTGGAATGTGGTTTTAGTTCACCTTTGAGGGATTCCTTCGTATTGTATGATTCGCTGCCATCGTCGCTTCCTCGACCAGTAGCATGTTTCACGTTTCGTTTAGTTTTGGAAATATATGAGGTGGTGGAGTTAGGTACGAAACCCTGTAATTTGACTGAATAGGTATGGGTTTGTGATAAAGACATTTATCGTTCACATCTCCGTTGATTTTTAAGTGTGACGCCCGAAAAATATTGATATTATCCTTTAATTCCACTGGAATATGGAGAAACTGAAACTTTGGATTTCGTAAGTAAATAAATTCAACGGCAGAAGGTGATGATGGCCTATTTTTAATTCTTCCATCATTGTAAATACTTCCAAGAAAATGGGTTAATGATCAGTACAGTATGATGCAAGCTAATTCATTTTATGATAAAGTGAACTACACCAATATAGCAAAACAGAGCACCATTTTTTCACATCTGGAAATTTAACCTTACCTTATGGGATGTTCAGTTGGTTCTAAACCCATTGGGCCAAACTGTTATCATCAGTCCCTAAACACTACATAATACTAGAAAGTACCACGTGGGTCATTCGAGAGCCTTTTACCTGCCACCATATTCTTTGTAGGGCGAAATCCTCTCGTGACTTTTAATCATTATAGGGTTGTATATATCACCAAAATTGCATCCCTCTAGGCCACCTAGAAGTATGAATAATTGATCTGTTATACCAGTAGTACCGTGTGGGTCATTTTTGACCCGTACACAGTTTAACATAATCTGATATCAGCAACGCCAGTTTTTGGTCGAGAAATAATTTCTGAGCGTGTTTCAACGTTCGTCGCGATATGTTTGTTTGTCTTATCACACTTTAGGCCAAAAATAACGTGATATAAGAAAAGATGGAGGTTTGGTGAAACCCGGGTGAAACCTCATATTAGTGTGGCTTTCTATTTTCTGTGGACTGGTGCCATGCAGACCTATGAAGTTATGCACATGTAAGGAAACTTCACGGCGAGAATTCAATATCAGAGTACCGGATGAGCTTCCTCCATCATGCAAACTGAAGAGAGGATCTCCTATTGCAAGCGTTTGGCACCGGAAATGAAACTGTCAAAATCATGTTTCCTATTAACAATAACAGAGTAATGAAACATCATAGTTATTTTTCAACTCCAATAAGTATACGTACAAAAGTTGCCAAGCCAAAACACTTGTCCTACGTCTGAACTGTGAGTCCACCCCAGCGTAGAATAATATTGTCAACTATTTGTTTCTCAAATTGTTTGTTCTTACATTTTTGTCCCTTGATTGCAATAAGCAAGAAAACATGTCGTATTTCAGGCTCTTTTGCAAATACTCGATACTTACCTTATATGACAGTAAAGGTAAAAAAACTGTTACTAGTCGCATAAAATTGTACGTTTTGACTCTGTTTCAATCACTCTTAAAGATGAACAGTGAAATTATTTTTATTCCTTGTTTGAATATGTTTGACAGAAGAGTGCAGAATTTCTATTAGCCGTGCGTACTGGGGCGCCGCGCCGCGGTACGAGCGAGCGTTCGCTGTCGGGGGTTCGAGTCCTCCATCGGGCATGGGTATTTCTTTTGTCCTTAGGTTATTTGAGCTTAGTTTAAGTAGTTTGTAAGATAGGGACTAATAACCACGTAGGCCGGCCGCGGTGGCCGAGGGGACTGAGGCGCTCCAGTCACGGTCTGCACGGCCACTACGCTCGGGGGTTCGAATACCCCCTCGGGCGTGGATATTTGTGCCATCCTTAGTGTTAGCTAGTTCGTAAGTAGTTTAGGGACTGATGACCCCGTAGTTAAGTCCCACAAGCTATACAAATATTTGAACATTTGAATAACCACGTAGTTGAGTCCGATAGATTTACAAAGATTTGAAAATTTGTAGAATTTCTTCTGTTCAAAAATGTTCAAATGTTTATCAAGCTCAAGTGATTTAACTGTGGGGTTATCAGTCCCTAAACTTACAAACTACTCATGAACAGGCTTATATGAAAGACGGCACAAACATCCATGCCCGAGGAGAGATTCGAACCTTCGACGTGGAACGCCATTGCTCATCGTTGCATAGTGCCTCAATGCCCTCGGCCGCTCCGCCGCGGCGAATTTCTTCTGTAAAACGTAAAATGCAAATTACATTTATTTCTAAATATTTATTTTTGAGTATGTACTATTAGTTTTTGGGAACAAATAATATCTTTCTTGTACATTATAGTCTTCTTGAATGTAATTTAAACATGTAGAAATCTAAAATCCGCCCATATAGCAATAGTGTTAAACTAACGTACACTAAGGACAACGCACACATCCACGTCTAAAGGAGGATCCGAACCTCCGACGGGAACGGCCGCCCACTCCGTAACATGACGCCTCAAACCACGTGGACATTCCTAGCGGCTTCTCTTACGAGAAGTAAAATGAACTTGTTGAAATACTGCCCTCAAAATCACAGATTTTGGACCACTTTAGGTTTCGGTAGCAACACTGAAAGTGGGTCTTTGCGATCGCCTTTTGACAACTCGAAATTTAAATGAAAATAACGGCATAACTATTCATCTGACACGAAAATTGAATAATTTTCAGAGGAGACAATTCTCTACAACTTTGCTATTTTATGGCTTTTTCATACCTCGTAGCGTTTCAAAGATACTTGCAAAAATAACGGTGATTTTGGTATGTATGTCTGTCCGTCTGTCTGTCTGTCCGAAAAGTGTTCCTTGTTTTTAAGACGAACCGTTCTACCGATCATCACCAAATTTTACAGACATGATTGTAGTCCGACAGAGACCAGAACCTCCCTTTTTCAAATTTTTCGGACAAATAATACGGTAGTAAAACTAAAAACAGCTTTTTGTAATATAATAGTAATTGCAAACGAACCGTTCATCTGACACGAAAATTAAATAATCTAATTGGTAGAGGAGAAAATTCTCTACAACTTAGCTGCATTATGTTTTTTTCATATCTCGTATCGTTTGAGACATATTTGCAAAAATAACGGATATTTGACACCCTCCATTGAATTAACGAAAACCAGCCGTTCGGAGATGTCACGAGACATTCCTCGCGTATTTGATGATTTTCTTATTGTAACTTACACGTTGTCATTTCAAAGCAACGGCACACTGAGGAATTAACGAAATCACATCGTTCTTCGTACGATAAATGATAATCTAATGTCTACAAAAGCCATATTAACAACAGTTAACAACGGCCATGAATAGTATGAGATTAAAGAGCTCCTGCTTTGATTTATAGCCGTAGTGTAGTGGGCAACGTGCTGGACTGTGACGCTATAGGTCAGTGGATCGAAACTCGCCATTATGTAAATTTTTTTTTCCTAAAAGGGTTTCAGGCACACTCTTATTAATTAATTAATTATTATTTTGGTCCAAAATGTTTGCAAAAACTTATAAAACTACAAATCTAAAGTGTCCGTAAAACACGTCAGTGCGATTTTTTTTAAATTTACATTATACATTTTAAGATCTCATATACGTAACACATTTCAGCCGTGTGGGAATAGTTGCGCAGTTCAAGGTGCCATCTCACGGATTGCGCGGGCGCTTCCGTCGGAGGCTCTAGCCCACCTGCGGGCATGGGTGTGTGTGGGTAGCATACGTGAGATTAAGTATTTATAACTCTGGGGACTGATGACCTTATCAATTTGGACACTAAGGTTTACGATCATTTTAACATTTTGAAGAATATTTTATTAAAAAAACTTCATTGGTCTCTTATCTGGAAAGTAAATCTATACAGGTAAACTAATTAGGCGTATCACGTACAAAATGTTGTTGCTTTATCTTTAACTGTTTCACGCAGCACTTGAAAATAGTATACAGACAGTGACACGAACACTTCCATGAATGTAATTCCCGTATCTCCGACTGCCTTTCCAATAGCCACTTTTACACCGGAGAAGGAAATTTATTCGGAACTTTGAACAGTACGGAGATAGAATAAAGTACAGTGAAGGTGGCAGAATGTTCTCGTTAAGCAAATCAAGAAATTTCTAGCCAAGTGAGATTTACGGAGCGTTGTACGACTTGCTAATCGCGGTGATAATTCGCTGGGTTCAGATGAAGTTGCCTCGAACGACGGGCAATTAAATAATAACAGTGTACTTTATTTCAAACGTAAAAAAAAAGACCCCAACTCGGAAGGCGTGCGTGTTTGGAGCCAATGTGACTAATTGTACCCTGTAATTGGCACGTACATCACTCCGGCGGTTATCGACAAGGCGCTAATGCAGCCATTTCTGCGGTGTGACCTCTCTTGTAGCGCCGACTGCCGCTACTTGTGGTTCAGCTGGTGGGCTGCAGAGCCTCGCGTGCATTCTTTGTCCACCTGCACCGTTACTGCTCGGCAGGCAGGCAGGTAAGCGGTACCCGCAGGTACCTGCAGGTGGCACAGACTGCAGTACCGGTGTTTAATTGACCGCCCCGCAGGGCCGCTGCAGCTTTTCAACCACTTGCTCCAGAACGAGCGAGGAAATTGGCGAACGGGCGGCGTGAATTATTCATACCAACCGGCGCGAGTGAGTCTCGAACTAATGGCCGGTCTGCATCGCGTCACGCAATGGCAGCTGACGAATGTCGAACTCTCAAAACACACTTTATAATGCGTGTTGCTCTCTCTTTGAAAGCGCTTTCATTTTTTGTGTGTGTGTGTGTGTGTGTGTGTACTCTCGAACACAGTGTGAAACGTGTCCATAAAAAAAATATTTTTGTAAGAAAATGTCTAATATTGTGCCTCCTGTTTTGTGTCGAGTAACTTGCTTGCAAGAAAATGTATAATATCGCTTCTACTGTGTGTATCGATATGTGTTCTTAAATCTGTGAAGTTTCATCTTTGGCAAAGATCATGTATTGCATAGCATTGTAGCTCGCGCTGAGAGAGAGTAGCACTTGTGGTTCAACTCGCTTAGAGAGCGGTTGAGTTGTGTGTATGGCTCCGATATAGAGCAGAGGCTGCTGTGCCAGCAAGTCGATCTCATTGTATTTGGAATATATATATATATATATATATATATATATATATATATATATATATATATTGTAACACCGCTGGAATGAAGGTAATTGCATTTGATGTCATTAGGAAGAAGTTGTATTATGTAGGTAATGTAATGCAGATTATTAATAATAAGTGACAAAGTTAACCATTCTTTCCTGTTTCATTTACGTAGTTAGAAGATTAACCTACTTCCTTCATTTGATAATTAGTTATTAGTGGATTTAAAGTGCAGTATTGATTTTGATAATATTGTTGAACAGATTTCGTTATTGGTGCCATAGTAAATGATAGTTAATTGACTATGATACTAAATTTCAATAATCAGAAACTGATCTGCATAAAATTCTCACAGTCAAACATTAAGAAAGTGGTTTGTGGTTTTTTTAATATCTTTCTCGCAGTCAAAATTTTGAGTATAGTCAATGTCTGTGTCAAATGGTGACTTGCTAAGTTGTTTTGTTAAAATATGTGTTGCGCACAAAATCAGTTTAATGCACTGTTTCTTATTTAATAGTATATACATCAATATCAGGGCCATAATTAAACCAAATTGCTGTGTTAATGAACAATTTGTTGTCTGATTTAACGATAGGTTCAAAATTCACAACACGCACACAGCTTTTAAGTGGAACACAATGGTTCCCAAACTTTTAAATAATGAAACCCACAAATATTCTGTAAACATTTTCCTTACGGAGTCATCATCATCATCATCTCAAGCCTTTTCCCACCTCACGTGGGGTAGGCGTTACTTTGCTGGATCCTTCTCTTCCACAAAACGTCTATCCAGTGCTTCTTCTCTGAGCCATCCTTTCTCCCGTACGTCCCATGCTACCTTGACTTTCCACGTCAGTTTCGGTCTTCCTCGTCTCCTTGATCCTTCGATTTCCTGGTCTTCAACTCTTCTCCCCACATAGTACACCCCTCCTCTCTGCACACGTCCATACGCATCTTGGCCTCTTGGGTCTTCTTCCCTGTTGTTGTTGTTGTGGTCTTCAGTCCGGAGACTGGTTTGATGCAGCTCTCCACAATACCCTATCCTGAGCAAGCCTCTTCATCTCCACATAAGAACGGCAACCTACATCTGTCTGAATCTGCTTACTGTATCCATCTTCTTCCCTATGGGCCCCATTTTCACTGTTCCCCTGATGTACTCATTCCTTAGTCTATCCTTTAGTGTCACCCCACTTATCCACCTTAAAATTCTCATTTCTGCCGCTTCCATTTTTTTTTCTCTTGGGCTTTTGATGTTGGCCAAGTTTCTGCGGTATACAGCGTCGCAGGTCTCACCATAGATTTGTAAAGCTTGCCTTTCACTTTACAACTAACCTTCTTATCACACAGTACTCCGTTCAGTTTCCTCCAGCTTATACATACTCTATTTATCCTGTGCCCATCCATCACTTTGCATAAGAGCCCAGGTATTTAATTTCTTGACCAGCGTAAGTTGTTCTTGCAGGTTAATATATATATATATATATATATATATATATATATATATATATATATATATATATATATATATATATATGGCATCCTTTGTACATATATACTCTGTTTTCACCCTGCTAATCTCATTCCCCTGTCCTCTAAAACTTTTCTCCACTCTTCAAGCTTAGCTGTTTTTTTTTTTTTTTGGGGGGTGGGGGTGGGGGGGGGGGGGCGCAAAACTAGTTAGGTCATTAGCGCCCAACACTGCACATAGTAAAATCGAACCGGGGATAGAACATAGACGGCTTTCGCCATATTTGCACGATGTTTAAAAAGTAAAACTCGGTCAGCAGAATGCGGATCATCAGCTAAAATATCAGACATTTCAAATGGTAAACATAGATCATGACGTAGATGATTAAAAAACGGACATTGCACCAAAAGGTGGTACACAGTAAAAGGTTCATCACTGCTCACATAAGGGAGCATGATCACTACAAAGTAAATACTGGTGGCTATAACGGCAGTAGCCAATACGAAGCCGGGCCAGAAGAATCTCCTCTCGGAGAGAGGGTCGAGATGACGTTGATCAAAGATCAGGCACAGGTTTAATGGCTCGCAATTTGTTCCCTGACAGGGATTACCAATGTAAAAACCAACGTGAGATGATACGCCGGGAGACGCCAGCACGAGGGACTTATGTTTGTTAAGCTTATGGGACTTAACTACGGGATCATCAGTCCCTAAACTTACAAACTACTTATGAACTACCTTATACTAAAGACGGTACAAATATCCATGCCCGAGGGGGGATTCGAACCCCCGACCGTAGTGGCCGTGCAGACCGTGACTGAAGCGCCTCAGTCTCCTCGGCCACCGCGGCCTGCATCACGAGGGTCATCAGATGTAGTAGAAAAGGTAGACAGCCGAGGGAGGAGAACTGCCTCCTCGGCAGCCGTATCTGCAGACTCATTCCCCAACACTCCCACGTGGCCAGGGACCCACAGAAACGTCACAGTAGTTGCGCTCGCTGAAAGAGAGGTAAGGCAATTGCGGATGCTTTGCAACAGGGGATGGACAGGATATAGCGTGCGGAGGCTCGAAAGAGCACTCAGAGTCCGACCAAATGACAATCCTATTGAGCGTGTTTCGCCGGACGAATTGGGTGGCTTGATATAATGCACACAGCTGTAAAATCGGAACTCCACTCAGGGAGACGATATTTAAACGAGGCGTTGCCAAGCACAAAGGCACACCCAACACCCTGGTCTGTCTTTGAGCCATCAGTGTAGATGAACAAAATGTCATCAAATTTGAACCGGAGTGCGAAAAATTCTCTCCGGTAAATGAAACTAGGTGTGGAGTCCTTTGGAAGAGAATGAAGGTCCAAGTTAACACCGACTTCGGGGCTTAGCCACGGTGGAGAGGTGCTCTCTCCAGTCGAGAAAGTAGCGGGCATTGTAACACCGAGCTGCCCAAGTAACGAACGCAAGCGAACTCCCGTTGGTAGCAGAGCAGACGGGCGCACGGCAAAGAGACCGTAAAGTGAGTCATTGCAGAAAACAGCGTATGTTGGATGTTCTCGCATGGATGACAAACGGCTAGCGTAACAGCTAAGCAGGAGTTCCCGACGATAAGAAAGAGGTAGTTCGGCGGCCTCGGCATAGAGGCTCTCAACGGGGCTAGTGTAAAATGCTCCCGTCGCCTGATGGATCCCTTGGTGGTGGATTGCGTTAAGGCGGCGCAGTATGGACGGTCGAGACGAAGAATAGACGATGCTTCCATGGACGATGCTTTCATGGACCGAACTATGGTGCGATACAGATGGAGGAGAGTAGACCGATCAGCTCCCCACGAGGTGCCACTTAACACCCACACCACATTGAGAGAGCGTGTACAGCTAGCTGCCAAACGAGTTATGTGGGGAGACAGCTTCCTGTCGAAAACAAGTCCCAAGAACGTCGTGGTCTCCACAAATGGAAGTACTATGGGGCCCACGCGAAGGGACGGGGAAAGGAATTCCTTCCGCCAAGAATCGAAAGCCAGTGTCCATACTCCACGTGTGGAGAGTGTCTAGGCACCGCTAAAGGTGCCGCTCCAGGAGACCCATTTGCTCAGAGCTGCTGTAGATCGCGACACTCCCGGTGGTAGATGATCTGTTATAGAATTGATTGTCACTGGAAATAAAACGACGCTCAGGATTGAACCCTGGGGGACCCCGTTCTGCTGAATAAAAGTGCTCGATAAAACCGAACCAACACGCACTTTAAACACACGGCCTGTTAAAAATTCCCTGATAAAAATCGGCAGACGACTCCAAAAACCCAATGTATGCAGAGTGCGGAGGATGCCCATCCTCCAGCAGGTGTCGTATGCCTTTTCCAGATCAAAGAACACCGATAGTGTCAGGTGCTTCCGTAAAAAGTTATTCATTACTGAAGAAGATAGGGCGACGAGATGATCCACCGCAGAACTGCTTGCGAAACCCACATTGGACTTAGAAAGGAAATGTCGCGTTTCAAGCCACCATACCAGGCGCCCGTGAATCATGCGTTCCATCACCTTGCATATGCTACTGGTGAGGGAAATGGGGTGGTAGCTGGATGGGAGAAATTTGTTCTTCCCAGGCTTTTGTATGGGAATGACTATGGCTTCACGCCAGCGTCGCGGAAAGGTGCCTTCTATCCATATGCGGTTGTAGGTGGCCAGTAGGAAGTGCAAGCATTAGGTGAAAGGTGTTGCAACATCGCTACGTGAATGCCATCTGGAGCGGAGGACCACGAAGACGAGAGTGCGTGATGGAGCTCTTGCACAGTAAACTCGACATTATAGCGTTCACGGTTCTGAGAGGTAAAGGGCAATGGAGTCGCCTCTACTGTCCGTTTCCTAGAGAGAAAGTGTCATTGTAGTTAGTAGAACTAGAGACCTCTGCAAAATGTGGACCAAGTGTGTTGGCTATTTGTGGAGGGTCGACGATGGTGTCAGTTGCGACACAGAGACCGGGAATCGGGAAATGAGCCATAATGCCTGAAATTTTTCTGAGGTTACCCCAAACGATAGAGGAAGGGGTAGACCTATTATAAGACCTCGTAAATGAGAGCCAACTGGCGCGTTTACGGTTGCGAAAGAGGCGACAATTAACGGTCTTTCAACGTTAACCTATCGAATGCTCTTTTTAAATTTTCTAACTTCCCTACCCGATGGAAGAATCTAACATTCCACTCTGAAAATCCGAAGAATGCCAGTGTTGCCTTTCCTAATGACCACATCCGCCGGAGTAGTTCCTACCCGAAGATACGATTGGGGAATTATTTTAAATTCGGAATATTTTACCGGAGAGGATGTTATCATCATATATTCACACAGTAGCCGGGAAGAGTAACGGCTGTAGTTTCCCCTTGCCTTCAGCCGTTTGCATTAACTGTATATCAAAGCCACATTAGGTGATGTTACATGGCTAGCTCAGTCAATCATCCCTATATTTTACCCCTGCTACCTTCAGAGTTTCGAAGAGTGTATTCCAGTCGGCATTGTCAAAAGCTTTCTCCAAATCTAGAAACGCCAAAAACGTAGGTTTGCCCTTCCTTAGCCTATCTTTTGAGATAAGTCGTAATGTGAGTATTGCTTCCCTTGTTCCTGCATTTTTCCTAAATACAAACTGATCTTCCCCGAGTTCAGAATCCACAAGTTTTTCCATTCTTCTGTAAATAATTCGTGTTAGTATATTGCAACCATGACGTATTAAACTGATAGTTCTGTCATTTCCACACCTGTCTGCACTTACTTTCTTTGGAATTAAAATTACGATATTATTCTTGAAGTCTTGAGGGTATTTCCCCTGTCTCATACACCTTGTATACAAGGTCGAACATTTTTTTCATCACTGGCTCTCCTAACGAAATCAGCAGTTCAGACGGAATATCATCTACTCCAGGGGCCTTGTTTCGACTCAAGTCCTTCAGCGCTCTGTCAAATTCTTCTCGCTGTATCATATCTCCTATCTCATCTACCTCCACTTTGTCTTCCCTTACTAGAATATTTTTTTTGTATAGGGCCTCTATATATTCCTTCCACAGTGCAGCTTTCCCCTCTTTGCTTAGTACTGGTTTTCCGTCTTAGTTCTTGATATTCATACAGCTGCTTTTCTTGTCTCCAGATATTTCTTTTATTTTCCTGTAGGCGGTATCTATCTTTCCCATAGTTATGCATTCTTCTACGGTTCTGGATTTGTTCTGTAGCCACTCCTGCATAGCCAGTTTGCACTTACGTATAACAGTTAATCATGTTCAGAGGAGATTTCCAAATTTATTTAAAACTGGGAACACAGTAATGTCTCATTGCATTCTCAAGGTATTTATTTCCCATCCGCCGGACGAACCATCGTGGCGTACCCACCCCTGTCTAATGCGAATCCGACGAAGACTAGCCCTGAGCGCTAAGGCGCCCTGCTGCGGTGCGCGCGGCTGTTAGCTGTCGGAGGTTCGAGTCATCCCTAGGGCATGGGTTTGTGCGTTGTTCTTAGGATAAATTAGTTTAAGTATAATTACGTAGGCTTCCGCGGCCAGAGTCAGATGACCTAAAAGTTTTCTGGGTGTTGTACCGCATAATGTTATAAGAAGGCTATTAAGTAGTTTGTAAGTATAGGGACCGATGACCAATGCAGTGAGGTACCATAACTTTACAAACGTTTGAACATTTTCTAATGCGAAACATTTATCATTCCATTCCAAGAAAACTATACTGTGTGATTCTTTATTTAGACATTGTACGATATGATACATCCTCTCGATAAGCTTCTAAATTTGTTTTTCTTATTTGTCATACCCTGTATACGAGGGATGGGACTTACATAGTGGCAAATATTTATTCACAACCGATATAAAAGTAAAAAAAAAAAAATGTGTACCTGTTACTGCCCTTCAGAGTAGTCACCAGCGTTGTGTAGAATCAGTTGTCAGCGATGTGAAAGGCGTAGTATACCATCAGGAGAGCCTGTTCTGTTGATGGTGTTAATGGAGCGGTCTACTGCCTGTCGAATCTCTAGAACAATTCTAAAGCGAATGCCACGAAGCGGTTCCTTCATCTTCGGAATCAAATCAAAGTCACAAGGACTTAAGTCCGACTAGTATTTTCAAGGCCCATCGACTGAACAAAGCAGCCACAGCCTGCGCATTGTCGTTCACAATGTGTTGCCGCTTCTTTCGCAAAGCTGGTCGCAGGTGATGCACCAAAAATTAACAGTAATACTGTGTATTGACGGTCTGCCTTGGAGGGACGTAATATGCTATGATAACACCATAACAGTCGTACGCGAGAATCACCATAATTACCACCATACTGGGGATCTGACACACTTTCGCGGCGACCCATTACGACGCTATTCGTTGGATTGGCGTTTCAGTTTTGACTCGTACGATAGGGCCCATATTTCATCCAGTGTTACGATTAGGCAAAAAAAAAAAAAAAAAAAAAAAAAAAAAAAAAAAAAAAAAAAAAAAAAAAAAAAAGACACTCTCCTTAGAGCACACAGCGCTCCAAGTGCGTCTGATCAGCCTCGTAACGCACCCATTTCTGATTTCCGGCACTTTATGCGGAATCCATCGTGATGCAGTTTTTTCGCATGAGCAGGTGTTCCTTCAGGATGCGAATCATAGTCGTATGCGCTAATCCGGTTTCGTGGGCGAGTTCACGAATCGTTTGGCGTCCATCAATGTCCGCTAACACGGAAAGAGTATGCACTTCTCCTTCAGAGACGATAGGAGGACCTGTTCTATGTATGTCTGCCACAGGTTGCCGACCTTCGTCGAAGGCTTTTACTCAACGTGCCACTGTTCTGTAAGGCAATGCCTCTTGAAGACCTTGGTCGTTCGGTACGACCTTTGGCACATTCCATCTTGATCCCTACTCCATTGTTCCTGTTTCGAAAACATGGTAACACCGTTATGCTACATCGCTCACTCACAAGTGACTGTGTTTTTATCGAATGTACGCACGCCTGTGACGTGGGACGGGCGAGGTAAGATCAGCACGTCAACAACCTGTGCTATCAGCGAGAACAGTAGATTCCATTGCAGAGTCTCGCCGCAGCAGTGTTTCCACTATTTTAGTTCCAACCCTTGTATAAACGTATCGGGGGATTGAAAGAAGCTGGCCGCGGTGGCCGAGGTGACTGAGGCGCTGCAGTCACGGTTAGCACCGCCACTACGGTCGTGGGTTCGAATTCCCCCTCGGGCATGGATATTTGTGCCGTCCTGGTTCGTAAGTAGTTCATAAGTAGTTTGTAAGTTTAGGGACTGATGACCCCGTAGTTAAGTCCCATAAGCTTAACAAACATTTGAACATTTGATTGAAAGAAGATATCACGTCTTTACTGCTACATAGAATTTATTTATATAAGTAGCACACACCTGTTTGATGGAAAAGAATGAAACCACCTGCAAAATGCTCCGACAGGAGCAAATGAGTTCCTGTGTAAACAACAGAGAAGTGAGGAATGAGCTGTCACAATCTTCATTCCACATTCCTCAGAAAATGCTTGTAAATCTATGGGACTTAACTGCTAGGTTATGAATGCCTAGCTTACAAACTACTTACAATAAGTTAAACACATACACCCATGCCCGAGGGGGGCCTCGATACCCCGATGGTGAAAGGCCGCGCGCACTGCAGCACGGCGTCCCAGTGCGCACGGCTATTCTGCCGGGCCCGTCTTCCTCACTAGCTATTTTGGCATGCGAACATATTCGGTCTATTTTGTGGTGAGAGAGATTAGCAGAGTGGCGGTGTAAGTAACAAGCGGCGGTCTGAGTGGGATACAAAGAGAGAACAGGCAATCATTGTGGGAGAGAGGCAGTGACTATAAGAAAAGATAAGTGGATCGAGATAGCAGCAGATCAACAGTGAGAGCAAGAGAGGGAGGAGACAGTGAAACTGAAAAACTATGCGTAAGCATTGGGGCTTTGGTTCCTCCGAACCGGCGAGCTTCAATAACAAAAATTCTGTTCGCTTTCCCCTATCTCCTAAACCAACGTGTCAGTCTCTCGCTCAAAGACTTAGAAGTGCGAGCAGTGCATCCGGAAGGATAGTTATAAAGAGGAGATAATAGTGATTCAACAAAAAGAGAGTAGACGGTGAGAAAGAAAGAGGCAGTAGCAGTATAAGAGAAAAATAATGGCAGATAGACGACTGGAGAAAGAAGGCAGACGAAATGGAGAGAAGGAATTGAAGGCAGTGACAAAGGGAGAAACGGACAGAAGAAACTGTAATTGGAGAAGAACGACACAGTGGTTGAGAGACTTGTGTAGTCAGTGGCAGTGAAAGGGAGATGTTGTGTTTGAAAACTTTTTTACGATGAGAAACTGGTTAAAAGGATTTAGCACGTTCTGTGTTAAAAGAGCATGAGTATGTTCGGATGCCAAAATTTTGGGTGAGGGGTGCGGAATGATGACAGAAAACGATTCCCCACTTTTCAGTCATAGTTTTTTTAAACAGGAACGTTTTTGCCTTTTTTTTATATGATCCGAAAGGAGCATTTTCCAGCTGGCAATATTTGTACCAAGTACCACTGAAACCTATCCACTGGTTTAGGAGGAAGTAAGGAACACTGTTGAATGGGGCGACAGTTTGTGGCGAAATTCATTATTTATTTCGTTATATCTCCTGAACTATATGGTGTAATTCTTATTGAAGCGGCGATCGTTGTGGTATTGTGAGGAATATGTTTATCAAGTTTGGTTAAAGGCCGAGCAGAAGTTTAGAAGGATATGCAAAACACCCAGCCGCGCGGGAGTAGCCGAGCGGTCTGGAGCGCTACGTTACGAATCGCGTGGCCTCCAGCGTCGGAGGCTCGAATTCTCCCTCGAGCATGGGTGTGTGTGTTGTCCTTAGGTTAGTTTAACTTAGTTTAAGTAGTTTGTAGGACTAGTGACTGATGACCAACGTAGTTTGGTCCCATAGGATTACAAACATTTGAACATTTTTTGAAACACACACAAGCAGGCACACATACATACATTCATACATACGTTTTTGTAACATGCTTAGATAAGATAATTCACTGATGCCCAAAGTGTCCGGTGACGTGTGAAGGATGGTATTACTTGTTCGACCGAGAGGCTATGTCTGGAGTTCCTCGACAACTTGGTACAGGTCTTTCTCTTTCATGTCACTTCGAAGACTTGTATGTATTTGACGATGACATAAGACAATTAATTAGAGCGACATAAAAACACACACTAACCTACCGAAGAAAATTTTGAGACGTCGACGACTCAAATGCTGGACGTCACAATTTAATGATCAATGACCTGAAAACTCGGACTACTGAATGAGAATTAGATCTTAAGTCCTACGTTTTATAATAGAGTTGCAAACTCGTAAAAATACGAAACGCTGCTCACGTCAAATAGTTGCTTAGTTAGATATTCTCAAGATCCGTTGCATGATTCTTTTATCAAAGTTGTATGAAGTGACATTTTGAATATTTCCTGTAACAAAGTGTTTGAAGTCACGCTGGTACGTTCTGTTGCTGTGTGTTTCCACTGTTTGTAGAGCTTATGGGTCTTAACTACGCGGTCACCAGTCCCTAAACTTACAAACTAATTATGAACTAGCTTATTCTAAAGACGGCACAAACATCCATGCCCAAGGGGGGATTCCAACACCCGACCGCAGCGTCCGTGCAGACCGTGACTGGCGCGCCGCAGACCGCTCGGCCACTGCGGCCGGCATACTCCGCAATCCACCGTATGGTGTGTTGCGGAAGGTACACTAAACAACTACTAGGCATTTCGTTTCCTATTCCACTCTCAGATAGAACGAGGGAAATAAGAATGTCTATATGCCTCTGTACGATCCATTATTTCTCTTATCTTTGTGATCTTTACGTGAAATGTAAGGTATTTTATTTATTTATTTTTTAATTTTTCATGTCCTGAGCACCATGCATTACAATATAGTATGAGTTCATGTAATAAATTTTAAAATTTACATATTTCTTGACCAATAATCAGCCACACAGTTGGCCTTGTCATGAGCTACCTGTAAATCCATGGGGGGTCAGCATGTGCTGAGGTTTGGGCACGTAAGTAAGTCGTCGTTCGTCTGAACATTTCCATAGATTTCCTGTCGAGGTAGTCCCATCTGAAAAGGAGTTTCCAATTTGAGACCTCACTCCTCAGCCTGTTGAGAGCCTTGCAGGTTGTAAGGATTTGTTACCTCCAGCTGCTAGTTGTTCTTCCAGGGCCAAGATAGGGTTACGTGTTGCCTCCTTTCATAGCTGAAGTCTCCTCTCTTCGACAGTGACGTCAATTGGCTCTGACGTCCAAAGGTAGCTCCTTCTTGAGCGAAGTCGCCTAGGCTGTTGGCGACCATGTAGGGGGTAACGAGTATGTCATTTGTTTCTTGCTCTCCACCTTGGCAACTACTTTTCGCCATATGCTAGGGGGAGCTTTCCCTATAAGTAGGCGGCAGCAAGATCGTTCTGCAGTCTATTTCAGATTACCGCCTTCTAAATTTCCTCAACGGAATTTCTCGAAAAGAACGTCGTCCTGTCGTCCTTCATCCAGCGGTTCCCATTTTACTTCTCGGAGCATTTCTGCGATACTCAAGCACTGGTCGAACTACCAGTAATTAAACTAGCTGCTCGCCTCTGAACTGATTCTATGCCTTCATTTAAAATGATCTGATGTGGGTCCCAAATACTTGAGCAATAGTTAAGTCGCGGTCGTACAAGCGTTTTATATACGGTCTCATCTACAGATGAAGTACATCTTCCCAAAATTCTCCCAATAAACCGAAGTCCGCTGTTCACCTTACTCACAACTGCCCTTACATGTTCGTTCCACTTCATATCGCTCTGCATATTACGCCTAGGTATTTGAACGACGCGAATGTATCGAAAAGCTCACAACTAATGCTTTATTCGAACATTGTGGGATTGTTTTTCCAACTCATTTTTCTACATTTAGAACTAACTGCCATGATTCACACTGACTACAAATTTTGTCTAAGTCATCCTATATGCTATTACAGTCAAATAATAGTGACCCTACCACACACCACAGCATCATCAGCAAACAATCGCAAATTACAAGTTACTCCATCTATCACATCATTTATAAAGACAGAAAATAATAGCGGTCCTATCACACACCCCCTGCGGCACGCTTGACGATACAATCGCCTCTGATGAACAGTTTTTATTTATTTATTTTTTCAAAAATATGATGTTATTGTGGTTTTCAGTCCGCAAAATGGCTTAATGTAGTTATCCACGCCACCCTGTCTTGTGCTATTGTGCTAGCCTCTTCGTCTGAGAATACGTATGGCAACCTACATCCTTTTGAATCTGCTTACTGCATTCGTCCCTCGGTCCTCTTCTACGATGTTTACCCCACACTTCCTTCTAATGCTAAGTGGACGATTCCTTCATGTCTCAGAATGTGCCCCACCTACATATCCCTTCTCTTAGTCAGGATATGTCAGAAACTTATGTTCTCCCCAATTCTGTTGAGCACCTCCTCGTTACTTACGGTATCTACTCATCTAATCTTCATCATTCGCCTGTAGCACCACATTTCGAAAGCTTTTATCATCTTTTTGTCTGAACTCCCTATTGTACACGTTTCACTCCCATACAATGCTATACTCCCGACAAATGCTTTCAGAAATGACTTTCTAACATTTAAACTAATATTGGATGTCAACAAATTTCGATTCTTCAGAAACGCTTTTCTCCCAAAGCCATTCTGCATTTTATATCTTCTCTACTTCGGCCATCAGACGTTATCTTGCTACCTAAATAACAAACTCACCTACTACTTTTGTCTCATTACCTAATCTAATTCCTTCAGCATCGCCTGATTTTCTGGCATTCCATTCCATTACCCTCGTTTTACTCTTGTTAATGTTCATCTTATATCTTCCTTTCAAGAGACTGCCCATTCCATTTAATTGCTCTTCCAGGTCCTTTACTGTCTCTGATAGAATTAATATGTCATCAGCAAACTGCAAGGTTTTATTCCCTCTCCCTGGACTTTAATCCCCTCTTCAAATTTCTGCTAGTGTACCTTCACAGCTTGCTCAATGTACAGATTATACAACATTGGGGAAAGGCTAAAACCCTGTCTTACTCCCTTCCAAACCATTGCGAACCTTTCCTAACCTTTGATTTTAGTAATTGCTGTCTGGTTTTTGTACAAGTTAAATAAAATTCTTCGCTACCTATATTTTACCCCTACTATCTTCAAAATCTGAAAAAGTATATTCCAGTCAAGACTGTCTAAAGCTTTCTCCAGATCCACAAATGCAAAAAACCTAGGTTTCCCTTTCCTTAATCTATATTCTAAGATAAGTCGTGATGTATTGCCTCGCGTGTTTAGTGTTGACTTCTGTTTACTCAACCAAACGAATACACAAACAGTTGGGTTCACCTAGTCTAGTGAATAGGTGGAAATGAGCGTATGGCTTTTGGCCGGGAGATCCCTTACGGTATCGTTCGGCCACCTGAGTGTAAGTCTTTCTATTTGACGCCGCGTGGGCGACTCACGTGCCAATGGATGATGAGATGATGAGGACAACACACAACACCCAGTCCCCTGCCGGGAATCGAAACCGGGCCTCCTGCGTGGTAAGTCAGCGACGCTTCCACTGAGCTACGGAAGCGGACAGTGAGTAGGAAGTACAACGCAACAACAAAAACGTGACATACCAGAAGCTATGGCATGGAGAGACACAGGAGTGTTCGGAGAGGGACGGACACAGACGGAACTGCAGCTGTTGCATTTGTTCCAGTGTTTAGTTTCCAGGACCTGGATGCGATTTCAAAGAACATGAACTGTTAAAAGAAGGCAAGGCAAAGATCGTCCATTGGTAGTGTCAGCAAGAGACGATTGGTTTCTCTGGTTAACAGCCTGTCGACATAAAAAGTTGAATGCAACTCAGCTGTAACGCGCCCTCCAGGCAGTAAAAGGACGCGCAATATCAACATAAACGGTCCTAAATCACCTATGGGTAGAGGTCTGCGCGGATAAGAAAAGTGTTATCCGCATCCGCACCACATCCGCAAGGCCCATATCCGCAACCGCATCCGTGGCACTTTATCCACATTTGCAAGTTCGTTATCTGCATCCACAACTGTTTAAATTTTGAATGGGTAATAGTAATAGATAGCGGTATTTCAAACCATGGTATGTAATAATATAATTATTGTTAGAGTGTCATTTCTGTGTCAACTTAACTACTTTTTACTTCTCGAATCACGGCAACTGTTCTATACCTACTCCAAGACAGGCTATTCCAAACAGGAAAACATTGGCGCTCCGGATACACACAGTAGCGCTTCGGAGCCCGTGTGGTCGGAGAACTACGTCAGCTGTTTAATACAGGTATCTTCTTAAATTTCAGTGGTTAAAACAAATCGGCATAGAGGAGATTTTACTGTGTTTACATCTAAAAGAAAGAAATGGATCTTTCGGAGTTTTACAAAAGGGTTACAAGAGGTTATGTGACACAAAGCGAAGCATGTCATTTCAATTGTTAAAACTGAAAACTGCCGTCTACTTCTAATTGGTAACTGTCAGCAAAAGAGACAATGTCGGTTGCGACTACGGCTAGCTATACAATCTAACATTGTGTACCTTCCTATATACGTTACTTTCACTGTACAACGTATCTGATCATGAAACGTGCTATAAAATGCTATTGTCAATCTTTATTACTTCAGTCACCATGTATCTAATACATAGACATGAATGTTTGTTTGTATGTTCGTATTTTATGCGTGGCTGTACCGTCCATTCGGTTGAGATGAAACATTGCCAACATATTGCTTGCACTTTCGCGACGGTTATCGACATAATTAAATGACTGTAAGACACATAGTTCAGGAGATGTGACATAATAAACAACGTATTCCTTCCTTGAGGTAACAATCGATGTAGGGGTAAGAATCGCGATGTGTAGTTCAGGTGATATGTCATGTTCATTTTAAGAAAGAAGTGTCACTGTGTTCACTAAGATGTACTATGTCACTCGGTCACTACAAAGCGCAATCTGAAGGCAGCGGATATCTGACATGGCACCTCTGGTGGGCAGTGGGCCAATTTCCTACCCAGAAAGCACTTGACAGACCGCAGATAAGACACGGTCGCTTAAACGGATTAGGCGTAGGTCCCTCGGGTACAGCAACATTCGCTGTGGCCGGGGGAAGAGTTGATACAGATAAATAGTCTATCACAAACAAATTAAACTGTAACCAATATCAGAATAAAATGTTACCATATATATTGTGTCTGATGTCTCACCTGAACCTCTAATTTTTTTGAGCAGTAATAGAATATATTAATCATGTACTGATTGCTGTAATATTCAATATACGTTGAAGGCAGGGTGTATTTATTAAAATATTCACCAATTAATTTCAAAATAACCTCATCTTTTTAAATAATTTATAAAGTGTAAAATATATATATATATATATATATATATATATATATATATATATATATATATATAATCTTTTTTTACACACTACATTTTTCTTCTGTGCATTCAATTTCGATTGTATAAACCAGCTTTCTCTGCTTTGACATAGTATTTTTTTCTTCCTTTATTTTATTTTCTTTGATGTACTGCCGTGGCGGAGCGGCCAAGCGCATTGTCGAGCTAAGCTGTGATGCGTGAGGCCGTTCCCCATCGGGGGTTCGAATCCCCCCTTGGGCATGGATGTTTGTGCTATCTTTAGTATAAGGTAGTTCATAAGTCGTTCGTAAGTTTAGGGACTGATGACCCTGCAGTTAAGACCAATAAGCTTTAAAACTCTGGCTTATACATCTTCAATGATTAAAATTACGGCTTAATTCATATTGAAAGTAGCCTGTTATTACAATAAGCAAGATGTCAGGCAGTTGATATTTGCAAATGTAAGTTAAAACGCTCACTGCTGCCCTAAATTACTTCATGAGTGGCCACAGTACATACGCAATGGAAATGTATCTAACTGCTCACTCCATAAGGGAGCAGCCAACGTTTTAACAGACACAAAATCAATGTCAGAAAATAAATGAAAATATAATTAAACATGGGATGGGGAGCATGAAATCATAAAGCAGAGTTTGATCCTTTAAAATCATAATTTATTCAGGAAAATGAACAAGCAAATAAATAGGGCAAAACAAATTGAGTATACACCATATACAAATGTGAATTAAATCATAAAATTACTGCCCGTAATGAAATTGTTTCTGCCCTTTATGGATATGGAGGTAACGTGGGAGGAAATTTGCAAATACATAATGAGTAGCTGAAAGCACATCCATTCATTCACAGACACCCACATAATGCTAGCAGTACATTACTCTGCGGGAACACTCGATAACGGCGGCGAAAGAAAGCGTCGGTGGCATCTTGACGAGATGGCAGGTGTCTTGATGACAAATTTTTAAATATTATGTGCACTAAATGAACTCATATGTGGGGAGACAGTGGCTCACTATTCTTAGGTACCACGTGGTGTGTGAGCTTGCCGAATTTCATAACATTTACAAACAGAAATTAATCTTGAATAAGCGAGTAATGCACATGTGAGAATTCGTATAGAAGAAAGCTAGTATTAATAAAACCATGGTTGAAGGCCAAAGTAATGACCATTACTATAATGTTTGTTAAGCTTATGAGACTTAACTACGGGGTCATCAGTCCCTAAACTTACAAACTACTTATGAACTACCTTATACTAAAGACGGCACAAATATCCATGCCCGAGGGGGGGATTCGAAACCCCGACCGTAGTGGCCGTGCAGACCGTGACTGAAGCGCCTCAGTCTCCTCGGCCACCGCGGCCGGCTGACCATTACGAAAGCAGGTGGAGCAATTGGTCATACAAGACAGGAAAGACAGAATCAAATGAGAAAATCTGAGAAATATTTAGCATACTCGCGGATACAGAAACGACGCGAAAACGTTAGTTAAAACCATGAAGGAAATTCAAACATACTAGGTTTACACAAAGTCTGAAGGCCACACACATGTTTTCTAACTTGAACAAAACCGCATACACAATCATCACTGGAATGAAAACGCAAATAATAAATTTACACTGAATTTACTCGAGTTCTGTAAGTTAAGAAACACTTCGCCTCGCATATCGAAAGAATTACTCAAGAGAACTACCACTGAAAAACCAAGACTGCCTGATCACAAAGAAAGCAAAGACCTAACAGCATGCCTTACCCTCAGCAAGTTCTGATGAAGTACTTACTTCCAAGGCTGCAGCAAGAGTGAAGCTCTAAGACCACAGGGAAAATCTTCCCCCGCTATACACTGGATGTAAAGCACACTAAAAGCGACGCAGAGTGCGTTCAGAGACTAGTGTTTACCAACCCTTGCTACCTGGCCAAGACAATTCCCTCTACAACCGTTCCCAGAGAGGTCTCCTGTCACCTCTTTTGTCCAAGATTAGTTTGCTACGACACTGAGAATACAGCCACCTCGCCACATTGCCAAGTAAACTTGTCTCTTGTCAGCAGACGCCAGCGCAGACGACAAACGAAGACATGCGTCCTTAACTACAGCAGAACAAGGCCTGAAGCAGGAGGCGGCGACTGTAAGCCATTGCGCGGCAGTCAGTCACTATTAAAAGCAACCTTATGCATTCACATGAACAGACAAGTTCAGTCACACGAGTGGAAACATATATAAATATGGGGCAACATACATAAACATGGGGCATTGATCACTGATAAAAATAATAAAATAATTAACTTACAGATAGATAACATTAATGGTGCAGAAACACTTTAGGTTAAAGAATAAATCAAAATGGAACACCACCACAAAATCAGTGGACGTGTTTCAATATTTAAATAATTTTAAACATTTGTATATCATTCAGAGAATTCTAGCCCAATTTCGGAAATCTTAGAACAATTTCAAACATTTAAAACCGATGATAATTCCGAACTTTTCATGTTGTTGTTGAATATTTTAGAACATTTAAAATATCCTGAGCCAATTGTATTCATACACTGCAGTAAAAAATTTATAAATTTCCAACAGAAATTTTTGCCACCCACGCCCACCGACTTCCACCCATCAAGTCCAAATTGTCTTACCTACAAATGCAGACCAAGCGCTATCTAACGCTACAACCATGATTGGTGTCAGTAAGTGGTTATGGCAAAAATTCTGGGCAAACCCCAAAATACTTTGCTTTAATATACGTAAATGTAAATATATATATACAGTGTTGAAATTGTGTCACCAAATTTTAACCGTGAATACCTGATGCCAATAGGAACCAAAATTACTTTACATTCTGTGGTAGAAAACGAAGAAACAGTGTAAGAGTGTACTGCAATGTACCTTGTGACTTGCGGAGTATAGAAACCTTCTCCATGAAAACATACACACGCGTGCCAACTCTCACGGTCATCCGTCAAACGGTGTCAAAGTCCGTGGTAAAGTACCCCTCTGCTATGTAGCAGAGGAAAGTATACAAAATTTCCTCAGAGACTTCGAAGCACGGGTAAGACAAAAACACGTTTTTTTTTTTTTTTTTTTTTTTTTTTTCATTATGACCTCAAAACGCCCACCCTTTACTTGCTTCCTTACTTGTAAATGCAGAAATAGGGCAAATGTATCACTTAACTCATGAGTGGGTGGCAGTGCGTGTTATGGAGAAAAGGCTGGACTAATCCACACATACTTTCCTTTTATATATGTATATTTATTACCGGTTACGACACGTTAGTCTGGTCAGATATGTCGAATTAGAGTTATATGTTAAAGACAGATCTGATTATGGCGGTGAAACCTGTCGAAATCGGTAATCTAAATAAAAGAATTAGTGATCTAGGCTGTTGTTTCAAGTACGTTAACAAATATTGTGTGATGCTGAATAGTACGCAATAATTACTAATTTCAATTGTTCAAATGTTTGTAAAGCTTATGGGACTTAACTGAGGGGTCATCAGTCCCTAAACTTACAAACTACTTGTGAACTAACTTATGCTAAAGACAATACAAACATCCATGCCCGAGGGACGATTCGAACCTCCGACGCGGGAGGCAGCGCGGTCCGCAACGTGGCGCTCCAGACCGCTCGGCTACTCTCACGCGGTAATTTCTACTTCATTCATATTTAAATTATTTTAAACACTTGTATGTAATTCAGAGAATTCTACCCCAATTTAGAAATTTTTAGAACAATCTGAAAGATTTTAAACCGATGAGAATTTCGAACTTTTCATATTATTTCTGAATATTTTAGAAGATTTAAAACGTTCTGGACCAATTATACTCATACACTGTAATAAAAAAAAAATTTAAAAATGCAATAGAAATTTTGCCACCCACGACCACCGACTTCCACCCATCAAAACCAAATTGCCTTACTATAAATGCAGACCAATCGCTTTCCAACACTATAACCATAATTGGGGGACAGTAAGTAGTTATGGAGAAAAGGCTGGACAACTCCCCAAATACTTTGTTTTAATATATGTAGGTATAAAGATATATACAGTTTTTAGAAACACTGTGTAAGGATTTTTTTACCGTGAATAGATGATGCCAATAGGACCCAAAATTACTTGTGTAGGTCGAAAACGAAGAAACACTGTGGAGGTACATTGTAATATACCCTGTGCTAAGCATCATACAGTGACTTGCGGAGTATAGAAACCTTCTCCATGAAAACGTACACACGCGTGCCAATTCTCACGGTGATCCGTCAAACAGTGTCAAAGTCTATAGTAAAGTACGTCCCTGCCATGTACTATAGGAAAGTATACAAAATTTGTCGGAGACTTCGATGCACGGGTAAGACAGCAACACGATGTTTTTGTATTTATTATGACTTCATAACGCCCACCCTTTACTTACTTCCTTACTTCTAAATGCAGAAAAAGAGCAATATATCACTATACCTTTGAGTGGGTGGCAGTACGTGTTATGGAAAAAAGGTTGGACACATACTTTTCTTTTATATATGTATATTGACAACCGGTTGCGACATGCTATTCTGACCAAATATGTCTGATTAGAGTTCTATGTTATGGGGACCTAGACGTGAAAATGACTGAAAAATAGAAAAAAAATTGTCTCCATCTGGAAGACAAATTCTCCCGTATCCAAAAATGTATGGTTTATTTACTATTAAATAATTAGTACAGTCTTAAATGCTCTTTGATCAAATTTTTGTACACTGGCCACGCAGTTTATTCAGGCAAGGAATATCACCATAATTATTCCACGCCTACCACAGTCATTGAAACAACAAAGGCAATATACAGGAGCCTTGTACATAAAAAATTACTAAGCAAATGTCTACATCACCGTACACAAAATCTTAAGAAGAGTTTCAACAACTGCGTATGGCAAGGAGTACCCAAAACAGTGTTTGTTGGATGGACAGTACTCGAAATAGGTGTGATGAATGTTATCAATTTCAACGATGTTGTAATTAGCAGGACAAAAGTTACGGACAAATTAGGCATCCAGCCAGGAAATAATATGATACTTGCTCTAACTGCCAACAATTTTCAGCAACAAGTTGAAGCTGAAAGGGCTGCTGAACCCACCACTAAAAAGTTCAAATGTTTGTAAGGCTTAATGGACTGAACTGCGGGGTCATCAGTCTCTAAACTTACTACTTATGAACTACCTTATACTAAAGACGACACCAACATCCATGTCCGAAGGGGGATTCGAACCTCCGACGGCGGACTGCCGCGCGCACCGCAACACGGCGCTCCAGCATGCGCCGCTAATCCGCCGCGGCCACTAAAGAGTCCAGAGTAACGAAAAGACTCCTGAAAAATTCTGCACGGAATAAAAAAGCAACTGTCCAGCAATACTACGCCACTGGAATGTTCTGAAAGAGGCATATGGCGAGTCAAAAACACCGCGAACATTCTTTTCTCATCTTCTCGAAACTACATTTTCAGAACATTAGGTACATATATCTTAATAACAGTCTGAGCTAAAGGTAAAGCAGTCAACAATTCGAAGATTGTTTGAACACCACAGTACTTTACTAGGCACGGTCCTGTACGGAGGTGATATGTTGTTGCTTTCCTCCGACCTTGGAACTGACTTACCCAGCCAGTTAGTTATAGGGGGACCTACAGTTTAACGTTGGTTCCGAACCACGATGTTACTCGATATTTTTCATATCAGCAACACTGCCAGAGGTGAGAGAAGTGGAAAGTGACAGATAAAAATCCTAGGACCTGGTGGCGATCGAGCCCACGACCTTTGGATTTATAGTCTGGCACTCTACCACTGTGCTACCGAGCCGCAGTTCAACAAATTTCTCCCAACTGAAGAATGGGGCAGTATATTTGTATTATGCCTAATACATTGCAGAAATGATGTATGTTTTTCTTTATATAACTGTAACGGTAATTTTTAGACAAAATAGTAATGAAGTGAAATAAGGTTTTTTTTATTTCCTCAGATATAACTCCAAACTACAAAACAAGAGGCATAATGTATTTCTACGAACGTTGACAGCAGGCCGTCATAGTCCAAATTCCATTAGACTGACGATGCACGAGGAAATGGTTCCAGAATACGAACGTGTATTATAAAAACGTCTATTAGGCAAAATATTGTAATTCTTAAACCGTAACAAATATTTCTATAAATTTCCTATTGGTACAAAATCGCAACTGCCTCCTATTGCAGATCGAGAGTAGTGTACAGAGAAAGTAAAGTATGAAAATGCAAACCGTTCACGTCCTGGTTCCCTGAAATACAGATCTGATTACGGTAGTATAACCTGTCGAAAGCGGTAATCTAATCAGTGCCGCAGCTAGGATTAGGATCTGAAGGAGGGGGGGGGTTAAAAGTAAATAACGTATTTTTAATTTTTTTATAAATTAACCAGTTATACTTTCAAAACAATTGCACAAGAAATAATTTGAGCAAGTTCACATTAATTTGGAAGTGGAAGAGGAACAACGTGGCGGAAACGGTATGTATGTAATCAACTCGTAAAATTTATATGTAAAGAACAGTCTAGAGTGAAAAAATTTTTTCCGACTAGTTTCGGTCTTCTCTTAGACGATCTTCAGGAAATATAACTCCATTGATGTTGTGGAGCTGACAGGAAACTCGGAGCCTTCAGGTGCGTCACTGCTCAAACAAAAAACAAAAAGGGTTTCCAAAAAATAACTCGTAAAATAATTAACCAGCTTCTGTGTTACTAACCTGAGAGAAAGGTCTTTACAGTTAAATTAACATGAAACACAATGTGTAAAAATGGAACTGAAATAACACTATTGTTTATAAATGACGTTTATACCTTTCACACTGACGTTATAATGCTTTATTTATTTATTTACTATGAGCTCATTTCATCTTTATATTGCCATCATCAGGTTTTCTGTTATATAAACGAGGTAATTTATAATAACAGTTACATAAGCTGGCATATATAATTTTTTATGGTTATTGCATTTAATTTACTTAAATTTAATGTCGTTCTTATTGCTGTCCTTTCTTTTTAAGGTGATATTTATTTTATTTAATTATTACTGGCTTGTAACAGCTTATGTAACTGTAATTATAAATTACCTCGTTTATATTACAGAAAGCTTGATCATGGCAACATAAAGTCGAAATGAGTTCATAGTAAATAAATAAATAAAGCATTATAACAACAGTGTGAAAGGTATAAACGTCATTTATAATTATGTCACTCAACGACATATTCCACATTGCGTGCCCGAAAATACAGAAATTAACACTATTGTAGGTCATAAGATACCACTCGGTGGCACCGCTTACCTGCTAAGCAGCAGTCGATGTATATGAACAATTGGCTCGTAACTTTAGTATAGCAGTAAAAAAGCTGGTCGCGACGACATTAAAACCGCTCACAGCAACAGCAGGAGACTTTCTCAGTGGCGGCATAACATTGGTGACCCCTTGTCACATTCACTTGTGCTTGGCAAATTATAGTTACGTTGTGTTTTATTACATGTGTACTATCTCGAATTTCAGGGGCCTACCTGTTAGGAAGAAGAAAGGAAAACGATAAAAAAATAATTGCAATTAAAAGAATCTTTGGGAGGTGTTCGGGGGAGGCGGGCGTGCGTGTCAGCCCCATTAGTCCCTCCCCCCCCCCCCCCCCCCCGTGGCTGCGCCATTGAATCTAAATAAAAGATTTAGTGATGGTGTGTGGCGGTGGGTACCTTGAGTACCACTATCAGTTCTCCCTCCAATTCCAGTCTCGTATTGTTCGCGGAAAGAGAGATTGTCGGTATGCCTCTGTGTGATCTCTAATCTCTCTGATTTTATCCTGACGATCTCCTCTCGAGATATACGTAGGAGCGAGCAATATACCGCTAGAATCCTCGGTAAAGGTATGTTCTCGAAACTTCGATAAAAGCCCGCATTGAGCTGCAGAGTGTCTCTCGTGCAGAGTCTTCCACTGGAGTTTATCGATCATCTCCGTAACGCTTTCACGATTACCAAATGATCCTGTAACGAAGTGCACTGCTCTCCGTTGGATCTTTTCTACTTTCTCTATCAACCCCACCTGGTACGGATCGCACACCGGTGATCCGTATTCAAGCAGTGGGCGAACTAGTGTACTGTAACCTACCTTCTTTGTTTACGGACTACATTTCCTTAGAATTCTTCCAATGAACCTCAGTGTGGCATCTGCTTTACCGACGATAAATTGTATATGGTCGTTCCTTATTAAATTACTCCTAATGCATACTCCCAGATAATTTATAAAATTAACTGCGTCCAGTTACATGTACGTTAATGATTATTGTGTGGTACCGAATGGTACCACATTACATTACGACTTATCTTAGAAGATAGGCTAAGGAAAGGGAAACCTACGTTTTTGGCGTTTGTAGATTTGGATAAAGCTTTTGACAATGTCGACTGAAATACACTCTTCCATACTCTGTAGGTATCAGGGGTAAAATATAGGGAGCGAAGAGTTATTCAACCTATACAAAAGCCAGACAGCGGTTATTAGAGTCGAAGGGCAAGAAAGGGAGGCAGAGGTTGGGAAGGGAGAAGGACAGGGATGTAGCCTTTCACCAATGTTGTTCAATCTGTACACTGAGCAGGCAGTGAAGGAGTGGAAGGAGAAATTTGGAGAAGGCATTAAAGTGCAGGGAGAAGAAATAAAAAGTTTCCGGTTTGTCGATGACATAGTAATTCAGAGACCGCAGAAGATCTGGAAGAGCAATTGAATGGGATGGACAGTGTCTTAAAAGGAAGATATAAGATGAACATTAACAAGAGTAAAACGAATGTAATGGAATGTAATGTCAGAAAAACGGGAGATGCTGAAGGAATTAGATTAGGTAATGAGACAATAAAAGTAGTAGATGAATTTTGTTATTTGGGTAGCAAGATAACGTATGATGTCCGAAGTAAAGAAGATATAATATGCAGAATAGCTATGGGGGAAAAAGTGTTTGTAAAGAAGCGAAACTTGTTAACATCCAATATTAGTTTAATGTTAGAAAGTCATTTCTGAAAGCATTTGTCGGGAGTATAGCATTGTATGGGAGTGAAACGTGTACAATAAGAAGTTCAGACAAAAAGATGATAGAAGCTTTTGAAATGTGGTGCTACAGACGAATGATGAAAATTAGATGAGTAGATCACGTAATTAATGAGCCAGTGCTTAACCGAATCGGGTGAGAAAAGGAGTTTATGGCATATCCTGACTAAGAGAAGGGATAGATTGGTTGGACACATTCTGAGACATCAAGGTTGTGGTGTCGCACAATTCCAAAGTGCGCGCCACCTACTTTCGCCGCACGCTGCCATGCAAGCACGGCGCGGCGTTGTTACGACGTCAGCCACGAGCGCCCTCTGCTACAACTCCGCTCGTGGCCACCACTGAACGACATCGTTCACTTGGGACTGAGATAGGAACCAGTTAAGACTTCGGAATCAGATAGGCACCAGAGAAGACCTGGCTATCGGATAGGCACTAGGCAGGCCTCTAGCTGAACTATGTATCAGCATTCTGCAGTACTGAGCTATGTAAAAGTTAAGTATTGTATAAATTCTGTGCAATATATATCTCGTTCTAATTTACTCTAGTGTTTCTAGTTTCTGCTGTCCCGCTGTCTGCTCATCTTCGTACCTGCACAAGCTTGCATCCTTTATTCCTGTGTCGGTCTCTTCCTACTCGGCCACCGACACCTTCGACGGAACGAGACACAAAAGCGGCGACGAGGCTGGGACACAAAAGTGGCGACGAGGATGGGATCCAAAAGTGGCGACGAGGATGGGATCCAAAAAAGGGATTGTCAACTTAGTAATAGAGAGAAGTGTGTAGGGAGAGGGAGACCGAGGGACGAACACAGTAAGCGGATTTAAAAGGATGTACGTTGCCGAACGTATGGTCAGATGAAGGTACTTGCACAGGACAGGGTAGCGTGGAGAGCTGCAGCAAACCTGTCTGCGGACTGAAGACCACAACAACAACAATAACAACCGAATGGTTCGCAATAAACATTGAGCGTCTAAAAGGCGCTTTTGGGAAACCTATGGCAATGTGGCACAGGGTGGAAGGGTCCAGTCGGCACGATTAACCCACGTCTGCTGATAGGAATGTTCCAATGTTTGTTAAGCTTATGGGACTTAACTACGGGGTCATCAGTCGCTAAACTTACAAACTACTTATCAACTAGCTAATACTAAAGACGGCACAAATATCCATGCCCGAGGGGGGATTCGACCCCCGACCGTAGTGGCCGTGCAGACCGTGACTGGAGCGCCTCAGTCACCTCGGCCACCGCGGCCGGCCATTTGCTTTACCGACGATAAATTTTATATAGTCGTTCCATCTCAAATCACTCCTAATGCATACTCCCAGATAATTTATGGAATAAACTGCTTCCAGTTTCATTATCATCTTGTGATGGTGCAGCTCTTGTGTCTTCCGCGCTTGCAGTATTAGATTTGTGGTTGATTGCGTCTTATGGAAGACACTTCTTTGTTTTAATACCCAGACTAGTTCCGGCACTTATTGTGCCGTCTTCCGTGGGTTTCTGGTGTTTATTTTCTATAATAACATGTTACATATTTTGGTTATACAATCGTCTGCACAAGTTATTTGGTTTGACAATTTTGTAAGATATTTTAGGTTGTCAAAACTAATGCATATGAAAATCCTGCGAGTGACACAATGTAAGTACCTCGAATAAATTAGGCCTAAAACATCTTACAAAATTGTCAAACCAAACAATTTGTGCAAACGATTGTATAACCAAAATATGTAACATGTTATTAAAGAAAATAAACACCAGATACCCACGGAAGACGGCACAGTAAGTGCCGAAACCAGTTTGGGTATTAAAACAAAAGAAGTGTCTTGCATAAGGCGGTATCAACCACAATACTTCCCGTTTCATGTACGTTAATGATTATTGTGTGGTACTGAATGGTCCGCAATAAACATTGAGCGTCTAAGGGCGCTTTTGGGAACCCTATGGCAAAGTGACACTGGGTGGCAGGGTCCAGTCGGCACGATTAACCCACGTCTGCTGATAGGAAGCTCGACCGAAGCTCTATTGGAAGTCGACCGCCGCCGCGCCCGTAAGAAAGTGTGGCTAGCAGGTTGTGGCACGTGACGGCGTCCCAGCGCCGCCGCCGCCGCCGCCGGCGTCTGCTGCCCGCTCGCCGCATTAACGAGCGCCGCTTTTTACAAATATGGCGGCCGGGAGAGCGCGCCACGCTCTGAAAAGGCTGCAGTTGCGAGTGGTTGGCCGGCGTACAAATGGGCGGCCGCCGCGCGCGCTGAGAGCGCTATTTGAAACTGTCAATTACCGCGGCTCGCAGCTGCAGCTGCCGCCGCCAACGATCCGGGAATTATTCAGCCGCGCCGCGTCATTAGGGCAGGCCGGCAGCTGCCGCGTTGCCATGGCGACCGGCAAGTGTCTAGGGCGGGACAGGTGCCGCCACCGTCGCGGCGGTGTGCGGGGACAGTCCACACCAGGGAGTGGCGGGGCTCGGCTAAACTAGGAAGGCCTGCGTCTACGTCTCTACCTGCACAATTACTCCGAGAATCACATCCAGATTGCGACCTTCTTTTTATTATTTATTTCGCCTTTAGCAAAAATACACTATTTTAGCCATTTAAATAAACAAAAGAATTTAATCTACTACATTTTGAGCTGCACAGATGGAAATTTTGATTCTTCATCACTGGACATAGCAATCATCATATCCAAACACTTTGTACACCAAGACCCTCTGCATACACTCGCGCATATACCAAGCACTTCGTACTGAATGATCAGAGATTTGTAAAGTACGTGTCTGAAGTTAGATGCCGGCCGCGGTGGCCGAGGGGACTGAGGCGCTCCAGTCACGGTCTGCACGGCCACTACGGTCGGGGGTTCGAATCCCCCCTCGGGCATGGATATTTGTGCCGTCCTTAGTGTTAGCTAGTTCATAAGTAGTACGTAAGCTTAAGGACTGATGACCCCGTAGTTCAGTCCTATAAGTTCTACAAACATTTGAACATTTTGAAGTTAAATGCTTATGTACCAAACTAGTTGTAAAATTGTCCCTTCTTCATTGTTTTTACAGGCCCACAGTTATTTTGTCATACCCTCAGACAACTCGCTGAAATAAATCTTATCAGACATCCAAGCATTGCTTTGTCTGTCATTACTAGAAGGGTGGATGACACTTGTTGGGAGAGGAACTCTAAGTTTCCGAAGTTCTGCAAAAAATCTGTTATCTGTTGTGACCATACCTAGGACAGGCGAATATTAAATGATTCATGTTAGAATGCGACTTTTCGTGATCTTCACGTGTTGACCGAACTATACTGTATTTGCGGAACACAGCGTACACATATTGAACTATATGCGGCAGTGCTGGAGAAATATGGCTCTATGTAGTGTTGGTGTCGAAACGTACACGTCTGCTTTAATTCCAGGGGACTAAAACAGCTCTAAATAGTATCCTGTACCTGTGATGATACAGTCACTCTACGCATACGCTAAAATTTTCGTGCCGGCAGCAGTGGCTGAGCGGTCTGCGGCGTGCCAGTCACGGTCTGCAAGGCTGCTGCGGTCCGGGATTCCAATCCCCCCTCGAGATTATATGTTTGTGCCGTCTTTGGTATATGTTAGTTCATAGTAGTTTGCAAGTTTAGGGACTGATGACCCCGTAGTTTAGTTCCGTAAGCTCTACAAATATTTGAACATTTTTATAATTTTCGAAATACGAGGGGCAGTTGGAAAATAAGTTTTCCCTGTCGATTGTGGGTAGAGTTGTGTATGAAAGGAAAAGAATGGAATGAGATAGTAAATATAAGACGTATCTTTATTTTTCTACATAATTTCCAAGTACCTTGAGACATTTGTCAAAACGTTTTATTAACTTCAAAAAGTCTCTGAAGAGCGATAATATGCCACTTAACTATAACATTGTGTCGAGCCAAGCAGTTGGAGAATATAAGAAAAAAACCAACAAACAAACTAGCGATCTTGGCTGAAGAAAGTGTGTTTTATGTAAATTTTTATCGCTCTCAATATGCATAAATCGCCATTTAACTATAAGATTGTATCTAGTCAGGCAGTTGGAGAATGTAAGAAAAAAGCAACAAATAAACTAGCTATCTTGGCTGAAGTAAGTGTGTTTTATGTAAATTTTGATCGCTCTTCATAGGCATAATATGCCACTTCACGATAACATTGTGCCTAGCCAGGGAGTTAGAGAATATAAGAAAAAACCAACAAATAAACTAGCGATCTCGGCTGAAATAAGTATGTTTTATGTAACATTAAAATGACCCGTGTGTTGGCTACAATAAAATCTGGATTAGGCTATCTTTACCGAATATGTAGTGCAAACGAATAGTGAGGGAAAGCAGCCAAACGAACTACCACACAAGATAGCCCGTTCCTCCTACTCTACTGATTACTAATTGAACTGATTTAATTTCGGAACAATCATACACACGAACGTTTTGCAGATTATAGGAATTACACAATGAAACAGTACAAATAAAAAATTAAATAAAAAACCCGGTCGCTAGCCCCATAGACCAAATGTAACGTAGACTGAGCGAATTCCTATCTATGCCGTGTTATCGTTTGAAACCAACATCTAAAATTTCCCAGAGTCACGTGACTGAGTTTTCGTCGTTCTGACCAACAGTTTTTCTCTTTTAGAGGTGAAATCAAGCGTTGATTTTATGAATAATACAACTTCTCGTACTCCAATTATACATGTAGTAGTAGTGGTAACGTAATTTCTCCAAGTTAATGGTGTTATCACGGTGATGGCGTTTTTACATGTTCCCATGTGAAAAGTATTTCCAGTTATTTTTCACAAGCAACGGAAATATAGATCCTCAATATTTATGTCGCACTATAAATCTTTAACTTTATCCCAATTGATGAATGTGATTATCGATGGTAAACTTATTGCTGATGGTCTTGGCCGAATTTATGTGCCAGCAAATAAGCCATATCTGGTGTAGATCTGGTTGCAATAACGTTATACAAAACTAGAGATACATACAGACTATTAATTATAGGTACCTACAAAATCGCGTCTTGTTGAGTGCATCGATAAAATTTCGTCATCGCATTATTATTTAAAGTAAATAGCCAATATTATGTTTGTTTTATGTTTTGACAGGACTGTATGTGGGAAAAGTTATATAACCGCTTGTATTGTATTAATATCGGGCATAAAAACAGCGAAACATTTCACAAGTATTGATTTTAAAGTATTTCTACTCCTGTGTAAGCTACAAAGTAAAGGACTCATAATATAACAAAACTAATCATTCGCTTAAATGCAGCAGTCTTGATACTTGCAAAAAGAACTGCTAATACTTTTCATCTAAGAACGACACATTTAAAACGTGTAACCATCACATTAATAATGGGAATTGCGGTGAATTAACGCTAATTGTACTAATAAATGTGTAAAGGAATACGATAATACGTTTTATTGTTAAAATCTACGTTTATTTCCCCTGCAAAGGAGAAGAATTAAAACTGTTCACGTTGTTCGTAATGATGAAAACGGCTTCCTGCTCCGAGTCACGTGACTTAGATGTTGGTCTGAATATAATGACGTCACGGGCAGTCTATATTATCTTTGGTCTATGGCCAGCCCAATGTGGCGCCCAGAATGATTAGTAATTATCCAAGACAATTATTAATGGGCAATTACACACCTTAGTGTTGCATAAAAGAAGGTTGACAAACACTTTTGCAATTGAATATTTTTACGAAAAATGATCCCTTGGTTTTATCAGTTTATAGTGAGAAAGAAACTAAAACACGTAATAATTATGAAATGAACTGATTTATCTCGGAAACAGTGTTGGAACGGAGACCAATGTTGCACTCAACGTCCCCTCACTAACACACACCTCCAGAGAATTACACGGTGGGCACCAAAACACTTGAGTGACAGAATAATTAATATTAAGATTATCAAGAAAGAGAATACTCAGAATATCTTGCAACTAGATCACAACACCTGGACAACGTCGAAATACGAACCAAATCAAATCTACACACAAAATTTACACCAATGAAATATTAAATAGTGATCAATCAATTATTTCAGAATTAATATTTTTTATTGCCTTGTTACTTAGATGTGCCATCTTTGTTTTGTTTTACAAGAAAGCAGTTCTCTCATTCCAAAAATTTAATACGTTGAAATTAGCTTTAAGTTAAAACCTTAGTTATTTAAAAATGCTCTTTATAGCTTGGCACTGAATTTAATATTCTTTTCACTTTCAACAACACTCGGGAAACTTCTGGAAAGGATAGGACCCTACTTGGTAACAATGTCCTAGTACAATGACGCGGTACAAGTTCTTCAAATTTTAGGTTATTATTAGAAAAATAGTTTCTGAGTCACATAACTGGGTAACGCCTTACAAAATGTCTCAACTCTGTGTGGTGTGGTCGGAAATTATTGGAGCGATCTTACATTGCGTTCTCATTGTTGAAGAGCAGGACGGGGCCGACTGCGACAATGCTGCGGGACAAAATATAGGCATGGATCCAATCCACTGAGCAATTTAAGGGGAGAATCTTGACATATACAGATGAACTGCCGTGGGCTCCCACTCATATTGGAAACATGTGCGCTAATTATGGAAATCCGCCAACAAGGCCTGGAGACTGCAAAGAGCGAGGCGCTGCACGCTCCCGCGCACTTGCTAGCTTAACGACAGATCGACCACATATCACACACACCAAAGATGTTTCCTACTCTTTCCCTATCGACGATTATCCATATATATATATATATATATATATATATATATATATATATATATATATATATATATATATAGATAATAAATTCACATAAACATACTAAACAATACCATAATATACCGGGTGATCAAAAAGCAAAAAGTCAGTATAAATTTGAAAACTTAATAAATCACGGAATAATGTAGACAGAGAGGTAAAAATTGACACACATGCTTGAAATGACATGGGGTTTTACTAGAACAAAAAAAATTAAAAAAAAATTCACTGTAATGTTTTAAAAGTAAACGCGTTTTGCTACTTCGAATGGTTTTATTTTTATATTTATAAGTCACCCATACGCGTTTCGCCTTTGCCTCAAGGCACCATTAGTGGGTGTCAGCACTTGCTACTCCACGTCAGTCTCTTTCTGGCAACGAGGTCGAAAGGTTATACTGTTTTCTGAAACACATTGCAGTTTTCTGGTTCTGGAAACAGTATAACCTTTCGACCTGGTTGCCAGAAAGAGACTGACGTGAAGTAGCAAGTTCTGACACCCACTGATGATGCCTTGAAGCAAAGGCGTAACGCGTATGGGTGACTTATAAATATAAAAATAAAACCCTTCATTCCCAGTAGCAAAAGGCGTTTACTTTAAAAACATTACAGTGAAATACAATTCAGCTGCTGCTCAAAATGGCCACTGCAAGCAACGTATTAATTAAAAAAATGTTCGACAGATGGCGCTTCATCTGATCAGGAATGCAGTAATTAGCATAACAAATTAAGACAAAGCAGAGTTGATGTTCTTTACAGGAAATTCTCAATATGTTCACCATCATTCCTCAATAGTAGCTGTGGTCGAGGAATAATGTTCTGAACAGCACTGTAAAGCATGTCCGGAGCTATGATGAGACATTGGCGTCGAGATGTTGTCTTTCAGCATCCCTAGAGATGCCGGTCAATCACGATACACTTGCGACTTCAGGTAACCCCAAAGCCAATAATCGCACGGACTGAGGTCTGGGGACATGGGAGGCCAAGCATGACGCAAGTGGCGGCTGAGCACCAAACGACGCGCGAAAGAGATCTTTCACGCGTCTAGCATTATGGGGTGGAGCGCCATCCTGCATAAAAATCGTACGTTCCAGCAGGTGTTTATCAGCCAGACTGGGGATGATGCGATTCTGTAACATGTCGGCGTACCTCTCACCCGTCATGGTGGCAGTTACAATACCACAATCAAGCAGTTCGTCGAAGAAAAAAGGCCCGATAACGGTAGATGTGGTAAACCCAACCCATAGCGTGACTTTCTCGTCGTGCAATGGAGTTTCCATGATAGTTTTCGGATTTTCGATAGCCCAAATTCTGCAGTTGTGGCGTTGACAGACCCTCGGAGCGTGAAATGAGCTTCGTCCGTCCACAACACATTCCTGAACCAATCATCTTCAGCCATCTTTTCAAATGCCCACACCGCAAATGCCCTCCGCTTCACTAATCGCCAGGTAACAGTTCATAATGCCGATGGATATTGTAAGGATAGCTTCGGAGGGTACGCCCAAGTGCCAACCAAACAGTAGTGTATGGAATGCCGGTGAGACGTGCGATTGCACTAGCGCTGACTTCCCCGTGCATAGACGAACCTGCTACAGTCTCCATTTCTTCCTGAACTGTCTCAGGAGCATTACACCTTGTGCTCGGTCGGCCAATACGGAGTCTATCATCTAAACAACCCGTGGCTTCGAACTTCGAAATCATTCTCGCCACAGCTGTATTTGTCAACGGACCTTTACCGTTCGAATCCCCTTCCTGCGGCGATAGGATCGTAACGCAAAACTAGCACAGTCCCCATTCTGATAATACAGCTTCACTAAAACCGCCTTTTCAGGTAACGTCCACATACAGCTCATTTTATACGCGACTTTCGTGCGCAGGCACTGACGTTTTCCTGTCCAGCGCCATCTGTAGGTCATTTTTTGAACACTTTTTTTCTTTTTCTTTTTCTTTTTCTTTTTTTGTTGTAATAAAACCCTATGTCATTCCAAGTATGTGTGTCAATTTTTACCTCTCTATCGACATTATTCCGTGATTTATTAAGTCTTCAAATTTTATGATAATAAGATTTAACAAAGCCTATATACATTTAAAATTTGATACATATTTGAAATACACAACTGGATGCTAACGTCACGAGCGAACTATGCTGTATTAGCCGAACAGAGCATACACGTATTGGACTATGTGCGGCACTGCTGGAGAAATATGGCTCTATGTAGTGTTAGGGTCGAAACGTACACGTCTGCTTCAATTCCAGGGAACTAAAATAGCTCTAAATAATACCTAGTACCTGTAATGCTACAGTCACTGTACGCATACGCTAAATTTTGCGAAATACGATGGGAGTTGGAAAATAAGTTTCCCCTGTCGACTGTGGGCAGAGTTGTTCATGAAAGGAAAATAATACAATCGGATATTAAAGATAAGATGCAGTGGCGGCTCGTACAAAATATGACCAGTGTGCTACAATATTACAAAAATAAGCAGGAAACAAAATATACTAAAATAAAAAGCACGACTTAAAATTGTTGTGATATTAGCTTCACCTAATGAACTAAGATCAAGTATGTTATTTACATGTTTATGATTTCCTTTAAGTTTTTTTCATTAATGCATTAAGTTGCCTGAGGTCTTTCCCTGCCACTGTACTCCACGCATCACTGTTCCCAAACAACAAACATGGAAAGCAAAAAAGTGCATTGCGAATATAACATCCGAAAATCCAACTGTTTTCATACACTTTCGTTCTAAATTTCCTCATGTACTCACTTTTCTTGCCACCTCCATGCTGCTCGCACAGTACGTAACGCGCACTTCCACGAAGAAATACACCGCGAAACACTTTTTCAGCGAACGCACAAAGCGTGACTGACAATGGAAAATAACGGAGCTTAGCAACATCCCCACCACGTCATCTGCGTTCTACACAAGCGACCAATGAAACTGCTCGGCTGCAAAGCGCAGTTTCACTCGCATGTTGGCTAAACATTGCTAATGTTGTTTGTGATTGAAGTTTTACGTCAAACACGTCAACCTTTGTATGATTTCCTTTAATTAAATACCAATTAATACTGTATTGACAGTAAGACTTTCAGGGTAATTTATAACAGCGTTGCCAACTGCATGTATTCACTACAGGTAGTAAATATAACGTTTAAAAAAATATTAATTTTATTTACAAAAATTAAAAATTTAAACTCAGAGGTATTTGTATACGAGCCTCACACAAGTAGGTTTGAGAGACAACACGCAAGTTGCCTGATCCAGCGCGCTATTTGACTCTGTATGCCGCAATATTCGTCGTATACTATTCTTCCGCAACCGTTACACGCAGAGCGAAGAGAAATATTGATCTGGTGCTGCAGTCGGTCTCAGCACACATGATCCGCCAGGACTGACGTCACGTCTGCGCATGTGCATTAGCGAAGAGACAACTGCGCCGCCTCTCTGCGCACTCACCAGCACGGCTGAATCCCACTTCAGCACACGGAGCTGCTTTCCAGCTATCGCGGCGAGAGCGCTCCAAAATGCGTTTTCATCCTTATTACTAGCATTCTAATACGCATTGGAAGGGAATTGGAATAATTTTATTGTGATATCTGGCTCGCATTCCAGAAGAAAGGATGTAATTTTAAAACTATTTCTCGCTTAAATTCGAAGAGAAATGGCATAATTTTAGTAATATAATTACAGTGTGCTGCAGCACCTTAGCACATTATCACCAGCCGCCACTGATAAGACGTATCTTTATTTTTCTACATAATTTCCAAGTATATTGAGATATTTGTCAAACCTTTTTATTAACTTAAAGAAACCATCGAGGAAAAAATCACGGCGTTGCATACGGAAGAAGCGTTGAACGTATATGGGCGGAAGACGACACAGCAGGTGAACGCGCACGTGCAAGACACCGATACACCATTGGGTGGAGGTCTACCTTGAATACGGCAATGACTTTCTGTTTTGGATGGTGAAGGGGACTGAAACGTGGGTCCACCACTACACGCTCCAATCGAATGCCGCATCCATGGAGTGGAACATCCGTCTTCACCTGCCCTAAAGAAGTCAAAAGCATTCCGTCTGCACGTAAAATACTACCCACCGTTGTCTGGAACGCCCAAGGAGTTTTGTTGCTGGACTTTTTGGGGGATGCAACCATCAATGCTGCGCGTTACTGTCAATCTGACGAAATTGAAAGAGGCGATACGGAAAAGACGGCCTAGCCTTCTAAGATATGGGTTTCTGCTGTTGGCTGACAATGCGAGACCACAATCAGCGACGAAAACGCAAAACCATATTGCAACTATTGGTTTGGAGCTCCTACACCACCCAGCATACATTCCTGATCTCACACCAATTGACTTCCATCAGTTTACAGCTCGCAAAAAGCGGTAAAGCCAGGTTTGGGTCCTGGCGCAGCACAGATTATCATGTGCAGCCATTTGGTAAAACATCTACGCCTAATACAATGTAGCTGTTAAAAAATTGCATTTGCGAATATTTTCGTCGTAATTGTGAAAGACGAACGTCTGTCTTCTTACATATATTTTTTTTTATAAAATTGTAATTTATTTGATATCGGTATATTAGCATTTTGTTAAAACTAGAATTCCACTCTTTTCAACGCATCAGGAATTGCATTTTTATTTCATGTTTTAAAATACTAGTTTCTGAAATGTGTGTTAATATTGCTAGGATTTTGTTATTTTAATAATTTATTATTGTGGTTATGAATGTGACAATAAGTACAGCTTCTCCGCTACGCCAGTCCCTCTGAGAATGTGTACTTGTTTTGCTTTTATGCGGATGTGCAAGGATCTAATGGCTGTCTGAATGTGGGTGGTGAAAGCTCGCTTTGCATAGTTCTCTCTGGCTCAGAGTCGATAGTTAGTCATTACCAACCCCTGCTGCTGATGCGACCAAGGAGGTTTCTACACCCCTTGGTCACAAGCCAATCGACATGCCCTTCCCAGGGCGAGTCTCACGATCTTCTCTCCCCACCATCGCTGTTATCTCGGGTTTCCCAGTTTCCGGTAGCTTTCCCGCCTCCTGGGCACTCGATTTTCACTTTGTGCTCGGACCGCGGTGAGGTAAGGTTGGTTCTGCTCTTGTGTCTGCAGAGATGGTAGCGATTCGTTGTATAGCATGTTCAACTTAGACTCTTGAACTTAGATTCATTTTTTGGAATATTTTTTCCGTACGTGGGCCGAAATATGTCCTAGTTTTTCAATCCAGTGATTTCCAACAGATAAATATGTATCTGTTACTAGTTGCACTTTAATAATGGCCTGGTATATTCAAACATTTTGTGATTATGTGGCGGTGTACGAACTCTGTGCAAATACTTTCTAGCTTTGTGGGGCCCAATTTCTAACAGGCGATATGTTAATTTTTGTAGAGTGCATGTAAAAATCTTTCTTATCGTTTCCTTCCATCACTGATATGTGTTCCATGTGGTTGGTTCTTGGAACAAAGCCTTCAGCTTCCACTATTGTTTGTTCCCTGCCCATCAGGCAAGTAACTATGCGTGTATCATTCTGATTTCCACTAACATTTCGCGATCTTCTCTCCCCGCCTATTTTAATTTTGCTGTTTCTTCTCCGAAAATGTAGGATGTACTCAATCTTCGTCATTAATTACCTCTGAGTCTTCTACAACTCCCTTAAGTGGCTTGCTTATGAAATTCTATGTATTTCTAGGAGTTGCATGCCATAGTTAATTTTCTTTATTTTTCGGAGATTGAATTTATTCATTTTTATCGGTTTTCGAAACCACATGGGTCCGAACTCCGACTTCAGGGGTTTGCAGCTAGTCACCTGAATTCACGCCAGTTCTCATTAAACCAGTGCCTAGATAGTTTATTCTCAGATTGCAACTTAAGAGTCCACCGTGATTTTGTGTAATGAATCCGATTTTTAACCACTTAACCTTCAGTGGAGTGCGATCATGTAACGTAGCCGAGTGTCGCCGTTAGCGTGTTTGCTCGCGGTCTAATCTAAATGTAACTTAACTTTGCTATACTCATGCACCATCTCATATCAGGCACGACAGACCAGACCCATCTTCGCATATATTTATTGTATATTGTGATGTGTGGTACCTCTGGGTTTGCTGAATTTCGCCTACGATAGCGGCGCCTGCTTCTGCCTCACTTCAGCATGCTAATTTTGGTGACTTTCGCTGTTGCATTGCGTGTGTGTGTGAGCGAGTGAGTGTTGTTTGTAAATTCTCTCCCCAGTAGCGTTACGTTCTGTGTAATTTATGTTAAATTCAATGCTGGGCATCGTCAGTATTAGACTATGTAAAAAGGAGATGCATTTTTATTGTATTAACAAAATTGGTTCCCCATTTTGCTTGCTTTCGACGTGAATAAACAAGTTAACTTCAGGATAATTTTGACTTGCCTATAAATTGTAGTTTTAGAGCACCTTCCCCCTTTTTTATTTAATATTCTTTTTCACCAGTGCTGAGAACAAGCACAGATGCAATTTTCTATGTTTAAGTTCCGTTGCGCCATTAATGTTTTTCTTAGCCACCTTTATGAAATAACTTTAATTGTGGTGGTTTGTTTATTAATGTCTGTGTGTAATTTCGTGTGAGCTGATACGTATATTGGCCACTGTGTCGTTAACTTCCTCTTATTAGAGTAATTTGAAGCAAGTCAGTTCTCAATTTGGGTCAGGGAACAAGTTTTTGCAGCAGGGAGTAGCCGCTAGCTCACACGGGTCTTTTGCTAAGTTTACTGCTAAAATTAAGCTTTTTTATAACAGTAAATTCTTATCTGGGTACGTACAGTGGCCCACTTTTAACTGTCACCTTTGTTTCAGGAGCCTGCGGCAGGCAATGTTGCCAAATGTCGGGTAATTTAGTGATGCCGAATTTCACGTAACTCAAGAATTTTTGAGATTCTTTTAAATTTCGTATTTTCACGTCGGAAATTAGGAGGAGGTACTATAGGCGGTGGGGTACTATAGCACAGTAAATATGGTAAACATTTACGATACTGAGACCTTAATTCCATTTCGCTATCTTACAACACGTATTAATCGTCAGCTCAAAGTACGAGGGTCAAGTCAGTATGTAAGTCGCAAACTGAGGCAGACACGCAAGTACTGCGCACTGCGCAGGGGTATTTCTCTTGCACTGCGACACATCCGTCTTGTGCGTTGCTGCAGTTATAGGAGCCAAATAAAGTTACAGCTCAAGAATGTCACTTATAGGATGCAAAAGCTGCCATTAAAAGTCCAGGCTCCAGGATTTTAAAACCTTCTCGAACGATGGAACTAGTTGCTGGTAGAACGTCCGGGTTATAAGGCCGTGGTCCATAAAACCTTCCAGTTTCACCTAACGTTTCATCCAGAGTTGCGCTGGACATCCTCAAAGGTCTTCTTACTTGCATTGAGTCTTACCGACTGATGAGTCAGGTGTCTGAGAGCGCCATATATACTGCGAAAAGTGGGCGTGGTCAAGCTGTTACGTTATCAGCAGAGATAGTCCTTGTCAAAGATAAAACATCACTACCGATTGCAATCGGTCAGAGATAAAACTTGTCGATCTTTCAAGTTCATATGTCGCTAAGTTTCTTAGCTTCTTCTTTTAACATATTCCATATTCTGCTAACACTCATTGGATCGCGACCAACGCGAGCAACAGTGTCACGACACGATAAACCGCCATCGCGCTATGCTACAATCCGACTTTTATCAAAGTCGGAAACGTGATGATACGCATTTGTCCTTCTTACACGAGGCAACACAACAAAGTTTCACCAGGCAACGCCAGTCAACTGCTGCTTGTGTATGAGAAATCGGTTGGAAACTTTCCTCGTGTCAGCAGGTTATAGATGTCGCCACCGGCGCAAACCTTGTGTGAATGCTCTGAAAAGCTAATCATTTGCATATCACAGAATCTTCTTCCTTTTGGTTAAATTTCGCGTCTGTAGCACGTCATCTTCATGATGTAGCAATTTTTATGCCCAGGAATCTATTATGATTATCAGATGTCCTATGTGTGTGTTAAAAATTTATTCCCATTCTCTGTCAAAGAAATTTCCCAACTAGATCTCGCCGCAACGAAACACGCCTATCTTTTAATGATTTCCATCACAACTCGTGCAATAACTCCGTAACCTTCTCTACCCTATATTGCAACAATGTAAAACGAACAGTCCTTCTCTGTTCTCTATATCCTCCTTCAGTCTGACTTAGTGGAAATCCCGTAATGCGTAGCAATACTCCAGTTTCTTTATTAGAACTGTTGCATCGTCTGCACCGTGCTCTGCCAATGAAAAGTAACTTTTGGTTCTTTGCCGTTTAAGTTTAGTTCCAAGGCATTCAGTTGAAGTTACTGGCTGTAGATTTCACTGATTTACCGTGTAAATGAAATTTAACCGATTTCTCTTAGTGCTTTTGTGGCTAACGACACATTTCTCATTATTTAGGGGCAATTCCAAATTTTCTCAGCATGCAGATACTTAAATCGTTTCCAAGCTGCATAATATCTTCCTGCTCACTTTACTACCCGATAAACGACAGCATCGTCGGCGAAAAGTCTAAGAGAGCTGCTTAAATTGTCTCCTAAGTCGTTCATACAGACAAGGAACAGTATGGGCCCTATAACAGTTCGCTGAGGGACGCCAAAGATTGTAAGGTAACCCTTACATGTTAAGCGAATGAAAACTATATTTTGAGAAATTTATTCGTTTAAAAATCTGTGAAATGTCTACGTAATTTTTATGTTACATAAATGTCACCTCTTTGATCATGTACAGAGTAATAAGTGTGTAATCTATGAAAACGTAATGATTTGTTGCCATCTTTTCAGTATAATGTATATTGTATTTGTCAATGTTTATTTTTTAACAACTGTTTTTAAGTGAATTTTGTACTAGTTGTATTTATTTATGTCGTCTTTTTTAATTGTGTAAAATGTTTTGCTTTGTGTAGAAATTGAAAGACATATAGTTGCCTAAAACAGCTTATCTCAGACCAAAGACAGTGTTAGACTGTGACGCTTGCTATTATAGTTGCAGCGCAGGCAGCACAGCAGTATCTTTCGTCACGTGACAATTCTCAGGCGTACGTATCGCGGTTCGCAGAGTGCTCAAGCTGATAGTGAGACAGTATTATTTTGAAAGTGAAATGTATTACAAGTACGTTGCTTGCAGTGGCCATTTGGGCAGCAGCTGAATATTATGTATTTCACTGTAATGTTTTTAAAGGAAACGCCTTTTGCTACTGCAAATGAAGGGTTTTATTTTTATAAGTCACCCATACGCGTTTCGCATTTGTCACAAGGCATCATCAGTGGGTGTCCTGAAATATTTCAGGACACCCACTGATGATGCCTTGTGACAAAGGCAAAAAGCGTATGGGTGACTTATAAAAATAAAACCCTTCATTTGCAGTAGCAAAAGGCGTTTCCTTTAAAAAAATTACAGTGAAATACATAATGTATTACAAGTGTTGAAAGTAAAAAGGTGAAATATTTCAAATTAACAAGTTATTCGTTCGCCCTGCTCAAGGCAGAATTCGTGTGTGCAAAATCCGTTTCCGTCGTGTCGTACGGAACGGGTATAGCGTGGTCGCAGACGCTAGCGGTCACGGATAAATACCCGATATGCGAAAATAAATCATCATACTGCTGTTAAGCTACGGTAGGAGGAGCAAAGCTAATATTCAGTGTTTAAGAGAAATCTTGTAAGCTGATGATGATATTGGAGAGAAACCATTGTGAATGAAATTGTAATGGACATTGCTGGACAATTAATTGAGATAAGTAGCAACTGTATATGCATGACAAACTATTTGTAGTTAATGTTAAATGTAACTGTGCTTGCTTAACTGAATATTTTCAAATATAAAGTTGAAGTTTCGTAACATCCCTACGTCGGTGATGCTGTGTCCCTTCTTACGTGCGAGCAACGTAACAGCCCGTTCAAACTCACTTTAATGGCGATGAGCCTGCATTGTAGCAGTAGTAACCGGTGTAGCGCCTGCGGCTTACACTTTTTCTCTTATGTAGCCGTTACCGACCGCAGCGTCTTCCTCTTATTAGATTAATACTTGTTTCATAGATCATAAATACATTTCTCAATGCTGTGAAACGTGTCAGTTTAACAAATGGCGTCTATACATGACACTCAACATTATAAGTATTTTTTATGTATTTTAATGGTATTGCCAAGTTTTATCTGAAAATTCATCTAGATAATAGAAGGAGTTACCATTCAGAAATACTTTTAATTTCTTTTTAAATAAGAGTTGGCTATTTGTCAGACTTCTGATGCAACTTGGTAAGTGACTGAAGACTTTTGTCGCAGCATAATTCACCCCTTTCTGTGGTCAAAGCTATAGCTAAACTTGAGTCGTGAATATCACCCTTTTTCCTAGTGTTGTAGCTGTGCACATTACAAGTACCCATACGCCAACACCACATCGGCCTACACAGCATGTGTAAATACGTGTGCTATGTTTACACGCTACAATACAGTAAAAACTTGGCCAGAATATCACAGTGAGAACCTCAATGTAAACTAAATCAGGATTTCAAAACTTGAACATCAACACTCTATTGCTAACATTTGGTAAGTGCACCCGTAGCAACCCAAAACAACCGGTGTACCAACAAAAGAAACGAATATGCATTGAACCCAGCCGTATATCTGCACTCAAAATTTTTGAGCATTTTTATTGATATTAGTCTACTCTACCAACTCCTAAAATACTTACCATTCCTCCTGAAACACCTGTATATGTAGATATACCTCATAGCGAGATTGGTACACTGAGAATAACATTTATTCCATACCTATATCAACTTTGTTACGTTAAAATTTCAGTATTTCAATGTAATCTGCATATGTCATAGATCGGGTAATAGTTTTGCAGGGCAATACAGCAATATATGAGCAAGGGAACATGGGGTATAGTGAACAAATAATCCAAATTTCGCTATAAATCGACTTTGGTTTATTCCAATGACACTGTAATGCATGGGATAAATAGATACTTGCCTGCACATTGCAGAGCACAACTTTCACATCTGAGAACTATAAGTATCAGTAATTATAACCAGAAAGTAACCTTACATTTGATTGACTGTGCCCCGAATGTGAGGTAGACTGAAAAAGGTCATGGGGTACAGTGATACAAACACTTGTAGCTTTTCAACTTACAGTATTTATCTGGTTGTTAACCAAAGACACATTATCATAGTAATTACTGGCCATTATCACTTAAAAAACTACACTTATGCCACTAAATTGATATACGCTATTAGACTTTATGTAGAGGGTAATTACAATTACACTTTCAAAATGCTATTAAAATAACACCACTGATCAGAATTACGTCACATTGCAACGGAACACTGTTGGAGAAGGAAGGAAAACGTGAGAGAGAAGAAAAATAAATAGTGAGAAAATTGATCAATAGATGGTGCTGTAAGCCTCATAATTTAATAGTGGTCGACTACAAATGACAAATTAATCATGCAACAACGCTTAAGGAGTGAGACGTTAAACAAGCTGTACTACTCAGTGTGCATGGGTGTACAGATGTGTGACACTATTAGTCAGGTAAGCCCATCCACCATGGCAAGGTCATATCACATCGGATGCGATTCTAACTTTTATTTTATCTGAAAGTAGCAGTTCAGTAGAAAAGTGTAAAAGATTCTTGTAAAAAGCGCTTAGTGACGCGGTATCGGAAGCCTCCGACCGCGACAATTACAAACAACGCGCCGATACCACGCGTCGTTCCAAGCAGTTCACACCGCCAATGTCTTATCAGCCATTTACAACCGCTTGCTAAAAGAACACTGGAAAGTAGCACAGGTCACACCAATATTCAAGAAAGGCAATAGGAGAAACCCACTAAACTCCAGGCCTATTTTATTGACATCAATTTGCAGCAGGGTTTTGGAACGTAACCTGTATTCAAATATTATGAATCATCTCGAACAGTATGATCTATTGACCCAAGGTCAACACGGATTTAGAAAATATCGTTCATGCGAAACGCGACTAGCTCTTTTCTCACACGAAGTGATGAGTGCTTTCGACAAAGGATATCAAATTGATTCCGTATTTCTGGATTTCCGGAAGGCTTTTGACATCGTACCTCACAAACGGCTTTTAATCAAATTGCGTGGTTATGGAATATCGCCCTAGATTTGTGACTGGATAGGGGATTTCCTGTAAGAGAGGACACAGATTGTAGTAATCGATGGTAAGGCATGGACTAAAACAGAGATAGCCAGCGTTCCACAGGGTAGTGTTATTGGTCCTCTGCTCTTTCTTATCTACAGAAACGATTTGGAAAAAACTCTGAGCAGCTCTCTTAGGTTGTTTGCAGATGACGCCGTCATTTATCGTCTAGCAGAGTCATCTGAAGATCAAAACCAACTGCAGAACGATCTAAATAAGATATCAGTTTGTTGTAAAAATTGGCAATTGACTATAAGTAAGGAGAGGTGTGAAGTCGTTCACCTGAGTACGAAAAGAGATCCATTAATCTTTGTTTACATAATATATCGATCAAATGTGAAGGCTGTAAACTCCTCTAAATACCTAGGAATTACTATCACATTTGATTTAAACTGGAAAGAACAAGTAGATAATGTCGTAGATAAGTCGAACCAGAGACTGCGTTTTACTGGCAGAACTCTTAAAAGAAACTATAGAACTACTAAAGAGACTGCATACATCACGCTTGTCCGTCCTAATTTGGAGTATTGTTGCCCAGTGTGGGATCCTTATCAACTGGGTTTGACGGAAGCCATTGATTTACATAGGTAGAAATGATCATCAGAATGAAATACAAGAAATCAGAGCTCGAACGGAGAGATTCAGGTGTTCTTTCTTCCCGCGCGATATTCGAGAATAGAATGCTAGATGAACAGTATAAAGGTGGTTCGATGAACCCTCTGCCAGGCTATTTAATGTGAATTGCAGAGTATCCCATGTAAATGTAAATGTAAAAAATGTCTGACGAGGGCGCTGTGAAGACCATGCGAGGATTCAGCCAACGAGTGCCAAGCGTCTTCCACTGTGTGCTACATCCCTGAAGCCTTCTGTCTCATTTGTGGCACTCATCTGAATGAATATTCATCTTGTCTAGTCATCGTAATAATAATTTCGCGTCACTTATTGGCCTGGTGCAAGCCACTTCGTGACTTGCGTGTCCCTAGCCTTCCCCAGTTATCCAACCGGGCAAAGGTAAGGGGACCTACAGCTTAACGTGGAATCCGAACCACGTGTCGTTTCTGACGACTCCTCACTTCGTTGAGAGGGGAAGGATGGGTTGAAACGCAAACCGATCGTGTTTCTAACCCGGGACCCTTCAGTCTCCAGTCGATAGCTTTACCCCAATACCACTTTTTTTTCCCGGGCCTCCGTCTCCCCTTCTAGCTCGTCCTTGCCCTCTCCAGCAATGACTTCTTTGGCGAGCTTCACAATTGTAATGCAAAAAGTACGTCTCTCATCTTTCTGGTTTTAAAGTTATCTTTCAGGATATGTTATTTTCACGAGTGTTTACGTTAAAACATTTTCATCCCTTGTCAATGCTATACCACCGGACCCGACTGTCTAGTCATTACGAGGTTATGCTAGAACGTGTATCTTTCTTACTTGCAAATTTGCAACTATGATGTGTAAAGCATTGTGTACCATCCAAGACGCTGCAACAAACTGTTTACAGAAATACAGATTGTCCATAGAGTACCTTAACAGTTTCAAAACTTTATTAACACGGCAGTTGTTGAAATATCTTTACAAAACGTGTTTTATTGTAATTGCTGTTTACTCAAGCTATTATGTATAGTAAAATTTTGTGTTTCAGAGACTCTGTTGTTGGAAGCAACTGAACGTCTATAAAATGGCAATCACTCAAGAGAAGGTCCTGGTTTATTGAGACAAAAACGGGCGTCCAGACTCAACGAAACTACAGAACGAAGTATGGAAGAGATCCACCATCGCGCCCTACAATTCTTCCATGGCACAAAAAATTTATGGAGACTGGGTCTGTGTTGGATAAAGGAAGGAGCAGTCAAACAAGAAGATCTTCATTCGCACTGTTGCCAGATAGTTGTAACTACCACGCTCAACTGTGCAGAAGGTCCTCCTCAAATATCTACGGTTGTACGCTTACAGAGTGCAACTGTTATAGACACTTGAGCCAAATGACAAGCGAAAAGGAACAGAGTTTGCATTCAACGTGCTGGAACGCATTTCGGAGGATGAAGCGTTCCTCCAGCGAGATTGTTTCAGTGACGAGGCAACGTTTCATGTTCCTGGAACAGTGTGAGCTTCTGGGGATAAGAACACTCCGACTAGGATGCTTCACCGGGATAGTCCAGAAGTGAATGTGTGTTGTGGAATCATGTGCATCCGAATAATTGTTCCATTTTTCTTCTATGAGTCAACAATTACTGCAGATGCTTACCTCGACTTTCTGTCCGAATCTTTGGCACCACAAGTGATTGACAAACAACCAACTATCAATATCCAGAAATATGGTGCACCACCACACTGGGGATTGCATTTTCGTCGGTTCCTCAGTGAAACATTTCCAGGCAGATGAATTGGGGTGGGTCAATTTCCTGGCCACCGAATCGCCGGATGTCACTCCCGTGGACTTTTTTTGTGGAGGTATGTGAAAATTATCATTTATCAAACACAGATACAAGACATTGCTGACGTGAAGCAAAGGATTCGTAATGCTTTGCCACCATGACGCTATGCTACAGCGAACATGGCAAGAAATCGAGTGCCGTTTTGATGTGCATCGTGCAACTAAAGGCGCCCATATAGAGTGAGGCATAGTGGCTTCATTTGCGTCCGCCTTCACTTTGATTGTTTTCCAGCCGACAGACGCAGTGGTTTCAACTAGAGCCTCCTTCTGTCCGTCCTGCTCAGTGCTGCCATCTGTGAGAAACGTCCAGCGTCTCTTTCGTTGCTAATAACTGTATTTGCAACAGTTATAGTGGCTGCTGTTCAGTTTACTCCAGTATATTTTTCTTGAGCATATATAAGTTCCTAGGTATGTACGAGGTGCGTCCAAAAGTAATTTCCGTTTGCTAATAAAATGAAATTGTACACAGATGCCGAAGAAATTTTTATTGCACAAAATTCTCCAACTCTTAAACTACTTTTCCACATAACTGCCGAAATTTTGCAGGCATTTGTCATAGCGTGGCACCAGGTTTTGTATACCTTCTTCATAGAAATCTGTCGCCTGTGTCTTCAAGTAGTTGGAAACATCAGTGATCGTCAAATTTGGGGGAAGTCCATAGCGAGAGCATTAATTCTAAACCTACGGTTTTCCTGGATCTAGTCAGCAATCGCGTGAACCAGTTCTTCTGTAACCAAAGATGGACGCCCACTTCGTTCTTCATCGTGCACATCACTACGCCCGCCATTGAACTGTCGGACCCATCTTCTCACCATCGAATCACTCATCGCATTTGGTCCATAAACATCGCAAATTTGCCGATAAATTTCACTTGGTTTCACTTTTCTCGCATTCGGAAACCGAATCACCGACCTGATTTTACAGGCGGCGGGATTTTCAATCAACGCCAACATTTCAAACAAGCGCAACAAAGAGTACGTAACTGACAGCGATCTACAAATGGCGCACGTTCTTCTCCTTGATACACATCGTCTACAGAGCATGTGCGGAACTGCAATCGCAGCACTGCAGCGGAGATAAATTCAAATGGATCTTACTTTCTGGACGCGCCTCGTATTTATGAAAATGTTGGAAATGCACTCTGAAGTATACCACAACACACAACAATGTAGATTTTACCACAATATCTGCATTTCCATGGTGGATTCATACGGGGCCACTGCGCTTGTGTGCCATTTGTGGGAGAGATAAAACAACGTGGGCTGCCTAATTGTGGTACTGTCACGTGTGATCGCAAAGGCTTGACACAATTAAAGCATGATAAAGAACTCAGTAGAGGGGGTTTTGATTGATTAATGAGGAATGATGGAATAGACTGTATAAAATGTAAGGGCAAACGCACTTTAACGTTTCTATCAACCATCAATTCTCCAGATGATGTTTAAACAGAAAGGAGGCTGATGGCAGAATAAAGCAAATTGCTTTTCCCGCCGTAGCTAAGGCGTGTAATGCGAATATGGGATGTGTTGACGAAGCTGACATGTTATGGTCTTTCTATGCAATTTATAGAGAAGCAAATAGGTCCTGGCTACTATTTTTTGGTACTTTGTAGATGAATCTCTTGTCGATTCATTCATTTTGTACACATTGTGCAACAATAATAAACGTGTAAGACTCAAAGAATTTAGATGGAATGTTGTAACTGGTTTAACAGGTTCTATAAATATGGCAGGTTTACCAAATCCATCATGTGGAAACCGCCCCCCTCAGATATTTAAACCACAGGTGCCCATGGAGAAGAGAAAGTATGAAGCAAAAAACATGCCGCAGCATTGGTCTCGAAGACGTCGTACGTGCTGAAGTACGAAAAAGACCCCTCATAGATCCAGATGGCATTGCCAAACACGTGATGTGGGCTTACGTTTGTCATCTAACAAGAATTATTTTATTCTTTTCCATGAGCAGTCACTTTGATACTATTCATGGTATTTTGTGTGTTTTCATATGTATTGTGAGCATTGTCATTATTTGCCACAGTGGCTTCAGTTGAAGCCACCCCCTAATTTGTTAACAAATGTACAAAAAATTAATAAATTCTTATTTTCATTTCCTTATAGTGTATTTCCACTATTTCAATCAGTTTCCACATGAAATTCACAAAGGATTAAATATTGTCAGAAACCTTTAATAAACACTATTTGCAATAAAATAAATTTTGTTAAAATACTTCAACAATTTATGTTTTAATAAAAATTTGCCGCGGTGGAGTAGCCGAGCGGTCTAAGGCGCCTCGCTGAGGAGCGCGCGGTTGCTCGCCCTCGGAGGTTCGAATCCTCCCTGAGACGTGTGTGTGTGTATTGTCCTTAGGTTGGTTTGCCTCAGTTTAAGTAGTTTGTAAGCTACGGACTGATGACCACGCAGTTTGGTCCGATAGATTTACAAATATGTTTTGAACAAAATTTGTAAAGGGAATTTATAGACACCCTGCATAACTACTTAGCGGCAATTGATGAATTTTATTTGTAGTTTTCAAGGCTCACAAATGTACTAAGTTGGTTCAACCTACTACAGTTCAAACGGTCAAATGTTTGTTAAGTTATATAAACAAACTGCAGTGATCATCAGTACGCAGGCTTGCAAACTACTCAAACTAACTTACGTTGAGATTAACACATACATACACCCATGCACGAGGGCGGTCTCGAACCTAAGACGGGACATGGAGGCTCACTCCGCAGCAAGGCACGTTAGAGCGCACGGCCTTTCCGTGCGGCCCACACAGTAAGTGATAAGAACCTCTGGTCAGTTCTTAGATTGCGATTGATGAGGTGCAACAGGTTTCTGCACGAGACACTCAACTGGAACGAATAGTAGACATATAGCTACTTGTGGTTCCATAAAATTGCTGTATATCTCTCTTTACCAGGATTACATGAATCGCGGCGTTTACGATCGAGCAGGTGAATATCACGCGCCCCCAAAGCTAACACAGTGCTGTGCATAAGCAAGTACCGTTTACTGACCGTGGAGGCTGCAAACACAGTAATCGGCGTTTCGCCGCAAGGCCCCCGTGCTCTGCAGTTCCTCAGAGTTGCAACAGGTTGCTTGCCGATCCTAAACGCAAGCGGAAACCAAATAACAGGGCGCGGATGTGCAGTCGGTCATTTGCGGGTAGGTCCCGCCAACAAATTGCAGATTATGTTCTCTGATTACTGACCGCTGAACAATATCGGGGATAAGCAAGTTGGCGTTCTGTCGTGACACACAAGTGAGACACATTCTCTCCGCCTTTCTTTCCCCGCTGTCTTTTATCTCGTTTTCTTATTCGAGGAGGAGCCAGCTGAACTCTGAGGGAAGTCCTGGTTGTAATATCACGTCTCAAGGACTTTACATTGCATCCGCAATTGTGGCCCGAAATGACGGCCATAAACTGGACGGGATGACATGTATGAGAGCTAATTAGCGGCTAGAAGTTCGTCCGCTGAGCTCTAATTGATCACGAGTTCCCGTTTCAAATGAGAGGGAATAACAAGCGCTCGTAGAAATTCAGACCATCATTTTCCTTTGCTCTTGGAATGATATTCTTCGTTCTTGGTCACTGTCACTAGAAACAATTTGCAGCATCGCAAAAATTATTAATTCTAGAACAGGATCTTAAGATCCATAGATATGGTACTAGATATCTTGAGCACAGTTTCGTGGAGCACCTCCCTGTCTCAGAACCGGGTGTTTAGCACAGTGTTTTGAAACTACCCACTTGTTTCTGCGTAATCGACTTCTTGCAATATTGGGGAAAACATCAAATACTACAAGTACACTATTGACAGCGACGAACTGACTGCCAACATCCACTTGAATCAGTTTTGTGAAAAGTTCTGAACTTGTATGTGCCGCACGGGAGTGATCGTACGCTCTAAGGCGCCTTGCTGCGGAGTGCGCGACTTTTCCCCATCGGATGTTCGAGTCCTCTCTCGTGGGTGTGTGTGAGTGTGTGTGCTGTAATTAGCATAACTTAAAGTATTTTGTAAGCCTAGAGACGAATGACAACTGCAGTTTTGTCCCATAACATTTGATTTTTGACATTGTTGTGGGAAATGTCTATACATTTGTTCCAAACTTTTGAATAGTTCACCACATTTCTGACATGATCGAATCAGAGCTATACGCAGTGCATCTGAACATTTTTCAATCACTGTTTTAAAGAAACGTTCAGTACATGAATGGAAATGAACTACGATGAAGATTCCTACATTTAGTTTTTCGTTTGTTAAACAGAAATTTGGATTTTTTTATTTGTTTCTTTTTCTTTATTATTTATTTATTTTATACGGGCATCTGCACTTCGGATTAAATTATTATTTTATGTTTTGCCATTCCGTTCAGGCGATTGCAATAAAATGTTGAACACTTCAGCCTCAAAACAAGAGCATTGGAACTCTATACTTAATAATCAAAATGTTTCAAATGTTTGTATTGCTGATGGGACTTAACTACGGGGTCATCAGTCCAAAACTTACAAACTACTTATCAACTAGCTTATCCTAAGGACGGCACAAATATCCATGCCCGAGGGGGGATTCGAACCCCCGACCGTAGTGGCCGTGCAGACCGTAACTGGAGCGCCTCAGTCCCCTCGGCCACCGCGGCCGGCACTTAATAATGCAAACGGTGGATGGTGGAGGATACCTTAATTCAAATTCAAATGTTTGTAAGGCTTAAGGACTTAACTACGGAGTCATCAGTCCATAAACTTACAAACTACTTATGAACTACCTTATACTGAAGACAGGACAAACATCCATGCCCGAGGGGGGATTCGAACCCTCGACCGTAGCGGCCGTGCAGACTGTGACTGGCTCGCCGCAGACCGCTCGGCCACTGCGCCGGATATCCGGCTATCGACCAGGTCCACAAATTGTTAAAACTGAAATTTAATAAGTCGACACAAAATCTCATCATATTCAGAACAATTATTTAGTAAAAGAATGGAACGAAAATGATCACTATTTGATCACATCTCCAACAATTACTTTCGTAATTAGATGTAATGGCGGAATCTGTTATCCTGAAAAATAAATTGTATCACAGTTAAAAAATGTGAGAAGGAAAAGTAAGGGAATCAGTTTTCCACCAAATGAAAAAAGATTCGAAGTTTGGTTAAACTGCGGAGCTTATAATTGAGTAAAAAAAGCAGCATATCTACATAAGACTTACATTACTTAAATAAGAAACTTCCTGGCAGATTAAAATTGTGAGCCGGAACCGTAACTCGAACCTGGGACTTTTACCTTTCGCGGGCAAGCGCTCTACCGACTTTTTTTTTTTTTTTTTTTTTTTTTTTTTTTTTTTTTTTTTTTTTTTTTTTTCCTAATCTTTTCCACTTCAGGCGTTGGCGCCTAACTACTATATCCCACATAAACCTAAACATCTCGCCTGCCCAAAAATAAAATAAAAGAAAATAAATAAAAAAAGTCTAGTGCCACCGCCACTTTTACCCTATACTAAATCAAGGATGCAACTATGGGAAAGAAAAGGAAATAATGTGTTATTTTATTTAAACTTCATGGCTTTTATTGTAAATACAAATAGACAACAGGAGAAACAAAACGGCCCATCCTAACCGTTGTGTTTTGAAGTCTTACCTAATTCTTTGAATTATAAATAAAATTAAAAAGATTTTTTTTTCCTTCTTCTACTTGAACGTAAGGAAGGTATTTAACGTGACTTTCTAACTGTCCGGAGCCTTGGCCGTCTTCTCGTGGTGTGTTTATTACCGGTAAATTCAATCATAAATCTATTTTCTTTTTTTTCTTTTTTTTTTTTTTTCTTTTTTTTTTCTTAATGAACCAGGTCATCTCCAGTTTCTTTACTTAATATCTGCTCATGCCCGGCTTCAACGGACCACCAAGAAGTCATCAAACACCTTCAGGAGAAAGTTTGCGTAATTTTTACGGTAGTTTGCATTCCTCTTAATTTTCGAATGTTGGCTCTCTATAAAAGTTCTATAATCACCGACGTCGTGTTCCGTTGTGCCTAATATATAGTGCACTGTTATTCCTTTCAGCCAGTTTGCTGCATTTCTCTTCGTATTTGGGTATGGAATCTCATCAGGATAGAGTAAGGTCGTCATCTGAATAGCATGAGGCGCAGTGCGTTGAACGAAGGCCAAAAGGCGGCAGAGCAGATGCCAAATGTCCTTTGCCGTTCCGCAGACTAGTCGGTGTGTGTCCGTATCATGCACGTTGCACGTCTGGCACAGCGGGGTCGCCGCGAGGTGAATGCTGTGCAGACGTGACTGCGTGGGGTACTTTCCGTTCACGTAGTAGTACCATGTAGTCCGTGCCGCTGTCGGCAAATTAGGGGAGTGTACGTTCCACCAGACTGCATTCCAGTCGATCGTTGGGTGTTTACCTTCCACAACATTCCGTCGTTGCCCCATCATGAGGGTTCCGTACACCTTACGGACCGCAGGTAGATCATCTATGCGTAGTATACGTCTGAGGTAACTGTATTCCAGTAAAAATGTACTGCAGTGGGACATTGCCGCGGGGATATGATGGAGATCTATCGGTGGGTCCAGATTGGGTGGTGCAATTTCCGTGAGAAGAAAAGCGATCAGACTGCTGGGGTCTCGTTTCCATTGCCACAGTGTCAGCCTCACAAACAAAGCCATAGCCTTGACATACACGTTGGTGAGTCCTAGTCCACCGCCCAACACCGGGAGTGAGAGCGTGGAGTAGCTGACTTTAAAGAGATGTCCTTGGTTCACGTAATGTCCAAAGGCTGCTTGGATTCTGTCCGCAGTCGCTCTTGGCATCGGAAAAATCCTTGCCAAGTACGTCATTTTTGATACCAAGTAGGTGTTTATCAAGTCGACCTTTTGCAGCGCATCCAAGGAGCGTAGTGAGTGTAGACGGATACATGCACGGATATTGTTCAAGAGGCGTTTGTAGTTGAGAGCTATCGTGCGGCGTGTGGTCTTAGTGTACACCACCCCTAAACATTTCATCTCAGTGACCAACTTGATGCGTCCGTCGAGTTGCGCAGGTAATCCGCAACCGATGTTCATGATTCCTGATTTTCTCATGTTCATCTGTGCACCCGACGCTTTCCCATATCTCTCTATCTGAGCTATGGCTGTGGCAATCTCTTCATTTGAACGGACGAGGAGAACCACATCATCTGCATATGCACGATACACAAATTTATCCCCTCTTACATTGACGCCGCTTAACGTTCGATGTAGTTGCATCAGAAGTGGCTCAATTGCAAGTGAAAATAGGCCCATGGAAAGAGGACACCCCTGTCTGACGGAGCATTGGATAGTGACTGGTCCTGTCGGACTACCATTCACAAGTACCATTGACTTCGTCCCATTCAGAAGTCGCATTACAGTCGCGATGAAACGTACTGGTATTTCCATCGCTACCATCGTGGCTCGTAGGAAGTCATGGCCGACTGCGTCAAAGGCTTTTTCCAAGTCGACTGCCAGCATCGCGCCCTGAATTCTGCAGGCTTGCGCGATTGCTATCAAATCACGATAGTCATAAAGCGCCTTGTGGATTGCACGATTGTAACCGATACATGTCTGATCTTTCCCTGTTAACACTGTGAGGGCTGGTTTTAATCGCAATGCTAAAAGCCGTGCAAAAATTTTATAATCGCTGTTGAGGAGCGTCAGTGGTCGGAATTGGTGCACCGATTGTCCCGTTGATGTCTTCGGTATGGGGATGATTAAACCTTGGGTAAATTCAGTTGGTATAATGACTTCGGCGTGCTGTAGTTCTTGAAACATCTGTCTCAAAGTCGGTGTTAATATATCTTGAAATTCCCTGTAGAATTCAATGGGTAGTCCATCGAGGCCTGGAGCTTTGTTTGGGCGACCTTTCGCCAGGGCCGCCTTCACCTCTTCCTCGGTCACGTCTGCTTGCATCTCTACCGCCGTCTCGCGGTCGAGTTTCCGTGGCAGTGCCGCAAGCATGTCGTTGAGTGCCGCCTCATCTGGAATCTTCTGTGAGTACAATCGAGCGTAGTAATCCACAAAACCTTTCCGAATTCCTGCCTGACTTGTTAAAAGTTGGTCGTCCTCTGTCCGCAGTGCCGTGACGAGATTCCTCTTGGACCGCCTCTTTTCACATACTATGTGGTGCATAGAGGGTGGTTCGTGCGCAACTCTGTAGTCCTGTCGAGCTCTAATGACTGAACCTTCCATTTTCTGGCGCATTAGTTGTAACAGTTTGGCTTTGACACGGTTGATTTCTATCAGACGAACTGGTTGCTGCATTGCACTGTTGTATAAATCACGGAGGACGCTGAAATAAAATTCGATCGTGTTGTAGTACCATCTCATTCTGTCTCTTGAATAACTCATCAGTGTTCTTCTCAAGGCCGGTTTGGCGCACTGTAGCCACCAAGACAACACCGACGGATAGGCCTGTCTACGTCGTAAGCATTTTGTCCAGGTTTCGGAGACTAATACACGACAATCTTGATCCTTCAGAACGTCTAAATTCAGCTTCCACACCCCCTTGCCACGATAGGTTGTCTGACGCTCCAGGTTAACGGTGCAGATGTAAGCCAAATGGTCAGAAAAAACTGTCGGCCAGAGTTCCGATTGCTGAAGACTCCCACGAAGCTCACGTGAAACGTATATGCGGTCTAGACGGCTCGCTGACGTTGCGGTGAAATGCGTGAACCCAGGCGCGTCCCCGTGTAAACAGTTCCAAGTGTCCAGCAGGGCCATGTCACGTACCAGGGAGAGCTGCGGGCAGCTGTTGTAGTTTGGCGTCTGGTCGCGCGGCGACAATACGCAATTAAAGTCCCCTCCAAAAACTACTTGATTGTATCTGCCAGCGAAGAGGGGCATTATATCTGTCCTGTAGAAGTCGGTGCGGGCGCGTCTGTTTCCGGAGCCCGATGGGGCGTATACGTTGACGAGCCGAACGTCGTTGACCGTGAGCGCCGTTCCTCTCGCCGATGGCAGGTATTCTACGTCCCTAACTGGGATTCCCTCTTTGATCAGGATTGCAGTGCCCAGTTCTTGTGCAGTGCCCGGATGGATGTGTGCAGTATAAGCGCACAGGGAATGGAGGTCCGCCTCCCTCACTTCCTGCAACAGCGCGATATCTACTTCCGCCGCCCGCAACATGTCACTCAGTAGCTGTAATTTATTCCCACTGCTGATTTTGTTGATATTGATCGTCGCGATGCGATATGCTTGCAGGGGATTCATTTTGCACCGCCTCTCTACGCGTCTTGCGGTCCAGTAACGACTACTGTTCCACTTCTAGCGTCTTGTGTTTTGCTGGTCGTAACACATATGCTCACGCAGTCCTCTTGAGATGGTTTTTCCGTCATTTCTACGTCTTCATTGTTCTCGTCAACGTCTTCTGTCCAGTCGCCAAGACTGTGGTCAGGGGCGAACTTCTGTAAGTTCTGAAATTCTGGACCCGGATCTTCACTGATCTGTTGCACTGATATCACGTCTTTGGGAGACGCTTCATTTCTTTCACATACCCGCTGACCTGTGGTACCGTCCTTCTCCATCGTATTTGGCAGCGTACGATCAAGTTCTTGAACGCTTTCGTGGCATGGTTCAACTGTCTCGTCGACGTCTGGGGACGCAGTACGTTGTTTCTTGCGTTTCCTGTAGCGGCGTCGTGGAGAGCGTCCTTCCTCTGTATCGGAAATTTGAGACTGTCCCATACTTGTAGTTTCTGATTCCTCTCCCTTATCGTGCGACTTGTTGGTGTCTATCTCCATCCCATCAGGCCTAACGTCTTCGTCTCTCGTCGGGGGGTCGTCCTCCTTTCGCGGTGGTTCGGTGGCAGCTGGTCCCTCCTGCTGCACCGCGACCTCCGGCATTTCACTCTTGGACACTTGTTCATGATCTGGTGGCGACGCGGTTCCTAGCGCCGCTTGAACATATGTGAGGGGCAGAGTTTGGGGACGTTGCGGTAATTGGCCTTCACCCGTCGGTAATTGCATGATTCGTCTCTGTAAGCATTCTGATCGCACATGGCCCTCCTTGCCACAGCCTGAACACGTGCGCGGTTGTCCGTCATACATAATGATCGCACGGCACCCACAAATGTAGACGTAAGAGGGAACGTGTTTCTTGAGGTCTATCCGTACTTGCCGTACTCCATTGAGAACATGATATGTCTCAAAACTCGTCCATTTTTCTTCTGTATAGGCGAGGACCGTGCCGTATTGCCGGAGCGCCGTAATTACCTGTTGTTCCGTCACTTCAAATGGTAATTCGAAGACACGTATCGTTCGAATTCCGATGCCCGCTGGCTCCACCGTGACGTTTCCTACATTGCCGTCGGAGTGAAGGAACTTATAAGACCCGCCGGAGTTCTGAATGAGTCGATCGCAACATGCATCGTTGATTAATTTGACATTTACAACGCTCGCCACAATCGAAAAGTGAATTCCAATCAATTCGTGAGGATCGAGTTTGACCACTTCTCTTAAAAATCGTTCAACTTCTAGTGCTTTAGGTCGAGCAAAACGGTTCTCAAATGTGAACTTCACGGTCGATTTCCGTAAGTAGTCAGCCATGTGAACGTCGTTTGTATACAGTACGCGCGCCGCTGCTAAGCCTCGCACTCGCCGCTTCCTCCTCGCCGCTAGCTACGGCTCGGACGTAAACAAGACGTCCTCACCGCGAGGCCGCTCGGGCCAGACTGCCGACTGAGCTATCCCGACAGGACTGGCGATGCCGCCTCACAACTTTACTTCCGCTAGTACCTCGCCTCCTACTTTCCAAACTTCACAGGGAAGAAAGGATATGGTGGAGACATGGCTTAGCCACAGCCTAAGGGATGTTTCCAGAATGAAACTTTCACTCTGCAGCGGAGTGTGCGCTGATATGAAACTTCCTGCACGATCAGACAGCTGAAGTTCAATACAAAGGGAGTTTGAAGATTTAACGTTACTGTTTTTCACGTACGTAACTCCGAACCACACTTTTTCTTATGCTCAATAAAAGTGATCGGGTTAGCACTCAGGCATTTGATATCACTATTAGTAAAAATATCCACTTCTCTGATTCTTGGCGCAATGCACTTTTTACGTAAATGAGACCAGCAGGTAACAGCGATTTGTTACCTTTTTTCTATCTGCCCGCACGATACAAGATGAAACATCATGTCTATGTAATTGTGTTTATGTGCAATAAACAATTGTTGGAGGAAAAAATGTGTGCCGGCCGCGGTGGCCGAGCGGATTACGGCGCGCCAGTCACGTTCTGCACGGCCACTACGGTCGGGGGTTCGAATCTCCCCTCGGGCATGGATGTTTGTGCCGTCCTTAGTACTAGCTAGTTCGTAAGTAGTTTGTAAGATTAGGGACTGATGACCCCGTAGTCAAGTCCCATAAGCTCTACAAACATTTGAAATTTGAAAAAAATGTGGTGCATTACTTTCCTGGTGTCTTGCACATCGGTATTAACGTCAAATTTACAGTTCCACAGATGTTCAAATGTTTGTAAATCTATCGGACCAAACTGCGTGGTCATCAGTCCGCAGCTTACAAACTACTTAAACTAAGGTAATCTATACATAATTAAGAAACTTTCACACGGTTAAAAATTAGGTGTTAAAATTGTAAGAGTCTGAATGAAAGTCCTTGGTCCACTTGAGCTGTTATTTTATTGGAGTCGTGAAGACCCGCACAACCGGTTTCGCAACCTACAGTTTTATCTTCAGGCGCTTTTCTACTGTACAGGATGATAATTGTTTTAATAAAATGAATATGTAGATTGAAAATTATATATTAAAATCATAAAGTCCGAAGTAGTTATGTATGAAGAAGCTACATGCAAAAAAAAGTAAAATAAATAAATAAAAAATAGATAAATATAGAAGCCAGTAGGCTGTAATTGCAATAAATATTTTTATGTTACTTACAAAGTTTTCCATATAAGTCAATCTAAATATTCATTTTATTAAAACAATTATCATCCTGTACAGTAAAAAAGAGCCTGAAGATGTAACTGTAGGTTGCGAAACCGGTTGTGCGGGTCTTCACGACTCCAATAAAATAGCAGCTCAAGTGGACCAAGGACTTTCATTCAGACAATTTTAACACCTAATTTTTAACTGAGTGAAAGTTTCTTAATTGTGTATAAATATTTTAGCTGTGGTTGCCCGTCATACAAAGTTCTTTAAGGTAATCTAAACTAAGGACAAGGAATCTCCGCAGCGAGGCGCCTTAGACCGCTCGGCCACTCCACCGCACCGCGGCGACACTCGTCAGACCAGGCGACATGTTTCCAGTCACCAACAGTCCAGTGTCGATCTTCACTGGCTCAGGCGAGGCGTAAAGCTTTCTGTCGTGCTGTCAGCAAGAGCACACGAGTGGGCCTTCATCTCCGAAAGCCCATTTGGATGATGATTCGTTGAATGATTCGCACGCTGACACTTGGTGATGGCCCAGCATTGACATCTGCAGCAATTTGCGGAAGGGTTGCATTTCTGTCACGTTAAACGATTCTCTTCAGATGACGTTGGTCCCGTTCTGGCAGGTACCTTTTCCGGCCACAGTGACGTCAGAGATTTGATGTTTTACCGGATTCCCGATATTCACTGTCCACTTGTGGTAACCTACCACTGTAGCGGCAGTAACCGATCTAGGGCCTGCGCCGGCACCTTATGCTTTATATAGGCTTCGGCGACCGTAGCGGTATCCTCCGAGCGTTCACCTATCTCCGTGTTTGTGTATGCACGTCTATTTCTCCGGGTCTTCAGTGTACATCGCCTATCGCTACTCTTACTGCTGTGTACATCAGCCAGTATCTATTCATTCAATAGCATATGACGTATGCTTTTGTCTTCCTGGGTAAATTGTTATAGTTATTTCAGTTAATTCTACAGTCAATTACACTGTCTATTCGTTGCGATGTAAGTCAGGTCTCTTATTATCACACTTGCTATTCAATTTCGGTTTCGCCCTCCGTCTCGCCTTCCGTATCCCTTCCTACCCCCCTTCCCCCACGTGGTTCCTTTATGACCTCTTTCCCGTCCTCTGCCTTGTTCACTTCATTGAGCACCTCCGTCTCCGTTTTCTCTACCGTAAATTGGATCCCCCTCACCCTACTGTCCATTCTCTCCTCACAAATTCCGGCCTGTTACCGCTGTATCCCACCTGCTCTCCACTTGTCCATCCTCCTTACCCTATCCCGAGGCAATTTCCTTACCTTCCTCCCCCCTGACGATGCTTTCCGCCCAGACATCCATCCCTCGGACCTGCTCTGATTCTCCCCTCCTCCCTCCTTGTCCATCCTCCTTACCCTATCCCGAGGCAATTTCCTTACCTTCCTCCCCCCTGACGATGCTTTCCGCCCAGACATCCATCCCTCGGACCTGCTCTGATTCTCCCCTCCTCCCTCCTTGTCCATCCTCCTTACCCTATCCCGAGGCAATTTCCTTACCTTCCTCCCCCCTGACGATGCTTTCCGCCCAGACATCCATCCCTCGGACCTGCTCTGATTCTCCCCTCCTCCCTCCTTGGTTCCCCTAGAGGGCCCCACTCCCTCACTTCCTTCCTCCCTCTACACCCCTTACACTTACCATCCCACTGGTATCCCCCACTCCTTACAGCTTCCTGGGACATCCCACCCCCACTCCTTTCCCTCATGGCCCTGTGACCCCTCCTCCTCTACCTACCCCACCCCACCCCCTCCACCGCTACTTTCCCCCCTTCTACCCTCTCTCGCTCTTCTCTTTACTCCTTCCCCATCTACGTTCGATTTTTTACCCTTGTTGTGTCTGAAGTGCTACCATCTTTGGTGGCTGGACTTCGTGTTGTGTTGTGTGTGATTTCATCAAAATGTTTTGTCTCTTTTGCCCTGTGAAATTTTTATTTCTCTTTTTATTGAATGATTGATCTAGGTACTTTTTTTTAGTTTTTACTTTTCTCCATTGATCTTCTGTGAGTGAGATGATTCTTGAATCATTTCCGTCTTTCTTCTTCCGTGATGGGGTGAAGTTGTTGTTTCTTATTTTCTGTATGGTCCCATTAAGTTGAGATTTTCTTCTTTCTTAGTGTGTTCTTCTGCTCTTCTTTCCTTGAAATTTTCTTCTTCCCATGTGGGCGTTCTGTTTGTTGGTCCTGGTTGACTACATCAAATATGAATATCCAATCAGAATTTTGTAGGATAGAAAGTGAGTTTATGAGTAGTACGTCCTGCTGTAGTAGGCGGTTGAATCGTGGTGTGAGTAGTATTGGATCTATTGGTTGGTGCGGAAGTTTCGGTTTAGGTAGGCATTGTGGGTGAAATGAGTAAGTTGGAAGGTATGCAGCGATGGGATCTTTCGCCATGTTGGCGAGCCTCCCCAGAGGTTGATGTACATCATTCCTGCTTTGTAGTGTAGATAGAACTCCACCAAGAGAATTCCACATTGCTTCATCTTCGTTTTCTCTATGCTGTGTTGTCTCCGGAGATGGCGAGGAGTCATGTGCCTGCTCTGGTGTCGTTGCAGGCGAGTCATCTACCCGCTCGATCTCCATTTCTTCTAGTAGCACTGGCGGGTTTTTGTATTCCACCGTCTGAGTTGCGGCGTCTGTCGTGCTTCTTTGTACTTTGCTCTCTTTGAGTGTCCGGAGCTCATCTTTAAGTCCCTTAATTTCTTGCCGGAGCGCCTCCAACTCCTTGTTGAAGTTTGCCCTCTCAGCAGCGACCGCAGCGAGTAAGGCCGCTGCAGTGTTGTCGGTGGTAGCCTTGGAGCCGACTGTCGTTGAGGGTGGTGAAGGCGGTGCTCGTTGCACCGTCTTCTGTGCTGTTCTTCTCTCTTGAGCTGCAGGCTTGCCACTCTTGATGTATGTGCAACTGCGATGATTGGCCGCGTGCGCGCCGCCGCAGTTCACACACTTGTGAGGTTCGCCCTTCGGCTTGCGACACTCGCGTGTGTCGTGCGCTTGTGCACATTTTAGACACGCGGGCGTGTTTCTGCAGTGTTGTGCTACGTGCCTCAACTCTTCACAGTTGTAACATTGCAGCGCGCGTGTCTTCTTGTTCCGGGCTTCCTCCCCAGCTGCGGCGTGTTGAAGTACAGCCGCCATGTGCTGGTTCCGTGACGTCATCGGTCTGCTACTTCCTCGAAGCGGCATCGTGCGCGCTAGCGAAGTTATCTGCTACGGACGACGGCTGAGCTCGGACTGCCGATCGTTATAATCATTTAACATGTACGTGTGACCTGTCTGTTCTGTCGTAGTGACACTAATCAGTAAATTTTTTAACGAAACTGTGAACTGCCGTCCCGCAGCCGACTCCTGTGTTTTTTAACTGTTCGCGTCCCTCATTGCTACAGTGTTGTGTTCACCATTTCGTCGCCTTTATGTTTATAAGAATTTCACTTTTTTCACTCCGTTTACACATCATGTTTCCTTCAATTTTCGCCATGTCTATGTTTTTGTATTCTCCTGTTTTGTCATCCTATATATTTGTGTCTTCTGTTCATGTGTTATATACTGTAGGCTGAAGAGCGCCTCCATCAGGGAAATGAAATCACAATAAAGGAAAAAAATTCGTTAATCATGAGGTGAATAATAACTTTGCCTACTGGAAGATAACCACTTTGATTGTCGGTTTGTTAACGTTGTGCCCCTTTACGGTGTACTGACAGTCTTTTTGTTACACTTTACTACATAATGTTAGGTTTGAATACCTACCGAAACAAAATCGTTTACGTTAATGCGTGTCACGTTCTTTATTTTGGATAAGTACCTCTGCTTGTTGTGGCGTCGCCATTCACCACAACGTCGGCGGTCTACGCAAGTTCAAATCAAATGTTCAAATGTTTGTAAAGCTAATGGAACTTAACTACGGGGTCATCAGTCCCTAAACTTACAAACTACTTACAAACTAGCTAATACTAAGGACGGCACAAATATCCATGCCCGAGGGGGGATTCGAACCCCCCCGACCGTAGTGGCCGTGCAGATCGTGACTGGAGCGCCTCTACGAAAGTCACCACGCCACAAATAGAAGACGAGCGATAACTCGCTCTAAGGCACTTCCACCGTCGGGGGCCCTCCAGTCTCAACACCTCTTTTCCTTGCTTCGCGCGTCGGCCAATCGGAAGAATTCAGTCTACCAGGAGTACGACTACGAAGCAGAGCTAGCATTGCTATCGTTCCAAGAGATCTACAGCGCAACCCGGAACACTACTATTGACTGATAGAAGAGATCATTGCTGAACTGTTTTGTAGTAAGGAAGCAACTGTTGTTTTGTGGTCATCAGTCCGCAGACTGGTTTGATGCAGCTCTCCACGCTACCCTGCTCTGTGCAAGTCTCTTCATCTGAGAATATGTTCGGCAACCTACATCCTTTTGAATCTGCTTGCTATATTTATCCCTCTGTCTCACTCTACGATTGTTACCCCACACGCTTCCTTCTAACGCCATGTTGACAATTCCTTGATGTCTAAGAATGTGTCCAATGGATGCTAGAAACTCCTTTTCTCCCCAATTCGGTTAAGCACCTCCTCATTACTTACGTGATCTACCCACCTAATTTTCATCCTTCGTCCGTAGCACCACATTTCAAAAGCTTCTATCATCTTTTTATCTGAACCCCATCTGAACTTCATACAATCCTGCACTCCAGACAAATGCTTTCAGAAAGGACTTCCTAACATTTAAATTAATATTCGATGTCAGCAAATTTCGCTTCTTCAGAAACGCTTTTCTACCCAAAGCCATTCTGCATTTTATATCTTCTTTACTTCGGCCATCAGAAGTTATCTTGCTACTCAAATAACAAAACTCATGCACCACTTTTATTGTCTCATTGCCTAATCTAATTCCTTCATCATCGCCTTATTTTCTGACATTCCATTCCATTACCTTCGTATTACTCTTGTTAATATTCATCTTATATCTTCCTTTCAGGACACTATCCATTCCATTCAATTGTTCTTCCAGATCTTTTGCGGTGTCTGACAGAATTACTATGTCATCGGCAAACCACAATGTTTTTATTTCTTCTCCCTCCACTTTAATTCCCTCTCCAAATTTCTCCTTCAATTCCTTCACTGCCTGTTCAATGTACAGATTGGACAACATTGGGGAAAGGCTACAACCCTATCTTACTCCCTTCCCAATCTCTGCATCCCTTTCTTGCCCTTCGACTCTAATAACCGCTGTCTGGTTTTTGTATAGATTGAATATAGCTCTTCGCTCCCTATATTTTACCCCTGCTACCTTCAGAATTTGGAAGAGTGTGTTCCAGTCGACATTGTCAAAAGATTTCTCCAAATCTACAAATGCTAAAGATGTAGGTTTGCCTTTCCTTAGCCTATCTTCTAAGATACGTCGTAATGTGAGTATTGCCTCCCGTGTTCGAAGCAACTGTATTAGACCACAAGCACGTCACATAAAAGTTAAGTATTACCTTCAACTGTAATAAAAATATATGTGAATTAATCGCCTCTTTTAGTAGCAGGCCTTGTCCACAATCCCTGCTAGCCATGGCCCTTCATCCTCCCGAACCTACCGTGCGCAGTAAGCATCCCGAGGAAACAAAACTGTTATATCCTTCCAATCCCTGGTGTGGCTCTTACAGCAACCGGTGAAATTTTAATTTGATGTAAAAACCATCTTGATTCAAACTAGTTTATTAATGCTTTGTGATGACGCGTTGCCCTAACAAATGTTCAAATGTTTGTAAGCCTAGTAGACCAAACTGCTGAGTCATCAGTCCATAGACTTACAAACTACTTAAACTAATTTTCACTCAGGAAAACAGACACATTCATGCCCGAGAGAGGACTCGAACCTCCAGCGGGAACGACCTTAGACCACGCGCTCATTAAGCGCGACTTTGCCCTAACAGCAGGGAATCGTCAGATTACCTGCATGACAAATGTAACACAAAAATTACTACAAGAGTTGAAGCAGTCAAAAGGGGGGCATGCATTTTTTGTGCCCAATCGATAAATGTATAAAAGAAAAAAGAAAGAAAGAGAAAAAAACCTTAGAGGGCACTTTCCATAGTGTCACTCCGTTCGTTGATATTTCGAAACGTCATTAAGAAGTCTGAAGCTATGACTGCATTTAGGGATTTCAATTACACCCTGTTTACATGGGCTCCCAAAACCGGATTACGAAAACCGATTTCCCAGTTCCGATTTTGGTTGCTTAAGTAAACATTCCAAAATCGATTCTGGAAATTCACTTCTGTAAAGCGGTTTTCCAGGTCCACAATCGATTTTCGTGCCCATGTAAACGCAATCGTTTTTGAAGCGTTCTTGACTTGTCGGATTGTGTTTTCTTGTAAAGAATTTCCAGCACGTATGGACAGAGTGATATTTTCTAATGTGAAATAAAAGTAGGGCCTATAAATATTAGAGTGAGCATGAATCTCTGTATTTAAGTAAAGAAAAATAGCGATTGTCCTGTCTTACATCAGGAACGGAATCAGCTGTTTTTCAGCCGCCATATTAAGTGGGCTAGGAAATAAAAAAAAGAAAAATGTTCAAATGTTTGTAGAGCTTATGGGACTTAACTACGGGATCATCAGTACCTAAACTTACAAACTACTTATGAAGTAGGTAATACTAAGGACGGCACAAATATCCATGCCCGAGATGGGATTCGAACCCCCGACCGTAGTAGCCGTGCAGACCGTGACAGGCGCGCCGCAGGCCCCTTGGCCACCGCGGCCGGCGCTATGAAATTCAATTCAGGCTACACCACGTACACACGACAGCGAAAAACAGTTTACGAAAATCGGTTTTCGTCTTCCGAAAGATGTGTTTCGTGTAAACGTAATGATAGTAACCTACAAATGATCGGATAACAAGATTAGAAAACGAAACAGACGCGGCATTGAAGTTGAAAGAAGTGTGAGGTCAGTCATATGACCACTAAAAAAAAAAAAAAAAAAAAAAAAAAAAAAAAAAAAAAAAAAAAAAAAAAAAAAAAAAAAAATCTGTTAAAATTCAGCTACACGATAAATCAGTCAAATCTACAGGCGGTCAATTGAACCAAATACCAAGGAATAACAATTACGAACAATTTAAACTGGAAAGAACGCATAGAAAATATTATAAGGAAGGCGAACCAAAGACTACCTTTCATTCACAGGAGATGCAACAGATCTACTAAAGAAACTTCCCACACTACACTTTGCGTCCTATTTTGGAGTGTTGCTACTCATTGTGGGATTCACACTAGGTACGACTGACTGACGATTTAGAGAGAGTTCAGAAAAGAACAGCTCGTTTTGTATTATCGCGATATGTGGTATAGATTGTCACAAAAATGATGCTCGAGTTGGGGTGGAAATCATTCAAAGAAAGGCGTTATTTGTTGCGGCGAGATCTATTTGTGAAATTTCTTTCATCAACTTTCTCTTCCGAATGCAAACATATATTGTTAGGACCAACCTACATAGGGAGACATATTCATTATCATAAAATAAGATAAATCAGATCGAAAACAGAAGGATTTAGGTGTTCCTTTTTCCCCGCGAGCTATTAGAGAATGGAACTAAAGAGAAATATCATAAAAATGGTTCGATGAACAATCTGCCATGCAGCTGAATGTTACTTGTAGAGTATCCATGTAGATGAGATGTAGATGAAAGAACTAAAAGAATCGTCCTTGTCCTCGAACGTAACAAATCGCCAACTGATACTTCCTCGTGCTGCCCTACCGTCCTCAACACAGGCTTCAAATCCATCCACCCATTGTCAGACACTCGTGTCATTTCAGTTTCCGATGTTCACGTTCTGTTGAGATTCTGACGCACGGTAGAGAATTTGACACCATAATTATAGATATGAAAGCATCTACTTCCTCTTGCACTCTTAATGGCTATAGGCAAACATGATTTTTAATTTTGGACAACTTAAGACAAACTGCCTTGGAATTCACTTTTATTGGGCTGCTTGTGTAATTAATAATAAAAATTGTTCACGTAATGACATTATTAAGGAGTACTTCGAGCGTGGGTCCCGTTCCCACTTGCCAACTTTTATTCATTTTTGCACAAAATACTGGAGTTCCCTCGTCACCTAGTATGTCGTTGGGGATGTGTCTGGAACATGTTTGGGTAAAGAAAAAGTAAATAACCGTTTCACTGCATAAGTCTGACTATCTCTCCAGTTTTTCGCTGGAAGCACGGATAGAAAGAAGTGCATAGAGACTCGAAACATTATTATAATAACTGACTCGAATGGCTGTGTAGCGATATTGCTTGTCCGACTGTTTGGGTGGAAGAAACGCCGTACTGAAGTGTTTGAAAAATTTTTGAAATGGGAGGTCGCGAAAAATCACTGAAATGGCCAACTATTTGAAAGTAAAATATTTTACAGAACAAGCAACCTACAGAATTCAACGAATAGTTACCTTTTGCGGCATTGTCGAAGATCTCGTAGTTGAGCTGAAATAAAATTATTTGTAAACCTCGTAACTATTCGCCGACATTGGATGGTGGTTCGGGGAATTTAAAGTCAAGGCTCGTGTAGTAATTCTAATTAAAGGCGGAATTATTTGTTTAAGAATGGCAGAGAAAGATGGGAATTGGCAAACAATCGGTCTTCGGAGAAATTTACATGAAAAAATTTTGAGTGCAGGTTCTATGCCAATAAAATGTTGGAAAATACGGAATAAAGTTTGGAAAATGGAGTTGCAAGCTACACGAGATACACAATTTCAATACAAGCAAATCCCGAACCATCCAACGTTGTAATAGTTCCACAACTGAAAACAGCTTAATGGATATGGGGAGAAAATGGTAAAAGTTAAATAAATAAAAAAATGTAGAACTGAAATTGACTGGTGGGTTTATTAATGAGAAAGAGAAAGCAAATAGTTTTCATCTTTACCTTAGTTTAAATTCCATTCGTACATCGGCTACAAAGAATATAATAACGAACAGAGCAAAATACATCGAGCTGTTGTCAGACTGGCGTATGAAACAGAAGTGAAACACACAGGTTTTTTTCTTACTTCCTCGCAGGAAGGAATAAATGAAGGTAGTAATTACAAGTACTCCTTGATATATCAGAGTAAAATAATTGCGTTGTCTATCGATTATTAGCGTCAAAAATATTTTTGTGTTACAAAAACTTCCTTACATTTTAGAAAATTGTTCTTCACTTTGTGTTAAATTATTTGCGGGGGTTCTGCAGTATTGTAATCTTAAAGCTGCCAGACGTGGATAGAAGACATTATGTACGCTCCGCGACATCGTTAGTATAGTGTCAGTAAAGACATCAGCTTTACAGAGCGGCAGCAATAATAGTAAATGTTTCAGGAGTATGTAGTATAGATGAATAGCAATAAAAAATGCTATACAGTATGTGCCCAATTTGTATTGAGTACAGAAATACAGTTGTTAGTATTTAACTAAAAAGTAAGGCAAAGGGAAATGAGGACGTTAAAAGTTGATTTTCAAAAATTCCACCTCCAACTTCAATGCACTTTCGATTTCTCTTGATAAAAAACACCACGTGTAGCTATTCTCACGTCTTTGCGATCTTTTATGAGGACAGCACTGTTAATAATCCGAACCATAAAATCAACTCTTGTGTTTACCACTCTCCGTAGGCTTTGCCATTCAGCCATCCTCACATGCAACTATCCACATGGGGACGTTCCAGGCACCTTCGTGGTCAAGAAACTTGCCCATATCTACCGATTCGTTATCCGTGGTTTGTTAGGTTTAGATAATGCGTCACCTGTCGGCTAGAGTGTGGAGGAGCCCCGGTGTGATGGAAGAACATTTGCATACTTGTAGTCGCTGAAGGAGTCTCTTCCAACAATGCTGGATGTACATTCTGAGAAAAGTGTACATTATGGGGTCCTGTAAGACTATTCAGTAACACAACAACCCCAAATAACACATTGTCTGTCATCAGACCACAGCACTCATTTACAGAAAAGTGTTGAGAATATATCTACACAATGGCACGTGGATTTTCTTAGGGCTGTTGTGAATTAGGAGTGTTATCGATGCTGTCACGAGTAAAAGTGGCTTCGTCAGTGAAAACTGTAAATTTTCAAATATTCAAGAACAAAATTTGAGTTATATTCGCAGAATATAGGACCTCAACTGCGTATGGGCAAAGTCGAAAATATGTACCCAGCCAGGATTCGAACCCAGGTCTCCACCTTTCTAGGCAGTTGCGCTGATCACTACACCTCTGAGGACACAGTGATCACCGCACCTGCAAGGACTACCTAAGCACGCCCCCCCCTTCCCCCCTCCCCCCCCCCCCCGGCAGGCACAAATTCCCAGCCCTACCCAGCCTACAGTACTCGTAGTTCAGCAAACTTGGCCATCCCGCCCCACTTAACGTAAGGATCATTTCCCGTCACCGGCATATTAGATATGTACATGTGCGGTGATCACTGTGTTCCTAGTGGTGTAGTGGTCAGCGCAATTGCCTAGAAATCAGGAGGAGAAGGAACTAAATTTTCTGGAGTAAAAATAAAAACTTCACGAATTACCCATGACGTAGTAATTCTGTTAGAGGCAGCAGAGGAAGAGCAGTTGAACGGAATGGACAGTGTCTTCAAATGAGGTTATAAGATGGACATTAACAAGAGCAAAACAAGGGTAATGGAATGCAGTTCAACGAAATTAAGTGATGCTGGAGGAATTAGATAAGGTAAAGTCACTTAAAGTGGTAATCAGTTTTGTCACTAGGCTAGCAAAGTAACTTGTGATGGACGAAGTAAAGAAGACATAAAATACAGAATGGCTTTGGGAAGGAAAGCATTTCTGAAGAAGCGGAGTTTGATGAGATCCAAAATTAACTTAAATGTTACAAAGTCCTTTCTGAAACAATTTTTATGTAGTGTACCATTGTACAGGAGTGATGCGTGGAACATTCGGAGTTCAGACAGGAAGATGATAGAAGATTTTGAAATAGGGTGCTACAGATTAATGGGTAGATCACGTAACTAATGAGTGAGTGCTGAACAGAATTGGGGAGGAAAAACATTTCTCGCATATCTTGACTAAGAAAAGGGATAGGTTAGTGTGATAATTCAGACACATCAAGGAATATAAAATTTATCTACATCTACTTAGATTACAACAGGTGCCTGGCAGAGGGTTCATTAACCACTTTCATAACGTTTCTCTACCGTTACATTCTCTAATAGCGCGCGGGAAGAAAGAACACCTAAATCGTTCCGTTTTCGATCTGATTTCTCTTATTTTATTGGGATGGTCATGTCTCCCTATGTTGGTGGGTGCTATCAAAATTCACGTTCAGAAGTAAAAGTCGGTGATGAAAATTTAGCAAGTAGATCTCGCCGCAACGAACAACGTCGTTCTTTTAATGATTTTCACCTCAAATCGTGCAATATTTCCGTGACGCTTTCCACTTATAACGCGATAAAACAAAACGAGCTGCCCTTCTCTGAACCTTCTCGATGTCCTCCATCAGTCCCACCTGGCGAGGGTCCCACACTGGGCTACAGTACTCCATGAGAAGACACACACGTGTGATGTAGGCAGTCTCTTTGGTGGAGCTGTTGCATCTTCGAAACGTTCTGCCAATGAAGCGTAACCTCTGGTTCGCCTTCCCCACAATATTTTCTTTGTGTTCTCTCCAGTCTAAGTTGTTCGTAATTGTAACTCCTAGATATTTGGTTGAATTTACGACGTTATGGTTTGACTGGTTTAGCGTGTAACTGAAGTTCAGCGGATTTCTTTTACTGGTCATTTGTATTAGTTCACACTTTGCATTATTTAATGTTAATTGCCAGTTTTCGCACCATGTAGAATTTTTGCTTCAATCGCTTTGCAGTTGCTTTTGATCCCATGTTGACTTCACTAACCTATGAACGACAGCATCATCCGCTAACGGTCTAAGGGGGCTATTCAGATTATCTCCTAAATCGTTTATAAACAGAAGGAACAATAGGGGACCTATAACGCTTCCCTGTGGAACGCCAGATATCACTTTTGTTTTACTCTATCACGTACCGTCAATTACTACGAACTGTGTCCTTTCTGATAGGAAATCGTGAATCCATTCGACAATTGAGCATTGGAAGCAAGTCTTTGGGGGGGGGGGGGGGGGCGGACGGAAACCGGGAGAAGAATACAGTAAGCAGTTTCGAAAGAATGACCAAAATAACAACAATATTTCAGAAGTTCCAGCCCATTTATTTTATTTATTTATTTGGTTATTCAACCTGACCAGATTAGGGCCATAGGGCTCTCTCTTACTTAAACAGGAACAACATAAACAATGGATTTAATTATAAAAACACTGTATTAATAATATTAATAATAACAATATATGATAATACTAATAATAATAATGATAATAATAACACAAAAATTTAAGTAATAATAATAACAAGAGGTATTTACATGGAGATAGATGTTTAACACATTTGAATTAAGTTTAATATAAACAGAAGGGGAAAAATGATTAGTGAAAGAGGAGAAGATTGAAAAATGACAGTGCCAATGTATATGAGGAAGTTGAGATATATATGAAGAGAGATCTCTGCTGACGAAAGGAAAGGGAAACATATATGGGGGGAGGAGGAATTGACAACAGTGGGCTACCGGCTGGTAAGTGGAGAAAAAGATGGCTATTGTGACAGAAGGAGAACCCTTAGCTGTCTTTTAAAGTTTTGAATTGATTTTATCTCTCTTAACTTTTGAGGAAGATTGTTTCACAGACGTGTTCCCGATACAGAAAATGATTTAGAGAAGATTGCAGTGTTATGTGATGGTACAGAGAGAGAGAGTTTTTTTTTTTTTTTTTTTTTTTTTTTTTTTTTTTTTTTTTTTTTTTTTTTTTTTTTTTATAGCGTGTGTTTCTGCTGTGCTGCTCAGATAGTAATGTAATCGTTGAGGATAAGTAAGAAGGTTTATCTGCACGTAGCCAAGGTAACTGCTGGTATGCTCGACTGATATGTTCGTAGAAACGTAAGTAACAAAATGTATCGGATACAAGAATTCACCGCCAGCTCCAGCCTATGTGAATTTTCGTGTGACAGTCCTTGCAGAATAGCATCACCATAATCTAGAATGGGAAGGATTAGTGTCTCAACGTGCTTCTTTTTCAGCTGTAAAGGAAATGCTTTTTTGTATTTCTGCAGTGAATGAAGTGACGCATATACATCTACATAGATACTCTGCAAATCACATTTAAGTGCCTGGCAGAGGATTCATTAACCACTTTCATAACTTTTCTCTACCGTTCCATTCTCTAATAGCGTGCGGGAAGAAAGAACACCTAAATCGTTCCGTTTTCGATCTGATTTCTCTTATTTTATTGGGATGGTCATGTCTCCCTAAGTAGGTGGGTGCTAGCAAAATATTTTCACGTTCAGAAGTAAAAGTCGGTGATTGAAACTTCGCAAACACATCACGCCGCAATGAATAACGTCTTTCTTTTAATGATTTCCACCCCAATTCGTGCAACATTTCCGTGACGCTTTCCCCCCCGTAACGTGATAAAACAAAACGAACTGCCCTTCTCTGAACCTACTCAATATCTTCCGTCAGTTCCACCTGGTGAGGGTCCCACAAGGGTCAACAGTACTCCAGGAGAGGACGCACAAGTGTGATGTAGGCAGTCTCTTTGGTGGAGCTGTTGCATCTTTGAAGCGTTGTGCTAATGAAACATAACCTTTGGTTTGCCTTCCCCACAATATTTTCTGTGTGTTCTCTCCAGTCTAAGTTGTTCGTAATTGTAACTCCTAGGTGTTTGGTAGAATTTACGACTATTAGGTTTGATTGATTCATCATGTAACTGAAGTTCAGCAGATTTCTTTTAGTGGTCACGTGTATTACTTCAAACTTTTCATTATTTAGTGTTAATTACCAGTTCTCACACCATTTAGAAATTTTGTCTTAATCGCTTTGCAGTTGCTTTTGACACTCTGTTGACTTCACTAAACGATAAACGTCAGCATCATCCGGGAAAAGTCTAAGGGAGGTATTGAGATTATCTCCTAAATCGTTTATAAACAGAATGAACAGTAGTGGACCTATAACGCTTCCCAGGGGAACGCCAGATAACACTTCTGTTTTACTCGATGACGTACCGTCAATTACTACGAACTGTGTCCTCTCTGATGGGAAATCGTGAATCCATCCGCACAATTGAGCATTGGAGGCAAGTCTTTGGGGTAAAAACGCGGACGGAAACGGGGAGGACTCCAAAGAATGACCTCAGTAACAACAATATTTCAGAAGTTCCAGCCAAGTTACTACCTTGAATGTTTTACAGAACGAATGGTAAACCTCCCAGTGGGCATCCTAACGTGGATTCGCTCACCATTGTGATGATGTTGCTGGCCCTCTCATCTCAATGTTATCGTACGAAACCGTATGCGTCGGACCCGGAATCGTGTGGTTTAATAGTGATATATGTAGCGTGTGAAGTTAATTACAAACGAAATAGCCAACCTAGGAATCAGTGTAGGACAGTGTCTCGGTGATACTGTGATTAGTTAACAAGTGATAGATTTCATTAATTAAGAGATTTGTATATGACGTTTCAAGACAGTTCTATAAATAATAGTTTTGCCATTGTACATTATTTCAATAACTAAATAGATGAATTATAAAAACTTTTGCAAAACATAAAAACATGAAAATAAATAGCATTGTATATATGTTAGGCTTATAAACAAGTTGTGTAGACCAGCTAATTGTGTAATTAATATAATAGTCGAGATTTACAATATTAAATTCCTTGTATATATTGACTGACGTGAGATTTTGAACCTATTTTACGAATGACCAAGATATTTGATAGTTCAATATATGTTAGGAACATATATGATGTACTCATTAACAAATTAATTGACATTTAGCATTACTCTTTGTTGTGGAACAAATAGATCGGAGATTTCGACTTAAAAAGGTATGTGCCATCTAAAATTATTGTATGTATAGTTTTCATTTTATATTGTGATTATTTTTGTGTACATGAAATGTTTTACTGTCGTGTTCGTTAATTGTAAATTAGTATATTCAATTGTTATGAACAATGCATAATGTAGTGTCATTATTGTCAATGTTATATATTTGCCTCACAGCCTTGCTTTCGCAAAGTGCTCTGGAAGCTATGTCAGTCTGCGTTTTAAATTTGGAAGTACTATCAGCTATGTTCTGTTCCATTGTGTACGTTATTAAGTTGTAATGTTTTGGTGGAGATGAAGTTTGATTCAAATTTCTACCACGACGCCCCAGGTCAATAATTTTGCAGCGAGCAGAACCACCATACATCGTAATGTTGAAAAGCTAAGTATTATGTTTGAAATTGTAGATTTGGAGAAAGCATTTGACAATGTTGACTGGAATACACTCTTTCAAATTCTGAAGTCAGCAGGAGTAAAATATAGGGAAAGGAGAGTTGTTTACAACTTGTACAAAAGCCAGACTGCAGTTATTATACTGGAAGGGCATGAAAGGGAAGCATCAGTTGGGAAGGGAGTAAGACAGGGTTGTAGCCTTTCTCCGATGTTATTCAATTTGTATATCGAGCAGGCGGTGAAGGAAAGCAAGGAAAAATTTGGAATAGGGATTAAAGTTCAGGGGAAAGAAATAAAAACATTGCGTTTTGCTGATGACATTGTAATTCTATCAGAGACAGCACAGGACCTGGAAGAGTAGTTAAATGAAATGGACAGTGTGTTGAAGAGAGCGTATAAAATGAACATTAACAAGAGCAAAACAAAAATAATGGAATGCGGTCTTAGAAAATCAGGCGATGCTGAAGGAATTAGATTACGTAACGAAACAATGAAGGTGGTAGATGAGTTTTGTTACTTGGGTAGTAAAATAACATGCGATGGTCACGGTACAGAGGATATAAAATGCAGAATGGCAATGGGAAGAAAAGCATTTTTGAAAAAGAGAAATTTGCTAACATCGAATATTAATTTAAGTGTAAGGAAGTGCCGGCCGCGGTGGCCGAGGGGACTGAGGCGCTTCAGTCACGGTCTGCACGGCCACTACGGTCGGGGGTTCGAATCCCCCCTCGGGAATGGATATTTGTGCCGTCCTTAGATGTAGGTAGTTCAGAAGTAGTTTGTATGTTTAGGGACTGATGACCCCGTAGTTAAGTCCCTTAATCTTAACAAACATTTGAACATTTGTAAGGAAGTCTTTTCTGAAGGCATTTGTGTGGAGTGTTGCCTTGTACGGGAGTGAAACATGGACGATAAGCAGGGCGGACAGAAAGAGAATAGAGGCTTTTGAAATGTGGTGCTACAGAAGAATGCTGAAGATTAGGTGGGAGATCACATAACTAATGAAGAGTTACTGAACAGAATTGGTGAGAAAAGGAATTTTTAGCATACCCTGACTAAAAGAAGGGATCGCTTGGTGGGACACTTTCTTAGACATAGGGGAATCGTAAATTTAGCATTGGAGGGAAGTGTGTGGGGTAAAAATTGCAGAGGGTGACCAAGAGACGCGTATAGTAAGCAGATTCAAATGGATGTGGGTTGCCGTTCTTATGAGGAGATGAAAAGGCTTGCTCAGGATAGAGTAGGGTGGAGAGCTGCATCAAACCAGTCTCGGAACTGAAGACCATAACAACAACATGTTTGAAAGTGGTAGAATGTAATTACTTAAAAACCAAGTAAACGTTATACTATTCGCCTCGACTTCAAGTCGAGACTGCTTACGTCGGTGTCCGGGCGACTCAGCAGCGGCTCGGCTATCGGCCTTTTTTTTGTGGCCTACCTGTGGTGGCATCCAGCAGCCGGCAGCCACGCGCCAGACAGCAGGTAGTGAGTGACGCCTGCGGCTGGTTCCCTCCCTGCCTTCAGCCGCGCCGTCGTGCCCTCTCGCCGGAGAGGGATCACGTCGTTTACTTGATGCGGCTTGCGGCGATAACTGAATATTTGACTTTTAAATGCAGATTATGGGGCGGCCCTCCTCTCCCCCCCCCCTACCCTCCAAAAAGGGCTGATCGGTTCATCGACCCAGGCATCTACTGGCATCGCGTCCTCTTCCCACCCGAAACTGCTTTCCCTTGTCGACCGAAGCACAGACAAAAATATGTTACTCTGTGACCGGAGTCACGGAGATAACGCCACGGATCCCCCTCTCGACCCATCCGCCGGTTACCTGCTCCTGAGCGCCTCGTGACTGCATAACTCATTGAGTCCACACCTACCTATTAAACGCTACCGCCGCTTTTTATCAGGTCTCTATGTCCCGATGTGCTGATAGCGTAACATGCGTGTGTCTATCTTCCAACCCTCATCAGTTTGACGACAGAGCTTTCGTTCGTAAGCTAAATCCTCAGCATAGGGGAGAGAGGCGACTAAAGTAACTGGTAGAACTTTCGGGTTATAAGGCCGTGGTCCATAAAACTTTGCAGTTTTTCTTAACGTTTCATCCAGAACTGCGCCGGACATCTTCGGAGGTCTTCCTACTTCCGCTGAGTCTTGCCGAATGATGAGTCGGGTGTCAGAGAGCGACATACAGGGTGCTACAAAAGGTACTGCCAAACTTTGAGGAAACATTTCTACGCTTACTGGAGCACGTTATCATGATTTCATACGGGATACATACTTCACCTGTGCTGCTAGAACATGTGCCCTTACAAGTACGACACAACATGTGGTTTTTGCACGAAGCAGCTCCTACACATTTCAGTCGACGTGTTCGAACGCTTCTCAACAAGAAATTCGGTGACTGATGGATTGGTAGAGGCGGACCAATTCCATGGCCTCCACGCTCTCATGACCTCAACCCTCATGACTTTCGTTTATGGGGGCATTTGAAAGCTCTTGTCTACGCAACCCCGGTACCAAATGTAGAGACTCTTCGTGCTCGTATTGTAGACGGCTGAGATACAATACGCCGTTCTCCAGGGCTGCATCAGCGCATGAGGGATTCAATGCGACGGAGGGTCGATGCATGTACCCTTGCTAACGGAGGACATTTTGAACTCACGCTGGTACATTCTGTTGCTGTATGTTTCCATTCCATGATTAATGTGATTTGAAGAGAAGTAATACAAACATGGAAATAAAGCGTTTCCGGACAAATGTCCACATAACATATTTTCTTTCTTCGTGTGTGAGGAATGTTTCCTGAAAGTTCGGCCGTACCTTTTTGTAACACCCTGCATATACTGTGGAAAGTGGGAGAGGCCAAGCTGTCACGTTATCAGCAGACATAGTCCTTGTCAGAGATAAAATATCACTATCGATTGCAATTGGTCAGAGATAAAACATGTCGATCTTTTAAAGCTACTGTCCATATGTCGCTAAGTTTCATAGCTTCTTCTTTGCTGTTAAAATTATCCTTAAGTGTGTATATTTCAATAGCTTTCCTGTATTTCCGTGGATAATGATTCGTCAATTTTGTATCCCATCCTCGTCGCTACTTTTGTGTCCCAGCCTCGTGCCCTTTTTGTGTCTCGTTTCCGCCGGTTATGTTTGGTGTCGGTGGCCGAGTAGAAAGAGACCGACACAGGAATAAAGGATGCACGCGTGTGCAGGTACGGAGGTGACCAGCCAGTGGGACAGCAGAAACTAGAAACACTAGGATAAATTAGAACGAGATATATATTTCATAGAGACTTAGTAAAACTTAACTATTACATAGTTCTTAACTGCAGAATGCTGATACATAGATTAGATAGAGGCGTACCTACTGATGATTTCTAGTGCCTATCCGATAGCCAAGTCTTAACTGGTGCCTATCTGATTCCGAAGTCTTAACTGGTTCCTATCTCAGTCCCAAGTGAACGATGCAGTCCAGTGGTAGCCACGAGCGGAGTTGTAGCAGAGGGCGCTCGTGGCTGACGTCGTAAGAACGCCGCGCCGTGCGTGCATGCCGGCGCGCGGCGAAAATACGTGGCGGGCACTTCATACTTGTGCGACACTACAGTCAATGTAGATAAAACTGTTGTTTAGGAAAACCTCAATATATGACTTCCAGACTGAAAAACAAGCTCTGCCATAGCCGATTCCTCTGTTTTTCCTAGTCGGCAAAGACTTTTGTGTTCCTTCTGCCTAGTTTCTATACTTTTTTTGTGGTTCCAATATATAGGCTGAACTTTTATGTACTTCCTGAAGGACGCCCGGCGTTATTTACAAACCATCGATGGAGGATCGTCGTTTTTTATGATTGTACACAATGATTTGAGAGGCGTTGTTTTCTTTTCGTATAATTCCGCCGTCTTGGGCGCCTCGGTAATTACCCGCGCTGGACACGGAATGGCCGAAGCCGACGAGCGCGCAGCACGCAAGCACGCGAGCTCGCGCAAGATTTACCGCGCCGGTCCACGACGCGCGGACCCGACAGATTTGTGGTCACCATTAAGCGGTGGCAAATTTCTCACCGTAATTGACCCTCCGCGGTCTCGATCGATTTCGTAACGATAGAATTACATCGATGTCATAACGGAGATTTTTCACGTTGGTGAGTGGAACCGTAGCTCCTCTTAACAGTCCAAATTAATACTGGTTATTGGTCGAGGGAAGAATTAATCTTCGAAGAAGTACCGCCTGACTTTATTTCCTAGCAGATCACTCATCTGAGTGTCTTCATTCCCAGGCGACGACTGATTTTCAAAAGAGGCAGTAGGGAAGCCACTGTCAATTCAACACAAAAATGAGAGGTTCCCCTAAGACACGTTTCCATCTACGATCACTACGGACACGAAACTTACCCGAAACAGATAATGTATAAAGTTCCTACAACTTTGTACACCTCATTTAATATATATATATGTTAGTCTCGCTAAAACTCGAGAACTACTGAACCGACGTGCGCCTCGGTTGCACAGTGGTACAGTGCCAGACTAAAAATCCAAAGGTCGCGGGTTCGATCCCCGCCAGGTCCTAGGATTTTTATCTGTCACTTTCCACTTCTTTCACCTCTGACAGTATTGCTCATGTGAAAAATACCGAGTAGCACCGTGGTTCGGAACCCACGTTAAACTGTAGGTCCCCCTATAACTGGCTGGATAAGACAGTTCTTAGGTCGGAGGAAGGCAACGGCATACCATCTCCAAACAGGACCATGCCTAGTAAAGCACTGTGGTGTTCAAACCAATCTTCGGATTGTTGACTACTTTTTTTTTTTTTTTTTTTTTTTTTTTTTTTTTTTTTTTTTTTTTTTTTTACTGAACCGATTTGGCTCATTTTAGTCTTGCAATATTCCTGTAAATCCAGGTAAGGTTTAAACGGCGATAAAATATGGAAAAGTTGCCCAATAAAAGAGTAAAATCGGAAAAAAACTGAAACATCTTTTTGCAGTGAAGTATCAATACCGTTCGCCCAATTGCGATAAAACTTTGTACATTTCATGTTGAAAGCAAGAGGTGGATTCGCAGCAAATAAAAATTTGGAAAAGTCTCCCAGAAAGTAGTAAAATTTAGGAAAAACCGAAAGAGCATCACTTGACTACAACTTCACAGGATAAGGTTTGTATGAAATAAAATTTTTGAAAAATCTGCCGGAAAATTGGAAAATATGAGAAAAACTGAAAGTGCGTTTTTAAATGTGTTTTTGATTGAATTCAGCACTATAACTAACTATTCGCATGACGGAGAGGGGTAATTCTTTTTTTTTTTTCTTGTTCATTATGGTCTTGGGAAAGTTTTCGGTAAAAGGAAAAAAATAGGGACACTTACAAAGGAAAGTCGAAAATTCGAACCAAATTTCTTTTCAATGTGTACCTAAATGTACTCGACACTATAAGTTGAGAACCGTTCATCCGATTGCGATAAAATTTTGATTATTTGACGTTCAACGAAAGATGAACGTTCTTATGAACTAAAAATTGGGAAAGTTACCCAGAAAATTTGGAAATTCGCGAGAAACTGAAAGAGCAGTTTTTAACGGGATATCAATATCATTCGTCTGATTGCGATAAAGTTTGCATATTTGACGTTCAAAGCAACAGTAACGTTCTTATGAAATAAAAATTTGGAAAATTATCCCCGAAAAGTGGAACATTCAGAAAAAATTGAAAGAGATTTTTCTATAAAATATCAGTACCATTCATCTGATTACGATAAAGTTTCTCCATATTTTATCACCGTTTGAACCTTCCCTGAACTCCCAAGAATGAGACATTAACATTATCCTGGACATTTGTGCGTGATTTGCCCACATTTTTCGCCCACTATCCAGCGGATACTCATACTATCTTATGATGCTTTTATAAAGCTACTGGATTTAAATTAATATGGTTTATTTTAAGAGGTAAGTGATACGAAGTTCACCGGAACATCTAGTATGAAATATATTTAACCAAATCGCTGCTGTCATATTTATACATTTTTAAACAGTGGCCATTTTGGCTACTAAGCCACCTTCAGGTTATCTGCAATTGCATGGTAGAATTTTATGAGACATTATAATATAAAAATGACAGGATACGATAATTTTCATATAAAATTAGATTTTACTACTTCCTGTAACATGCGTTTTTCATATAATATCGTCACTATTACCCCACCGGGTCTTGTACAGTTCGAATACACTGTAATTTATTGCTTTAATGACGAAACGGAAGTTATCTTGATATTTTTCTGTATTTTGTTGATTTTCTCGGGAATATTATCCAGATATGTGGCACACATATATGTAGTTTTATATTTTTTTTATTGTCTCTAGTGAACGTAATATCTTGTCGTTGATAGGTAATGTTATATAATTTAATTAATAATACTGAAAAAAATATTAGCATAATTTTCGCTTACCAGGTATTTACGAACCACCTTATTTTCTCATACCCAGGTACCGTATAAATAAAATTCACCGAACAAATTGCGAGAAATACTTTATCGGACAGACCGAGAGATGTTTCGCAACTAGATTTCGTGAGACAAACTGATAACAACCCATCCATTTTCTTCCACCTTCTAAAAACTTAACACCACACAGTAGACGATTTTGAAAACGCTATCGACAAATTATACCAAAAACACAAATAGTCAACATTTTAGAAGAATTAGAAATATTTGAACACATCGAAAAACAACCACATCTTGTAATAAACGAACAAACAGATCACAAACATAAAAATTTCGTCGAAGATTTTATTGAAATTTTCAAAGCGAAACCAGATTGAAGACAAGCAGTGATAAAACTTTTACGCATATTACACCAAAATTATTGTCGTATACCGTTGATAAATAGAACGTTGAAGGCATCATATATCGTTGCCTATCACAATCAGAGACAAAATTTGTAATACATACTAACCGACGATATACCCTTTGGACTGATTAATATACTTTTGGTATAACCATAACCATAACCATAAAATATCGTTGACAACACCAGTAAATGTTATCAAAGCAATATTCAAACTGTGCAAGACTTGGTGGCGTAACAGTAACGATATTATATGGAAAAAGCACTTTACAGGTAGTATGTAAAATACAATTTCATATCAAAATTATTGTATCCTGTCATTTTTATATTATACTGCCTCACAAAATTGGTATCAAATAATTGCAGATAACATGAAAATGGCTTTGTAGCCGAAATGGCCATTGTTTAAAAACGTATAAATATTACAGCAGCGATTTGATTAAATATCTTTCATATAATGCCTAATGTGATGCGAAATTGGCACTATTAGAGCAATATCTTGTACACAACTATTTTTACGAAATATCGCTAAACTTTGATATTTTCCGATATAAAAGAAATGTTTGGGAAGTATGATAATAGAGATGCCATTAATGATACTTGTCGGTGGCTTTACGATTACGCTTATTTATTAACACAACCAAGTAAAGATAGTTACTACACTTCCAAACTCAATAGCGTACTGTTCACCTCTACGTTCTGCCATGAACATTCCACATTTCCGCAGTGGAAGCTATTTTATCCCGCAACCCACAAATGTTATAAACACAAGAAGACAAGTTTGCCAATATACGTAACTGATACTTATTGCATCTTCATTTCGCTTTTCTCGTGAAATAAAATGACATATTTTCCGGGTAATGAACTACTATGCGACGTCGAAACAGAAGAAAATATGGCAAAAAAAAAAAAAAGAAAAAAAAAAAAAAAAAAAAAAAAAAAACACCAACGAATCTGTAAATAAACACATCTAAACGCGCCGAACATGACAATGAACATGCCGAAATTGGCGTTAAAAGCATCGGAATTGGTAATAAAGACACGAAATTTCACAATAAAAATATCTAAATTGGCAAGAAACAGTGAACTCGGCACAAACACCGAATTTGGTACAAAGTATACATAACTAGGCCAAAAGAAAATAAAATAAAAACCTAAATGGGCCGGCCGCGGTGGCCGCGGGGACTGAGGCGCTCCAGTCACAGTCTGCACGGCCACTACGGTCGGGGGTTCGAATCCCCCCTCGGGCATGGATATTTGTGCCGTCCTTAGTATAAGCTAGTTCATAAGTAGTTTGAAAGTTTAGGGACTGATAACCCCGTAGTTAAGTCCCATAGACTTTACAAACATTTGAATTTTTTTTTGGATTGATGAGCCCGTAGTTAAGTCCCATAAGCTTAACAAACATTTGAACATTTTTAACCTAATTGGACAAAGATACACAACTTCGGCAAAGAAAGATAGGGCAAAAAAAGGCTATACGTATCAAGGAGTATTATTTTAAGGCCAAATGCGATCAAAAGTTAATGAATTTGGTACAAAAATAACGTAGAAACACTAAAAACTCGACACTGAAGTAAAAGTAGGATTGAATATGCTAAAAATTATTAAACATACGCAACACCAAATAATAATAATAACACCAAGACTGGCAACAAAGAGAGAAAAATTCGCACCCATGGTACCGAATTGGCTGAAGCTCCTGAAAAGTAAGAAAATTAGGTAAAAATATAACATCGAATGGGCAAATATATATATATATATTTTACACCGAAGTCTACTAAAACAACAACTAAATTGGTAAAACTAGCACCATATTACGCTAAGGGAAATCGAATTTAGACATGAATAATAACGAAATTAAAAGAATTAGCACCGATTTTAACAAAAAATAACAGTGAAGTAGGTAATAAATAATACGTAAGTTGGCAATAAATAAACAAACACAAAATTATGCCATAAGATGAGCTATTTTTTCTGCCCGTAATCGTCGCTACAACAGACAAAACGAACTATTATGGGTTCCGGATGCGTTGGCTGTAACGCAATAGGGTCGGACAAAAATGTCCCTGTCTCACTGCATACCGTATTGCAGTAGCAGAATCTTGCATCGCAGATTCATCGGTGACAGAGACAACCATCGTAATTGCGTATTGCTTCTTGTCTCTTTAAACAGCACTAGGATACGCGTGCGGATAAGGCTAGCCTGCTGCTAAGGTAAGGTAATGCGAAATACTTGACACCAACTGGAGGCAACTGTCAACCTCGCGGTGTCAGTAGTAACAGCTGCGGCGGTATGGGGCTGGAGAGCTGCTCACCAGTTCACTTAGAGACTCAGCCGATGAATTACGGCGCATCTCGGCCGTGTAAGAAACGGAGTTTGTCGCCATCCCAACAGCTTTCCTTCTGCTCTGGCTGCCTGCATTGGCAGAGATTAAGTGCTCAACTTCGGTGACCTTGCATCGCAGCTGTTTTCTACAATGGGAAACTGTCCACATCAGCACCATAAGAGGTGTACAATGTTTTTCGACCATAAAAAGCTCACATTCCATTGTTTGCGTTGAAATGTAAAATTTTTGTAACAGGTCTTCGAAATATACGAAATAATGAAGGAGTTTTTTCTTAATTAATGGTTACTATTCAACATAAGGAGCAGATCACAAGGAATACTATCAAGTACATACTAAAAAACACTGTTCTGCACACACACATTCGCACAGTCACTCATGCAACTTGATAAAAATAATTAAATAGTCACCAAATAATCACATGCTTTGTCCGTGTATTGAAAAACTGCTCGCTCAATTGTCGTGAACTGCCGTTACTACCAGAATATTCAGTGTTAGGTAGTTGATTGTACAACATGCCACGCGATTTAAGGTTGTTCATTATAACGCAGTTCACTTCCAAACTCGCAGTTTTTTACCTTTCACCGTACACATACAATATAAACAGCTTCGCATACCTCTCGATCTCTACACTTTCAGTTTGATGCAAGATTACAAAATAGTTTTCAGAGCTCATGTCTGTGTGTCTATTCGTCTCCATAACTAAACTCCAACGCAACCCCTTCTAGTCTAGACGAAGACATTCTTGACGTAATTCATATTGGCTGAAAACTAAATCGTCACCAAACTCCATACCTTGAAAACCCGCTCTCCATCAACAGCCAATAAAAATCACTCGTTCTCTCCAGAACAATCTACATATAGAATCAAAGCACAATTACCTGCTAGACTTTTTAATTCCATATGTATACTTCATTCACTCCAGTAATTAACAAACATAAATCAGTGATAATTATTAAAATACATAAAATTTACTAAAATGATGTTTTGTCGAAATTAAATCGATGTTTTGATTCACTGCATTTGGAATGTCCGTACGCTAGTGTCATAATGTTGGGAAATTGCCCACCACGTACGATTGGTTTGATTGACAGTTTGAAATAACGGCGAGGGAACCTCATCTTAGACGGAGACTGCTTTTCACTCTGCCCGTCATTTCCTTGTTATATCTAGAGAACTGGTTCCGAAACTTTGGTTCGAGAGTGGGTCCCGTCATCGATTCACATCATCATCGGACGACTTCATAATGTCAGAGTAAAATTCCTTAAAAAATAAATGAAATAGTACTTTATAAGTCTTATTTTTATTGTATTATCTTTCACCACGTAAACAGAAGGAACAAATAAGTTCTATCACACCTTAATTTAACGTGGTACTGGTTGCGGATTAATGTGCTAATATAAACTTATTACAACTCTTATTTTTACATTAGGCTCAATGAAAGTTGTTTGTCAATCGAAGAATATTACTCTGACTTGTTTCTTGTCTTTGTAGCTTCTTTCTTAGAATACCCGATTAATTGTTATTAATAAAAAGTTTGATTATGTAAGCTAGGATTCCCCAGCCGTTGTGACAATCAATAAAATTCTTCTGCGCCTTCCTCTGTGTCTGTGTCACGTAAATACCCAGAAAAGGTCACTTGCAACAATGGCCGCAGTTTGCACCTGGGACCGTTCCCTTTCGCGGGCAAGCGCTCTACCGAATGAGCTATCCCGGCACGCTTCACTGTCCGTCCTCCCGGCTACACTTCAATTTACAAGATAAATCAATCAAAAGTTTTTGTATCCCATCCTCGTTGCCACTTTTGTGTCCCAACTTCGACGTCGCTTTTGTGTCCCAGCCTCGTCGTAGGTGTCGGTGGCCGAGTGGAACGAGACCGACACAGGAACAAAGACAGCACGCTGGTGCAGGTACGGAGGGGAGCAGCCAGAAACTATAAACACTCGAGTAAATTAGAAAGAGATATATATTGCACAGAATGTAACAATACTTAACTTTTACATAGTACTGCAGAATGTTGATACATAGTTGTTAGAGGCCTGCCTAGTGCCTGTACGATAGCAAAGTCTTCACTGGTGCCTATCGGATTACGAAGGTCCTAACTGGTTGCTATCTCAGTCCCAAGTGACGATGTCCTTCAGTGGTGGCCACGAGCGGAGTTGTCGCAGAGGGCGCTCGTGGCTGTCGTCGTGAGAACGCCGCGCCGTGCGTGCATGGCGGCGCGCGGCGAAAGTAGGTGGCGCGCACTTTGTACTTGTGCGACACCACAAAAGCGAAGGCCGTAAATTCCACAAAATACCTAGGAATTACTATTACTTCAGACTTAAACTGGAAAGAACACGTAGGTAATGTCGAGGGAAAGGCGAACCAGAGACTGCCTTTTATTGGCAGAACCTTTAAAAGATAACAGAAGTACTAAAATGACTGCGTACATTATGCTTGTCCGTCCTTTTTTGGAGTATTGCTGCCCATTGTGAATCATAATGAGGTGACTTGGACGGAGGACATTGAAGGAGCTCAAAGAAGGGCAGATCGTTTTGTATTGTCACGATACAGGAGAGACGGCGTTACGGAAATGATACAGGATCTGAGATGTGAATCATTACAACAACGGCGCTTATCGCTGCGGCGTGGGTTACTTACGAAACTCCAATCGCCAACATTCTCCTCCGAATGCATAAATATATTGTTGACATAGGCAGAAATGATCATCAGAATAAAATACGAGAAATCAGAGCTCGAACGGAGAGATTCAGGTGATCTTTCTTCCTGTGCGCTATTCGAGAATGGAATGGGAGATAAATAGTATAATGGTGGTTCGATGAACCCTCTTCCAGGCACTTAAATGTGATTTGCAGAGTATCACATGCAGATGTAGACGGTACCTCGCCTCCTACGCGAAGGCCACAGGTTCGAATCCTTTTTCCGACACACAGTTTTAATCTGCCAGGAGTGATTCATATCAGCGTAAACCTAGTTGCTGAGTGAAGATTCCAATCAAGCTAATACACTTCTTTTGACGTAGCATCGTACGTAATAATTATTGTCAGATACCTCGGGTTTTTTTATTATTTTTTTCTTTTGTCTGTAGTTGTTTTTTACGAACCATTTGCATATATTATATACTTTTCCAGGAATATTTGTAAACCTATTGGGCCAAAGTGTTATGGTCATCAGTCCCTAGACTTATAATTTAAACTCACTTACTCTAAGGACATCACATAGTCCCATGCCCGAGGGAAGACTCTACCCTCTTACGGCGAGCAACCGCGCGCTCCTCAGCAAGGCGCCTTAGACCACTCGGCCCCCCCACCGCGGCATGATTTGTAGCAAACGATCGGTGAAACACGTGTTGGTGGAAACGTTTCCTATAAGTAGCTTAGCGGGAACAGTGCCGGTAATAGATCCACGTCACTGGGAGAAATCACTTTGCACTCTATAAAAGCATGGCCGCCCTACCCGGCACTCTGGCTAGCAGCTGATTATACTGCGAGACGATCTGAGCAGCACACACCGCGCCAGACGCAACTCCTGACGCTTGTTAAGTGTTACAAACGGGAAGATGATATCGCCGGCCCTAAAAACGCGACCTGTTAGGCCCGATTACGCATGCGCGCTTCAGTTTACCGTAAGTGGACGGGCTGTGTGTGTGTGCGTCTAATTGCGATCGGCAGCGCGAGGCCCGGGCTGCGCCTGGCTTCTTCCTCCACCGCGGGCTATTGTCCGTCCCCTGTCGGGCGCGCCGCTGCCGCAGTACAGCAGAACAGGGCTGCGCGCGTCATTTAAATACAAATCGTTAAGAGGTGTAAGCGAGCGGCCTATCCGGCCGGCCATCGTTAGACTCGGACGCTCGAGTAATTGATCACCTGCCGTTTATCGATGGCAACAATCGCAGGCAGGATCGATTATGTGATCGGCAGCGGGCAGCCGTGTGCCTGTTGCGCCCGCGTGTTCAGGGATGGGAAGGGGGGGAGGGATGGCTGTCGGTCGGGTGAGGGGGAGGAGGGGGAGGTGAATAGTTGGGTGGGGGGGGGGGATAGTTGCTCTGGGCCGCTACTGTCTGTCGGAAATTTCCGTCAGTGTCTGGCCTTAAAGTGGCCGCTTTCCGTCAGCATGGGGGCAGCACCTGCTGCGTGCCTGCATACGAGCGAACACACACACACACACCTGCCACTACCACCACTTTACAGATCGCTTTATACTGATAGAATGCTGTCCTAAGTAACGATCTTATTGTTCTGGAGACGTCTATCAGTTCGGTTATCTCTCTGTTTCGAAATTACCATTCTGCTATAGCCATCAAGAGCTTTACAAAGGCAATATTGAAGCAAAAGGAATAAAATGGGCCGCATGAATTTTTGGGGCAATCTGGAATTAATTGCGATCTAAGGCGCTTCGCTGCGGAGCGCGCGGTTGCTCGCCGTCGGAGGTTCGAGTCCTCCCTGCGGGCATGGGTGTGTGTGTGTTGTTCTTAGGTTAGTTTACTTTAGTTTAAGTAGTTTGTAAGCTACGGACTGATGACCACGCAGTATGGTCCGATAGATTTACAAACATTTGAACATTTTTTGCAATTAATTTAACGTGTGATCAAAAAGTGAGTATCAATTGAAAACTTAATAACTAACGGAATAATGTAGACAGAGAGATAAAAATTGAGACTCGTGCTTGGAATAACATGGGTTTTAAAAGAACAAAAAAAAAAAAAAAAGGAAAACAGAAAAAAAGATAAACAAACAACACGTATGTCGGACGGATGTCGCTTCATCTGATCAGAAAAGCAATAATTAGCATAACAAATTAAGACAAAGCAAAGATGATGTTCTTTACAGGAAATGCTCAATATGTTAACCATCATTCCTGAACAATAGCTGTACTCGAGGAATAATGTTGTGAACAGCACTGTAAAGCATGTCAGGAGTTATGGAGAGGTATTGACGTCGGATGTTGTCTTTCAGCATCCCTAGAGATGGCGGTCGATGACGATACACTTGCGACTTCAGGTAACCCAAAAGTCAGTAATCGCACGGAGTGAGGTCTGGGGACCTGGGAGGCCAAGTATGACGAATGTGGCGGCTGAGCACACGATCACCACTAAATGAAGTGCGCAAGAGACCTTTCATGCGTCTAGCAATACTTTTTTGTGTTCTAATAAAACCCCACGTCATTCCAAGCACGTGTGTCAATTTTTACCTCTATATCTACATTATTCCGTGATTTATTAAGTTTTCAAATTTATATAGACTTTTTGGTCAGCCGGTATATTGGTTTCCATCCAAACTAGCTATTTATTTAATCGGAAGACCGGTTTCGATGATACTTAAGTATCATCTCCTGATCACCATCATTCATCATAACAGCACCATATTTCTCGTATAATAATAACAAAAAACCTACACATGCATAACCCCATGTAGAGTGGTGGCAGGTAAACGCATTGAACACGCGTCAATACATCAAACAATGCATTCGGGTGTTCCTTCCTGTATACACCTAAATTACAATCTCAAAGAAACAAAACTGGGAAAAATGTAAGATAATTTAATAATGGGCTACTACTGATCAAAGCCACAGGAGAAATTTCCTTACCAGTTGCAGTCATTTGTGTGGATGCACTTTGGCGACGATAGCACACTCGGTGCTTACAAATCATATTTTAATAACTTTATATGCTACAAGTTCATTAAGAAACCAACAGGTTCTCGGAAAATTAACGTCGGAAGATGGTCACAATGTAGACCAAATCGGAAAGTAAGACGATTACTGTCTGAAACAAGATATGTTTTAGTTAATTACTCAATCGGAGATTGTTATGAAAAAACTGCTTCTTCACTCATTTGCTGTCGTATTTCTGTGACATCTATAGTTCCAGATGCCTCGTTTTACAGGGACGTGTCCCCGTTTTTGGACTCTAAAATGGTCCCTACTTTTTTTTTTTATTTATTTATTTTTATTTTAAGTGAAATGCAATAACATACATCTTTGCGCAATAATGCAAGACTTTGAATGTGACTTTGGACAACGTTATTCACATGAGGAGTCAATCAGATGCATCACATCCATGACGGTTTAATGTTTTTGACAATGACTAGGGTCACACGCAAGGCTGATGTTTTCATGTTTCGTACATTTCCAGTATAGCTCTTGAAAAAGGTCTAAGGCCGAAATCAGGGTAGCGCAGTAAAAAACAACACGCACGTGACCAGACTTTTATTTATATTTTTTATGGATTTTGACTATAAAAAAGTTTTTATGTCGTTCACATCAGTCCTATGCAGTCTGAAATGCATTGATGCTGTTCACTCATTGAATGAAGTCGATATGCGATATTTTTAAATAAAGATTTCTCATCACACCATCAAGCTGAAAAACTATTATTGTTGTAACAACTGGTCATACAAATAGCGAAAAACTGTTTCAAAAGTTAGAAGAATTTATCCTTTCTTTCGGCAACGTAATATATATATATATATATATATATTCGTAAGATTTCTCTTGTCGATTTCGCCAACAAACCGAGCCCAAGTTACGACACCAGTGGATATGAAATAACCGACATCTGTAATTAACTTGAAATAACACCTGCAAGGTTGCGCATTTAAAACATTCCGCACATAACAACGTAAAATTGAAATTTTAATACATTTGCAAGTTTTTGTATGGGTATCGAAATAGCCTCATTTTTGAAGACATGACATCTGATAACCGGAATGTACGGCACTTGGAATATCTGGAGATATTCCAGTTGTGTCAGCCATTTTTTAGCAATATGGTTGTACGCTCGGTGGCTGAGCATTTAGTGCGGCATCGTTCCCCGGTAAGTCCTATTCGTCACTTATCACTTCTTCCACCTGCAGAAACATCGCTGACAGGAAAAATTCCGACTTGCACTGTTGTTCAGAATACCCGTATAACTGGTTAGGCAAGTTAGTCGCCACCCTAGAGTAGCCGAACGGTCTAAGGCACATCGCTGCGGAGCGTGTGGTTGCCCGCCGTCAGAGGTTCGAATCCTCCCTGGGTTATGAGTGTGTGTGTGTGTGTGTGTGTGTGTGTGTGTGTGTGTGTGTGTGTGTTGTCATTTGGTTAGTTTAACTTTGTTAAAGTGGTTTGTAAGCCTAGGGACTAATAACCAACGCAGTTAAGACCTACATATTTACAGACATTTGATATTGATTTGGAAAGTTGGTCATAATGTCGGAGGAAGTCAACGGCTTAGCACCTCCAAAAGGACAATGCATGGGAAGACACTGCGGTGTTCAAACAACTCTTGGGATTGATGACTACACGCACATGTATCTACGAAGATATTCAATTGGCACCAAGCGCTGCGCTTTATGCAATCACATAACAATATATTAAAATTAATTTTATTATACATACTTAAAACTGTTTTTCGGAATATTTGGAAAAATACAAATAGAATTGTAATGGCGGGCGTATCGGAAATTTGAATACGGTCTACACATCTTATTTCAGTTCCTTTAGCGACTTGCTGCGGTACTACAAAGCGGGGATTCCCTTTTGTGTCAATACTGGAAATACATCCATGCAAATTAGTAATACCTACCATAAAATTTTATTTCTTCGATGCTATAAAAATATTTACTCTCCAAACGTCGCATAGTGCCTACATGATAAAGTTCGTTACTTCACGAAATGGTTTTGCTATGCCTCTGAAAAGTACGATATAAGAACAAAATTTATAGTTAAATTTTGACTATTACAGAACCTCGATGTTGTCATTTATACTTTGGTTTACTATTTTCTCTGTAGCCTTCTGCTATTGTTAGTGTAAAAAACATGGAAGAAAACTGTGCGATGTAAATGAAACACACAGTGATCTATATTGTTAAATGACTTAAGCATCATCCACTTACCTAGTAGCGTTACACATTACGTATCCAACGGATTTCAGGGCAACAACAATTTGATTCTCAGTGTTTAATATAATTAATACTTTCCTATCTTTAACATTTCAGTGGACACGTCTAAAAAGGTTGCAGGTCAGGTCGGGTGGATGACAATAGTCTTCCACTGAAGTATTTTGTGTTTTACGACTGTGAATACCATTTTTCTATTCAATTTTTATTTTATTTCTGTTGTCAATAGACTTTAGTGTATCTTTCTCCAAACATTAGGTCCTGAGATTCTCCCAGATGTAATATAAATTATAAACTATTCTGAAAATAAAACTCAAACGAGCTAGGCGAAAAATCACGTGAATGCATTGTTTGATGATACTAATAGTTTAAAAGACGTAATAAAGAGCGATTATGTTAAAAGCATTAAACTTGGGAAGAAAAATGTGGGGCAAAATTACTTACGCCAAAGCTCACTTGGAGGATATATGTTATCCAGCCAAAAGAAATGGTTTCTACACAGTGGCGCAGCCAAAATTTGGTTCTGGGAGCGCGAGGTATTTTTTAAAAAATAAAACCTGTTGAATTTATTAATTTATGACTTATCTTTACACTACATATAATTTAAACGATTATACAACAAAAACAATTTCACAAGAAATAAAATGAGTAGGCTGCCATTAATTTGAAAGTGGAAGAGGAGCAATGTGGTGGAAATGCAGTGTGTCTAATCAGCTCGAAAATAATTAAGCAGTTTCTATGTTACTAGCCAGAGAGAAAGATCTTTACAGTTTAATTTAAATGAGACTCTATGTGTAAAATTTGAACTGAAATAACACCATTATTTTTCATAAGTTTCTAATCGGTGATGCCGCTGTTCTGTGCTTCGCAAATTATTGTTACGTTGTGATTTATTACATGTGTACTGTTTCAAATTTCCGGTGCAGACCCGTTTAAAAAAAAATAAAACATTATAAAATCTTTGGGAGATGCTGGAGAGGGCTTCAGCCCCATTAGCTGCCACCCACCCTCTCCCCACCTCCGTAGCTGCGACACTCTAATTCTACACCTCGTGCAGGCCAGATTTAAACCCACAGTATTAGCGACAATAGGCCTAAACTCCCTCTCTAGGAGACCTGGTACCGTGCCATCATTGTTGAACGAAGTAAACAATCACAATTCAAAAATGTGTGGATGACTATTGTCATCCACCCGACCATTTATACATATATGTGTGGATGACTATTGTCATTCACCCGGCCATATATATATATATATATATATATATATATATATATATATATATATTCGGAAAAAAATTTTTTGTTTATTGTGGATCTCAGCAACGGGTGGAATAATTTCCTTGCGGTTTTCGATTTCAGATAAAGTGGCCGATGGGAACAAAGGGAAAAATACGAAAAAAGTGAAATCGGCACGCATCGAGGGGTAAATTTAAAATCAAAAAATTTTTCAAAAAAATTAAAATGCGATTTTTAATAGTTTCTCGGCGTCATTAGGACATTTTGGAACTACCCAAAAACAAACGCAGGAAAAAAAATTGATTTTTGGCACATTTAGTTTAAAAAAAAAAAATTCCAACCGATGGATTTCTCTCATTATGAAATATATTGTAGACAATTTTCTCCTCTATCTGAAACGCCAGATAGAGTTCGGCAAACTTTTACTTGTTCAAAAAATGTTAGCCACTGGCATGGAACTACTATAAAATTCGTAGAACTTCTTTCAGTAGGTAAATTTAAATTCAGTTAAAAACCTGTAACTCTCGCCTTCCATAAATTAGACTCCAAAGCGATTTCCTTATTACATTTCTTATGTAAATGTCTTGCTGTGAACATTTCAATACGTTTGTTTTACGATATCTTTGGTTCTAATTAAAATAAGCCAGTCCTACGATAGCATCAACATATGAATAAAAAAATATACTTGACAGTTGACAATAGATTACCGAGAAGGTACATCACTCACAACTATACAATTCACAGGCTGTTTATGCTAATGTCAGCTTGAGAATGACCGAGTGAAGGAAACCGGTTGCTTTCAGCTAATAAAGAACAGCTATTTTGTCAGCATTATGAATTTTATTAATCATTTGACAGCTGTAGTTCCACATATTATCACAAAATTTAAACCAGTCAGCTTATTTTTCTCGGGGTTCTTCGGCACGACTGTCGAAAGTCTTGACATGCCGACCACCAGCAGCACCGTGTTAGCAATTCTCACTGGCGCAGCGAAACGTTCTTTCACTGTTGATTTACGTTACTCGAAAGAAAAATTAGTTACTACACATTTATAGCTTGATCAATCCGGTGTTTTGAAGTACATCGATAGAATAATGTGTTTTCTCAATGACAACAACAAACTTTCGGTAGTGCTATCCTTTTTATTGGAAGGGGTTTGCAAACAGCTGACTCCAGTCGTACCAAAATCTAATGAAGCTCAAATCATTGATGCATCTTTCAAATACTGGGACACATTTCAGCAATCAATCCAACTTCATCTTCGTGAAAATATGAGAGTCAACAAAGAGGAAACTGAATTCATAAAAGACTTGAAACTTATTGGCACTGGAGATAAATCGTATCGAAACTATATTGGTAATTGTCTTATATAGGTTGAAGCAGAAAGTGTTGTTAAAAATGAAACAGAATTGGTGAACTTTTCCTACGAGCCCCAATGGTAATAGCAACCTCGTAACTTTACTAAATAACTTTGTGGAAGAGCAATCCTTTGTCTCACAAATATAGTAGTTCAAGATATGAACACAAGACTTCTATCTAATTTAGATAGCACAGAAGTCATCAAAGTATAGATACTCATTTGGGCGATAAAGAAATTGATCTCATGGAAGAAAGTTTTGTGGGTTACAGCGTTGAAAATAAACATTTTATTGAAACAACAGGAATGTCGCCACATTTGTTGAAGCTCAAAATTAGTGTAATTGTAATGCCCATTAAAAATATCTCTCTTTCTACCGGACTTTTCAATGCGGCGCGCTAGTCACGGTTTGCACGGCCACTACGGTCGGGGGTTCGAATCCCCCCTCGGGCATGGATATTTGTGCCGTCCTTAGTATTAGTTAGTTCATAAGTAGTTTGTAAGTCTAGGGACTGATAACCCCGTAGTTAAGTCCCATAAGCTCTACAAACATTTGAACATTTGAATGGAAATCGAATGCAAGTTCCTCAACTTTGTAACAAATACATTCAATGTAAAGTGCTCACCGGTTCTCGATCAACGAAATGTAATGAACTTTTCCTCCCTCGTTGTAAATTTGAATACGGTGGAACATAATCGGAGCCGAAGATTCGTTTTTCGCGGTTTCAATTTCCCGTCAAATTGGCTTTTGCCATGACCATTAATAAGTCTGAATGACAAACACTCGATCGAGTTGGACTCTACTTTTGTCGAGGAAAATGCTTCTCTCATGGTCAACCTGATACAGCGATGTATTCTACTCCCTGCCAAGTACGATAAAAACGAAATCAAGAACATTGTCTGGTAGGAACTTATCGAATAATTACATAATATGGAAATCATCCAGCATTTGAATTGAACTTAGTTGTGTATGACGTATGTTGTTTAAGAGTTACCTGGGTTATTTAAATCCTTTTATTTAAAATAGTTATTTAGCACAGTCGAATGTTTCAATATCACTGTTTGGCCAGATCCAGAAACACATTAGCCTTACCGGATCGCCCACAAAGCTGCCACTACCCAGTAAAAATATTCATTATGATTTGGGGTTTATTTCGTATTGCTTACGAAATAATATAATAATAATAATAATAATAATAATAATAATAATAATAATAATAATAATAATAATAATAATAATAATAGGAAAACAAAACAAAATATCATTCTTGCTGCAGAATAAGAACGATGGCGAGCTTAGGAACCTTTCATTGAAACAACGTTGTTACCAAACTCATACTCAGCTAATTATAACAATTAGATATTCGCCAACAATGTTACCTTTGTAAAAACATTCCCTTAATGTTTCTTGCCCGAAAGGCTAGTAACAGTAAGGAATCGTCCGCAAGTGATTACCTCTTCAAATCGCAATGCTCTACCGATTGTTTATTGAAAATAGAATACTTAAGACAAGTGTGAAACGATTTAAAAGTTTTGTTACTCCTTCACATTTCCATAGTGTACTTATTCTGTTATTGCACAAGACCCAAAACTAAATTTTAAAACATAATTTAGGTTGCTGGAGCACACTTCTGATCTGCACTGACGGTATATCGTTCGGCATATTAATGTCAACAAAATAAGTTTTCGTTATTGGCAAATAATGTTTGGAATGGCGCTCTGATTTCCTCAATACTTTGATTCCTTTGAAGCTATTACGATTCCCTGGTTCGTATAAGGTATAAAACGTTACTTCGTCAAACAATTGTCAGGAAATGCGATCTTACATCGCAGGTTTGACACAGTAAGTGAAGTGTTATGACCAGTAATTGAGAGTTATAGGCCTAGCATTTAGGGTCATCCAAGGCACTTTACTCATAATGTCAATATATTGCAGAACATCTTTTAGTTGACTGTTTCGCAGACAAATGAAAGAAACAGAATGTTAATTGATTAAACATGTTTGCTGTTCATGCTACAACAGTTCAGCAACACGCGTATGCTTTAATGATCACTTCTCCACTCCTAACACCATTCGCAAAACATTTTGCAGACATTAGCAATCCAGAATGAAGAAAATTTCCCATAGCAGTACAATGAAAGGGGATGATGTCATGGCAACATTGAAAGATGTTATTTATGAAATTGAAATATTAAAACATTTCAACCGTTTCGGGGGGTTGAAAGAAATTCAACGCCAAAGTTGAAAATTTGTGCTGCACCGGGATTCATACTAGGATTTTCCTCTTGGAGCCAGCGATCGCCTTAACCCAATTAGACTATTCAAGCGAGCTTCCGTTACAATCCAAATTCTCAACTTGTTGCTCGTAGCCATTACTGGAATTCTGCAAGGAATTCAGCGTTTGAGCGCGTCGACATTGAAATTGCCATTGCCTGTTGTGGGCATATTAACAATTATTATTCGGACATTGCCGAAATAACAGACACCTTATCAATAATTGTAAAGATGTTCTTGAGGAAAACTAGTTTCTCGACATATCTGTCAGCTTAAAAAACAGTTAAAGAAAATAATTTTGAGAAATAAGCGAATATGTTGAGAATACATGCTGCGTTCTGTTAGCTAAGAACGCCTCATTCCAGTCATATAGTTACTCCGATACTCCATATTCTCACACTTTGTTGATCATGCGACGGCGAGAAACGGTATCGAACACCTTGCGAAAGTCTAGAAACACGGCATCTACCTGGGATCCTGTATCTATTATCTAAACACAAGGTGACTCAAATATTAAAAATATTAGAAACCTGGCACACTATTATAAATAAATAAACAGACAGACAAAAATATAGGGATGGAATAGGAAGGTATAGATGGGAGGCATTGGAGAATTGAGAAGCTTAACAATTCGGTGGTATGTACTCGAACTGAAAAACGGTGAAAATAAACATATTCAATTATAGTGTTCACAATTAAATAAAGAATTACTGTAAGGACAGAGTACAGAATAATTTGGAATATTAGTACTAAGAAAGATACAAAGCTGGTGTGATACACTAGAGAGCTAGACTGGTATTAACGCAGGAAGTAGATAAACATTGGCTGTGCCAAATTTAAATTAGATTTACAACTTCATATCAGTGTAGTAATTGCTAGACAAAAGTACTGGAAACTATTACAAACATATGCTGTCTCCAAAATAGAGTAAGGCAAAATATGAAGATAGAAGAAGTGGAGGAATAAAAAGGAACAGGCCTGGGTATTCTGTGGATTAGGGTGGGTTCAGAAGTGGTGATGTATTGACGACTGTTTGAGCATTTAATATTAAGCCTGGACTGTGAGCCAGATGTTCATTCCTACAAAGAAGATTTCAGGTTTCCTGATATGTCATAATATTGGAACACAAAATGTGTACCAAAAATCTGCAACTGACCATTTCAGAGATACAGTCCTATAATTTTGCGCATTTGATCGACGACACTCCTTGTAAACGGGAATGACCTACGCCTTTTTCCTATCCATAGGAACGCTTGGCACCTCTAAGGCCTACGTTACACTGCTTCTAGAAGAAGGCAAGTCCCTTCACGTACTCCGTGTAAAATCGAATTGCTATCTCATCAGGTGCAGCGGGCTATGTTGAGTGATTACAATTGCTGTCCTACCACTACGACACATATGTGCCGTTTTGTCGTTCGTCCAATGACATAGAGGAGTTAACTATAGTGCAATCTTCCCCTCTAAAATTGCATTGGAAACAGACATTAATATTTCGGCCTTTTGTGTGTCATGCTCTGATTCAACACCATTATGGCCACAGAGTGTCTGGGTATTTGGTGTCGAGTCGTTTACTGATTTGACGTAAGTCGGTGCACAGAACATTACTTTCAAAGACGTTGACTGCCGCTCGCATGCAGCCCGTGCGATAATTTTGGCGTCATTTAATATCTGCTTGTCTTGCAGTGGAGTTCTCTTTGCTTTGGTAACTCGGTTGTTGAACTACGATGGATCTTCAACATCTCTCGTAATCTTACTCGGCACAAACTCATCTAACGCGTATCGGCAGTTGCCATAAAAGTTTGTCCACAGTTGCACAACTCTTTCGGTGTTAACGGACGGCCGGCCGCGGTGGCCGAGGTGACTGAGGCGCTCCAGTCACGGTCAGCACGACCACTACGGTCGGGGGTCCGAATCCCCCCTCGGGCATGGATATTTGTGCCGTCCTAGTTCGTAAGTAGTTCATAAGTAGTTTGTAAGTTTAGGGACTGATGACCCCGTAGTTAAGTCCCATAAGCTTAACAAACATTTGATTTTGTTAACGGACGAAACTATCGTGTTGAGCAATCCTTTAAAATCTACCCCTAATAAGATCTTCCTATGTCTCTTGATACTTCTACTTACAGCTGTATTCATTGTTGTCGTACAATGGCACATGGCATGTCAACCAAGAGGGCATTTGTCAAATCGTGCTTTCTGGCACCATGTGACACTGAAGTTTAGAAAGTATGCACTCCTGCTCAATGAGTCTTACTAAAACAGAGCTTCCTATCACAGAGCTCACTGCGCTGGGGAATGATTGTAACAAGTAAAAAAGCGTGAACATGTCGAAATTTTTGTTTTAAATGTTTTTTGAAGCTGCCACGTAAGTCAACAAGCGGGTTCTGCTTTTTTGCATCTTGGACACTGTCTGGGGCATGTTCAGCTTTTGTTGTACTTATAAATGTTCCTCGTTCCTTCGGTTGCAATACTTAGCTTGTCGTGATGTGGTGTTTTTCAAAATATTTCGCAGCAGAAACCACTGAGTTGTACTCGGCGTCCTTCATGAGAAGCATACACACGTTGCTCTTGCTTCAAAGTACGTCGTTAATTTTTTCACAGCACCAGCTTTTCAACATCAAACTGGAACAAAAATTTTTTATATCTACAACTATTACTCTTCTGCTCTCCTAAGGTCATTGGACTGACTTCTCTGACTGACCTTCCGAGAGCTTTGTCCACCCACTTTATACAATCTCTTAACAATTCTTATCTAAATGTTCAAATGTTTGTAAGGCTTATGAGACTTAACTACGGGGTCATCAGTCCCTAAACTTATGAACTACTTACGAACTAGGACGGCACAAATATCCATGCCCGAGGGGGGATTCGAGCCCCCGACCGTAGTGGCCGTGCAGACCGTGACTGAAGCGCCTCAGTCACCTCGGCCACGGCGGCCGGCTTCGTATCTAATATATATAAAAAAATGAATGTTTTGTGCAACCGTGCAACCGACTGTGATGAAAATTTGACAACATATTACTTGCACTTTTGCGATGGTCAAAATGATTGTACGACAAACAGTTCAGGAGATATGACGTAATATACAAAGAAATGTGCGGAAAAATATTCAAAAATGTTCAAATGTTTGTAGAGCTTATGGAACTTAAGTACGGGGTCATCAGTCCCTAAACTTACAAACTACTTATGAACTATGGACGGAAAAAATATCCAGGCCCGAGGGGGGATTCGAACTCCCGACCACAGTGGCCGTGCAGACCGTGACTGGAGCGCCTCTGTCCCCTCGGTCTCCGCGGCCGGGTACACATATTCCTTCCATGAGGCAACAGTTGACGTACAGGCACGAACTGCTTACGACATACAGTTCAGGATATATGACGTCCTAAACAATTACATGGTTGAAAACCTGTTGTATCATGCGATATGCGAATAAGGACACTTTATTCATCTTAAAATCTCCATGATACCTTGGACACTGGACCTTCAAAACAAGAGGAAGGTCACTGTCACATAAAATTTTGGATGGTGCATGACGGAGGATACTTTACATATGGACTTCATCAGATTCTACAGTTTTATTCCGATCCTGATGAAATTTTTAAATATGATTGAACAATTCAGTTAATCAGTGCAGTATTAATATGTTCATATTACCTACAATAATTTCAATTAATTAACGTGACTAAACAGTTAATTTTCAGATTTCGGCGACGTTTCGTATGAAATAAAATTTCTGAAAATTTTAGCAGCTCTCTCTGGAAGTTACGTTACATTTTTAGGGTTATAATCATCAAACAAACATTTAAAACATAAGCAGAGGAAAGAATACTTCATTCATATTTTTAAATGACGGGTTTTTGGTTGTCAACTTTGATGCATACCAAGCACACCGTATCATGTAGGTAAAAACCACCAGCAGAAGGTATTTTTTGATGCCAACGCATGGCATTGTGCGAATTAGAAAATAAATGTAATATATAAAAATTGATGTTTGTTTGTTTTTCTTGTTTTTTTCGTAATTTATGCAGGGGCATACCGTACCTTATCTATAAGACTTTGTCAATTCACTGATTGCACTCGAGCGAAGTTAATAGCCGTACTAGAATTAACTTCGTATGGTGCATAATGGAGTGTGCTTTACAATTAGTTAATTCGTTTCTTACGCCTTCACGCTGAAATGGCTGAACGGATATGAATGAAATATGGAACAGGTGCAGCTTATATTGTATATAACGCATGGCATTGTGCGAATTAGAAAATAAATGTAATATATAAAAATTGATGTTTGTTTGTTTTTCTTGTTTTTTTTCGTAATTTATGCAGGGGCATACCGTACCTTATCTATAAGACTTTGTCAATTCACTGATTGCACTCGAGCGAAGTTAATAGCCGTACTAGAATTAACTTCGTATGGTGCATAATGGAGTGTGCTTTACAATTAGTTAATTCGTTTCTTACGCCTTCACGCTGAAATGGCTGAACGGATATGAATGAAATATGGAACAGGTGCAGCTTATATTGTATTTAATGCATGTACGTCCGCCCCTGTAGCTGAGGCGGCTGCGTCGCTGATTGCCACGCAGGGAGCACGGGTTCGATTCCCGGCAGCGAACTGAATGTATGCAGTACAGATACACACACACGCACGCACGCAAGCATACGGAGACACACACTAGTTTATACAGGATGTACATAAATTCAATTATTTATTGCAGAAGAAATATATATATATATATATATATATATATATATATATATAATTTTTTTTTTTTTTTTTTTTTTTTGTAGAGAAATCCTACAACGTAGTTTGGAAATTGGAAATTTGCCGATAGTCAGCTCTAGTTGCAGAAATGGGGAGTTCAGGTGCCATACCAGTCATGAAGCGGCTCCAATCGACAAGCTATACCAAGGCGCAGTGAGGTACCGGGGTAAACCAACATTATATAGATGACAAGGCCTCACAACTGGCCGTGCCTACGTCACACCGAGAGGCTGCGAACGCAAGCTGACTGGCCGGCCGGTACGAGGCGGTGGGCGTGCCTCAAACGGTCAGCCAGTGAGGTGGCGGCCGCGGCCTCTCGGTGTGACGTAGGCACGGCCAGTTGTGAGGCTTTGTCTTCTAGGAGGTACTGGATAAACACAAGAGGCTACAGCATGTCCAATTACGAATATCCTGTGGCAGTGCTTGTTGCGAAGAAGAATGACCCGTACAGTTTTCGAGGTGACAATGCACAAAAAACATTTACCTTTGGGTAATCACGCTCAAATTCAGTGCATTCGTGTGGACGCTTTGTACCCCAGATTCGACAACTATGCCTGTTCACTTTTCCATTACTGAAAAAAGTGGATTCGTCGCTAAAAATTAAGCGATCAACAATGACATCCCCATCCTCAATCAACAGTTGCAAATGTGAACAAACCTCAAAACGCTTGTCGTTGTCGTCGTCTTTGAGATTCTGCTAAACGGTTTCACAGACAGCTTCTCTCGCAGGACTTTCCTCGCTGTCATTGGAGCCAGTTTGAGTTCACGGGATGCACGACGCACCTATTTCTTTGGAATTCTTGATCCTTGTGGATGTCTCTCGTAAGCGCTCCACATTCACTTCACTCACACTGGGACGTCCTTTTTTTTTTTTTTTTTTTTTTTTTTTTTTTTGGCGGGCACAAGCAACCCGTCGTAACTAATTTGTTGTGCCAATGGTAAATGGCCTTCCTTGTTGATAGCTTCTTACCGTACTTGGTTCTAAACATCCATCCAAAAGCTGTAGCACACTTGTTTTTGTCGAACTCCAACACACAGAGAGATCGCTCCGCACCTGAACTCGCCATGTTTGCGACTAGCCCTGAGTATCGCCAAATTACCATACTACGCGATGGTGTTAAACAATAAATAAAACAAATTTCAGTGCTTCTCTTGGAAATCACGTATTTACGATATCTGCGCAATGTTTGGTTCTTGTTCAATAAATAATTGAGTGTTCCCGGACTTTATGTGCACCCTGTATACGTTATAGTGGAAGTAGATGGTTAGGGAACGTAAACCTTCCAGTGTGCACCTATACCATATACCGTCACCAGTGCTTTAGTTGAGCCGGTACGGGGGCGTACGGCGTACCGCCTAAAATTCAAACTCGCTATTTGCGTACCGGCTAAAATTCTTTCTTAAATCTGTAAAAAAAAAAAAAAAAAAAAAATAGACCAACTGTAGACTGTCGAATGGATTCAGAAAGAAAAATTGGAAACTTTTAGGTTAGTTCGAGTTGTGATCATAACTGTCGAAACGTTCAAATTGCATTTTCGCACAATTCGAATGGAATCTGACTGGCCGTCAAATGTTCCAATTAGCCAATGAAGAGTTCCGACCAGTCTGAACCGAGACAGAGGAAATGCTTCTTACCGGCTCCATAGCGTTTCAGAATCTTGCTCCAAAGAGATAAGCCACTACATACGCAAAGTCTTTTGTTCAAATGTTTGTTAAGCTTATGGGACTTATCTACGGGGTAATCAGTCCCTAAACTTACAAACTACTCTTACCTAACAAATACTAATGACAGCATAAACATCCATGCCCGAGGGTAGATTCGAACCCCCGACGGAGCATAGCGCCTTAATGCGCTCGGCCAATCCGCCGCGGCCAAAGCATTTATTATGGCCCTCTGTGCCATCATCTGATTCACAGAAAGCAAATCAGTTCAGGCAATATAACAAAGTTTCTTGGTGTTCAACTAGTATATTCCATTAGAATCTTTGCGATAACAATTCATTACCAAACATGTAAAATACGGGATGAGTGTAGATGACACATGGAGGCAGCCAATGAGGAGTGGCGCTCTGGCAGCCATCGTTAAGACAGTGCATTCAGGAAGTCGTCGTGAGACATCACATCTTTGTTAAATCTTAAAACGAGACGTAAACATCGAAACAATTGACGCCGCACAAGTCACCACAATCAACGATTTTATTTTTTATTTTTTAATTGATCAGGTAACCACCACCTTACCATCAGTGATAATTAACTAGTTTTAATTCCCGGCAGCAAAGTGCTCTCTTATTGTCTTCTGGAACGCCACTCCTGATTAGTTAGATAAGATGTCGTCGTCCTAAGTCGATGAGTGGTATTCTCATCTACACTAAACCCTTGAATACAATAAAAATAAGTTTGAAATCTGTAAATTATAGTTATATTTTGTTAATGTATTTACATGCCTAAATCTTTATTTTCTTGATTTTCTAAAAATGTCAAAAAATATTCAAATGTTTGTAAATCTATCGGACCAAACTACGTGGTCATCAGTCCGTAGCTTACAAACTACTTAAACCTAGGTAAACTAACCTAAGGACAACACACACACACCCATGCCAGGGAGGACTCAAACCTCCACGGCGAGCAACCGCGCGCTCCGCAACGAGACGCTTTAGAGCGCTCGGCTACTCCACCGAGGCTTAAAAATGTCCATTTGACTCATTTCATGTGGAATGAGCAGAGAACCGCCAAAAAAATTTTTTCCGCCGAGGAGAGTACCGCCTACATTTTTTTTTCCAACTAAAGCACTGACCGCATCACTGATATGAATAGTGAAACCGTACCAGAACCGGAAAAGAGCACATCCACTAGTGAAGGTGTACCATCACTGGCACCAGTCAGAATCATAACGACATGTAACCTTGTAAGTGCAACCTATAGTTCACAACAGTGTTTTAGTGCATTATTTGAATACTTTTTACAATACGTTTGTTGTGTAGCAGTGTGTTTGGGACCAGATGGAGCACAGGCACAATAGGTGGGATCACATGACTGCGCGAGGGATGGGGAAGAACCTTGCTGGCTCACGCCGCTGCTCGCTGTATTTCAGCAGTTCCCGCGTCGCTACGCTACGGTTGACGACAGTACAGGTTACAGTGGCATGGGGAAGTCCCATTTAAACTGTGTGTTCACGGACAGAAAAAAATACGACTCACTTTTAAGAAAAGTTAAATTACTCAAAATTGGCCTGAAGAGGGACGGCAACGAATACAAATTTTTGAAGAACTCTGAAGTCCTCAAGTCCTCAAGATGAACAAGTTTAGTTTTAATTTTCAAACTGAAGCTTATAAAATATTGCTTTCTAAAATGACTTCATTGTGTTATTGCAACCATTGTTCACGTTCTCTACGACTTGAAAGTACCGGTATACCTTCACTAGCGGTGTTGCACATTCCCCAGTGAATGTGTATCTCTTGGGCAACCTGTAATCAGTAATCCACATTCACTATAGGGACTACTGAAGGTGCACCTTCACTGGTGATTGTACACCTTCACTGAAACCCCCACTATAACATTTATAAGACGATGATGATGAATCTTGGTTGAATCATAGAATTAAAAATTTTAGCAGTAACTGTATTCGAACCAGCAACCTACTGCTCGCTAGGCAGATGTGTTCACCAACTGCACCGCCCTGACTCGCCTGACTCGTCGGAATCGATCAACTGAGCAGGACGTCCCGGGTTCGGATACCTGCTGCGGTACAAATTTAAAATTTGTGCTTCAGCCTACATTCATTATGATTTATTGAAGACAATCGGTGTCTGCTTCGCCAGTTACTCAACTGTGGTAGAATGAAAGTTGGGAAATAGAATGAAAAATGCACCTATCACAGTATACAAACGGACCACACCTTGGTAACGTTACTGAATCACCCGATACCCTCCATACTCATTTACTGAACGATGCGATGCCAGCACAACCTACCAGAATCTGTAAATATAACGGGTTGGGAATAACTTTACAAATATTTATGGGCTGCGTAAATGTGAGAGTAAATTATATTACGATCAAAAACCGTTGGTTAATTAAGTGTTTCTAAAGTTATGGGACCTAACTGCAGGGGACATCGGTCCCTAAACTTTCGAACTACTGGAACTAACTTAACCTAGGAACAATATAAACACCCATACCCGAGGGAGGACTCGAACTTCCGACGTGGAACAGCCGCGCGCACCGTAGCAAGGTGCCTCAGTGTGAATGAGTCCATGTGAAATATTCGCATTTATTCCTATTTGTTACTTCTTGCATCTTTCAGTAAACGTTTATGTATGTAAACTTCATGTGTAGACCTATAGAAGAATAGACAAACTTGTTTACATTTAGAAAATAATGCCAACAATTACTTTGATTGTTAGATTCCGGGACGAAAATGTTCAAACGTTTGTTAAGCTGATGAGGCTTAACTAGGGGCTATCAGTCAATAAACTTACAAACTAGTTATAAACTAGCTTATACTAAAGACGGCACAAAGATCCATGTCCGAGGGGGGGTTCGAAACCCCGACGGGGAACGGCCTCGCACATCGGAGCATAGTGCCTCAATGCGCTCGGCCACTCCGCCGCAGCGATTCCAGGACGTTCCTTACGACTTTTTTTTATTTTTTATACATTTATCGCACATTTTAGCAGCTGATTTTATATATCAATAACAATTTTACACCTACATAAGTACGGTCAAGTATGTAAATAGCAATTCGAATGCGTAATTAATTTATTTATTAATATTCTAGAAATTCTATGTAACTAACCATACGCATTTATTAGTTTCGAGCTAGGAATCGCGAATTCACAAACTGACTGCAACATGGATAAATGGTGGCTGTCACAACAAACTATTATAAATGAGAACTGGATCAGAATATCATTATTTTACATGTAATTATTTAAATAAGTGGACCTGTTATATGTAACACGTTTCCAAGTTCTACGATAATATTGTATAAAAATAGCATTTCGTTTGTATATTGCAAATATTCACGACTGTTCCGTAATCTCCTTGCAATGTAAATTAACGAAAAGTGTTTGTAAGTTGGAGTTTTGGCTTTCTTATAACAATACTAGCTGAAAGTCCGGTGTCGCTCGGATAGTTATTTATTCCAGTCTTTAGTCCTTCTGCCGCCGTGGAGTAGCCGAGCGGTCTAAAGCGCCTCGCTGCGGAGCGCGCGGTTGCTCGCCGTGGAGGTTCGAGTCCTCCATGGAGCATGGGTGTGTGTGTGTTGTCCTTATGTTAGTTTACCTAGGTTTAAGTAGTTTGTAAGCTACGGACTGATGACCACGCAGTTTGGTCCGAGAGATTTACAGACATTTGAACATTTGATTTTTTAGTCCTTCTCTCTTTGCCTTTTCTCTTTCCGTCCACCTTTCTCCTTCTCTCACTGTTCTCTACCCTCTCTCTGTTGGTTAAGATATATCGCAATCAGATGAACGTTATGGCAGCGCGTAAAATACGATCAAACGAACAATCTACCATTAGCTTATCTCATTCTTTCCCTTCTCTCTGTTCACCTGCTGCCCCCATCACCTCATGTACCTTTCTCTGTCCATTATTTCTCCCTCTCCCTCTGTTCCTTTCCTTTCACCTGTCTGCCACCATCTCCCCTTTCTCATTATCCTCCTCTTCCCTCTCTCATTCTCCTCCTCTCCCCTATCTCATTCTCATCCTCTCCCCTCTCTCTCACGTCTCCTCCTCTACCCTCTCTCTGTCCGTTTCCTCCCTCCTTTTTATATCCGTCTCCTCCTCCACCTACTCCTCTCCCTCATATATATATATATATATATATATATATATATATATATATATATATATATATATATATATGTGTGTGTGTGTGTGTGTGTGTGTGTGTGTGTGTGTGTGTGTGTGAAAACATACATATGTGTGCTAAGTTTCATGGTGAATTGCCAAACCGCGGTGGCCGAGGGGACTGAGGCGCTCCACTACGGTCGTGGGTTCGAATCCCCCCTCGGGCATGGATATTTGTGCCGTCCTTAGTATTAGGTAGTTTGTAAGTTTAGGGACTGATGACCCCGTAGTTAGGTCCCATAAGCTATACAAACATTGAAAACTTGCCAAACGGTGTCAAATTCGCAAGGTACCATGCTAAATTCACTGGCTTGCAGATTGGAAAAATCTCCTTCATGAAAACATACATTTATGTGCTGTTACGTAACCTCCGCCATGCCCGTACAGGAGCTTACGAAAGGTAGCTCATGTATTAGTTTGGGGTATAAGTCATCTTCATTCCATATTTAATTCAATTCCGTCCAGACGTTTCAGCGTGAATAGTAACAAACGTCGTAACCCACTGTAAGGTACGCTCCGCCATACACCGTACGGTGTGGACCATGTATTGAAACGAGTGTATGGCATTTTTGGCCGGCAGATACCGCACGGGATTGTTCGGACGCCTAGTGCAAGTATGCTTGCGTGCATGCGTGTGTGTGTATCTGTACTGCATACAAATCAACGGTTTTTTTCCAATCCTGACGAAAAATTGCTCACATGTGTGTAACACATTGTTTGAGAGATATGGTGTCAAAAACGATGAGAAACACGAAAAACTACGGCAGCTCAGGGGGCGATGAAGAGTCGGATGAGAAAAACGCCGGGTTTTTAGCTAATTATTGATAAAAGTTAGACTAGATATGTCTCAAGGACGATAATTATTCCTCACAAAAAAGTTGAATAAACGCCGTCTATACGAGCATTAAAATTACAAAGAAATTAAAGTATAAGGCATAAATAGAGAATTTACTGACAAAATACTATATTTTTAAGTCTACCACACTCCAGACGCTCAACAAGGCTCATTTTGTGCTAAATTTAGTTCAACTTTAAACCATCATGTCCCGACAATTGATTATTATTCGATGAAAATTTCAGTTTTTACTGAAGAGTTTTATCTGTCTTTGTGCAGAGTTTGAACCGATTTCTGCGTATTTAAAGTATTGATGTGACGGGCTTAATAATCCTTCCACAAAAACGGGTTTTCCGCGTGAAAAATAACGGTTCCATTAACTGAATAGTAATTTCAACCCAACTGACATCTGTTGCGTATTGAATTAGTAGATTTCCACAACTTGCCTTGGCGCCAGATAGGGTTCAACGTTCAGATTTTTTTAACCGTAGTAAAGGCACAGTAAAACATGCTCTAATGACCATGGAATGGAGCTCTGAAATGGGTTAAACAGAAAAACGTTGTACCCTATGACCATAGCTCAAATAGCTACCGAACGGGCACGAAGATTGCCAAAAATCGCGATCCTCCACTGGGCCTTCCAAAACTGAAATCATATACAAGAGAATGTAAATGATGAAAAATAAATAAATAAATAAACAAAATAAAAACAAACAAACACTGTACGGCGCATTATTCACGAGATATGAGATATCGACAAGAGATTTCAAATCGATTTGACACTGTATATCACAGCGGCTTCTAACCAAATTGCGTTCTTGTGGAATGCCGCTACAGTTGTGCGATTGGATTCGCGATACCCTGTCAGAAAGGACCCAGTACGTGGGAACTGACGTAAAGTCACCGCGTAATATAAAAGTAATATCTGGCGTTCCCCAGTAAAGTGTTATAGGGCCCTCATTGTTTCTTATCTTTATAAATGAATAATTATGAGACAATGTGAGCAACTATCTCAGATTTCACAAATATTCAAATGTTTCGTAAAGCTAAGGTACCAAACTGTAATGGTCATCACTTCCTAGACTCACTACTTATGCTAAGGGCAACACACACACACACACACACACACACACACACACACACATATGCCAGAGGGAGGTCTCGAACCTTCGACGGGGAACAGCCGCGCTCTCTGCAGCAAGGCGCCTCAGAGGGCACGGCGATTCCAGTGCAGTTCTCTTTCACGGTTCGCGGACAACACTGCCATTTATCGTTTAGTAATGTTGATCATGGTTGGGTATCAAATTAATCTGAATAACTATGCGATTCTATTAGTACACATTAAAATGGCGTGTAAGGAGGTCAGAAATTCTTGACTCCTTCTTAGCCACCAGAAGGTCAAAAGCAGGGCCGCTGTTAGTTTAGTAGGCCACCAAATAAACATTAGATGGCCCTGTTGCTTGTAGTGCCTCACTAACTGCCGCAATGCTATCCCTACGAATACAAAATAACATTGAACAGCGACTTACTGATTTCGCTTTGCGTATATTAAAAACGTAACGACATTTATTTGCTTCTGCCCATAGTTTTTATTTTTATTTCAAATATTCTGATATTCCTTCATATTTATCTATAGATTTCATTAATATGACAACTTTTATAAGATAACCGAATATATGTAGTTCAGTTGCGATTTCGGTAGGTAATATTAGATTTTGAATCCGTTCCGTTTACGAATAACGGTGCCTAGAAAACGTTGGCGTCTTTCCCAACACACTTTACCATGGTTCAGGATTGTGAGGTTTGTTTTGGCTAGGACGACTGAGCTTATTGATAAAGCGATCTAACAATGTTTCCATTTTTACTGACTGACGTCTAAAATCCTTAAAACAGATGGTATGTAGAGGCACTTTTTTAACAACCCTTACAAATCACGGGATAGCTCGTATATGACATATGGATGAATTACAAACTAATAAGACCAGTCTAATTACAATTATCCGTTTTCGTCATAGAAATTTTATATGCCTAACGGGAAATATTGCCGCGAGTCTTAAGACACCACGCGAGGTGTAGTGGTTAGCATGACAGATCGCTGTGCTTGCGGCCCCACTTCACATTCCCCCACGGGTAGAAGAAAATTTACTTCTTTGTATTACCATTTATAGCGTGTTATACATGTTTCTTATGTTTGATTTACTCCTACGTTCCAGAAAATTCTTTCTATGTATAAATAGTGGAACACTCCAAGCAGGAATCAGCCTGTACTAAGTGTACGCTTCCGTTAGCAATAAACATGTTCTAAGTGTAAAGGGTTGTGCTCTATTAAAGATCAGCCTTCGAATTCTGGACCACCTGCAGTTTGCAACGTGACAATATTTACTGTGGTAATTCATTTGCAACGAAATCAGACCTTTGGAGGATGATCTTGCGCCTCAGATTTTTTTTTTTTTAATAATCGGGGTTGAAAAATGTTGGTGCCCACAATAACAAAGCGTACACAGTCGATTATGCTAAAGTGGGAAGTGTTGGTGAAAGAAGAAGGTATGCGATATATGTGCATTGTTTATGTGTTGTCCGCAACAACGGAGAGGAGTAAGTTTGCTCTAAAACGAACCAGTAGAACGGGTCCGCTGTCTGACTATGTTAATATGTCCTACATGACTGCACAATGTAAGGCCAAGCTACAAACAAAATAAAAATAACATAAACAAAACACTGATGAATGCACAGATTTGCCGAAACATGTTTGGATACAAAGTAATACCACTGTTTTGCATATCTGGCGGACCTCATATCCAGAATTGTTTATTATAAACACGGAAATGATAAGTGCAACTCATCTATAATGATGCATAAGTTTGTTCTCATATAATGTGAGTAACCACAATGTATTTGTGTAGTTTCAGGTTCACTATAAGCTCCACTCTGGCTCTTCAACGGACTTCGAACAAAGTATGTCCATACACACAAAAATGTATAATACGAAATATTTACTTTCCACTTCTGACTTAATCATAGAGTGGGGAAAAACAGTGATTTACGTGAAGTGATACTGCAAATCACGGAGTTGTAAACAGCGGACAGAGCTGTCAGAGAGAAACGAAACTTTTTCTTATCTCAATGTAAGCTTGTTTTTCCTCGGCGGGAGCGTTGTCGCCGTAGATATGAAAAATGTTCGACCTATTTTGAGGCATCCAGTAATTACGAGCGTTGTCTGGCACTAGTTTTGGAATGTGTTATCTGTCCAGGGCACTTTGTTCAGCGCGGGGAAACAATGGTTGTGTAACACAAAAGTCACGAGTGGACGCCAGGGCTTCCTCGCATTCTGTCTGACTCACAGCCGAGCGCGTGGTCGCGCGTAACACCTGCTGTTAACTTCCTCCTGTTCTTGACTGCGAAAAGATCGCTACGTTCGAGCTAGTAATACCACAGTCTAACATATACAGTCACGACACGCAGATTTTTCTTATACACAACGACTGCAGCGCTCCAAGCGGCCGGCAAGCTACGTTTCTGAATACGATATTGGTTCAAAAATCAAATGTTCAAATGTTTGTAGAACTTATAGGACTTAACTACGGGGTCATCAGTCCCTAAGCTTAAAAACTACTTATCAACTAGCTAAGACTAAGGACGGCACAAATATCCATGCCCGAGGGGGGATTCGAACCCCCGACCGTAGTGGCCGTGCATACCGTGACTGGAGCGTCTCAGTCCCCTCGGCCACAGCGGCCGACGACGGTACTGGATGAGTGCGAATAGCATCGTTTATATTGAGTCTTACAGACTTTTCATTCTAGGGAAAGTATGTAGTGCCATAAAAATAGGTAGTAATTTAAAATTTGCTCAACCTTTGTTTTCATTAGGTTTACTGAGATCCCTGACGAGGTCGAAACGGTACATTGCAGGAAAGATTATTTACAATTATCTTGTAATCTACAGGCTTTTGCTGAATGATATAATTTTCCATTAAAAATAAGAAATTGCTAAGAAACACCGAAAGACCTTGAGAATGTTGAGCAGATGGGGCATAACAGCTTTTTAGATAATTGCAGAATGACATGTTGACCATAGCTGTTTATTTTTTCCTCAGTGCTACCGGTTTCGGTCATTTACCATTATCAAGCGTTAGCAGAGATTAGCTAATAGCTTAATATGTCGTTATACAAGAATTCAAAATTATAACATAAGAATTTGGTGTCATTGTTCAAGTCATTGATAATATCACAGTGGCTTACTGTTACAGACTCGAGAGCAAATTCTTATATTATAATTTTGAATTCTTGTATAACGACATGTTAAGCTATTAGCTAATCTCTGCTAACGCTTGATAATGGTAAATGACCGAAACCGGTAGCACTGAGTAAAAAATAAACAGCTATGGTCAACATGTCGTTCTGCAACCGGAAGACCTGCCTTTGGCAAAAAGTCGTCGCTTTTCTACTCAGAAACGTTATGGTTTCTTCACTACAATTCCAGTAAAATCGATGAGAGTGGAACGTAGGAAACGCATATAGAATGCAATAACTGCAATATTTAACGTACCAAAGAAGCCACCACAGCTGTAGCTCAAGGAAAAAGTCACAGACCTGTCAAGATAACGGAAAAAGCAATCAGACTGTTTTCAACAAAGAAGAACCCTATTCCACAATTGTTGCTACAACTGAACCACAAATCTTCAAGACATTGTCTTCTGAAGCTAAAGTAATGACACCTAAACGAATATGCGAGTGATGCCTAAAAATGTTCGAATCATTAGACTACACACGGAATTGACTGGCTTCAAGAAACTCTTGTCATAGTAAGAACACACCATATTAGAAATTTATATTTATCTTATGTTTATATTATACTTACTTTCAGCGGAATAAGCTGCAAAATATCACATATTCGTAAGTATTTGTTCATGACGAAGTTGTTCATTACACCTCTGAATCAGTTAAATTCGACTGTTTTTACATTAATGTCCGTGTAATGTATATCCCTTAATATTTTACTAATGCTTGTAACGCAAAACCTACACCAACTAATTCGTTAATTACGCACACAAATAATTATAAACAAACATCACTCCTACGGCGGCTTGCCCACCACTAGGAGCGCTAGTGTCGTTGCAACTGTCGATTGGTAATAACTTTCTCAGCAGTGAATGACGCGAATGTTTCTGTTAGACTGTGGTAATACTGCACGAATCACAGACTGTTATATTTATTTTCCACAAGTATATCTACGAAGCCCAAGATGAAGAATTTACCTTCCGGAGTAACGACATATAGAGAGTGGTTAGTGTAAATCGGGCGGTAATTGCAAAAAGCTCATGTGTCACCTTTTTATGAAACTCCTCTATTATATAGTGTTCGTATGTCTGTTTGTGTGTACGTGTTGCATACAAATCTACAGGTCTGTTCCAATCTTTATGAAAGTTTGTACACGTAAGCTTCAATCATGAGGACGGTCGCCGTAAGTGTAAGAATCAAGTACAACACTTTGTTCAGTAGATATGACGTCATAAACAATGAAATGTGCGAAAACTGCTGCATTTGGCGACAATACTGAACATTTTCTCCTAAACCACTGGACCGACGTCAACCAAATTTGGTGCACACATTCCTTACCGTCACATAACAATTGCAGGGTTAATAATCACCTACGACACATGGTTCAGAAGATATGACGTCATAAACAATAGGAATCGCAAAAAACTGCCACATAATGCGCCTAGACTTTACAAATACACTATATGAGAATGAGAGTACTTAGCGACTTGCAATAAACCTTAAATATAATTTCAAACCTTTATTAAACCTTTCTCGCTGACAACCATAGCAAAATGATGAAACGAAAAAAGTTTCTCGCTTCCTACTTTTTCGCTGTTTGTAGAGTGAAACTACGAAATTCGGTATGACGTTCGAATTTATAATTTGTACACTACAAATTGTAGCCGCAAGAAATTTTACAGACACTATACACGCATATAGTTGAGTGTACCTTCTAAATTGTATCATTGGACGACACGTAGTTCATATGAACACATAAGCAGTAACGTTCATGAAAAACCGCCCACCACGTACTAAGTTTAAATCTATTACTTCCTTACTACTAATTGTATTCCCAAGAGATTTTACACACATACAGCCCTTATAAGAATTAATTTGTACCTGAAAAATAGCAGGAATAAACAACTAAATACTCGGGCAGCTTATCAGCTAGTAAGTTATACAATGAAAATGAGAAGAATAGGCTGTCCGGATTCATACATGCAAGAAGGGCAGTAGTCAACCATCGTGTGGCAGCACTATCGAGCCTTTGAAACGTTATTGTTTACAAAAATGCCTTGAGTCATTGACTCATTTTTTTTTTTTTTTTTTTTTTTTTTGCGATGACTGTATTTAGGTGTCTTTAATCGCACGCAGAAGTTATTGGCGGCCTTGCACTGATTTTCCACGTATATTTTCGTCTGAGGTTTAAATCGCGGCAACAATGCATTGTTGTGTTTACAGCATTTTAGGTTCAAATAGGAAGGCATTATCGGCGCATTCAGAAGCCACTTATTTATGGGCGTGTAATAATGTATGTTTCTTCTTCGCACTCGAGAACGTATCCTGCATGCTTCCTGCAGACAACTTGCAATATTTCAAGGAAAATTTAAAACTTAGATTTGGGTGCCTATACGTCGATGCGTATAGTGCACGTGAAGAAGAACTGTCAAATTAAATACGCTATTCTCCTCTTTCTGACTTAGTGAAGCGAAGTGCAGTTGCAAAGTTAATGGTTAATCACATAAGGTCCAAAAAGTTTTATAATAAAATTAAAGAAATCTCTAAACGCTATGAAAAGGAAAATAATGCCCGAGGGCTGACTTTTGACAACATGCAAAATTACCATTACGAAGTATTCGTGTTCGTAATTTTTTTTTCTATTTGAGACAGTTATGTTTTAACGTTTGTGGCACAAATAATAAGAAAGAAAGTAGTCACATGTTCCTGTGTACAATGAAGGGAAAGCCAAGGAAGTTCAAATGTTCAAATGTTTGTATAGCTTATGGGACTTAACTACGGGGTTATCAGTCCCTAAACTTATAAACTATTTATCAACTAGCTTACCCTAAGAACGGCACAAGTATCCATGCTCGAGGAGGGATTCGAACCCCCGACCGTAGTGGTCGTGCAGACCGTGACTGGAGTGCCTCAGTCCCCTCGGCCACCGCGGCCGGCCAAGGAAGTTTCAGATGAGGTTTGTTTATTTTCTCCATCATTATATCGATAAGTATATCTCAAAAGATAGGATTAAACTTCGTCTGTTCTCTGATGGGGTGCTGGTCAAAAGAAAAATCACCCAATGATTTGCTTTTGTTTAACAATTAAATCATTTGAGATATATAGGAAGATGAAGCATTACATCCCCATATATGGGCATAGTTTCATATCAAACGAAACAGATCAAATGTTTGTAGAGCTTATGGGACTTAACTAAGGGGTCATCAGTCCCTAAACTTACAAACTACTTATGAACTAGCTTATACTAAAGACGGCACAAACATCCATGCCCGAGGGGGGATTCGAACCCCCGACCGCAGCGGCCGTGCAGACCGTGACTGGCACGCCGCAAACCGCTCGGCCACCGCGGCCGGCAAACGAAACAGATTTTATGACTATAAAAAATTGGTAAACATCGTGACAGCACCTACTTACCTTAGGAACATACCATAACGATCAAACTGGCATCGAGTAAACTGACTGGAAACTATTGGTAATGTTGCTGTGTTGTGTTGTTGTTGTGGTCTTCAGTCCGGAGACTGGTTTGATGCAGCTCTCCACCCTACTCTATCCTGAGCAAGCCTCTTTACCTCCACATAAGAACGGCAGCCTACATCTGTCTGAATAAATTTTCTAATTTTCCTACTCGATTAAGGGATCTAACATTCCACGCTCCGACCCGTAGAATGCCAGTATTGTATTTCCTGATTACAACATCCTCCTGAGTAGTCCCCGCCCGGAGATCCGAATGGGGGTCTACTTTACCTCCGGAATATTTTACCCAAGAGGATGCCATCATCATATGTTCATACAGTAGAGCTGCATGTCCTCGGGAAAAATAACGGCTGTAGTTTCCCCTTGCTTTCAGCCGTTCGCAGTAACTGTGTGGCAAAGCCACATTAGCTGATGTTACAAGGCCAGCTCAGTCAATCATCCAGACTGTTGCCCCTGTAACTACTGAAAAGGCTGCTGCCCCTCTTCAGGAACCACACGTTTGTCTGGCCTCTCCACAGATACCCCTCCGCTGTGGTTGCACCTACGGCACGGCTATCTGTATCGTTGAGGCACGCAAGCCACCCCACCTCGGCAATGTCTGTGGTTCATGGGAGTGGGTTGCTGTGTTAGCCTTTAAAAACTGGTGGCCTACTTATTTTAAAAAGAGTCTTGCCTCTTTGAAACAAGTGTGGGAAAAATTCCCAAGGAACATCAAGTTTCCTTTTCTGCTTCTAAATGGATGAGTCTGGAGTATGATGGACAATATCCTCGAAAAGTCTACACAGAGTAGTTCATCGATGGTGTCATCAGACACTCCTGCTCCTTCACAGATTCAATAAGCATCTTTTACTTCCCAGTAAGATGCCATATGTTAAAAAAAGAGTGCCGATCAATTTCAAAAAGATACAAGTTTTATTGAAAGTGAAAAAGTATATTTCAGCTGAGTATGTTGAATTTTATGATCAACTGCAAAAATGTTCAAATCTTTGTGAAGCTTATGGGATTTAACTGCGGGGTCATCAGTCCCTAAACTTACAAACTACTTACAAACTAACTTATACTGAAAGTAACAGAAACATCCATGCCCGATGGAGAATTCGAACTTCCGACGGGAGACTGCCTCGCGCATCGGAGCATGGCGCCTCAATGCTCTCGGTCACTCCGCCGCGGCAAATAACTGCAAGAATGGCCAACTGATAATAAACAATAAGGACGATGATGAAGAAGTTTAACTTGTTTCATTGTATTCTACTGAGAAATTCATATTCACCGACGTTGTGTTCAATATTAACAGATTTTTACAATCAAATATGCAAGTATTTGCAAGTATTGCTTCCATTTGTTGCTTTTGTGTCTCGTTTCCGTCGGTTGCCCTGTGTGTCGATGGCCGAGTAGAGAGAGAAAAAAAAAAGTTCAAATGTTTGTTAAGCTTAAGGGACTTAACTGCGGGGTTATCAGTCCCTAAACTTACAAACTACTTATGAACTACTTACGAACTAGGACGGCACAAATATCCATGCCCGAGGGGGGATTCGAACCCCCGACCGTAGTGGCCGTGCAGAACGTGACTGGAGCGCCTCAGTCCCCTCGGCCACCGCGGCCGGCGAGTAGAGAGAGACCGACACAGGAAAATAGGATGTAGGCGTGTGCACTGACCGACCAGTGGGACGGCAGAATCTAGAAACACTAGGCTAAACTAGAACAAGATATATATTTGATAGAAATGGTACAATACTTAACTTGGAGGGCAGCAGACTAGTGGAATGCTGGTACATAGTTAAAGTCGATAGAGGCCTGCCTACTGACGATTCCTACTGCCTATCCGATATCCAAGTCTTAACTGGTGCCTATCTGATTTCCCAAGTGAACGATGCAGCAGTCGTGGCCACGAGCGGAGTTGCAGCAGAGGGCGCTCGTGGCTGACGTCGTAAGACCGCCGCGCCGTGCGTGCATGGCGGCGCGCGGCGGAAGTACGTGGCGCGCACTTCATACATGTGCGACTCCACAGTTGCAAAACACTGGTGTGCATTGCAAAAAGATACGTGTGTCAGCGATTATTAAATTAACACAACGATCAAACTATAATTTACAAAACAAAAACCAACTGCTGCAAAGTGCTTGACGACTCGGTAAGCACTGGAATTAAAAGAACAATCAGTAAAGAGATGGCGTGTGCTTTTAAAAGTTTTATTTTTATTTTTCCATACCCTGGAAAATTTTACTTCCGCGGCTCACGACCTTTTTGAAATGATCGATTCTTGTACACGTTGCCTAAGACAACGGGTCCCTTCAGAAGACTAGCCAGTACCCAGTTGTCGGTTTCATTATATCTTTGCAATTATCGATTGTATTAATGACGCTCTTGAACATGGAGGTAATTTCTCCCTGTTCTTCAAGCCATATATATGAAATTTTCATTTTTTTTAGTTACTAATCCCTCTCGTAATGTCTTTACCTGAAAAGATCTGAGCGAATACGTACTCGCGCCATTGTAATAATTTATTTGTTTAAGTAATAAATACACTACCACGATAACAGATATAGATATAATTATGAATTTCTTATTAAAAATTAGAAGTTCTGCCTGCGCTGATCCTAAAAGTTATTCGTTACTTATGAACAGCCATGACGAAACTTTGAAACTTTGTCTGAAATGTTCCGTGCTTTGTCTGCTGACAACGATCAAACAGCTTGCTAATCTATCGTGAATTGTTTTTTTTTTTAATTACTGCATAATAACTCCCCTTTATCAATACGGTCATTGGTACGGGCAACTTGTAATTCAAAGTTTAATATTTTGTGGATATATATGAGCTTTTATTATAAGACTTTTGTATTGACTATTTCCCATTATACAGCTTGCTATTCCAGTTAATCAGATCAATTAAAGAATTCAAGTAACTTCATCAGTTTCATTTAATTACATTTTCATAAATGTAAGACATATCTTTCCACCCAGTGGCGTAACTATGGAGGGGGGGGGGATAAGGGGGATAGAATCCCCCCCCCCTAGAACCCTAAAAAAAAAGTTGTATAACAGCAATCTGGTAAAGGTTAAGATTGGATACTCGGGGTGTTTACCATAAGCTTTCATTGGATGGGAGTGAATTAATCTTCAGCGGGAGTGGTATATGGTAGTCTGTCTGGAAACTGACCAAAATATTGCTCATCAAGCAGATCTATCCCCCCCCCCCCCCCAAAAGCCAAGTCGTCCTAGTTACGCTACTGTTTCCACCCTCTTTCAGTATCATTCTTCACATCACTCTTAACCAGCGAGAAATCGCGCCTTTAAAAGTTACGAGATCGATCGCGTGTATAGCATTTTTCTGAGAGTCAAAGGAAAGTTTGTAGTGTACTTAATATGTCTAAATAAGTATTTCCAGTTGCGCTTATAAGAAAACACAAATATTTGACTATTTAAAATTGGAGAAATGCCGATTGTTTTCAAATTACTGTGAGCAAATTGCTCACTGGCGAATCACCGCGGGTTAACGTTATGCGAGAATAACTTTATCTATTTGATAGAGCTGAAGCATTGAATTAAAATTTGTGGTGCGGCCGGGAATCGAACCCGGACCTCCATGCTTACTAGGCAGACGTCTTAACCGTTAGACTACCACACCACTAACGATTAAGGCGCCTCGGAATAGTCTATGTACGATTTCCCTCCACAACACAAACTTTAATTCAGCTTCTTTGTTCCAAAGATATCTGCCACTACTGCCAAGGCTCTCCATGCAGCAGAATAGCACCTCAGCAATGGACATGGTGGAACAATCCTGTTATGGTGATATAAATATCAATTAAATACAATGAAAGAATCCCTGAGACGGATTTTCGTCTCAAATATGTCAAAGACATTATTGATAGAGCTGAAGCATTGAATTAAAATTTGTGGTGCGGCCGGGAATCGAACCCGGACCTCCATGCTTCCTAGGCAGACGTCTTAACCGTTAGACTACCACACCACTAACGATTAAGGCGCCTCGGAATAGTCTATGTACGATTTCCCTCCACAACACAAACTTTAATTCAGCTTCTTTGTTCCAAAGATAATTGCCACTACTGCCAAGGCTCTCCATGCAGCGGAATAGCACCTCAGCAATGGACATGGTCTTTGACATATTTGAGACGAAAATCCGTCTCAGGGATTCTTTCATTGTATTTAATTGATATTTATATCACCATAACAGGATTGTTCCACCATGTCCATTGCTGAGGTGCTATTCCGCTGCATGGAGAGCCTTGGCAGTAGTGGCAATTATCTTTGGAACAAAGAAGCTGAATTAAAGTTTGTGTTGTGGAGGGAAATCGTACATAGACTATTCCGAGGCGCCTTCATCGTTAGTGCTGTGGTAGTCTAACGGTTAAGACGTCTGCCTAGTAAGCATGGAGGTCCGAGTTCGATTCCCGGCCGCACTACAAATTTTAATTCAATGCTTCAGCTCCATCAATAATGTCTTTGACATATTTGAGACGAAAATCCGTCTCAGGGATTCTTTCATTGTATTTATCTATTTGCTCACTTATTCCAGAATGAAACTTCACTCTGCAGCGGAGTGTGCGCTGATATGAAACTTCCTGACAGATTAAAATTGTGTGCCGGAACCGGGACTCGAACCTGGGACCTTTGCCTTTCGCGGGCAAGCGCACTACAGACTTTTTTTTTTTTTTTTTTTTTTTATGGGCCTCCCTTCTCCCCTCACAGCCCTTCCTTACGCTCTCCAAATTGTGCCTTCATCGGCGAGCTTCTGCTGCTTTCTTCGAAATAAATGAAAATAATTAAATAGACCATTACATGATTTTAAACGAAACGATCTTCCTGGAAAAGGGAGACTGTGCTATCCCGACACGACTCACGATGCCGCCTCACAACTTTACTTCCGCCAGTACCTCGCCTCCTACTTTCCAATCTTCACAGAAGCTCTCCTGCAAACACGCAAGACTAGCACTCCTGGAAGAAAGAATATGGTGCAGACATGGCTTAGCCACAGCTTAAGGGATGTTTCCAGAATGAAACTTCACTCTGCAGCGGAGTGTGCGCTGATATGAAACTTCCTGACAGATTAAAATTGTGTGCCGGAACCGGGACTCGAACCTGGGACCTTTGCCTTTCGCGGGCAAGCGCACTTATTGCTTTTTTCCCCCCCTTACATTTGTCAGTATTCGCGTGGCATGAAGAGCGTGTAAATTTGAATGTGTATGTGTGAGCGAGTGTGTAGTGGTTGGTTGCCGTAGGTGAATAGCGCAAACAAGCCATAGATAATGGGAAAGACCATGCTTAGTAAAATTAGTTTCATTTATTCTTTATTGCTGTGATAAACACGATAGCGACGTTTCAGAGTATTTGAATGAAATTTTCGTATTCCGTTGTCGATTGTCTTATATTTTCAAGTGAAATGGCGATTTTACATTATTAACAGTCGACGGTCGTGCCGTGGTGATACACCGGATAACGTCAGATCACCGACGTGAAGCACTGTCGAGCGTGACCAGTAGGTAGATGGGTAACCGTCCTGGTATGCCACGCGCTGTTGGTAATTTTCCCTTTGCATTATGGCTGAAGGGACAAGTGCTTGGTCGCCAGTCTTCGCGCCAATGTCCTCCATTAAATTCCAAACCTCTCCGCAGTGGCTCATAGAGTGAGGGCATGGGACATGTTGATGGTGATCCGATCGTCAGATGGGGTTAAGGTCGGCGGCATGGGGTGTCCCCCCATCCCTTCTCTCGTCATCGTCAACACCAACACGACACTACGCTACACACGCTCCCATTAAAGTTACCGACACTCGAGAGAAGGGGACTGTTGAAGCTAGTTGTAGTCCCACCTGTTAAAATGACATCTACTACTGACGCCACTTCATTTGTGTTGCCACTAAGTTGTATCGCGGAATGACGAGTGGCTTAATTATTCTCTTACCATAGTGGATATTAGATATGCATGATAATCCATACAGAACTATTGCTCTTTCTCTGTAATAAGTCGTTGAACTGCTAACACCGAATTATGTGTGTGAACAGATAAAAAAAGATTGTTATTCAGCAGTCATTAAGTTGAGGTCTGTAACCAAGATTGATTTTGATTTATTATTTGAAAATACAATGAAATTAAAAATGTTATGTGTTCAGTTCAAATATTTAGAATTGATCCGATATTTTGAGCATTTTCAGTATATTTGGTGCCGCTGTTCAAAATCCATTGTTGGCGGGAGGCTGCCGTTAGGGACGCCGACTCCGTGGGTGCTCCGGGGCTCGTCCACCCCCCAAGAATTTTTGGGGGTGCTGAGCACCCACATAAAATTGAGGCGGAAAATAAAATTGTAAAAAATTTAAAAAAAAATCGGGAAAAATCAAAACCTACCTTATGACTCAAGAGGCAATGCAAAACGTGACCATAGCGAAAGACGATATTTCATAGTGAAAGAAATGATCAGTTTTGTGCGCGGGTCCCCAAGCGAGTAGTAATGAGTGTCCGTGCTTTACCCACTATCCTGCCGACGTGCTTCATCCTGAAGCACGTCGGTCATTTTGACCTTTCAGGTGTACGTATTTATGAACATTCAATTGTGTTTTTTCGAGGAATTTAGCTTGAAGAATCTGATGCTGATGCTAAAGTTAATCGTTTTTTATTTATCTTTGTCGCTCCCCTTGTTATTAAAATTATAGATTCAGTTGAAATTTGTAATGCTTTTCTCTCAGGCTTAAAAAAAACCTTGGAATATATTAATACTGTCAGAGATGTTATGAAGTTATCCTCACAGGATACCGTGCCCACGGGTGCGGTTTCTGTAGGGGGATGCTTGTTCATCTGTTGGTCGAGCTGATCTCTACGAGATTACGAGAGTAACTCGGGCGTCCGATCCTTGATTGTCGTGAGTGAACTCGTGTTCTCTCGATAATCCATTTTTAGTCCGGGACAAGCTCCGGATATAAATTAAATTGGTCCCAATCCCCCGGCTCTGACCAAGGTTTTCGGGAGGTTTTCCTTGGTTGTAAGGCGTATGCCGGAGCTGGTAAGCCCCTCCCACTTATTCCCAATTGGGATTCTCCCTTTGCCCCACTATCAGCTTGTCTGATAATTGGCTGAATAGAACCGCGACTCTTTATGGGCCGGATCCCAAACAGCCCGCTCCACTCCTCGGAGTGGAGAATGAAAAGAATAAGTTTTCTTTTTTTTTTTATGAAGTTATCTCGAAGTAATGAAAGTTTCGATGAAGTATACAGCTCTTGCTTGGAACTAACTAAAAACGTTAGATGTCGGGCATCAAAATCTCAAAATATTCAAAGATTTATTTAAACCTTGGTGACTGTGTTCTATCAAACGCTTTTGTCAGAAAGAATAGCTTCGCACAAAAAGTATTAGATTAGAGTACAGTGAAAAATTATTTCATTGGTCGTGTAGAAGTTTTGGTGTATTACTTATATCGAAATATCCACTTCGGCCAATTAGATCGATTGTAGTGTACTAATGCAGCCATGCTTTCCTTTTCTTCCTCCTCCTTCTTCCTTCTATATTTAATAGGCCAGCCAACTACCTATTTACTTTTATCAAGTATTGCTCATTCAAAAATGATTTTCAGGAGGGTTGGTTTCGAACATTTGTGAACCGTGATGTAGAGCACCCACACTGGTTTTCAAAAGTCGGCGCCTCTGGCTGCCGTCATTATTATACGAACCAACGGCGGATAAAACTAAACTGGTCTGAATTTAATTACACGAAAAAGGAGAATGAAAACTAATAACTGTTATGAAAATTATTTTCTATAGTAATTTCGAATTATTACTGCATTGATTAGTTGCATAAGTATTGGTGTGTTGATAAGGTCTCCAGTGTGAGTACTGAAATTTTCTATGTGACAGAAAGTGTCACATTTTAAAAGAAATAGCTTCTCACATTTATGGCAGACCTATTCATGAAACTTTCTGTGGTGTTTGAACTAGTTGTGTGTACAATTACTAAAGAGATTCAGAGCCCAGATTATACTATTTCAGAGCTAGCCATTGAAAGAAAATAATCCAGATTTTTATTACGTGAATGTAGTCTCCATATTCCATGAACAGTGTTTAAATTGGGTTTAAGTGGTCAATTCCTAGTTTCGTGTCACAGTAAAGTATCAGTGATCTTTCGATCAAGTGGTTTTAAATCAAAATAGTTTAATGAACTACTGTAGACCTTCATGAATTTATGTTTGGACAGAAAAGTTTATTACTTACCTGTATTACTCAAGGAGGTGCTCGAACTGCCTCCCTTCGTTGTTCGAGTATTTCTGACACTGGCTGAGGAAGTTGCTCATTACACTCATTGATTCTGAAAAAGGTGCATGACGAAGACAATGACCCTAACTTAACTTTCTTTTCGGACGAACCTTGGTTCCACTTAAGTGGGTATGTTAATTCACAAACTAATCGTTACTGGAGTTAGAAAAAGCCTAACTTAAATCACGAACAACCCCTGCACGATCAAAGAATAGGAGATTGGTGCGCTGTTATCGGCGGGAGAATAATAGGCCCTATATTTTTTCAGGAAACAATTAATAGTGTCAGGTATGTTGAAAACATATTGCGGCCATTATTTGCCAAATTAACAAATATAACATGCCTTCGTGACATATCGTCAAGACTCTGCGACGGCACATGCAGCTAACTGAACATTACGGGAAATTGGTAGGCCTAATGTGTCTGGTGAAAGAATTATCACTAAGACATTTAGCCCCTTCATTCTCCCGATTTAACACCTTGCAATTTTTATCTGTGGGGACCATTAAAAGATAAAGTGTACAAATGAAATCCCCACACTTTAGATGAACTAAAAACAAACATTCGTCATGAAATCACTGCATTTTCTGCGGACGAACTTCGGACTGTAATCAGCAACTTCCTCAGCTGGTGTCAGAAATGCTTGAACAACGATAGGAGGTAGTTGCAGCACCTCCTTGCGTAATACAGGTGAGTAATAAAGTTTTATTTCCAAGTCTTTGTGTTTTCTATGTCCCAAAATAACTTGCGCGCCAACCCGCATTAAATTTAGTGCGGAGGTCACGCAGCTCGCTAAGCGGGCGACGCAGCTGCCGTCGCCGGCAAGTCGCACGCCGCAGACGCGGTTGCGCTGAAGGTTGATCACCCTGTACTTCTACACCACTGCAAAAGTTTTATTCTTATTCAGTAACAAAAGAAACAGATAAAACAGCATCATATACACACGGACACTGCGTACTGGAGGCTCTGTAATGGTGTAGGGCACTGCTTTCCAAACTTTCCTACCTGTACATCTACAACCATACTCCTCAAGCCACCCGATGGTGTGTGGCGGAGGGTACCTTCAGTACTACTATCAATTTTCCCTCCTATTCCAGTCACGTATTGTTCGCGGAATGAAGGATTGTCGGTATGCCTCTGTGTGGGCTCTAATCTCTCTGATTCTATCCTCACGGTCTCTTTGCGAGATATACGTAGGAGGGAGCAATATACTGCTAAACTCCTCGGTAAAGGTATGTTCTCGAAACTTCGACAAAAGCCCGTACCGAGCGACAGAGCGTCTCTCCTGCAGAGTCTTCCACTGGAGTTTATCGATCATCTCCGTAACGCTTTCACGATTACCAAATGATCCTGTAACGAAGCGCGCTGCTCACCGTTGGATCTTTTCTACCTCCTCTATCAATCCCACCTGGTACGGATCCCACACCGGCGAGTAGTATTCAAGCTGTGGGCGAACAAGTGTACCGTAACCTACTTCCTTTGTTTTCGGACTGCATTTCCTTAGTATTCATCCAATGAATCTAAGGCTGGCATCTGCTTTACCAACGATTGATTTTATATGGTCGTTCCATTTTAAATCACTCCTAATGACTACACCCAGATACTTTATGGAATTAACTGCTTCTAGTTGCTGCCCTGCTAGAGTGTAGCTAAATGATAAAGGATCTTATTCGCAGCACGTTACACTTGTCTACATTGAGATTTAATTGCTATTTCCTGCACCGTGCGTCAATTCTAAGCAGATCCTCCTGCATCTCAATACAATTTTCCATTGTCACGACCTCTCTACACACCACAGCATCATCCGCAAAAAGCCTCAGTGAACTTCCGCAAGGTCATTTATATATATATCGTGAACAGCAACGGACCCACGACACTCCCCTGCGGCACACCTGACATAACTCCTACTTCGGAAGACTTCTCTCCATTGACAATGACCTGCTGCTTTCTGTTATCTAGGAATTCCTCAATCCAATCACACAATTGGTCTGATAGACCATATGCTATTACTTTCTCCTTCATGGCGACACCCTTTTATAGCTTACAGTTTTGCGTGACACCCTTTCACTAATATAAATACACATGGTAGAATTTAGATGGTTCTAGCGGAAGGGGGAGGGGGTGGAAATAAAGTATCGCTTAAATGTAGTTTGTAAACGAAACTGAAATCCTCGTACGCATTGACATGTTCAGTGTTGATCCTGAATGCATCAATTACGTACACTCACCTCAAGAAAAGGAAACGTTAGCAGCTACGAAGATGTACAACAGAGTAACACCGCAGACAACAATGCCTAAGTCACACAGTAATACTTGCTTCTTCTACATGCGACCCAACTTCCGAAACACGAAAACTGAATTTCGGAAACCGTTTTTCGCTGTCGTGTGTACATGTCAATGCCAGATACGGTTTTGCTGGATCGATTGAAAACGGCATCAGGAAATTGGCTGCTCGGATTTCTGATTTAGACAGCACAGTGGCTGTTCCCTTTCAGTTCAATATTATCACATTATTTTCAGAAATAAAGAGGATGAATTATTATTTGAATTCTATTCTTAGGTTCTTGTTTACCGCGACCTCGCAAGTCCCGGCATATTCGGAAAAAATGGATAAATATTTGTGACAAGTAAGAATATGAGTGTCGTTTCTAGTCCCAGAATCTGTTACATACAGGAAAGTGAGAGAAGAAAATATTAACGCATACCAGGGATCGAACCAACGATCACTGCATTTAAACCACTACTCTCCGTTAATCCCGTTAATCACACTACCATACCCCATATTAAACATCGCTACTGAATAGCTTTAGTCAGTGCACAATTGTGACTTCTTTTACAATCTGACAGCTTCTACAGCCACTGTGTCATTGATTGACATTTAATTGTCAGAAACGCTACCGGGGGTGACGTGGCTTTGATAAATCCATTAAAAACGCTCAGGTGCCGCTTTTTGAGAAGGAAAGTAAACTGCAGTGAAGGTTCGATCAAACAGCTGCCAGTTCCAGCAAACCTAATAAATTAATAAAAGAAGGAGGCGATCCCCCTTGGTACACAAAACAGGTTAGGACACTGTTGCAAAAGCAAAGGAAAAGGCATACTAAATTTAAACGAACACGAAATCCCCAGGATTTGCGATTGTACTCAGAAGCTCGAAAATTTAGCGAGGATTTCAATGCGAGATGCCTACAACATTTATCACAACGAAACTCTTTCTCGTAATTTGACTGAAAACCCAAAGAGATTTTGGTCATATGTTAAATATACTCGGCGAAAGTCACAAACAATACCTTCACTACGTGATAGTAATGGCGATCCTGCCGATGACAGCGCTACTAAAGCAGAGTTACTAAACTTAGCTTTTAGAAACTCATTCACTAAAGAAGACGAAACCAATATTCCAGATTTCGAATTACGAACAGATGCCGTAATGAGTAACATAGAAGTAGATATCATCGGAGTAGTGCAGCAACTAAAATCACTTAATAAGAACAAGTCTTCTGGTCCGGATTGTATACCCATTAGATTTCTATCTGATTATGCTGAAGCGATAGCTCCTTACTTAAAAGTCATATAGAACCGCTCTCTCATAGAAGGATCTGTACCAAAAGATTGGAAAGTTGCACAGGTCACACCTATATTCAAGAAAGGCAGTAGGAGTAACCCACTAAACTACAGGCCTATTTCATTAACGTCAATTTGCAGCAGGGTTTTGGAACATATCCTCTATTCAAATATTATGAATTATCTCGAACAGAACGATCTATTGACCCAAGGTCAACACGGATTTAGAAAATATCGTTCATGCGAAACACAACTAGCTCTATATTCACACGAAGTGATGGGTGCTATCGACAAGGGTTCGCAAATCGATTCCGTATTTCTTGATTTCCAGAAAGCTTTTGACACCGTACCTCACAAACGGCTTTTAATCAAATTGCGTGGTTATGGTATATCGCCCCAAATTTGCAATTGGATAGGGGATTTCTTGTCAGAGAGGACACAGTTCGTAGTAATTGATGGTAAGGCATCGACTAAAACAGAGGTGATATCGGGCGTTCCACAAGGTAGTGTTATTGGTCCTCTGCTATTCCTTATTTACATAAACGATTTAGGGGAAAATGTAAGTAGCTCTCTTAGGTTGTTTGCAGATGACGCCGTCATTTACCGTCTAGTAAAATCATCTGAAGATCAAAGCCAACTGCAGAACGATCTGAATAAGATATCAGTATGGTGGAAAAATTGGCAATTGACTCTAAATAATGAGAAGTGTGAAGTCGTCCACATGAGTACGAAAAGAAATCCGTTAAACTTTGTTTACAACATAAATCAATCAAATGTGAAGGCCGTAAACTCCACAAAATACCTAGGAATCACTATTACTTCAGACTTAAACTGGAAAGAACACGTAGATAATATCGTGGGAAAGGCGAACCAGAGACTGCGTTTTATTGGCAGAATCCTTAAAAGATGCAACAGAACTACTAAAGAAACTGCATACACTTCGCTTGTCCGTCCATTTTTGGAGTATTGCAGCCCAGTGTGGGATCCTTATCAGGTGGGTTTGACGGAGGACATCGAAAGTGTCCAAAGAAGGGCAGCTCGTTTTGTATTGTCACGATACAGGGGAGACAGCGTTACGGAAATGATACAGGATCTGGGATGGGAATCATTACAACAACGGCGCTTATCGCTGAGGCGTGGGTTACTTGCGAAACTCCAATCGCCAACATTCTCCTCCGAATGCGAAAATATATTGTTGACTCCCACTTACATAGGTAGAAATGATCATCAGAATAAAATAGGAGAAATCAGAGCTCGAACAGAGAGATTCAGGTGTTCTTTCTTCCCGCGCGCTATTCGAGAATGGAATGGGAGATAAGTAGTATAATTGTGGTTCGATGAACCCTCTGCCAGGCACTTAAATGTGATTTGCAGAGTATCCCATGTAGATGTAGATGCGCATGGGAAGAGCTGTTATCATCAGCAGCAGCTTAGCGCATGCACAGCTTGCTGTAATCTGGCAACTGACAGCTGCTTGAACAAACTCTGTGTATTGCTCCTGATGCAGTCTTTAGGGTAGCAGGAAGATGACAGTTTTTTTTTTTTTTTTTTTTTTTTTTTTTTTTTTTTTTTTTTTTTTTTTTAAATGTCTAAATTTGTTAGTCTCGCGTCGCCCTTGATACTACTACGCGACACCCCAGGGTGTCTCGACACCCACTTTGGAAAGCTCTGGTGTAGGGCGTGCTAGTGGGGGCCCTACACGATATTTTTGGCCAGTGGACCAGTTATCCCATAACGTGTTGGCTGTCTTAGTCTAGAAAGAATTTCGCTTTTATTACTTTCATAAAAGTCTTCATATTTGTGATACGACATATGAGGTAAAGGTAAATCCATGGACACCATCTCGTTTAATTGTGCGAGGCGTGTTTTTTTAAGTACGTTCCGTTTGAACGTAAGTACTGTTGCACACCAGCTCTGTAGCGAAAGTATAACGGTAATATTTTGCAAGTCTTGGTTGCTGTAGAAACATTGAGGTGTGTCGACAGAACTGGGAAGGGGAACAGCAGCTACTTTGCGTCATACTTACTGGGTCAAGCTGACAGGAATGAACGCACACGCGCCGGACTTGAGTAGCCCGCAACAGCGAAAGTTGAATTGAACAGTAGGAGCTTGCAGTATCACATCACTTCGTTACGTGAGGAACGTCTAAGGCAACAACGCGTATCCGGAGCCTTCTAGGACCACCAGCAAACCTCTTAAGTGAACACGGCAAGATGTAAAACGCCGACACATTCGTTTGACAGGGCCGATGAGGTCATGACAGAGCACATAGGAGGAATATCTGCCGGTCCACACACATTATATATACTCCAGCACTTCTACATCTACATAGATACTCTGCAAATCACATTTAAGTGCCTGGCAGAGGGTTCATGAACCACTTTCATAACTTTTCTCTATCGTTCCATTCTTTAATAGCGCGCGGGAAGAAAGAACACCTAAATCGTTCCATTTCGATCTGATTTATTGGATTGGGATGATCATGTCTCCCTAAGTAGGTGGGTACTAGCAAAATATTTTCACATTCAGAACTAAAAGTCGGTGATTGAAACTTCGCAAACAGATCACGCCGCAATGAATAACGTCTTTCTTTTAATGATTTCCACAACATTTCCTTGACGCTTCCTCCCCCCTCCCCCATAACGTGATAAAACAAAACGAGCTGCCCTTCTCTGAACCCTCTCAATATCTTCCGTCAGTCCCACCTGGTGAGGGTCCCACAAGGGGCAACAGTACTCCAGGAGAGGACGCACAAGCGTGATGTAGGCAGTCTCTTTGGTAGAGCTGGTGCATCTTCGAAGCGTTCAGCCAATGAAACGTAACCTTTGGTTCACCTTTCCCACAATATTTTCTATGTGTTCTCTCCACTTGAGTTCATAGGCAGTCGGTGAGATGAATCGATGGCTTGCACTTCGTAGTACTCGATTCCCTGAGATGTTCTAACGTTGGTACAAGTCTGATATGGAACTCCAGCACTCTTCTGCATCACCTCACAACCAGCGAGATGTTGACTCCTGCGTACCTCCGACTCCTGCGCTACAACCAGCTACGGACACGGAGGAAGTATGTAGGAGGACTTCCATGTCCTACACACCGGAACTCCAGCGTTTCTAGGGAAGACGCCTACCTGCCGGTAGGCCAGGGGTCAGCGCACATCGCGACCACACGACAACCGTCAATGCGGTCCAGTATGAAATGATGCGAGACAGCAATTAGGGTGGGTACCGAGAACCACCAGTCGAGACGTGTGAATCCCTCATTCACACGTTCCATCGTACTTCCGTACGGCTCCACAACAAACGGCGCCGCAGAGGGGTCACCTACCTATGCACGCCGAGCTAGTGCGGATGCAGCCGCATTCAGTGCACAGTACGGCAGGAGGCTGATGGCGCCATCGACCCTGTCGCGTGGAGTACGCAGAAATGTGTACCACTTCAGAATAAATGTTTTACCGAATAATATTCTTTCAATTTGCCAACGGCGGCATCTGTACCGCCCATACCTCTTTCTGCAGAGTTTGTGACACTTGCGGGGAGTGACACTTGCGGGGAAAGGGAATGTGTAGACACTTGCGGGGAGACCTGGACGCTGCAGGTAGTGAACAGGGTGTTCCAGGGTACTCCACGCCCTCCAGCCGCTGCCTGTTACCTTAGACCTTTTTGACTGTACTGAACAGGAGTTCCGCGTATTTCGTAATTTATATTTATATAGTTAACAGGTAATGTAATTTATAATTAACTATTGGCTTCCAATTTCGCTTCATTTTTCCTGGAAGTCTTGTAACTTGTTTCTCCTTGTTGGTTTATGCGAAGTTCGGAGTAAAAATGCTTCTATATGACGGTGATAGAAAATAGAATTTATCTTTAGCATTTTTCAGTGTGTGACACAGTGTGTGACACATTCCGTATTTCATACATTTCTTAGATGTATCTGTAATTCGAATACAGCTAAATCGTTTTGGGGTTGCGAATAAACGCTACAAATATGTAAAATACTCATTGACTTATTATTAACGTTTTTTAATTGAAGGTTTAAGGTTGCGTCTCCTATTAAAAAGCATAATAGCTATTTTTAAAGAGATGGAAGTTGCGTGATAGTGGGGTTAACTACATAGCGGTCAATTACATCAACGTATCTGTTCAGGATGACTAATATATTTATTGCTTGCGCAGGTGTCTTTATATGCTTAGTGTTCTGAATAATATGCTTTTAGGAGGTATGACTGTGGAAAGTCATCGTCTTGTAGTAGCAGAGAATGTCGTAATAACCCTCCAAACATTATCATTATTAAAATACCTTGTTGTTTTCAGGAGGAACACTCAAGGAATTAATATGTAGTTAGAAAAAGTTACTATATTGCTCTTCAGCTTACAAAGGGTTGTGCAATTTCACTGAGTTTCGTGTTATGTTGACAGTGTGGAAACTTGACAGCAGCAGTGCTAGACGTCTTGGTGTGCCTGTACCGAGGAAAAGCCATTAGCCGCCCCAAGGGCCCCGGGTTGCCCGCATGTGTCACTCCCCGCAAGTGTTCCGACCCCTTCCTGCAAGGCATACCGTGGCGGTTAAGAGTCTGACCTCCTGACAACTAACGCCACCTGAGTGCGCCCCCCACAAAAGGGTGCGCCAGCAACCGCTCGTCCCCTTGCAGTACACAAGGAAAGGTCATTTCAAAAAAGTAAATTTACTTTCAGAAAGTACAAATATTACTCTATTTTTCAACCAAGTTGCCAAGTTTGTTCAAACATTTATCATGCCTCTCAACCAATATTAAAATACCCTCTTCATAAAATATTGCTGCCTGCTCCAATAACGAAGAGTTCACTGTCGTTTTCACGTCGTTTTTTCCTTGTAACGGTTACGACTAAAGTATTGTTTGAGGTGGAAGTGGAACGCATGTTCTCACGAATCCTCGCTTCAGCTGAAGCCTCCAAATCGAATAAGAGCGACCCGAGCGGTCCTGATCATTGCGGTTGTCGCGGTCGTCTTTGAATTTCACACTTATGCACTTATGCACTGCAGTAGACTGGTTCTTTGCTGGAAAAAAAAAAAAAAAACGAATCACTGAGGGAATCACACACGCGGCGGGCAAGTTGATAGTCTGAAACATTTTGTAAGCGCAGAACAGACCCGTACAGATTAGCTATAGAGCTGAAACTGAGCACAGTTGTTCCCGAGGCAAGCCGGTACGCGAAAAATGTTTAAATTTTTGTTAAGCTTAAGTGACTGCGGGGTATCAGTCCCTAAACTTACAAACTACTTATGAACTACCTTATACTAAAGACGACACAAACATCCATACCCGAGGGGGGATTCGAACCCTTGACCGTAGCGGCCGTGTAGACTGCGACTGGCGCGCCGCAGATCGCTCGGACACCGCGGCCGACGCCGGTACACGACGTACGCGCTCGTTGCGGTATGCGAAGCGAACTATCAGTGTCTACAACAAAACGGAACTTACTTAGAAAACACGCCTCGATGTTCCATTCATTTCAGTATAATTTCCTATATGTCCGTCCTATCTTTCAGCGTATCCTATACTGATCTTACGTCGTTAACATTCTCACAAACAAGCAAATACATATAAAGATCTTATTGGCGTGCGAAATGGAACGAATTGCATTGCTCCTAGGGCCATTCACCCTAGACAAGCGATCCTGACCCCGATTTCAAAGAGGTAAGAAAAATGCGGCGGAACACCTCCAAAATTTTATTCAATCTCGGTTTCACTCTGTAGTCTGTACTATCAAAAAGGTTTGGCTTTCATTTGGAAAATTTAATTCCGTTGTACTATTTACAATATGTCCGAAAGAGAACCTGCATAAAACAACTTGCTGTATACAGGGTGAAAAGTATTTAAACCGACAAACTCTGGGATGTTGTAATGGACATCAAAACAAATATTTTTCCCTAACGTCTTTTTTTCTTATGAGGAGTATTTAAACCGGTAGAGGAAGATTTCTCTGGCGGCAAATTAATTAAAACCAACAAATACTTTCCATACTTTTATTACAAGGAGACAATACATTAACACAAACCCAATTTCAAAAATGCCTCCATTGACACGTATACAATGGTTACACCGTCGGATGAAGTTCTGCCTGACACGGGCAAAAAGCCCAGGAGTATCCTGAATTGTCCCTGGTGCTGCTACTTTTCGGGCAACCAGATCCACTTCTGATGCAACAGGAGTTGCGTAAACAAGGTTGTGAATCTCTCCCCACACAAAAAATCCAGAAGGGACATATCTGGGGATCTAGCAAGCCATAGTAAGGGACCACCTCTGCCAATCCACGTTTTTGGGAACCGTCGGTTCAGGAATCGACGCACACAACGAGATATATGTGCCGGCGACCCGTCATTTTGGAAGCATGTGCGTTGTCTTGTAGGGAGCGGGACGTCTTCCAGCAGTTCTGGCAATGCTCTGGCGAGAATATTTTGATAGTGCCTGCCATTTATAACGGCCTACACCGGTTTAAATATTCATCATAGGAAAAAATGACATTAGGGAAAATATTTGTCTTGGTGTCCCCTACAACCTCCCAAAGTTAGTCGGTTTAAATACTTGTCACCCTGTAGATCTAACCTATGACTACGAGGCATACAATTTACATTCCCTTATCTGCAAGATATGTATATTCCCTGCAAAAAGTAGTGAAAATGAAATTATTATAATGACCCTAACATCAGGCAGATACACGAACTTGTGGGAAATAAAGAAGTCGTTTTTACTCTTGTAGATAAAAAAGCGTTTGAAATGCCATTTCAATAACTTAAACGACGTCCAAATTGCAGTGTTGAGAAGGCAAAACAGTTCACCGTAGTAATTTGCACGATAACGACCCGTGCGAAAATGTGATTCTTTTGTTGGCAATATGTAGGGTTCTATTTATCGCATAGGTAATGGGTCAAATGTTTTTGATAGCCCTGTATGCCCAACAAAAGGATGGGAATACTGCATCTAGAGCACAGTGTTAAAAATGAACTCCGCGGATTAACCGCGCGTGCTTGAGCGCCGAGTTGCGTTGCGCGCGGCAGTCCGCCGTCGGGGGTTCGAATCCCCCCTCGGGCATGGATATTTGTGTCGTCTTTAGTATAAGGTAGTTCGTAAGTACTTTGTAAGTTTAGGGACTGATGACCCCGAAGTTAAGACCCTTAAGCCTTACAAACATTTGAACAAAATTGAAACATTATGCATATCCTGCTGTAGAAACAAACTGAGTACATCGGTTGATTTTCGTGCATTGCGTTTGGTCCATGGCTTATAATAGCATCATTTGTTCGTGTACTGTCCGTGAGAAATCAACGGGAAATAACATATTTATTTTTATTTATTTATTTTTAATTTTTTCCGTACAGTTTCTTCGATTTGTGGGGATGGGCACATCCATATTCGAAACTTTTACCATTTGTTCTGAAGATTATATTATCGAACAACCATATGGTTATCCGTTACAGAGAATCACATGATGAAAGTTACCGCACTTATGCTCAAATCGAAAAAAACCTATTTTACGCCAGTTTTCCCCTTTAGCTTACAGATATCTAAATAATTAATCATAGAAATTGGCTAAAATTTAAACTGTATATGCAGCAAACATTTATCTAAAAATCATATTCTATCATACCGCACTTACGCGCACAATCACAAAAACCGATTTTAACCACGTTTTCTCCACGGGTCACAAGTAACTAAATTATTAACCATAATAAGTGGCTACAATTTTAAGTGTATATGTTCTAAACATTTATCCTAAAATGCAGTTTTCGCGTTTTCTTAAGACCTTATCCGTTATCAAGATTTATGAGGGTACCAAAAGTGTCATCTGACCTGAGAGATGACGTTCTGGTTGCTATGAAACTTCCGATTTTAAGACATATACTTAGCAAAAAATTATCATTTTTGGATATCTTAAAGTTTTATATCTTCGCTCGCTCCAGGTTTGATTTCATATTTCTGTAATTTTGACTTATTATTCCGTTGATTATAATACTGAATTAAATCCCAATTTTGTGTGTGATCCACAAGTTATTTTAAATGTTCGTTAAACTGTTTACGGATTCAAGTCCATCTACAGTCTTTACTGTTTCATCAAAGAAGTTACATTGTTAGATACAGAATTGAAAAGTTTGAACAAGTACATAGGAAATGTAATCTTTGGCTCCACAGTAGCATGTCATAAGTCCCCCAACGGCCACTGTAGCAGTTGAACTTACCATGGACCCTATATTTTGATTTCTTATTTGATGTAACTCTTTTTATGGACTCACTAAATGCATCTGATGATAAGACATACATCTCTAAACTCGGGTAGTGCATACCTCTAAAAACAAAACAAAAAGAAAAAATCACAACTCTTTCGCATCCCATCATGAAAGACGAAGATGGACAGTTGTCCCGAAGGAAGAAAACTGCGTCAAAGATGTTCCTGTTTAAAAGTCTATTACAAATAAGTTTACAACCAGTATCGTCAGTCCTCACCGAGCGAGGTGCCGCAGTGGTAACACACTGGACTCGCATTCGGAATGACGGTGGTTCAAATCCACCACCGTCCATCCACATTAAGGTTTTTCGTGTTTTCCCTAAATCACTCCAGGCAAAGGTCGGGATGGTTCCCTTGAAAGGGCACGGCCGATTTCCTTCGAAATCCTTACCCAAACACTCAGAGCGTAAGCTCCGTCTCTAATGACCATGCTCTCGACGGGACGTTAAACTCCAAGCTTCCTTCCTTCCCCCTCAGTCCTCATTTTGCATTCCTCACCCATGAACGTTGATTTGCAAACATATTCGCGTTTTGTGGCCATGAATGGGAATAGCTGAAAGAGACGGTTGAAAAGGGAGCAGTCAGTGGCAGTATGAGAGAAAAAGAACAGACAGTCATGATGGAAGAGACACGGTGGCAGTAACAGAGAAATAAGGTTGGATGAAGAGATTAGCAGTGAGGATAGAAAAAAAGAGATGAAGCAGTGGAAGTGGCAAAGAGAGCTCTCCCAGACCTGCGAACCTAGATAACAAACAATTTATCCACATTCCCGCTTCCCCTGTACATCTTGTGAAAGTTTCCCGAGGAATGCAAGTCGAAACAAACCAACTACAAGGATGTGTCTAGCGAGACGGAAATTATTGTTAGAAATGCTGGTCAGCTTAGTGTGAGAAAGCTCGAAACGGTGATAATGTAGAGAAAGAGTAGTGAGGCGAAGATTATGACAGTGAAACAGGCAAAGAGGCAAAGAAGGACTATGTAGAAATGAAGAACGACAGAAACGAATGTGGATGATGTCATTGATAGTGGAAACGACAGTGGACAGTGTCAGTGGGAGAAAATCGAGAAAGAGGTAGACATGTAGATAGGAACAGTGAGAGGGAGATCCTGTGTACGAAAGTTTAATTATGGAAAAAGGATGTAGCATATTCTCTGTTAAAGGAGCGGGAATATATTCTCATATAAACTTTTATTTTCTTGTTTCAGGAAGACGGGATGAGGACTACGTCGGCCGGTTCCACACTTTTTGTCTGCGTCTTTTAAACGGAGAAACACATTAGACCTTTTATTTATTTATATTATCCATTATATGGATGCTTTTAGAACGTATGACGTTTAATTTCAATGTAGTTTAAGATAAATGCAACAATTTACTTCATTTTGAAATGTTACTTGCTTGTATCGTCAACCGCTTTTAGTACCTTTTCAGGTTAATCATCAGTTGACGTAGGATGTTAAAAGTTCATTTCAAAGCGTGATGATGGATGTTGGCTCCGTGGTAGAAAAATGAAGCGTACTTTAATCTGCTGCTAGGTTGTCTACTTTTTCCCCATTGAAAAGGACAAAAGTGTCATCAACATAGTGCTTTTATTAAAGCAGCTTATCTTTCAGATGAGTTTGGAACTAAAAAAAAAAAAAAAAAAAAAAAAAAAAAAAAAAAAAAAAAAAAAAAAATTAAAAAAAAACACTTACTCTCAAGACTGTTGATATATGTGTTTACTAGAAATCCTGTAAGCCTATTACCTATTGCCAGGCTATATTCTTGAATGTTAAACTTATTGTTGAATACAAAGCAGTTGTGTGACAATATAAGTTCCAGAATCTCTCTGTAAGTTCCATGGTTTCAGCTCTACTTATTGTACCATGTTTGATTAAGTATTTCTTATTACGGTGATTGTTTCTTTGACATAAATGTTTTTGTATAGGTCGACTATCTCAGGAATAAAAATTTATCTCTGGCTATGGGGATGTCTCTTATCTTATTGATAAGATCCTAACTTCTTGACAAAGAGGTTATTTTCAAACACATACGCTTTGTGGATAACGTCAGGAAGCTTTCTGATGATTTCATAGCTTGGGCTATTGATTGACTTTGTAGGACGTGTCGGAAAATTAGGTTTGTGGACCTCAGGCTGTGATCTCAGTTTAGGTGTTGTTCAGTTCATCATTATCCACTGCTTTGCTTCTACTTGTGTCAGAAGGAAGTCACCTTAAAACTTTAGAGTAGAGTTAAGTTCTATTTCTGTTATGGCGTTATTTATGAAAAATCCTGATCCATATAAGACAACAGTTGTGTTTCCTTGTACGATCAGACTACCATGGCATTATTAGTTAAAAGCTTTGACTTGCAGTGTCCTTTGTCCATTATTTGTACTAATTGCACATTTTATTCTAGTGTACATTTCTCATGATGTGGTGCTTGCCTTATGGATTACTGTGCTTTAGCTTAGCAGCTGCACATGCTGTTTTTGTGCTCACTATTAACTCTTTAACATTGTATTTATTAATTGTGGGTCGGTCCAATATTGTGCTTGAGGTCTTTGTTAAACAATTTTAGTTCATTGTTATTGAAGGATATTTCGGTGGTATTTATCACTCTGCCGAAAAACGTATGTTCTATTTCAGTAGGGATAATGGGGAATTTCATTAATTTCTTTGTTGTCAGGGCATCTATTTTTTTTCTGATGTCTATTGAAAATAAATTTCATCATTTTATAATAAAATGCTGCATTTTTCTTAAATTATATTTGTGTTTTTTGTGCTTCAACAAGACAACTTTTTGTCTGTTATTATTAGGATGCCAAAAGCTGAATTTCCTGGTATTTAATATTTGAACAAATATATTATTTGCAATACATTTTGGTAGGGTTGTCCTAATATGAAATTCAGTACTGAAATTGTGTACTCGCAATATTAAATATTCGTACCAATTAAATTGGATGTTTTATGGTAACTCTCTGTAGGTGAATAAGATAAATCAGATGTTAAATCAGAGTAGAGCATGAGTTACTTACCCTCGTGCGACTTCATCTGATTCTTAATTATTCCTTGAGAATTTATATCACTTGCGACTCTGCGTTGGTTACCATTCCAAAGAACAAATATTTTCTACATGACATAAACGAAACGCTGTGACCTTCTCCATGCAGCCGCAATACAAACAGGTTTTCAACACGCCGATGGCCACCTGATCATGCATATGGAGGTTACGTAAATCAGAAGGGTGTACACCGTTAAATGTTGGCGATTTTCCTCAGTATCGTTACTTTCGATTCTGGTGGTGAGGGAGAAGTATTGAGGCCAAGACAACATCAATCTGTCGACATAAAATGGATTTTATCCCTTATGCTTTTGATCTAGAGTGTCGTCTTATTTTTTTTTTTTTTTTTCCAAAATAAATTTTTGTTCACTGGCGACTGTTTCACCTTCTATTCTTATTTAAAATAGAGTTGTTATGAGTGTACTGCTGTCATGATGTTCACGTGACGAATAAAAATGAATCGCATCCTCACTTCCGGTAATCTGACTTGTGATTCCTTCGTCTCCGTATCACGAATTGTACGTCATCTAATACAGCTAGTCAAATTGGCGGTACAGATTGAACAGAGTATACGTTGGTCTCATATTGTCACATATTTAGGCCTGCAAAAAGTAGTCACGGTTTCTCAATTATAAAGATACACGTGTATGACATTCATAGTCACTATTCATTAAGCCTACAAAAAGTTCCCGCTGTAACATCAAACATATGTATAGTGGGAACAAAGAATGGTATGCGATTGGGAACTCAGATTCCACACAAAATGGTAACTTATGTCATGGTTCCACTTTATCATTCCTTCTCTGTGAATATACATCAATCAGTGTGAAATAAAAATCTTACGTACTTCTATTAAGGGTGGCGAAACTAAATTGAAAGCTAAGAAAAGCGCTAGAGAGGACAACAGCAACCCATATATCGAAGATATCAATATCTTAAATGTTCAAATGTTTGTAATCCTTTGGGACCAAACTACGTTGGTCATCAGTTCCTAATCTTCCAAAATACATTACTGGCCATTAAAATTGCTACAGCAAGAAGAAATGCATATGGTAAACGGGTATTCATTGGACAAATATATTATACTAGAACTGACATCTGATTACATTTTCACGCAATTTGGGTGCATAGATCCTGAGAAATCAGTACCCAGAAAAACCACCTCTGGCCGTAATAACGGCCTTGATACACCTAGGCATTGCGTCAAACAAAGATTGGATGGCGTGTACAGGTACAGAGGCCCATGCAGCATCATTACCACAGTTCATCAAGAGTAATGACTAGCGTATTGTGACGAGCCAGTTGCTCGGCGACCATTGACCAGACGTTTTCAATTAGCAGAGAAGATGTATGTGGTTGGTAAACGTTTGTGCAACCTAACTCTTTTCGCGTGCTATTCGCCACTGTCAGATTGGGTATCTACACTGCCGGCGTATCGCTGTACGTTGTGTCATTTCACATCGATTTTCTGAATTTCCAACGCGTAATTGACAGCGAAAATGCTGTCAGACTGCGATGTCATATAGGGATATCGGTCAATTTAAAAGTTTTACGTGCTCTTTAAACTTCAACCTATCGTTTAATCAGACAACAAAAGTAATTTATTTTAAAGTTACTCGTTCAAAACCTGATCTGATATTAGGTGCGGGTCCAAATAGTTGTCATATATTGATGTTTAACAGTCAATATCACTAAGTCATCACATAACTTCATCAAAATTTAACTGACCACGTACATTGTTCATTAACACAGTAGTTTGGTTTAATTATGGCCCTGATATTGATGTTAAATGAGAAACACTGCATTAAACTATGTGCGCAACGGATCTTTTAACCACGCAACTGTAACAAGTAACACTGATTATACGCAAAAAATTTGCCTACGAGAAAGATTAAAAAAAAAAAAAAATAAAATAAATAAATTTCTTAATGTACGACTACGGGAATATTATGCAGATCAGTTCCTTATTATCAAAACTCAGTATCATACTCAATTAACTGCAGTGTTGCATAACAATCATTTATTAAGTTATCAATAAAGAAATCTGTTCAACAAGATTTCCAAAATCAATACTGCACTTTAAATCCACAAATAACTAATTATCAAATAAAGGAAGTAGGTTAATCTAACTACGTAAATGAAACAGAAAAGAAAGGTCAACTTTGTTACTTATTATTAATAACCACCGTTACATTACCTAAATGATACAACCTTTTCATAATTACATGAAATGGTATTACCTTCATTCCATGGGTGATACAATGTTTTTCACAATTATATGAAATGCAATATATTCTAAATACAGTCAAATCAATTTGCTGGCACTGCAGCCTCAGCTCTACATCGGATCCACATACACAACACAACTACTCTCTAAGCGAGCTGAACCACAAGTCTGACTCTCTGTCTCACCGCACGAGCTACAATGCTGTGCAATATATAATCTTTGCCAAAGATGAAACTTCACAGATTTATGTACACATATCGATACACACAGTGGATGAAATATTATACATTTTCTTCCATCAAGCTACTCGACACAAAACAGAAGGCACAATACTTGACATTTTCTTACAAATTCAGTAATAAACATTTTCTATGGACACGTTTCAAATGGCATTTTTGTTACTAGAGTGTAAATGTTCTTCTTAGCTAAGGCTTGCTTAATGAACTGGAAAATTCAAACCGCTTATACGTAACAGGTTGTTTCCCGTATTTTACGTTCATTAAAAAACAATAAATATAAAAGTAACTAAACTGTAAAATTCTGCATTTCGATTCCTTTGGTATTGCTAAATATTGCTAAACTAACTTGTTTTTATTTACTTCTTGAGGACGTAAGTGTTCATAAATAGTCGAAATATATGCAATGACTTCCATACTTGATCCTCAGCTCCGACATTCACCGCCAGGATACGGAGGAGGGTTGCATCGCGTCGCTTATAATGTTGACTCTCATTAGCGCAAGAGCTCTGACCTTGTAAAATGTGTTCAAATGTGTTGCTGAAGATTTGTGTTTTATGTGAACTCAGAAGGAGATATCTCTGGTACTTGTATAAATAAACCAACTTTATTTTGGCTGGAGGGTTGGTGACCACTACAAAAAATGCCCCCCCCCCCCAATTACCATATGCTGTTCGACATTTGTTGCACTACTGACACGCTGTTTGACAGGATCGGGACACTTCTCCTTATGTGTCCCCATCATTTCGAAGGAACCAACGGATCACACAACAGACTGTTATTTCCGTGTGACAAAAATTAGCTGGAGTCACCTTTAAAACAAGAAAACTTTGCAATATCCTAATTTACAATGTGCTTTGTTCTATTTTAATGACGTGCTAAGATATCTCAATAATGATAATTTTACATGAAAACCAGTACCTTAATATGCGTTTCAACACTACTGGCCATTAAAATTGCTACACCAAGAAGAAATGCAGGTGATAAAAGGCTATTCATTGGACAAATATATTAGACTAGAACTGACATGTGACTAAATTTTCACGCTATTTGGGTGCATAGATCCTGAGAAACCAGTACCCAGAACAACCACCTCAGGCCGTAATAATGGCCTTGATACGCCAGGGCATTGACTCAAACAGAGCGTGGATGGCGTGTACAGGTACAGATGCCCATGCATCTTCAACACTGTAGCAAAGTTCATCAAGAGTTGTGACTGGCGTATTGTGATGAGCCAGTTGCTCGGCCCGGACAGGACCTCCAACATGCGGTCGTGCATTATCTTGCTGAAATGTGCTTGCCTCCAATGTGCGTTTGCCGGGATGTCGCCAAACACGGATGCGACCATCATGATGTTGTAAACAGAACATGGATTCATCCGAAAAAATGACGTTTTGCCATTCGTGCACCCAGTTTCGTCGTTGCGTAGACCAACGCAGGCGCTCCTGTCTATGATGCAGCCTCAAGGGTAACTGCAGCCATGGTCTCCGTGCTGATAGTCCTTGCTGTTGCAAAAGTCGTCGAACTGTTCGTGCAGATGGTTGTTGTCTTGCAAACGTCTCCATCTGTTGACTCAGGGATCGAGACGTGGCTGCACGATCCGTTAAATCCATACGCATAAGATGCCTGTAAGAAGGAAGAATCAGACAGTAATGGCGTCAGTGCGTAGACAACAGATTTAGGTACCCAGTGCGCATAAAATTATTCAGATATCTAAGCACGTCTTTTTTTTAAAATTTGAAAATGGAACTTACTTAAAAAACACGTCTCGTACATTGCATGACATCAGCGTTTAGAGAAACCAGTATTACACGGAAACTGATGCCGAAGTGAAGCCAATATAAAATTTCTGAATCTTCGAGAAACAGCGTTTTTGGTTTTGTAATTTTTTGTTTGATAAGTCGGGAACGGTTAGCGTCCTCATTCCGACGTGGACTGTAACAAGCCTCTGATGGCGTTCAAAGTTCGTCGAATGATTAGTAAGTAGTGGCTGCACCCGATACAGTGGTGATACACACCAAAGGAGTGTAATACCGATTGTTGCGACTGCAGTCCAACGTTGTCCTTAGTGAATGGCTGATCCGACTGGGTAAGTGCGGGAGGGGGGGGGGGGCGGTGCGTGCAGAATCGCACAGTGGAATATTTGTACCGAAATCCAGACCAAACATATTTTTGATACTTTTAAACATTTAAAGCAATCTAATTGACTTTTAGCTTAATTCTAAGTGTAAGTAGCCATAGACTGGGTTTGCACTTTTAGTTTTCTCTCTGTCTTTCACTTTAAACCACGCACAGTTTCTGGTATTCTGGCTTGAAAATTTCAATGTTGATTACTGAGATATACATAATTTGCTGTATAGATTTTGCTGAGATGTGATGAGCAGAATACTTGTCTTAAGTTAGCTATACGCCTCGTCACATTCACAACAGTCCCATAAGTTAGCAGACAATATACTCACATTGCCTAGTCTTTGATCGAACTGCGATATTATAAACCAATCCGTGGTCTTGCTTGTTATTTAATTACAGGTTATTAACGAAACAATTAGTTTCCAATCGAAAAGAAGGATCATATAATGATAAATAATAGCAAAGACGTAACGAGGTACTTAAACTTGAGAAATTCAGTTAAAGGAATTAATTTCTTAAAAATAACAATCAATGTAACTTTTTAATACATTCCTGGCCATTACAATTGCTACACCACGAAGAAGACGTGTTACAGACGCGAAAATTAACCGACAGGAAAAAGATGCTGTGATATGCAAATGATTAGCTTCTGAGAACATTCACACAAGGTTGGCGCCGGTGGCGACACCTACAACGTGCTGACATGAGGAAAGTTTCCAACCGATTTCTCATACACAAACAGCAGTTGACCGGCGTTGCCTGGTGGAACGTTGTTGTGATGCTTCGGGTAAGAAGAAAAAATGCGTACCATCACGTTTCCAACTTTCTTAAAGGTCGGATTGTATCATATCGCGATTGCAGTTTACCGTATTGCCACATTGCTGCTCGCGTTGGTCGCCATCCAGTGATGTTAGCACAATATGGAATCGGTGGGTTCAGGAGGGCAATACGGAACGCCGTGCTGAATCCCAACGGCCTCGTACCACTAGCAACGGTGGCTGTAACGGATCGTGCAGCCACGTCTCGATCCCTGAGTCAACAGATGGGGACGTTTGCAAGACAACAACCATCTGCACGAACAGTTCGACGACGTTTGCAGCAGCACGGATTATCAGCTCGGAGACCATGGCTGCGGTTACCCTTGACGCTACATCGCATACAGGAGCGCCTGCGATGGTGTACGCAACGACGAACCTGGGTGCACGAATGGGAAAACGTCAGTGTTTCGGATGAATCCAGGTTCTGTTTACAGCATCATGATGGTCGTATCTGTGTTTGGCGACATCGCGGTGAACGGACATTGGAAGCGAATATTCGTCATCGCCATACTGGCGTATCACCCGGCGTAATGGTATGGTGTGCCATTGGTTACACGTATCGGTCACCTCTTGCTCGCATCGACGGCACCTTGAACAGTGGCCGTTACATTTTAGATGTGCTACAACCCGTGGCTCTACCCTTCATTCGATCCCTGTGCAACCCGACATTATAGCAGGATCATGCACGACCGCATGTTGGAGGTCCTGTACGGGCCTTTCTGGATACGGAAAATGTTCGTCTGCTGCCCTGGTCAGCGCATTCTCCAGATCTCTCACCAATTGAAAACGTCTGGTCAATGATGGCCGAGTAACTTAATAGTCACAATACGCCAGTCACTACTCTTGATGAACTGTGGTATCGTGTTGAAGCTGCATGCGAATTTGTACCTGTACACACCATCCAAGTTCTGTTTGAGTCAATGCCCAGGTGTTTCAAGACCGTTATTACGGTCAGAGGTGGTTGTTCTGGGTACTGATTTCTCAGGATCCATGCATCCAAACTGCTTGAAAATGTAATCACATGTCAGTTCTAGTATAATACATTTGTCCAATGAATACCCATTTATCATCTGCGTTTTTTCTTGGTGTAGCAATTTTAACGGCCAGTAGTGTAGACTGTTGCGGTGTCTGTTTTTTTCGTTCATGTTCGAAAGAACAGACACCACACCAATCTATAATTGGTACTTACAAGCGAAAACAGCCTTTGGCTCATTTACGTAATCGCAGATGCGGTCATACGTTCTACGTAGTATGGAAATCCGTAATGGCGATTATAAGAGGGCGACATTCATACCGTCCGACATGTAGACATTTGGCGGTAACGGAAAGCGAAGCAGGTGTAGCCAAGTGATTAAGGCTACTGCCGGCCCAAAGCGGGAGACCTGGGTTCGATCTCCAGCCTGGCTCACATTTTCACTTGTCGGCATTGCATAATTTCAATTCCACAATGCAATTAATGTCATATCTTTCCTTCCCAATGCTTGTTCCTTAACCAAATATAGCTTCGATTTAGAAATTAAAATAATCAGATACTCTTGTAATCCAAGGTACGATCGTTTGTACAGGAGAGAAATACTTAACAGCTACAAAATCACATTAATAAAGGTATCTAAATGACACCCTAACAGCATGTATTTTAGCCTTCAGAGAGCTCGGTTTCACATAAATCGTACGAAGCTTATCTAATGTAAGCTGCTATCAGTGATATAATACTTGTATATTTGATGTTAAAACACAGATTTTAGTAAAGGATCCAATAACTTGCGTTTAGTGCTGTGAATGAACGTACTTCGTTAGCACCATCGGCCGTATGAATTAAAGAGAGTACCTGCTTCATACTAGGGCTTCCAGAGAACATGCTGAGGTTCGCATGAATAAAGCTAGTTAGAGAATGCACTTCAACTCTGATGTTCTGAGCGTGAGTAAAAGGGTGGGAGAAGTTACTCACAACAATGTACATTCTCAGATTTCGTATGAATAAAACCAGGGAAATATATCATGACCTGAGAACATTCCCCGTTTTCTAACGTGAACTCTCGTTCACATTTTGAGCTGAGTAACTTCTATTAAGATAACGTTTTACTGTGGTTTATAATAAAACTTACAAAACTTGTATTTCTCGGAAGGCTAGAAAAGTTCCTTAATATGTAGTCTGACGAAATACAAGAGGAACTAAAAAGTTTATGCGAATAAAAAAAATCTGAAGAGTCGCTTCCTCCACAAAAATCATAACTATGATACTTGAAGCATTTCATATAGTGACGAGGGTGATGTCAGAGGAGAGTTTTCACTACCGACATGAAATAGAACTGAAACACGTGTGGATTCAGCTATGTGTTTTACCTGTTTGTTTAAAGTGCATATTATTTAAAGCTGTAAACAGCTACACAGCAAAATAAAAATGTATGTTTTTAAATTGTGTCTAGTAATAACTTGTTATGACATTAAAATCAAATAAAGTGCACCCCCAGGACTTCACAGTCTGTATCACAAAATTAATAATGCTGCAGTACTGGGTACTGAAGTGTTGTTTTTGTATTCTACGAAAACCGGCTGTCCTATTTAAGATGTGGTTTCTGACTCGGTAATGGTAGCTTCTGTTACGTTAGAAGTAAGTAGACACGACAGGAAAATTAATAACTGATTAATTACACACCTAGAAGTCTGTTTCTTGTAACAAAATTGTATGGCCGATCACTTATGAGCAGACGATTGGATGTCATACACAGTCGCGACACTCACTGCTGTGAAAGCTGTTACCAACTGACAGCTGCTGCGACACTAGCGCTCCAAGCGGTCGTAAAGCCGGCTGCTCCTTAACGCCGTATACGACACATTAATAATGACCGCTTGTAATTACTTTTCTGTGTGGTTTGCTAAATATTGCATATATTCTTGCATTCCAAGCTTTATTTAAGTATCTTGTCACATGACTGAGTGTAAAAGAAACGTAAACCGAGCAAAAACTCGTGATCGGACACAAACTGCAATTGTGCAATACGTTACGAAATATTTCTTTAGAATTTGCTTGCAGCTTACCTTGCCGGTAGTGATAGATAAACATAGTATTTTGTGCAAACAACCCTATAATAGAACTTCTAAGGGCCAGTTGAATATCAACAAATGTAAATTTAGTAACAACTCGTGAATAAACTGACGCTAACTGCAACATATTTATGACGAAATTCTTCAGACATTGCACCTTACTTTGCTGGTAAACATAGTATTTCGCTCATGAGAAGCATGTAATTGGCCTTCCCGCTGTTAAAAGGTGCGAAACAATGTTTTTCCCCTGCTTTTTAGTTATGAGAACACCCACTGACTATGAAACTTTCATCTAATATAATTTTGCTACGAGGTTATTTTAATTATATGTTGTTTTAAGATAATATTACGTCGATTACACGACAGTCTAAATGTCATATTATATGAATGGTCCTAAGTCATTATCACAGTCTGTCATTATATGGTTCGTTGATGAGGGAGGAGTGGGAGGGGGCGGGGCGACAATCGTCTGTAAAATAAGACGCCTCTGTGGTTTCCATTAGATAAAACAGAAAACATTTAACCTTTCAAACATTAAAACGGTAACAATGAACACTTATTTTCCATACATTTCTTATATATTTGCCTCAATAATGAATTACTTTCGAATACCCAGACAAAAATGTTTCTAGCTGTGATGTCGCAGCAACCACAGTCGTAATACTTGTTTCAGGACACAGTTTAATTTCTTCCGCCTTTATATTATCACGTCTTTGCGGTAGTTTCCTCTTCATTTCCAGTTTAGGTGGTTTGTTTGGAACATCGAACAATGTAGGCACAGCATTCCACACCAACTTCTTCCGTTCATCATTCATGAACTGGTTTTCATCGAAGTGTAGCGAGCACAACTTCACATTATCATGTAAATAGGCTGCAAATTTATCCAAATGATCTTGTCTGCTATTTATAAGCCATTTCTTGATCGTAAAAAGAAATAATCTTCAATATGTGTCTGTTGCTTACAAGATAATTGTAAAAAAGCATTACCGAATCTTGATGTCACATACCTCTCAGGCACTGTAGGAAACCTAAAGAATGATAAATGAGACGTATTCTTGTTGTTGTTGTTGCTGCAATTTATTGTACTACACACGCTTCCCTTCGTAAAAACCATTTCGTACACCAAAACACACAACAAACACACGTCTCGTATAAGATACAGAGCAACGTGGCTTTACGTCCGCAAGGAGCGCTGCAGTCGCCTAGTATAACAAAAATCAGCGGTAGTGTCGCGACTGTATATATTAGACTGTGGTCATACTGTATTTAAGAAAATGCAACTCGTGTTAGAAAGCCCTGACAGCGTTCCATGTCGAAACATGAAATTGTGATGCATTTTAACATTTCGTTCGCAAATTGTGTTAACCCAAGTTAAAAACCAAAAAAGTTTCTCACGTGACGAAAACCTCGTCAGAAGAATAGATTTTCATAAAAAGTCCATATTTAGTCTTAAGGGGAGACGGAAGGCAATTTTCATCCCTATTCTGCCAATGATATTTTACCCTTTGAATAGGTACACTTTTTACTGCATATATATAACATATATGTCTCAATTTACAAGTCAAATGAACATAATAACTCTAATGGTTTTGAAGGAATTTTTTTTTATTCTTTCACCAGTAAAATTTAACTTTTTTAGTACATTAATTATTATAAAACAGTTGATGATTGTTTTGTGGTTCTCAGTTTACTTGTAATGATTTATTACCATCTTCAGTAGAAAAAGACCAAGTTTCATCTTTCTAACCCCATTAGTTTATCAAATAATGGTACCTGAAAATAAAAATAAAAATTTAGTTTTGAGAAAAATCAATTTAAAGTTTAATTGATGAGAATTACTCACCACTAATATTTTCCTGCACCATATTGAGCATAATCTGAATCATACTGATTTTCTTCTCTTCTCTTGGTCCCTCTTCCTTTCAGTCAAGCTTCTTTTGTGCAGTTTAAATTACCAATATCGGCTTTGCGGATTCTCTTTCTATCTATTTGCACCAAGGATTTTGCAGCATTTCCACTAGATTGTATGCCCAATAATTCAAAAACATCCAATTTTCTAGTTACACCATCATTGAAGCATAAAGTAGAATCATAAAGATGAAATTTGAGGGTTTTTGGTAACGTTCGGAAACAATAACAAACACGATCGGAATAAAAAGTATCGATAGTGGATACAGAGTACGAATTATTGAAGCGATAAAAACAATAGAAACTTGAAATAATATACAAAGAGTAAAAGAATGCTGTGTGCGTTTTCTCCGCATGGCGCAAAACGGAAGGCGTGGCCAGATTGCACAGAGCGTCAGAAAAACCATCAAAACTCGCGAAAAAATTGTCGGATTTATATAGAACAAAAACTGTTTCACGCAGGAAATATCAAGCAATTCAAATACGCTAAAATCTAAAAATCGAATTTTTGAGCCCAGTTGCCTTCCGTCTCCCCTTAATTATACGTTGCTGCACAGCCAACTAATATCTAAACCTAGTACAGTTCTTCCTGAACATGTAGATGCTTATTCTATATATGTACACTAAATAATTTGATTGGTCGGGCTAGTTTAAATAAAGACACAATTGAACAGCTGTTCTGTGCCGGACATGACACACGGAACACTTGCGCAAGAAGGAGGGGAGCCAGCGAGAACGAACTTCCTGCTCAGAGCATATACTTCAAAGTTTTTATTCATACGAAACTGAGAACATACACATAGAACGTACTTTTGCTGCGAGAATCTTCTCTGGAACATGTGATCTTTCTTATTCACACCGTCCCCAGTCTTGTTTTTCTGTATAGGTACAATTTAGACTTGCGCATAATAGTTCGCGATCGGAAGCGCTCACTTTAGTTCACAGCTCTGCCGCGAACTAGTTCGTTCTCTTAGTTCGTCCGCTACCAGTGACGGCTGATGGGCGTGGTCTGTGCATGCAGGTGGAGGGAGAAGTTCCCACACCAAGCTGCTTCATGCACTTGTTGCTTGAGCCGCTAATGATATCATGCACACCAAAAGAAACAGTTTGTGGATAATTTATCGCGTTTAACTTTAGAGTTATCTCTATATCTTGACATTATGGAATTTATTAGTCAGATATTACAGAGTGCAGAATACTTCAAAGCAGAAATTTTGCAGCACTGAACTGTGTAATCTAGCAGGCAGACGCTAACCTCGAAATGGCTCTCATCAGCAGAAGGCAGACACGTGATTTTTAATTCTGTTCGCGACCCATCGCGCATATTTTAGTTCGCGACCTATCACGCATATTTTAGTTCGGGACCTATCGCGAATATTTTAGTTCGCGACCTATCGCGCATATTATAGTTCGCGACCGGTATCTCTTCTTTTAGTTCGCAGCTCGGCCGCGAAGTAGGTCGCTCTTTTTATTTCGTCCGCTCATTTTGGCTTTTGCTACCAGTACTAAAACTGCAGCTGAGATGTATCTCAGCTCAAAATGACGGCAACTGGCAGAAGATAATCACGCGATTCTGCGCGCTCTTGCATCCTCTTGCTGTTACCCGTCAGTCTTCAGAAAAGGAGCGGACGAGCTAAGAGGCAAGGGATCTGCGAACTAGTTCGCGTAGTTCGCCTGTGGGAGCGCTCTTCCGAACTAGTTCGTTCGCGAACTATTCAAGACTAACCCGTAGTACAGCAGTGGATACAAGGGTTCCCGTTAGATCACCGAAGTTAAGAACTGTCGGGCTTGACTAGCAGTTTGATGGAGAACCGTCTGGGTTTGCTAAGCGCTGTTGCAACTGAAGAGCTACTTGTTTGAGAAGTAGCGGCTCCGTCACGAAGGCTGACATAACGTCCGGGTATGCGTGGCGCTGACCACGCCCCCCTCCATACCGCATCCGTTGACACGGCGGCCGGTCAGTACCCAGAGGGTCTCTAGAGGCCTGTCGATCGGAGTCTATTTCCCTTGAGAATAACGTGTGAATTTGAGACAGTCACAGTTTCACTTTCTTCTTTCTACCGATCATTACCTTCCAAAAGCTCCCCATTCACTAAATTTTTTTCCTCCTCTCGTCTAGTCCACTTTTCTTCGCTGTAGTTTCTTTGAGTTTTATTGATTCTGATTATAATTCCGAAATGTTTAATTATTTTGCAAAGTAGGCTCAACCACAGAAGTCGTGTAAAAACTCTAAAATATGACGCGTTTCAAGGGTCAAGCCCTCATCATCAGATAATCTGTACAAGAATCTTGAAACCTGAGACAATAAAAATCTAAAAAGTAATATAAGAAAACGTGGTTACTTCCCTTGTAACCCTGTCTATGCAGAAAAGTCCTCAGCATACTGTGCTTCGTCAGAATTCAAACCAGATCCCAGCACTGGCGGCGCATAACACAGCAGAAATGCACGGAGTCAACAACACGACTGGGGAGCACGTATTCACATGAAAACAAAGACCTCCAAATTCCAAAGATCATCCACAAGCTAGTATGTACATTTAGAGCTGTGGGAGCGCTCTTCCGAACTAGTTCGTTCGCGAACTACACAAGACTAGTACCATTAAGTGATGGCATGCGACATAAAAAGGGCAGATCTATGAATCACAAACAAAACAAATCAAGAAAGAGAGCCAGATAAGGAAATGGAAGTGAATTGAGCAGTTGTTGTGGCAGTTTGGGAACGGTGCAGAGCGCTCTGATTGGTGGAAATCAGCCCCAGCTCGCGAACTGTCGTCTAGCGACTAGTGTAAGTGGGCCTATAGTTCGTCGGCGCTGCCCCTGCGGTGGCCGCTACCCACCGCTCGCCCGGCGCACTACTTGCAGCTGGGCTCGCGCTAGCTCACAGCTTATTTACAGCTGTCGCCGTCGCCCACAGTACGCCGGCCGACCCCGTTGCCTGGCAACACGCAGCCCCGCCAACCGCGCAGACCCCAGCCGCAGTAAATTCGTGCTGCTTTATGGCGAGTATCCACATAAATTTCGTCGCATGAATAAAGATATTAGTTTTCCGAGCCGTTAAAATTCTTCTGCCGCTACGTGGGGATAAATGTGTCCTATAAATCCGGGTACTTACTCTTCCGGAGTAGCACAACCTTCGACCTAGGGGGGACGATTTCCTCGTTAGTGCGTACGAAAAGTGTTTGATGAGATTTTATTGCGCGGTGATAAACCGTTCGTATGGTCCTGGAGTGTGTAATGTCTCGAAAGCGTACCTACCGCCTTTTTGTTTGTAACAGATAGTATGAGTTGTTCCCAGCAGCGTAAAAATGGCAAAAACAAGTGAGTGTGCGTTGCGTGATTAGCTTTTAGAAGCGCCTAAGGTGTGATCACATAACAGTGGGTGCACTGTGGTTTCGAACCTTGATCTCTGTCATTTGAGATTTTAAAATTCTTTCGTGTGTTTAGTTCGGTTATTCATTAAGTTGTATTCACTTCCTGGACTCCTTATTTGCCGCAATGTTAATGAACACCCAATCACGAAATATTTCACGATAAAGGGCAGACTTTTTGGCTTATATCGTGAATATCACAGTTTAAAGTGCATCTGAAATTTGCACGACCAGTTACGCTTAGTGGTTATGGAATAGTTATTGAAGTATTCGGCCACTAATATTAGATACGGCTAAGATTCTTACAGTAGGCAAAGAATAAAAGACATAATTTTATACTTTTGACATTGCTAAAATAATAACTTAAAAAAATCCACATTTGCAATATTGCAGGGTCATTTCATACAAAATGGAGAGGACATAAGCTCAAATACAAATCTCTTGGAATTATTGCGAGAATAAAATACTAGGAAATACTAGGTACATATAGTACCTCTCGTGATAAAACCCCTTCAATACACGTGTTGTTTGTGGTCGTTCGCCGGCCGCGGTGGCCGAGGGGACTGAGGCACTCCAGTCACGGTCTGCACGGCCACTACGGTCGGGGGTTCGAATCCCCCCTCGGGCATGGATATTTGTGACGTCCTTAGTGTAAGCTAGTTCATAAGTAGTTTGTAAGTTTATGGACTGATGACGCCGTAGTTAAGTCCCATAAGCTTAACAAACAGTTGAACAATTTTTTGTGGTCGTTCAGGCTGAAGTGTATTGTTCAGTGCGAGGTTGAATGATTCACGTATGAAGTCGATAAACTTTCCTTCGTCACCGTCACAGTAGCTTACGTGCAAACATACTGGCTTATGTTTATTTATTTATTATTTTTTAATTTTTGGTCACGAGAGCACTGACGTAAATATTTCTTTGAAAAAATAAATAAAAAATCAAAAAGAAAAAACAATTAAAAATAAAACCAAAACGCGTTTTCATAGAGATCAATTGAAACGAAGCGAGCTGTCATACAAAATTAATTCCGGTCTCGTTATCAATGACGTCAGTTTTCCGTCACTCGTTAGTTTTCTGAACTCCTATAGCGCAAACATCTCCATTACAAAGTGTAGGAATAGGAAGATATCTTCACCCTTAACCACCAGTGTCCAATGATCCAATGACTGTTAGTAGAATATGAAATCGGTGGGCTCAGGAGGGCAATACGGAACGCCGTGCTGGATCCCAACGGCCTCGTATCACTAGCGGCCGATATGACAGGCATCTTATCCCCATGGTGTATCGGATCGTGCAGCCACGTCTCGATCCCTGAGTCAACAGATGGGTACATTTCCAACAAAACAGCCATCTGCACAAACAGTTCGACGACCTTTGCAGAAGCGTGGACTATAAGCTCGGAGACCATGACTGCGGTTAATCTTGACGCTGCATCAGAAACAGGAGCGCCTGCAATGGTGTACTCAACGACGAACCTGGGTGCACTAATGGCAAAACATCAATTTTTTTTTTAATGAAACCAGGTTCTATTTACGGCATCATGATGGTCGCATTTGTGTTTGGCGACATCGTGGTGAACGCACATTGGAAGCGTGTATTCGTCATCGCCATACTGGCGTATCACCCTGCTTGATGGTATGGGGAGCCATTGGTTACACGTACCTATCACCTCTTGTTCGCACCGATGGCACTCGGAACAGTGGCCGTTACATTTTAGATGTGTTACGACCCTTCGATCCCTGCGAAACCTACATTTCAGCAGGATAATGCACGACTGTATGTTGCAGGATCTGTACGGGCCTTTCTGGAGACGGAAAATGTTCGAATGCTGCCCTGGCCAGCACATTCTCCAGATCTCTCTCCAATTGAAAACGTCTGGTCGATAGTGGTCGAGCAGCTGGTTCGTCACAATACGCCAGTCACCACTCTTGATGAACTATGGTATCGTGTTGAAGCTTCATGGGCATCTGTACCTGTACATGCCATCCAAGCTGTGTTTGACTCAATGTCCAGGCGTATCAAGGCCGTTATTACGGTCAGATGGTTGTTCTAGATACTGATTTCTCAGCATCTATGCACCCAAATTGCGTAAAAATGTAATCACATGTCAGTTCTGGTGTAATATATTTGTCCAATGATACCCGTTTATCATTTGTATTTCTTCTTGTTGTAGGAATTTTAATGGCCATTAGTGTAATGATGAGGAGCACAGTCATTAAGATATCAGCAGTCAGAATTTTATGTAGGGACCTGCTAAAAGTAGCCTTGCTATAATTAGAGAAATATAGGAGCACCTTAAAGGCTCAGCAGTTGCTTGGAAGTGCTCTGAGTTTCTGTAGTCATCCATAAAGGCTAATGTGTTGTCCGGTGCAGGATTTTGTGACCGAACTAATTTCTCGATGCGGTTCGATGAGGTTCGCGTTGGTCGTTCTGAGTGGCCGGATACTTGGGTGGAATTATCCATAATGTTCTTCAGGCCAGGTGCGAACAATCTTGGCCCAGTGACATGGCGTATTCACACTGTTTTTGGGAACAGCTAGTTTTTAACGACTACAAATGGACTGCATACAGACAAACTTCTTGATAATTTCGACAAATTAAGAAAGAAATGTCAGTCATATGGCAAAGAATATTTTTAAGCTATTAACAATCTTCTGAAACTTCCTTGCAGATTAAAATTGTGTGCCGGAAGCGGGACTCGAACCTGTGACCTTTGCCTTTCGCGAGCAAGCGCACTACCGTCTGTGCCAACCCCACACGACTCTCGATGCCGCCTCACAACTTTACTTCCGCCAGTACCTCGCCTCCTACTTTCCAAACTTCACAGAAGCTCTCCTGCGAACCATGCAAGACTAGTACTCCTGGAAGAAAGGATATGGTGTAGACATGGCTTAGCCACAGCCTAAGGGATGTTTCCAGAATGAAACTTTCACTCTGCAGCGGAGTGTGCGCTGATATGAAACTTCCTGGCAGATTAAAATTGTGTGCCGGAACCGGGACTCGAACCTGTGACCTTTGCCTTTCGCGAGCAAGCACACTACCGTCTGTGCCAACCCCACACGACTCTCGATGCCGCCTCACAACCTTACTTCCGCCAGTACCTCGCCTCCTACTTTCCAAACTTCACAGAAGCTCTCCTGCGAACCATGCAAGACTAGCACTCCTGGAAGAAAGGATATGGTGTAGACATGGCTTAGCCACAGCCTAAGGGATGTTTCCAGAATGTAACTCTCACTCTGCAGCGGAGTGTGCGCTGATATGAAACTTCCTGGCAGATTAAAATTGTGTGCTGGAACCGGGACTCGAACCTGGTACCTTTGCCTTTCGCGAGCAAGCGCACTACCGTCTGTGCCAACCCCACACGACTCTCGATGCCGTCTCACAACCTTACTTCCGCCAGTACCTCGCCTCCTACTTTCCAAACTTCACAGAAGCTCTCCTGCGAACCATGCAAGACTAGTACTCCTGGAAGAAAGGATATGGTGTAGACATGGCTTAGCCACAGCCTAAGGGATGTTTCCAGAATGAAACTTTCACTCTGCAGCGGAGTGTGCGCTGATATGAAACTTCCTGGCAGATTAAAATTGTGTGCCGGAACCGGGACTCGAACCTGGTACCTTTGCCTTTCGCGGGCAAGCGCACTACCGACTGTGCTATCCCGACACGACTCACGATGCCGCCCCACAACTTTACTTCCGCCAGTACCTCGCCTCAGCGCACATTCCGCTGCAGAGTGAAAGTTTCAATCTGGAATAATCTTCTGGTTCTTTTCTTGAACTTGAACTTCTCCCCAAATTCTAATTCAACGGGAAAAGAATTAACCTAGTAGATGTTTTGATGAGGGAATTTGCGAGTAACGGAAGATCTGATATAAATGGCAGCATCTTTAGATTCCAGTGACTTAGACCGTTAAATTCTCTCACACCGCCAGGAAACACCATACATCTAAATCTCTTATTTACTCGCTATCTTGGACGTGAGGTGGCGGTTTCTCCGTGAACCGATACTACTTGTGTCAGCCCCCTTTCCACTTCGCTGACCTATTCGGGAACGGTATGCAGGCAGGATAAACTATCGCCACGCCTCCGACCGTGCTCAAATTTATGTGGTACTTGCTACTCGCTCCAGCTTTCCACGGCTACCATCAAGTATCCGTGGCCGAATGGCATGTTTACAACACGTAGTGGTACGCATAAACATTCTTCCTGAACCAGTGTATCTACTAACGAACACCGTGTAAAAATTAATGCGGTAGTTTCTGACATTAATGTTCACTTTCAGAAAAAAAATCACGGTAAGGAAGTTATGATTTACAACATGTATAGATTCTTGTTGAGGCTCCCTGCTTGTTCGCAAGATTCAGCCTCGTTTCTTACAAGCCCATACAACTCATGTCTTTGCCATGCGATGCCGCCTAAATTGCTAATTAAATATGGAACAGACAAAATAAATTACACAATCGTCATTACTACTTATGTTTCCTTCACGCGATTCGGGCCAGAGGACATTGATTTGCTTCCCCCAAGGTCTGTTTTTCGCTTTAAGGCACCAGTTGTTAATCGCCATCCAGCGATTATCAACTTCTGATCTTGGGGGTGATCCAAAAACTAGTAAAAAGTAGTTTTTACCATGTGGCATATACTACAAGGTCTGGAATTTCGTGTCAGATTGTGTACTTCTTTATGGAATTGTTTCCTCTGTCATGGGTAATTAGTACTATTTTTATATCTTCAGTGTCGTCCCACTATTTATACAAGAAGGGCGACAGGACGCCTATAGCTGTCCTCTGGGTTGTTTGGGCTGCCCCAGCCGTTGACTGAGTGGATACTCCGATTGTCGTGTCCTTTCGAAGACTTGTCGCGCTGCAAAAGGGCATCTTTTCTTGGACGAGAGGCTCCTTTGTCGATTCATGCAGATAGCGATGTGTAAATCTTTGCAGGACTTGAAAAACTCTACGTCTCGTCCTGCTTTGGAGCTGTTGTTAACTTCTTGATGTGAGGCGGTGCTGCGTTTCCCCAGACTTCACATGCATGTTCCAAATTTGGTCGAATGTAGGAGCGGCAGAGATGCATTCTGCTGGAGTTATATAAATTTTTCATTGATCAACGATTGTAGAAGTCCGGCTCGCTGCGCCGTTTGTTTATGAACTTCCGTTACGTACTCGGTCCTGATGAGCTTCCTATCATTGGTCACCGCCAAGTATTTGGCAGTTTATGTCCGAAGTGATGCACATTCCGGACAGATTGGTCCCGTTTCCTTGTTACGACCATTGCCTTTAACTAGGTTGTAGTCCACCCTCCAGTCTCCAGCCCATAGTTCTATGTCGAAACAGGTGGGGATGGGTGGTTTGGATGGTTTCATATTGAAAGAGACTAAACGAAAATGGTTATCAGTCCCGTGTTCCAAGTATAAATCGTACAGAAATTATCGCCAAAAATGCGTAAAAAGCAATGTGATAAAATTCACCAACGAAAGGGTTTAACACATCCAGCAATAAAAGGAGCAAATAAAGATCACTTACAAAGGAGAGAAAGATTTAAAAACGATACCTGAAAATCTTGACCGGGTGATCACTATAATAAAAGGAGAACATCCGGCCACTTTGTTACACATTAAAACCACCGACCTAAAAGTGCTAGGTAAGGGGAGGATAGATACTGAACACTCAATGAAATTCAGTTGGAATGGTATAATCCACTCGAACGTATAATATTTAAAACTCTATCTACCGTAGAGCCATTGTCTGCTAAAACCGAGCTCAGGGCGTCATGGAGATTAAAACTCCGCCTCTGGGTGGCGAGGTTAGGGCAGTCCAATAAAATGTGGGCGACTGATAAATCGACGCTGCAGCTACACTGAGGTGGGCCCTCGCGACGGAGAAGGTGATCGTGTGTCAGCCAAGTATAGTCAATTCGGAGCCGGCAGAGGACGACAGCGTCCCTGCGAGGGGCCCGTAGAGAGGACCTCCAGACATCCGTAGTCTCTTTTATCGTCCGAAACTTGTTGGGCGTTTGGAGTGTATGCCATTCTTTATTCCACACACCGCAGGCTCGACTGCATAGCAGAGAACGTAGGTCAGCAGATGGTATACCGACCTCCAGAAGAGGTTTAGTGGTAGCCTCTTTGGCTAACTTGTCTGCTAGTTCATTTCCTGCGATCCCCACATGCCCTGGAGTCCAGATAAATATTACCGACCGTCCTCGTTGTCTGGCGGCATATACAGGCTTCTGGATGGCTACTACTAAAGAATGGAGGGGAAAGCATTGGTCAAGAGCTCTTAGTCCGCTGAGGGAGTCGCTGCAGATGACGTAGGTTCGTGGTCAACAGCACGATAGATGGATACTAACTCCGCAGTGAAGACACTGCAGCCAGCCGGCAAGGAGTGCAATTAGTGACGCCCTACATGCGTGTAAGTGTACCCAACACGACCCCCCACCTTCGTGACATCGGTGTATATCACTTCCGAGCCCCGTGAAACGTCAGGGATAGACCGGAACTGGCGGCGAATGGCCTCTGGGTGAACTGAGGTACACGGATACACCATGGGGGAGTACGTGACTGGAACGGGAGGCAGGAGGAAATGGAAAAGATTCCATTTCACTAAGAAGCAAACAGACTGGGACACCAACTGTGATTCCTGATCTCGGCCGCCGTTGTGGAGTGGAAAGTGGCCTGACTGAAAAAAGGAGATGGTGGTTGGGGTGCATCCTGTAATCTTCTGTGAACTGCCTCAGGCCTTCGACTTCGTGTAATTAGGCCTGTATCATCTGCATACATGGCCTTGAGGACAGTGGCCTACGTCGGAAAGTCTGCCGTGTACGATGGGGGACAAAAAGATTACCCAGTCCGAATAATTTAAAGTCCATGAACAGAAAATTGCGAATGTCTCGGTTCCGAAGTGATGGTGTTGCCAACTCTAGCGGCCTTCGGCGCTTGAGCCTGATGTTTACATCGTCAAACAGAAGCAATATAATAGTTATGATCTGTCGACATTCATAGCAGCTTAACTCACATATCATTTATTTTGGCAAACGTTATTCGAAGACGTAGAAGCGGTTCAGGTATAAGAATTCCACGTTGGTAGTTTACTGCAACGAGCTGCTTCTTACGTATGTTTCGTTCTCTGAATGGATGAATAGATAGGCTGAATTTAGGCTGAGGGTTTACGAACACAAGGGCTGCAAGTTCAAGTACCTCTAGAACAATTTTTTTTTTTTTTTTTTTTTTTTCTTGAGAGGGGCGGGGTAACTTTTTAACATAAATTTCCTACGAATTGTGTAATTACAGGCTTTTTTAGATTCCACTTTATAAAACATATTCCATTTTGTAACAGCCTAATCCTTTAACAACGAGACAAATAATAGGCATGGTAAAAGTGATGAAAATTGATGCATGTATTTGTTTACTTCGACTGCCATATGGTGAATCTATAATGTTGAGCTAACATAAATGTATCATCAGATAGGCATAATTTTCTACGTCGCTGTGCATGTTTTACACGAGTGAGTGGCAGTGCCTTCCATTATCTGTTGTTTCCAGTTTAATATTTGTTTTAAAACTCCAGTAGGACTATTCGACCGTTACGCTAACGACAAAGGAGAGGGAGCTCACTGATAGCGTGTCAGCATTCTTGGTTAAATAGTGTGCATCGGATCGTATTCCACCAAAGCCTTTATTTTTTATTTTATTTATTTTTTATCGTGGTGCAAATGTTTCTTTCATTGGTTACTTCTTTTTATTAAATTGGTATTACTTTCTTCAGTATTCTCTTTAGTAAATAACTAGTTACAGTTTATATCGTTGCCTATCTCTGCGGTAAACGAGAACAGAATCTCGGCTTGTGGACTCGTTGGTCAAAATGACTTTCCGTCAGTCGACATTTTCCCAAGAACTCAAAATTGCCAGTCTGTACACGGCCTGATCTTCCGATAATGCTTCTGTAACGAGAGCACGACGGGATCTGACTCCATAGTCGTTTAAACGCCTGAGATCAGTTTTCGACAAGCCCAGGAAATTTGAAGCTCTCCCTAATTCCCGGATGTTTGAGAAAGAGGCAGTCTGGGTCGTTCTGACCAATTCATCATCTTCTCTTAGAGACCTACGGTGTTCCAGGCATTGCTTACCTCCCCATTATCTTTGAATCGTCTGATCCATCTCCTTGTTGTGGAAGCATCAACACCAGTAAGAACGCTTTCAAAGAGAGCAATTATGAAGTAGACCTATGACGTATGCAAATCAGCTGAAACGTTTCTCTTAGCTGAAAACTACAGAGACACCACGTGGCGGTCGAAGTAATCACAAGCAAAATACATCCATTTCCAGTATTATTACTAAGAACAAGTGACTGTCTAATTAAATATTAAGTTATTATAAAATAGAATCTTCTGTAAAAGCCTACAACTGCACAATTTTTAGCCAATTAATATTTACAATAATACATGTAAGAGGTCTAAAAAACAAATTGACTCCAGTTGGATTTGAACGCGCGGTAGTTGCGTTCATAAACCGTCAGTCTATTCACTCTCCCAACGAAAAATATGTCAGAAGCGGTTCGCTGTAGTATATGTACCCACGTGGAATCCTTATACCTCAACCGTTTCTACGTGCTCAAATAATGTTTTCCAACATAAATGGTCCGTGAGTTAAAGTGCAATGAATATCAACATATACTGCATCTTAACTTTTTGTTTCTTCTATTTGACGGTGTAAACAGAAAGCTGAAACTGCTGGGGTTGGCAACGCTCGCGCTAATGAACTTGGGCTTTAAATTATTCGGGCCCGGTAACCATTTAGTCCCACGTTGTACATTTTATATATCACCGGCCCAAGAACACTTCCTTGCAGAACATCCCCCGTTATTGGTCGTACTGTGGAGATCCTGTTTCCTACATGGACGACGAAGTTCTTCCACCAAGGTAACTCGCGATGAGCTGAACGAATGTTGCAGGGAGGATTTGATGGTGGAGTTTGTACCAAACACTGTCAAAGGCCTTGGTTACATCCAAAAAGATGATAGCGATGTAGTCCCGATTATTGAACGCTTGTGTAACTTCTTCCACCACCATGAGGTTCTGCAGTATCGTTGAGCGTTATGTTTTGAAACCAAACTGGTCATTAGGATGATGCGCTCTTTCTGTCTTCAGAGTTAACCCACGAGTATCTTCTCGAAGATCTTGTGATTCTTGATAACATATTAATTGAGCTGTAATTTGCTGGGTCGGATCTCTCCTTTCCGGGTTCCGGCACTGCCACTGTATCTCAGAAACAACTGGATGTCATTAGTTGGCGTAAAAGCACACGATGCTCAGCATTTGGGACTGGATAAAATCTGAGGATTTAATCAAAAACATCGTCAAGAGTTATAAGAGGTGGGACAAAAAGTTCCTAAAATGGAAGTTAGAGAATTTAAGAAACAATCGTGAATGGACAGTGGTAAGCAGAGCAGGTGTGGAGATGTATAACTTACCACATCAGCAGCGTGGTGTTGGATAGGTCCGCGTTCAGAGAATGAATATTGATACATCACTTTATCAAACGTAACTGCGTGGACAGCTGATAGTCAAGTGACGTGAGGTACCGGATTATAGCAAACGCCGCTAGGCGGCGCTGATAAATGCCGGTATGCGTAATTAAGATTTGGGCGGTTAAATTTGAATGATAAAATCGATCAACATGGTTGCAAATTATTCAAGTATGGAATTAATAACAATGGATGGTAGTAATGAAGTGTAAAAGTACTTGTAAATCAGATTGAACGACAATAATATTGATAATGTATGTTAGTAAAACAACCATAAAATTATATAGTTATCTATATGGAAATTAATTATAAATGTATGCAGTCATATAACACCAAAAATGGTTAAAATGCAGAAAGATTAAGTAGCGTGAGCCGGGTGGTGGTTAAGCTACAGAAACGAGCTCAAGCTAAGACGACAATTTGGTGGCGAAGGAGAGAGGGAAGGGCTTATTAAGGAGGGGGGGGGGGGGCGGACTGCGACTTTTCAATAAGAAGATCAAGTAACATTTTGATAAAGTGATGTATCAATATTCACTCGGTGAACGCGGACCTATCCAACACCACGCTGCTGATGTGGTAAGTTATACATCTCCACACCTGCTCCGCTTACCACTGTCCATTCACGATTGTTTCTTAAATTCTCTAACTTCCAATTGCCGGCCGCGGTGGCCAAGGGGACTAAGGCGCTCCAGTCACGGTCCGCACGGCCACTACGGTCGGGGGTTCGAATCCCCCCTCGGGCATGGATATTTGTGCCGTCCTAGTTCGTAAGTAGTTCATAAGTAGTTTGTAAGTTTAGGGACTGATATCCCCGTCGTTAAGTCCCATAGACTTTACAAACATTTAACTTCCAATTAGGAACTTTTTGTCCCACCTCCTATAACTCTTGACGATGCTTTTGATTAAATCCCCAGATTTTATCCAGTCCCAAATGCTGAGCATCGTGTGCTTTTACGCCAACTAATGCCATCCAGTTGTGTCTGAGGTATGTTCACGCCCCCAATCAAAAATGTTCAAATGTTTGTAGAGCTTATGGGACTTGACTACGGGGTCACCAGTCCCTAAACTTACAAACTACTTATGAACTAGCTACAACTAAGGACGGCACAAATATCCATGCCCGAGGGGGGATTCGAACCCCCGACCGTAGTGGCCGTGCAGACCGTGACTGAAGCGCGTCAGTCTCCTCGGCCACCGCGGCCGTCGCCCCCAATCCATTGTTTCCTAATGTTGTAGTGGATAGGTCGGCGGCATGAAACTGACATTTGCATATTTTCCCCGTTACAGTGTTCTGATGATGCGCCAAAAGCGCGAAACCCGTTAAAAAGAAATAAATATTATAATTTGCAACACAGACTACTTTTCAATTCAAATATGGATTCACTGTTGCTATACCAAACAAACGAACTTTGGAGTAACGTAAAAAAAAAAAATAAATAAATAAATAAATAATTCAGTCGCCAGTCGCGTTAAGCTTCAAAGACGGCGCATTACTCTCTTTCAACATGGCGGACTTTGCTCATGCTCACCAAATTTTGGGGCACAGATTGCAGCGGATTATTCTATGTGTGTAGTTCGGCTAGTGGGCTCGGATGATAATCGCCGCGGCCAAGACGCTATTATTGATATGGCGACTGTTCTTTTCGGGCATGTCCAAAATAACAGACACCATTTGTTGTCAGTAACGGCCGTAAAGTTACGAAATCGAAATATTTAAACATTTTGACTATTTCGGGAGCTTTAAATAAATTCAACGACAAAGTTGAAAATTTGTTCTGGATCGGCATTCGAACCCGTATTTCCCGCTTTGGGCCAGCTGTCGCCTTAACCAACCTTGAACGCTTCCCTTCCAATCCAAATTCTCACCTTGTAGCACCTACGATTGTAGCGCCCCCTACCCATTTGATTCCATTTTCTCGCAACCTCTAATGGATTGCCGCAAAGGATCGAGCGTATTAACGTGTCGGCATTCAAAATGGTCAGTTACCTGTTGGGTCAGATACAGAATTATTTATATGGTATCTGTTCTTTTCGGAGATACCCGAAAGAACAGGCACCATTTGTTATCTGTTGACATTTGGATAGGCTAATTGGTTAAGGCGACCGCTGTCCCGAAGCGGGTAATCCGGTTTCGAATGCTGTTTCAGCACAAATTTTCAACTTTGTCGTTGAATTTATTTCAACTCCCCCGAAACGGTCGATATGTTTAAATATTTCGATTTCGCAAGATGCTCTCGATTTCATTACACGAACTCATTACGACACTTGCCGGTTTTCTCTGCATACAGAGCGTCATATTACGAGGCGAGTCCTGAAAGTAAGTTCCGTTTGGTAATAAAATGAATTGTACACAGATAAAGCAGAAATTTTTATTGCACAGAATTCTACAACTCTTAAACTACTTTTTCACATAACTGCCGATATTTTGTAGGCACTTGTCATAGCGTGCCTCAAGTTTTTGCATGCATCCTTCACAGAAGGTTGCCGCCTGTGTATTTTAACCATGTGGTAACAGCTCTTTATCATCGTTGAAGTGTTGACCACCAAGGAGAGATTCTAGGTGTAAGAAGAGATGAAAGTCGCTATGAGAGAGATCCGAGCTGTATGGAGGATGCTCAAAGAGCTTCCATTGAAATTTCCGTAAGAATTGTTCGGACACATTCGGTGTGTGAGATCAGGCATTATTGTGGAAATAAAATCTTTTGACAGTAATCATCTTCTTACACCTAAAATCTGTCCTTGGTGGACAACACTTCAACGATGATGAAGAGCTGAAAGAACATGTTACCACATGGTTGAATACACAGGCGGCAACATTCTATGAAAAAGGCACACAAAACCTTGTGTCATGCTATGATAATTGCCTAAAAAAATTTCGGAAGCTATGTAGAAAAGTAGTTTAACAGTTGTAGATTTTTGTATAGTCAATATTTTTTCTGTATCTGTACCCGTTCGTTTTATATAATCAAACGGAACTTACTTTCTGGGCGCGCCTCTTGTATGTTGCCGCACAGATTACAAAATGGCAGATATCGAAATAATGGACAGAGGGATAGGAAAACAATTAAAATCGCTCAAAAGAGGAAAGGCCGCAGGACCTAAAAGAGCATAGGGTTCCGAAAGATTGGAAAATGGCGCAGGTCATCCCCGTTTTCAAGAAGGGCCCTCGAATAGATGTGCAGAACTATAGGCCTATATCTCTAACGTCGATCAGTTGTAGAATTTTGGAACATGTATTACGTTCGAATATAATGACATTTCTCGAGACTAGGAATCTGCTCTGTAGGAATCAGCATGGGTTTCGAGAAAGGCGTTCGTGTGAAACCCAGCTCGCGCTATTCGTCCACGAGACTCAGAGGGCCATAGACACAGGTTCTCAGGTAGATGCTGTGTTTCTCGACTTCCGCAAGGCGTATGATACAGTTCCCCACAAACGTCTAATGAACAAAGTAAGAGCATATGGTCTATCAGACCAATTGTGTGATTGGATTGAGGAATTCCTAGATAACAGAAAGCAGCAGGTCATTCTCAATGGAGAGAAGTATTCCGAAGTAGGAATTATGTCAGGTGTGCCACAGGGGAGTGTCTTGGGTCCGTTGCTGTTCACGATATATATAAACGACCTTGCGGATAACATTGGAAGTTCACTGAGGCTTTTTGCGGATGATGCTGTAGTATGTAGAGAGGTTGTAACAATGGAAAATTGTATTGAGTTGCAGGAGGATCTGCATAGAATTGACGCTGGTGCAGGGAATGGCAATTAAATCTCAATGTAGGCAAGTGTAATGTGCTGCGAAAACACAGAAAGAAAGATCCTTTATCATTTAGCTACACTATTGCAGGTCAACAACTGGAAGCAGTTAATTCCACAAAATATCTGGGAGTAGTCATTAGGAGGGATTTAAAATGGAACGACCATATAAAATCAATCGTCGGTAAAGCAGATGCCAGACTTAGATTCATTGGGAGAATTCTAAGGAAATGCAGTCCGAAAACAAAGGAAGTAGGTTACAGTACACTTGTTCGCCCACAGCTTGAATACTGCTCACCGGTGTGGGATCTGTACCAGATGGGATTGATAGAGGAAGTGGAGAAGATCCAACGGAGAGCAGCGCGCTTCGTTACAGAATCATTTGATAATCGTGAAAGCGTTACGGAGATGATCGCTAAACTCCAGTAGAAGACTCTGCAGGAGAGACGCTCTGTCGCTCGGTACGGGCTTTTGTCGAAGTTTCGAGAACTTACCTTTACTGAGGAGTCTAGCAGTATATTGCACCCTCCTACGTATATCTCACGAAGAGATCGTGAGGATAAAATCAGAGAGATTAGAGCCCACACAGAGGCATACCGACAATCCTGATTTCCGCGAACAATACGTGACTGGAATAGGAGGGTAAATCTGTAGTGGTACTCAAAGTACCCTCCGCCACACACCGTCGGGTGGCTTGCTGAGTATGGTTGTAGATGTAGATGTAGATATGTTTAGTAGTATTAATTTGAGTTTTTGAGAGCTGCTTCACCAATAGTTCCGCAAGGGGTCAATAATTTCCTGCCTCACGTGAAAATATGACTGTCGAGTCTTCTATTACAACTACACACTAGTTAACTATACACAGCGTCGCCCCTTGAACACAGCCAGCAACAGTGCTCACACTCCGTTGTTAACACCAGAGGAGCGAATTACTCGACGACAGGTGCCGGCAGAGGTTCGCGTCTCTATCGGAGTTCCTTTGTCTGCCGCCTCACGAGCGGCGGATCCGCCCGCTGTAACGAGCTGTTTGCCTGTTGCCTGCCCCGCCGTGGCCTCTCGCTTGTTCCATTGTCAACTTATGACGCCGCCAACACGCGCGGCTGCCAGGCGATTATTTGTCCGACGGCTGCGGCTCTGTATTATTGGCTGTTGTTACCCGCACGCTTCACTCAGACCTCCGACCCCGTTGCCATCCTACTAGCCTCACTCGCGAAACAAAAGCGGCGGTCGTGAGTGTTGTGTCAGCAGTGGCCAACGGGGCGTGGAGAAAGACCAGGAACAGCGGAGCGGCGCATGCGCAGACCACAATGAGGACCGCGGAGAGTACCGTAGTGCACATGCGGACACTCCCTGCGTTGGAATTTAACGTGGTTCTTAGTGTAGAGGGAATACGATCGTCTCACATAGTGCCAGCAGTTTTTCATGTCAGTAGGGGAAGGAAGAACTGTCAACAACCTCAGCTTTGCTGATGACTCTGTACCTTTTAGCCAACAGCGAAGATGCACTTGATGAGCTACTAATTAGAATAAAAGACATTAGTCTAGCATATGGACTACACATCAACCCCAGTAAGTTCAAACCCATGTTAATTGATCGAGAACAACAGATCCAGCTCACAGGTCAATTAAAGGAACTGGAAGTCGTGCAGTCCTTCACCTATCTTGGGTCAACCATCTGCAGCACAGGTAGTTGTGAAGAGGAGATAAGAAGACGGATCACACTAGGACGAGTGGCTATGAAGAACCTCACGAAGATCTGGCAGAGCAGAGCAATAACAAATAATTAGCACAAAGATCAGGCAAGTTGAAACACTCGTGTTTTCTGTCTTCTTTTGTGGTTGTGAATAGTGGACACTCAAGGCCAGAGACAAACAACGCATTGATGCGTTTGAGCTTTGGTACTGGCGTAGAATGCTATGCATAAAATGGACCGAAAGAAGAACAAATGTGTACATTATTGAACAACTGAATATCTCCAGACGCCTTTCTTCTCGAGTCGACGAAAAAATTCTCCAGTTCTTTGGCCATATTGTGAGAAGAGACGGAGAAAACCTAGAAAAAATAATCTTACAAGATCGAGGGCACAAGACCAAGAGGAAGAGCAGCGAGCAGGTGGATAGACCAAATGAAGAAGATCTCCGGTCTACCTCTTCAGCAGGCACTGAGAGAAGCTGACAACCGTCCAGGATGGAGACGCTTGGTTCATGGGGTCACGACGCTCAGCAATGAGGGGCAAAATATTTTCCTCATACATATGACTTAGAAATATTGAGAATTTTGTTACCTGCTTATCTACATCTACATGGACACTCTGCAAGTCACGTTGAAGTGCATGAGAGAGGGTTCATCGAACCACTTTTATGATATTTCTCTATAGATCCCATTCTCTAATAGCTCGCGGTAAAAAGGAACGCCTAAATCTTTCTGTTTTCTATCTAATTCTTTTATTTTATTGTGATGATCACGTCTGCCTATGTAGGTGTGTGCTAAAAAATGTTCACGTTCTGAAGAGGAAGTTGGAGAAGGAAATTTCGCAAAAAGATCTCGCAGCAACAAATAACGCCTTTCTTTTAATAACTTCCACCCAAATTTGTGCACCATTTCAGTGACACTCTCTCTCCTATATCGCGATAATACAAAACGAGCTGCCCTTGTTCTGAATTTTCTCTAAATCGTCCATCAGTACCACCTGGTGTGGATCCCACAATGCGCAGTAATACTCGAAAATAGGACGCACAAGTGTAGTAGTGTAAGCAGTTTCTTTAGTAGAACTGTCGCATCTGCTAAGTGCTCTGCCAATGAAAGTTTGTCTTCGGTTTGCTACCCTACAATATTTTCTGCGTGTTCTTTCCAAGGAAACTTGTTCGTAATTGTTACTTCTAGGTAGCTTGTAGAATTGACGCCCTGTAGGTCTGACTGATTTATAGTGTAACTCAAGGTTAATGGATTTCTTTTAGTGATTATATGGATAATCTCACATTTATCATCAATAAGGGACAACTGCGAACGTTTGCACCAGGCAGATGTCTTATCTAAATCATTTGCAGCTGCTTCTGCTTTTCTGGAAACTTTACTAACCGATAAATGAAAGATTCATCCACGAAGAGTCTAAGAGAGCTACTCAGATTCTCTCCTAAATGGTTTATAAAAATAATGAACATATTACCCTACAGTTCTGTGCAGTATACTTGCATCACTTGATAAGTCTTATAAACAAGCTAACCGTTTAGTAAAATATACGATGGGTAGTTGGAAAATAAGTTTCCCCAGTAGCCTATAGGCATTGTTGTGCATGAAAGGAAAAACATAGAATGAAACATTAAAAATAAGAGATATCTTTATTTTTGTGCCTAATTTCCAATACATTGAGACGCTTGTCATGCAGCTTTATAAGCTTCAAAAAGCCGCGCAGGAAAAAATCAGGGCGTTGCATACGGAAGAAGCGTTGGACGGCTATGGGTGAAAGATGACACAGCAGGTGAACGCGCACGAACAAGACACCGATACACCATTAGGTAGAGATGGACCAAAAATATGGCAATGACTTTCTGTTTCGGATTGTGACGGGGTGAAACGTGGGTCCACTACTACATGCCCGAATCGAAAGTCGCATCCATGGAGCGGAAACACCCGTCATCACCTGTCCGAAGAAGTTCAAAAGAACCCCGTCTGCAGGCAAAGTGCTTCTCACCGTTGTCCGAGACGCCCAAGGAGTCTTTTTGAAGGCCTTCTTGGAGTATGCAATCATCAATGCTGCGTAGTTCTGTGCCACTCTGGCGAAACTGAAAGAGGTGATTCGGAAAATCGGCCTGGCCTACTCAGATCTGGCGTTCTGCTGTTGGCGAGTCAACACTCGGCGACGGCAATGCAAAACCATACTGCAACTATTGGGTGAGAGCGCCTACACCATCCGCCATACAGTCCTGACCTCTGACCTTTCATCTGCTTTCAGCTTTGAAGAAGACTCTCGGCGGAAGGCACTTTGGAAACAATGCTGACGTCAAACAAACTGTTCAACGCTTCTTCCGTATGCAATGCCCTGTTTCTCTCCTGGGCGGCGTTTTGAAGCTTACAAAATGGTATGACAAGTGTCTCAATGTACTTGGAAACTATGTAGACAGATAAAGGTATGTCTTATCTTTAACGTCTTATTCCATTTTTTCCCCTTTCGTACGCAACTCTGGCCACAGTCGACAGGAGAAACTTCTTTCCCAGCTCCCTCTCGTATATAATGGGCATTCAAATGAAACCCGCTAGCCCGCGTAAAGTAACGGTAACTATTTTATTAACTCAAAAATGTATTATTACTCAGTATACTTACTTAAAAAATAATCACCAAAACTGTCGGCGCATTTATTCCATTGCGACACTAGCCAGTCGATTCCATCCTTGAAGAAGCTCGTTGGCTGCCTTAGGATCCAGTCATTCACTCAACCACACATTTCCTCGTCCGTTTCTAATCGATGCCCGCGAAAAGCTTGTTTTAGAGGTTTAAACACGTGAAAGTCACATGTTGATAGGTCTGGACTGTACGTTTGATGTTCCAGTGCTTCCCACCGAAACTGCTGTTATGTCATCTTCAACGCAATAGTCGTGTGTGGGCGGGCATGACAATGCCGCAGGAACAACGCCATTGGACGCCTGGACGTTTCGACACGATGACTCGTCTAAAGTTCTGTAAAGTGACTTCATAACGGTAGAAACTGATGGTGGTTTTCCGTACCAGGAACTCGGCAAGCAGTGGGTTCTCGTGGTTAAAAAAGGACATCGTGACCTTACCAGAACTGGTGTGCAAGGCCTTTGGTTTTTTAGGTATTGAAGTCGCAGGTTCCAATTGATTTCCGGATCAAAATTGTGACACCTTGTTCCGTCACCTTTGACAATATGCGACAAAAAGCCGTCCTCCTCCTTATGTTAACGTTGCAGGTGACTCAAAGGTAGCACCACTTGGTGGAGAGCCAACTGCGAAATAATCATTCGATAGTCGAAGCGTTGATGCATTATGGTGTGGGCGGTGCCCACGCTAATACCGAACAACCGATAGATCTCGGCCATGGTGATACTGCGGTTCTCCAAGACTAAAGCAATCACTTCCGCAATTATTTCTGGTCTGACGACACGTTGAGCCTGTCAAGGACGAGCATTTTCTCTTAACGACTCGTGCCGCTCAAGGAATCTTTTGCGCCATTCCACACCACTGGAACGACTTCGACTGTACTCACATCACACAGCGTTCATCCACGATACATTTTACGGCCGCCGCGGTGGAGTAGCCGAGCGGTTTAAAGCGTCTCGCTGCGGAGCGCGCGGTTGCTCGCCGTGGAGGTTGGAGTCCTCCCTGGGGCATGGGTGTGTGTGTTGTCCTTAGGTTAGTTTATCTAGTAATAAATAGTTTGTAAGCTACGGACTGATGTCCAAGCAGTTTGGTCCGATAGATTTACAGACATTTGAATATTTTTGAACATTTCCCGGCCTCCAATTCCTACCCGCAGCCAAAAGTTGAATCACGCCTTCGTTCATACTGCTTATTCGCCGGCACGTTCTGTAACTTGTGTGACCTCTTTTGAGGAAATGCATACTGTAAACCATCAGCTGTTTATTATTGTTCCAAACTTCTACAGGTTTCGGTTATAAACCATATTCTCGAAAGAGAACTAGACAGACTGATTAAACAGGTGCATTATATGCCTCCTTATGCATACTGGCATGCATGTCACACAATAAAAATAACTAAGACGTCACTAGATATCAAGTGTTGATTAAAAACATAAAGCAATGCGAGGCTGTGTGATGGTGAACCAAGGTCTTGTGTGACCACCTTGTCTTCGCTGAGAAAAATCAATGGCGCTATGCATCATCACACGGTTCGCAAGGGTCCCTCTCTCTACGAATAGATGCCGCCACCATACCCGCAGCTGCCTGGTGCCAAAATGTTCAAATGTTTGTTAAGCTTATGAGACTTAACTACAGGGTCATCAGTCCTTAAACCTACAAACTACTTATCAACTACCTTATACTAAGGACGGCACAAATATCCATGCCCGAGGGGGGATTCGAAACCCCGACCGCAGTGGCCGTGCAGACCATGACTGGAGCGCCTCAGTCCCCTCGGCCACCGCGGCCAGCTGTCTGGTGCCACCTTACGCGTAGGGCAAAGTTACAGCAACATCTTCATTCGATTCGTAAGAAATAGCGCCGGGTGCTGTTCACAGATCTGCCTCTACATGTGTACCCTACAAGTCACATTGAAGTGCATGTTAGAGGGCTCATCGAACCGTTTTTATAATACTTCCCTACAGTTCCATTCTCTAAAAGCTCGCGGCGAATAATGACACCTAAACCTGTTTTCGATCTGATTTCTCTGATTTTATTATGACGACCACGTATTCCTATGTAAGTGGGTGCAAACAAAATATGTTCGCATTCGGAAGAGAAAGTTGCTGAAAGAAATTTCGCAAATAGATCTCACCGCAACGAATAACGTCCTTGTTTATTTGATGTCCAGCCCAACTCGTGCATCATTTCTGTGATACTCTCTCTCCTATATCGAGATAATACAAAACGAGCTGCCCTTCTGTGAACTTTCTTGAAATAGTTCGTCAGTTCTACCTGGTGTGGATTCCGAAATGCTCAGCAACACTCGAAAACTGGTCGTACAAGTGTAATGTAGGCAGTTTCTTTAGTAGAACTGTTGCATCTTCTAAGTATTCTGCCAATGATACGTATACTTTGCTACGGCTTCCCCACAAAATTTTCTATGTCTTCTTTCCAATTTAAGTTCCTCATAATTTTGATTCCTAGGTATTTTGTTGAATTGACTCATTTATCATGTAACAAAAGTTTAACGGATTTCTTTTAGTGATCACACGGACGACCTTAGGCTTATCATTATTAATGGTAAATTGCAAACTTTAGCACCATGCAGATAGATATCTCATCTAATTCATTCTACAGTTGCTTTTTTCTTCTGGTGACTTCGCTAACAAATAAGTGACGACATCATCCGCGAACAGTCTGAGAAAGCTACTTGGTGTGTCTGCAAAATCGCTTATAAAAACGAGGAACAGTAGGGGCCTTGTAACACTTCCCTGGGAAACGCCAGATATTACTTCTACTCGATGACTTACCGTCACTTACAACGATCAAATGTTCAAATGTTTGTAAAGCTTATGGGACTTAACTGCGGGGTCATCAGTCCCTAAACTTACAAACTACTTATGAACTAACGTGTACGAAACACGGCACAAACATCCATGCCGGCGGGGGGATTCGTACCCCCGACGGGGAAAGCCCTCGCACATCGCAGCCTAGCGTCTCAATGCGCTCGGCCACTCCGCCGCGGCTCAGTATCAACTTATTGTGTCCTTTATCACAGGAAATGACGAATCCAACCGCACAATTGTGGCGATATTCCATACGCATGCAATTTGATTAGAAGACACTTGTGAGGTACAGTGTCAAAAGCCTTTCAGAGATCTATAAATACGGAAACTTTTTGACATCCCTTGCCGATAGCACTCGTTTGTACAGAGCTAGCTGGGTTTCTCAAGAACGATACTTTGTGAATCCGTGTTGAGTATGGATCATTAGGTCGTTTCTCTTCGAGGCACTTCATAATATTTGAGGAAAGTATATATTCTAAAATCCTGCTGCAAACCGACGTCATTGATACAGGCATGTAATTCAGCGGATCACTGCTAGTGCCTTTCTTGAATATTGGAGTGACCTGTGCAACTTTCCAATCCTTGGGTAGAGATCTTTCGCTGAGCGAGCTGTTGTATATGATAGCTAGGTATGAGGCTATTGCATCAGCATACTCTGCAAGGAACCTAACTGGTATACAATCAGGACCGGGAGACTAACTTTTGTTAAGTGATTTAAGTTGCTTTAATACTCCAGAAATATCTAGTTCTCAATTAAGTATGCTGGCAGCTGTTCTAAAATTTTGTGTTGAACAGAACAATCGCCTTTCCCGCGTCGAGAGAGAGAGCATGGAACTCGGGACAGTCCTGTGTATGTACAGGAAACATTACCATATCATGGTGGCGGACGAATGGTGTGGGCAGGAGTCAGTATAAACGGACGTACGTACCTCTATGTAGTCTCGAGTGACGCTTTGACTGTTCAGAGGTACAGAGACCTTTTGTTGTGCGCTACGCTGATGCCATTGGAGATGGGTTCCTTCTGCTGGACGATAACGCTCGTCCCCACGGAGTTGCACCGGGGGACAACTTGCTTGAAGCTGAGGAAATTGAACGAATGAAGTGTCCAGCCTGTTCACCGGACTTGAACGCTACTGGGCATTTTGGGATACATTAGGCAGACGCATTGCGCCAGAGCAGCACTTCCCACAACCTTTGCACAGCTGCATATTGCACTCATCGAGTAATGGCCAAATATCCCTCAAGAGCTGATTGATAATATCATACTACCCATGCCACGCAGGTGAACAACTGAGCTGGCCATCCGAGGCGATCACACACCATTATTAGACGGCAACTAGAACTTTTGCACTATTATGGTAGCCTCGTGGTGCCTCGGTCCACGTAAACGACATGTAAAGTGTAGAGACAGTAAAATATCGTACTGTTGTTGTTGTGGTCTTCAGCCCGCAGATTGGTTCTATGCAGCTCTCCACACTAACCAGTCGTATTGAAGCCTCTTCATCTGACAATACGTACGGAAACCTACATCATTTTGAATCTGCTTACCGTATTCGTCCCTCGGTCTCCCTCTATGCCGGCCGCGGTGGCCGAGGGGACGGTCTGCACGGCCACTACGTTCGGGGGTTCGAATCCCCCCTCGGGCATGGATATTTGTGCCGTCCTTAGTATAAGGTAGTTGATAAGTAGTTTGTAAGTTTAGAGACTGTTGACTCCGTAGTTAAGACCCATAAGCTTCACAAACATTTGAACAATTTTTTTCTCCCTCTACGATTTTTACCCCGCAGACTTCCTTCTAATGCTAAGTTGAAGATTCCTTGATGTCTCAGAATGTGTCGGGCCCACCTATCCCTTCTCTTTGTTAGGATATGACAGAAACACCTTTTTCTCCCCAATTCCGTTGAGCGCGTCCCATTAATTACTTGATGTACCATCTGAGCTTCATCATTCGTCTGTAGCACCACATTTCGAAAGCTTCTATCATCTTTTTGTCTGAACTCCTTATCGTACACGTTTCACTCCCATACAGTGCTACACTCCAGACAAATGCTACCCGAAAGGACGGAAGCTCAAAAAATTCTCTTCTTCAGAATCTCTTTCATTCCCATAGCAATTCTGCATTTTATATCTTCTTTACTTCGGCCATCAGAAGTTATCTTGCTACTCAGATAACAAAAGTCAACTATTACCTTTATTGTCTCATTACCTAATCTAATTCCTTCAACATTGCCTGATTTTGACATACTAAAATCCATTACCCTCGTTTTACTCTTGTTAACGTTCATTTTATATCTTCCTTTCAGTACAATGTCCATTCCGTTTAATTGCTCTTCCAGGTCTTTTTCTGTCTCTGGCAGAATTACTGTGTCGTTATCAAACAGCAAAGTTTTCATTTTCTCTCCCTGGACTAATTCCCTCTTCAAATTTCTCCTTGCATTCTTTCACAGCTTGCTCAATGTATAGATCGAAGAGCAGTGGGGAAAGGCTACAACCCTGTCTTACTCCCTTGCTAACCACTGCAACCTTTTCATGACCTTCGACTCTAATAACTATTGAAACTTCCTGGCAGATTAAAATTGTGTGCCGGAGCCGGGATTCGAACCTTGGACCTTTGCCTTTCGTGGGCAAGCGCACTACGACTGAGCTATCCCGACACGACTCACGATGCCGCCTCACAACTTTACTTCCACCAGTACCTCGCCTCCTACTTTCCGAACTTCACAGAAGCTCTCCTGCGAACCATGCAAGACTAGCACTCCTGGAAGAAAGGATACGGTGGAGACATGGCTTAGCCACAGCCTAAGGGATGTTTCCAGAATGAAACTTTCACTCTTCAACGGAGTGTGCGCTGATATGAAACTTCCTGGCAGATTAAAATTGTGTGCCGGAACCGGGATTCGAACATGGGACCGTTGCTTTTCGCGGGCAAGCGCACTACCGACTGTGCTATCCCGACACGACTCACGATGTCGCCTCACAACTTTACTTCCGCCAATACCTCGCCTCCTACTTTCCAAACTTCACAGAAGCTCTCCTGCGAACCATGCAAGACTAGCACTCCTGGAAGAAAGGATATGGTGAAGATATGGCTTAGCCACAGCCTAAGGTACGTTTCCACACAATTTTAATCTGCCAGGAAGTGCGTGATAACTCACATAATCGCCTAATTGTTTTGAACAGTGCATGTCAACTTCATGTATGAAGTGAGCCGTCGATTTTGTGTCTCTTCTATAGCAGAGCGTCAGCCAGCTAGCCAGGTGCGTAGTGGCGCGAGACACACATCAGGCAGCGAGTAATTGTAAGCACACTATAGTAAATAGGTGTAGCAGAACCGAAAGTCTTCGTGGACATAATGAGCCGAGAATTATTAAGTATTTACCAAATGTAAGTGAAAAACGAAACTACTTGTATTTTTATTCTTTAACTACCTTAATTCCCGCTATTTCTCACACGTAGACTGGGTGATCTGTATTGGTTATTTCCACTTCGAAATATAAATTTTCATAGATTTAGCATTAAAATGCATTCCTAATCAAGTATTTTGATACAATTTGCACCATTGATGTCACAATTCGAATCATCCCGAAACATTATTTTTCATTTCTAGCAAACAAATAGTCCTAGTAGAACCCTTAAAAGATTTTCCCTTATTTCAGGCGCTTAATGGTTGAATTTCCAAAAATATCGAAACACTTGTTTTTAAAATTCCAATCAAAAATCTCAATCTTGTTTCAAAGCTGCCTGAATAGCAACGTATTTTCATAAAATCGTTCGTCCACTACAGTACCTACAGTGTAATATAAGCAACGTCTACAAATTTCAAGTTTCAGATTCACTTTTCAGCACCGATCGTAAACGCGAAATTTCTCTCTTACGCTTTGTCATCTTTCTTCGTAGTTAACTTTTCAAACTGTAATATGCACTTATTTTTCTTTATTCGTATGCTTGTTGCTAAAAAACAACTGAAGAATGTGCGTCAGGTTTCGCTTTGTATAACCTCTTTGCTATTATAGTGTCAAAACTCATCGTTGATCTTCAGTCCGAATTTTATATGAGCTAACGACTTGCAAACACTATATGTTCCATCCTCTTACAGCTATCGACACTTAACTGCTATGGTGTACAACGGGAGACTTTGTGCTACAACACAGAGAGATCGTTCGTCTCCATTGTGTAATTTTTGCTAACGAGCAAACTATTGTCTCCCATACGTAGAATTTTAAATAAGTCGCTAACTTTCAACTCCCATATCTTCCACTCCCTTATCGTTATCAACCCTCTACCACCATAGTGCACAGTAGGAGACTGATACCAACTACGAGATACAAACACTATTCGATTGCGATGTATATTTTGACTGTAGAGTGAAATATAGGGACAAACACCTCAATTTTATATATACATATTAAGATAAGCTCGTTTTTACTGGTAATCTGGCCGCGGATGAGTAGCCGAGCGGTCTAAGGCGCCTCGCCGTTGCTCGCCGTTGGAGGTTCGAGTCCTCCATTGGACATGGGTGTGTGTATGTTGTCCTTAGGTTAGTTTACCTTAGTTTAAGTAGTTTGTAAGCTACGTACTGATGAGCATGCAGTTTGGTCCGATAGATCTACAATTATTTGAACATTTAAACTGGTAAATCTGATGGCCAAAACGCTTAATGTCAACAGATGCAGTGATAAATGCAGTGTGCTCAAAAGGTCACTTCTGCACAATATCTTATTATGATTCAATTGAGAGAGGTTATTAAAAGTACATGAGGTGAACTCAGCAGCCGATTGGTCTGACTGGGCACTGGCGGAAGTCATGGGCGTGGTGCGTATCTGATACAGTGCGCAGATAGCTGGCACTGGGTCTTAACAAGCAAGGACAGGCGGTGAACAACTTCGCGCGGTTGAATTTCGGAATTTTAAGTGAGGCGTGACCTCGGCTGAAGTTTTGACAGTCGATATTATTTTCGTAGGAATTTCCTGTCAGCAGCCGTTCCATTGACGTTGTCACGTTCCGTCTGGAAAAGGACATGTCGGAGACACACAAAAAATAATATATTTTAAAAAACGTATCTTTTGTAATGCTAACTAGCGCCGTTAGACACAGATAAGACAAGGATTTTTCAAGAAGCGAAAATAAAATTCAATGTACACGTTGTGGTTAGGGAAAAGGTAGGGTCTGAAACAGAAAAGTGAGTTTCAGATGAGACTAGAACTGAAGATTTATATTTGAAAATTGTAAAACTACTAGTTGCATTAACTACGTACCGATCTCTCACCATCAAGATTCTCTACGCACGTATACGACGCAAACTGTATGTGCAGGGTGGCAATTGCTGAACTACGAGTATATCTACAAAGTACGTTTCATGTGTTTATATACAGAAAACGTGTAAAGACACAGAAAAAAAAATATTTATTGTACAAAAATCTACAAGTCTTAAAATACTTTTCTACACAGCTTCCGAAATTTTGTAGGCACTTGTCATAGTGTGGCACAAATTTACTGTATGCCTTCTTCATAGAAGTTTGCCGTCTGTGTATTCAATCATGTGGTAAAAGATTCTCTCAGCTCGTCATCATCGTTGAAGTGTTGACCACCAAGGACCGATTTTATGTGTAAGAAGAGATAAAAGTCGCTAGGAGCGAGTTCCGGGCTGTACGGAGAATGATCAAACACGTTTTTTTGCTCATTAGTATGAATTTTCGGTACCTATCGTGAGCAATGTTTTCGAAATTTCATTTTTTCAGTGACAATTTCATGAATTAGCAAGATTTGCGGAACATTCATAACAAGGGCAAACAGTTACGGTTGTGTTTAATCTTCTCTTCAATTGTGTGAACCAGTGAACCAGTTCATCAGTAACCACAGACGGGCGTCCACTTCGTTCTTCATCGTGTACTTGATCACGTTCTTCATTTAATAGTCTAACACATCTTCTGACCACTGAATCACTCTTAGTAGAGTGTAAACCTCGCAGATTTGCCGATGAATTTACTTTCGTTTAACTTTCATTGCATTTTCAATGCGAATCACAGATCGGATTTCACACGCGGCGGCCTTTTCAATTCCGGTTGACAATTTAAGGAAGCACTACAAAGCACACGTCAGTAGCAGCAAAATGTTCAAATATTTGTAAATCTATCGGACTCAACTGCTTGCTTATTAGCCCGTAGCTTACAAACTACCTAACTAAGGCAAACTAATCTGAGGACAACACAAACACCAATGCCCGAGGGGGGACTCGAAATCCCGACGGCAAAAGGTCACGCGCACCGCAGCACGGCGCCCTAGTGCGCAAGGCTAATCCGCCGCGGCTCGGCAGTAGCGATCTTAAAATGGCGTACATGTCTTCTCCTTGAATCAGAGTAAGTGCCGCGGATATGCGAACTTAGCGCTGCCGCGGTCAGAAAAAGAAACGGAACTTACTTTGTGGAAAATCCTCGTATCTCAAAGATAGAAGCTATTAGATAAACTTTGTGCGATTTACGTGAAAGCGAGCTCTCGGTAGGCTACTAAACATGTTGTTACTGGGAGTGCAAGGTCACTTAGATACCTTCATTTATGTGGGTGTGTAGCTCTTTGGTTAAGTATTAGTCTCCTGAACAAACGATCATGGTTTTCATTCCCAGTGTATATGATTATTTTAATGTGTGCTTCAAAATTACATTTGCGAAACGTTTATCAAGGATTGGAAGAAAAAAACATACGGAAGGAAAGGACTGATGTAAACTACGTTCTTTTCCTATGGCAGGAATCGCCAAGTGTAAAGTATGTCGTTAGTTATATATTTAGGACAGCAATTAATTATCTTGGGTAGCCACCATATTTCTCCAAAATATGGATAAATTAAAATGTTACTGATCAGATATGATGTGATCATAGATTCAAACATATAATAAATATACCTACTCTATTGCAATGTATCAGTTGTACCAAACAAAAAAATTACTTGAAAAATTATTGGTAAACTGTGGAATTTAACTATTCTGTTTCCCCTCCAAAATAGTGACAAAGGAACGTTCTTAAATGAAAGACGATCTGCTCAAAATCAATTTATTATAATTAAACATTCAGATAACATTTCCTATCATGTAAAAATATATAATGGTATTCACACAATCTTTTACAAATGTTAAACATTGAGACACAAAAAAATGACTGGCTGAGTCAAAGGTTGGAAGTTTTGCAAAACAGAATGCTATTAGATTGGTTACACAGGGGCTAAAAATTATCGTTAAACCTAAGCTCCCCAGAGTAAATAGGCAGATCTCAAAAGAATAAAATAAGGGACAGAATCCAACAAGTCTGATTCATATAACCCTCCAGCAAGTGCGTCAGCTTACCCACACAGATGATCATTGACGGCAGCGTCTCAGGCTCGCAGGCAGCAGGCGATGGGAGCGGATAAGCTGATTTTTTTTATCCGACCGTAATTGCTACGACCTGTTAAGCAGGGTCGACATGCAACTCAACACAGCGTCACTGGCGTCGGCGTCGCTAGGCATTTGCTGTGCGATTATATCACGCTAGTAGACTAATCAATATTTTGCATAGGTGACACAAAGGCCACTTGGCACAAATTGATCAATCACTTGCGTAATAAGATCTGTAAAACGAATTCCCGATTCGCAAAGGCGCGAATCCTAAAAGAGAGACTTCTAGCAAAACGAAAACTAAACTGTGGCAGCTCACAGCGTAACCACAGGACAATGTAACGTCCGTGAAGTAACCACAAGTTCTAGAAGCTCAGAATCTTCGGATCACACACAAGTCTAACCAGAGGACCGTTTAAGACGATGTCCTCCTCGCGAATCTAAACGGAGTATTCCATGTCTCCCGAGGTCTGTACACTTCGGACACACAAACAGTAGTCTCCTACATCCGTACACTTCAGACGCTCAGACAGGAGTCCCCTCGTGCTCTGCTGCAGCTTACGGCAAGTGCCGGGCGGCCACACCCACAAAGACGCACCAATATCTAATAACGGCTAATAGTCAAACCAATCGGATGGCGTAGCGCCGTTGACAAATTGTTTATCTGTCATACTAAAATAATCTGCCGAATCAGGACGCATTCTCTGCGGCTGCCAAGATCTCCGCCGACGCCACCAAAGCTTCCCGCGGATTTCACCATTCCCAGGGTGAATGCCCTGCAAGGAATTTCACACTCCTCCTGATATGGTCACACGAACTAAAAATGTTAATGCTGTGCTATATATACAGCCGCTGGAGCCAAAGCCCTGGGATGCTAGACGGGCAGAAAGCTTTCCTCTCAACCTAACCATTTGTCACACTACCTGTGTTCAAACTATGTTGCTTTCTAGGAAGTTTTTTTAGATAATGCCTAAGGGCAATACGTCTCCATAAACCCCATAAACCCACCGTAAACTGCGGGCCAGCATTGTGTAAAGCGTCCCACAGTCTAAAAAAATTCTGCCACTTATACTCCGCCCCCTGTAGCGTCGGCGCCAAACAGGTCAAGCCAGCCCCTCTCGTCCTTCCCCGAAGGCGAGCGAAAGTTGGTGGGAGAGGGAGACCCCCACGAGCGTCTCTGCTCTGCATGGCCTGGCTGTGCCCAACACATAAAACCACTTTTTAGCAGCCAAGCTGCGCCAATAAACATTAGAATCCCCAAATTTACATATAAACATAGAATGTACTACAATCCCAGGAGCCCATCACCCCTGAAGTGCCCCCAAAGGCACATAAATCAAAATTAATAAAGATCTACAAAGAAAAATGTTACATATTTCAATAATTAACGTAAAGAGGAAGATACAGTAACACAAGATTAGTATGAAAAATAGACTAATTACTGCCCCCGTGTCACAACACCCCATACCTGTTGAAAATTTCGAGTGTGGAGTATCATAGCTAGAAAGTTGCTGTGATAATGGAGCTGGAGATATTCTATAAGTATATAGGAATAGCCAGGAATTTGTATATGAAAATTAAAATTTAACATCCTAACAGATAAATATGTAAGAAATAATAATACGATCAATGACTTTCTTACTAATCTCATTCACACTAGGGCCCCAATCACTCTCCCTATCTTTTTAGTTGGGTCATCTTTTCGTTGGGGCTGATCTCTATGATCATTCCAAAACCCCAACCCCAAACAGAAACAAACTATCCCTTGTCTGAACATTCATACTATTAAGATGTGTGGGCCTTACCACATTCATGTTTAATGACACAAAACAACATTCATTCATCAAAAAGAAGTAAAGAAACATAAAATTCTAAATATTATAAAAAATGATTCTAAGTAAACAAGAGACTCGTATTTAAATAAACAAAGGACATTATATTCAGTTCTAGGCAATGAGTCAAGTGTTTAGAAGCTTTGTAATTATTATTCTATTAATAAACAATGTTGAAAAACAAACAAGTAAATAAGAAAGTAACATCCTAACTAATAAATGCAAAAAAATGAAATAATGAAATAAAGAGAATAACAGAGAAGAGAAGAAGAGACAAGAGAACAGAAGAAGAGAACAAAATAAAATAACATAAAATATCAATATTGTGTTGAAAAGTATTATCACATTAAACAAAATAAAAAATGGCACTTAGTTCATTTTGGGCAATGTTTTTCAGAACAGTGGTGTGTGCATAAAAACTGTTTATGAGTCATAATGGTGGTGTAGTGGGTGTGGGAGAAGCAACACTGGTAGTTTATGGTCACTCAGTAGACCACAGAGGTATTGAGAGCTCACAGTCCGTCGCTGTGGCTGTGGCTGTCCCTTCAGAGACAGCCGGTTCTGCCATAAACACACCGAGACTGGGACAGTGGGTCGTGCAGCACGCGCCAAGGCGCACGACCCTTCCGTCGGATGCCACAGACACCCCCCACAGCGCAGGGAGCACGGTGACGTAAGTGGCCCCAGGTGGCGGGCAGTAGGGGTGGGCCGAGGCCACAGAGTAACATATACAGAGGAGAAGCCCCCCCTAAACAACTGTCCCACACTCCCCTCATAGTTCTGTAAGATGCCAGCAGGTGTCAGGCCGTTCCCTGGCTTAGAGTGCCTCTCGCACGTCAGAGGGTAGCGTGGAGGGGAGGCTGAGGGGAGAGCTCGCGCCGCCTGCCATGAGGACACGGCTGTGTCCAGCTTGCTGGCGTTCGAGGGGAGGTGGTGGTGGGGACAGCCGCTACCTGCCGCCTGCTCTGGTCAGTTTAAAGATCTGCTTCTGACCTCAGCACCATCATGGGACATCTTACGGAACTGCTGGAAACCCTCCCTCCCCGCACCCCTGAGCGTAGGACCCGACCCTTACGGAGCTTTCCCGTCTGTATGTATTTGTCTGTGCTGAGGCCCAGCCTGACCTCGTGGCGAGCGCTGCGTTCCGCATTCTTTCTTTCCTTACAGCGGACTCCCCATTGTATTCCCTCTGGGCGGCCGGCGGTGGCGCGAGTGACATCGTTGCCGGTTTTGCGAGTCCTAGCCCGCCGCTGCGGTCCCGGACACCGCGTGGGGCGGAAGCCGTGGACAGCAAACGGCGTTGGCGCGTCAGTGAGTCACCCCGTTTATACCACCACCACCAGCAGACGTTTTATGAAGAATTATGTTTCTTCTTGCACATCACCATCTGCCTGAAGTTGGCCCCCATGTGCCGCATGAATGTCCCTGGACATACATACACATATAAGACAGGAAATATAAAACAAATACAATACAAAATTATATAGATCCCATTCAATTTTTTTTAAGTTCCTTTAAATAAAAACCTTTAAATCTTCTTATGTTATCATGGTACCACTGTACCTTATAAACAATAAGATATTACATTGGTTGCATAATTATTTAGTAACAAGTAAAAAAATCGAAATATTAACATAATTGTTTCATTAAGAGGGATATTATATTATTATTATTAATAGTTCGTTAGTATATGCTTCAGTGTCCATGCAAACAAACATTATTTTGTTAATTACCAAGCTTACTGAAGTGCATGTTCAAGGAAACTATTTATCGAGCTCATACTACAGACATGCAAATGGAAAGTGTAGGAATTCTGGGTTATTGGGAACGTATACGAATTTGTTTATACTCCCTGACCAGTTCCTCAAAAAGAAAAAAAAATCAATTCCCTTGTGTCATTTTACTGCAGTCTTCTTTAGGTTCTTCAGTTTTCTTCCCATCATGCTGTTATGGGCTTAAGAGTACAATGCAGTTCGGTCATTCTGAAACTGTAGATTAACGTTAGTGTACATGTTGTAGAAGTTTACCCTAAAAATAAACAACCATGGTTGTAGCGAAGGAAACATATTGCCCTATCCAAGTGTGATGAAGTAATATACATTAACGTAACTTCGCCTCAATATTGTGGGAGCCACTAACGAATACAGCGAAAACATCGTGCATTATCGCATTTATGCGATTACACGATACAAAAAAAAGTCAACACGCCATATGCGCGGACACCACGAAATCACAACGAAAAAGACGCGTAACCCCACACCCATGTCAAGGTTACAGATCCCAAAGACTGACTAGGCAAATAACTCGTGGATAGCCGTTCCATCAAGTCTTATACACAACGAATTGCGCTCACAGACGCAACAAAACACAGCGAAATCAAGTTCCCACAAACCAATCTGAGGAAAAAAATATTACGTCAACGGCGAGAATTATCCAACCACTTTCGCAGAGTCGCTACACATACAGACTCAACCAACACAAGACGACATATACGATGGCATTCGCAGTCAACAACGCTGACGCAGCCTAGATATTAATAAATTACCTGTCAATTACAATTCAGATAAACAACGATAAACACAGAACAACATGACGAAGAAGTTGGACAGTTGACGCCTCAGAAAAAGACAGAAATTAAATAACAAAAATCCGCCGTAAGGTGTTCAAGGACGCGAGTCGAAATAATCCAATCCGTATCACAAAACCAAATTACATGCTGAAATACGACGATAAACAAAAATAAGGAAAACCTGTAAATGTGTCAATTGATTACACAAAACTTATTTCTAAAACCAAAAGGAACACATTAACAATCAACAAATTAAAGTACAAACACAAACTTATATTGACATAGGAAATATATATCTACAGTGCATACAAGAAACAGAAGTCTATTCGATAAAAGGCTTTATGTGGCAGACGTGGTGCACCCCCAAAGACTTCTTGGTCTTTATTGTTTCCAGCAGATCTGCACATGGGTGCACCATCCGCCTAATTAAAACTGGCCCGTTGTACACCTAGTAGAACTTGCGGCATAACTTCTTAGACTTATTTGAAAGCCGGAAACTCTTAACGAGAACCTTTTGTCCCGGTAGAAATTGTCTTGGCTTGGCCTTGCGATCGGCAACCAACTTCCGCCTATTGGCCGCATCTTTGATGCTGTGGATCACCAGATCGAATATTTTACATGTCTCACCTTACGGACAGGAGAAAAATTACACAATCTCCCGTATCAAATCCTTTGGCTCTATATTTTTCTCAGTACCGTAAACGGTGCAAACTTGGTAGTCGTATGTGGTATTTCATTGATTACATCTTGGAAATCCCGCAGGAAGGCGTCAAAAGTTGCGTGTTTCTTTTTGCAATAAATTCGACACATGTTACCCAGTTTTTTCATTACAGTTTCTGCCGGATTACTCTGGGGATGATACGCGGACGCATATACCGGCTGAATTCTATTTCTACGTAGCGTATCTCTCCAAAGATCCGACTTAAACTGCGACCCGTTGTCCGAAATGACCTTGTCTACCCGGCCTACTTGTGTCAGAAAATCCCTACAGAAAGCACGGCTGACAGTTCGAGCATTGGCTCTCCGAAGCGGTGCCAGAGTTACGAACTTGGACGTCAACTCCATAACAACTAATATGTAGCAAAAACCACGATTTGTCCTAGGGAGAGGACCCATAAGGTCAGTTGAAGCTATATGACGAACAATGGGCTGCATCGGGGCTTGGGTCCCAACAGTGCCATGTTTCGAAACTTGGCAAGGCTTACACACCGCGAGAACTCGTCTTATTCTTCTCTCCATATCTTTATATCTACATAGATACTCTGCAACTCACATTTAAGTGCCTGGCATAGGGTTCATTAACCACTTTCATAACTTTTCTCTACCGTTCCATTCTCTAACAGCGCGCGGGAAGAAAGAACACCTAAATCGTTCCGTTTTTCGATCTGATTTCTCTTATTTTATTGGGATGGTCATGTCTCCCTAAGCAGGTGGGTGCTAGCAAAATATTTTCACATTCAGAACTAAAAGTCGGTGATTGAAACTTCGCAAACAGATCACGCCGCAATGAATAACGTCTTTCTTTTAATGATTTCCACCCCAATTCGTGCGACATTTCCGTGACGCTTCCCCCCCCCCCCCGCCGTAACGTGATAGAACAAAACGAGCTGCCCTTCTCTGAACCTTCTCAATGTCTTCAGTCAGTCCCACCTGGTGAGGGTCCCACAAGGGGCAACAGTACTCCAGGAGAGGACGCACAAGTGTGATGTAGGCAGTCTCTTTGGTGGAGCTGGTGCATCTTCGAAGCGTTCTGCCGATGAAACGTAACCTTTGGTTCGCCTTCCCCACAATATTTTCTATGTGTTCTCTCCAGTCAAAGTTGTTCGTAATTGTAACTCCTAGGTATTTGGTAGAATCTACGACCTTAAGATTTGACTGATTTATCGCGTAATTGAAATTCAGCGGATTTCTTTTAGTGGTCATTTGTATTAGTTCACACTTTGCATTATTTAATGTTAATTGCCAGTTTTCGCGCAATGTAGAATTTTTGCTTAAATCGCTTTGCAGTTGCTTTTGATCCTCTGTTGACTTCACTAACCGATAAACGACAGCATCATCCGCGAATGGTGTCAGGCAGCTATTCAGATTTTCTCCTAAATCGTTTATAAACACCAGGAAGAATAGGGGACTTATAACGCTTCCCTGTGGAACACCAGATATCACTTTTGTTATACTCGATGACTTACCGTCAATTACAACGGACTGTGTTCTTTCTGATAGAAAATCGTGAATCCAACCGCACAATTGGGGAGACATTCCATAAGCACGCAATTTCATATGAAGTCGCTTGTAGGGTACAGTGTTAAAAGCCTTCCTGAAATCCAGAAATATGGAATCGATTTGAGATCCCTTGTCGATGGCACACTTCATGTGAATAAAGGGCAAGCTGTGTTTCGCAAGAGTGATACTTTCTGAATCCGTGTTGTCTACTGGTTAATAGGTCGTTCTCTTCTAGGTAGTTCATAATATTCGAACAAAGTATATGTTCCAAAATCCTACTGCAAATCGACGTCAATGAGATAGGCCTGTAATTTTGGGAATCACTCCTATTGGCTTTCTTGAATATTGGAGTAACTTGGGCAACTTTCCAGTCCTTGGGTACGGATCTTTCGCTGAGTGATCGGTTGTAAATTATAGCTAAGTACGGAGCTATTGCATCAGCATACTCTGAGAGGAAAGTGACACAGAGTGTGCAACTTAAGATAACATTTTCGGGGACCAAAATGTCCATAGCTCAGGTGAGTGTGCCATTTGACTTTGTTTACAAGGTCATCGGGAATACACACATGCCACGGTGCACCGTCTCCCCCTGCACAAAAGAATAACATTCCTTTGCGTAACAGGTAATATTTCCGAATGTTCGGAAAATTTTTATCTTTGTATTTCTCTTTAATTTTACGCAAGATCTGATGCTTATCCTGCTCCTTGCCAAGGTCCCTCAATGTTGTAGAAACATAATTTCCAAAAGCTACCTGACGCGTATAAAATAAGCTGTAATGTTCTTCTTCTAAAGGCTGTTTTTCATTTTGTTCCAACCCCACAGGGGATCTGGATAATGCGTCGGCTATGATGTTCTCGACTCCCGGGACATGTTCTATTGTGAAATCGAACTCCATTAATGACAAAACCCAGCGAGTTAATCTTTTACTACGGAGTTTCGCGGACATGATAAACTCCAGGGATTCGAGCTCCGTGACCGAATAATTCCGCTCAGCCTTGTTTAAAATCCGGCTGCCGAATGCAATGGTCTTATATACTGTGGCTTCACCGCCGTATTGCGCGTGCCCTTCCGTTCTCATGCTCTGCTGATTATTGCCAGCTGGAGCATACCTCTCAGAAACAGCTGATCCGGGTAGGTGGGAGTCTGTCCTACGTAGACGACAGCAATTATCATCTGCCTCGGATCGTGTGTCTACACTGTGAAATTTCCCCCCGAGTGTTTGATTCCTCTATGACTGGCGAATGGTGACGGAAGACATGAGTACTTTCGTCCTGTCGCGGTTCTGTAGGTCTATCTATTTCGCGTGGTACACGATCCGCACTTTCTCCAGCATGTCCCGTACTTGTGGTCGCTGTCGACAATGTCGCAATTCTCTCTACATCGCCGCGAATTCTTTTTATATCGCGACTCAATTCCTTCTGTTGTGAAGAAATATTAGCGTGTGACTCTTTGATTTCCGCTATTTCTGTCTGCAGATTTGTAATCTCAGCGATCGCTTTTGAATCTTCTGTGAGTTTGTCTGTTTCAGAATTTCCTTTCCTTGTTCACGTAATGTGTCAACTACTTTCTTGACATTATCGACTTACTGCGACTCTTTTGGCTAATTCGGCCGACTTTCTTGCACCAGCTGCTTCGTAGCGAATAATTCTGGCGTCTTTCTTTGCCTCTATTGACGTATCATTTGCTTCAGTCACTGTTTTACCGATAGAAACAAGTTCTTGCCTGGCTACCGATAATTCCTCTTTGAGTGCACCCACACGGGCATCGATAACTCTCCCTAATTTGTCGGCATTTTCACTAACACAAGCATCTATAACTCTTTCTAATTTGTCGGCATGTTCACTAACACGAGCATCTATAACTCTTTCTAGTTTTTGTATTTCTTTCTTTCTTGTTTATCATGAATTAAATATCTCATCAAATCCCCCAGCTGAATATCCTCATAATTTCTAGCTGGCGTGGACGACCTTGATACTGTTGGCTTGCGGCTTTGCGCTTTTGTATAAGAAGTTCCCTCATCACTATGAGCATACATTTTACTCTTATTGTGACTGTGAGGAATTTCAACCTCACTTTCACTTGAGTTGTTTACTGGACTCTGCCTATTTAATATTACTCTAGAAGCTTTTCTTGACACTTTACTCAAGTCGCGTTTTCTACATGATTCATGACGACTAGAAAAGTCAGAATTATCTGAATGGCGCTCCCTGTCACTCATTGTGGCACTGTTTACTGAAACACCATTATTTTCTAAAAGCCTAGCCCTACTCCTAGTAATCATAAATATTTTAATACACAAATTTACCTACTTTTACATGCAAGTGTCTATCCGGCATACAACGTAGTGGCCTGAGTATTTGAGATTAAAACACATCAAAATGTCCGTGACAATAATAAATTTCGTACGCGAATAACTGTTAAAAACACGTACATAAATATTTGCCCACCGAATGACACAAGAAAAACCACGCCGTCAATGTCAACGCCGTAAAAACAACGCCGTTATGTGGTGCAGAAACCACATTACATGAACGCTGCAAAGGAACACATGATGACGCATTGCACACATGAAAATTTCTAAAAACTAACTACAACTAAGGGGTTTGGCCTGCCTGCAACTGGACAACATATGACCACATCACAGAATCTCCTAACATTCGATAATCCTATGGCAGGAGTCGCCATGTTTAAAGTAGGTCGTTATCCTTGGGCTGGAGTTGTCAAGTGTGAACTATGTCGTTAGTTATGAATTAATATATTTATATATTTAGGACAGCAATTAATTATCCTGGGTCGCCACCATATTTCTCCAAAATATGGAAAAATTAAAATGTTACTGATCAGCTATGATGTGATCATAGATTCAAACATATAATAAATATTCCTACTCTATTGCAATGTATCAGTTGTACCAAACAAACAAAAATGTACTTGAAAAATTATTGGTAAACTGTGGAATTTAACTATTCTGTTTCCCGTCCAAAATAGTGAGAAAGGAACGTTCTTAAATGAAAGTCGATCTGCTCAAACTCAATTTATTATAATTAAACATTCAGATGATATTTCTTATCATGTAAAAAAAAGATAACAGTATTCACCCAATCTTTTACAAATGTTAAAACAGTGAGCACAAAAAATGATTGGATGAGTCAAAGGTCGGAGGTTTTGCAAAACAGAATGCTATTAGATTGGTTACACAGGGGCTTGAAATTATCATTAACCCTAAGCTCCCCGGAGTAAATAGGCAGATCACAAAAGAATAAAATAAGGGACAGAATCCAACAAGTCTGATTCATATAACCTCCCCAGCAAGTGCGTCACCTTACCCACACGGATGATCATTGACGGCAGCACGTCAGGCTCGCAGGCAGCAGGCGGTGGGAGCAAATGAGCTGAAATTTTTTATCCGAACGTAATTGCTGCGACCTGTTAATCAGGGTCGACATGTAACTTAACACAGCTTCACTGGCGTCTGCGTCGCTACGCAGTAGCTGTGCGATTATATCACGCTAATAGATTAATCAATATTTTGCATAGGTGAAACAAAGGCCACTTGGCACAAATTGATCAATCACTTGCGTAATAAGATCTGTATAAACAATGCCCAATTCGCAAAGACGCGAGACGATGCCCTCCTCGCAAATGTAAACGTAGTGTTCTGTGTCTCCTGAAATCCGTAGACTTTGGACGCTCAAACAGGAGTCACGCGAGGTCCGTGCACTTCGGACTCTCAGGAATGAGTCTCCCGAGGTCCGCACCCCTCGGTCGCACAAACAGGAGTCTCCTACGTCCGTACACTTCGGACGCTCAGACAGGAGTCTCCTTGCGCTCTGCCGCAGCTCACGGCTAGTGCCAGGCGGCCACACCCACGCGCGAAAAGACGCACCAATATCTGCTAACAGCTAATAGTCAAACCAATCGGATGGCGTAGCGCCGTTGACAAATTGTTTAGCTGTCATACTAAAATAATCCGCCGAATCAGGACGCGTTCTCTGCGGCTGCCAAGAGGCTCCACTCACACCACCAAAGCTTCCCGCGGATTTCACCGTTCCCAGGGTGAATGCCCTGCAAGAAATTTCACACTCCTCCTGATATGGTCACACGAACTAAAAATGTTAATGCTGTGCTATATATACAGCCGCTGGAGCCAAAGCCCTGGGATGCTAGACGGGCAGAAAGCTTTCCTCTCAACCTAACCATTTGTCACACTAACTGTGTTGAAACTCTGCTGCTTTCTAGGAAGTTTTTTTAGATAATGCCTAAGGGCAATACGTCTCCATAAACAGCCTGGGGCTGCTATTGTTTGTATCAGGCAAATCCTCTCTTGCGAAACGGCCGAATGACTAAAAAAGGCAGTCCCCGCTATCGCCCACCGTAAACCGCGGGCCAGCATTGTGTAAAGTGTCCCACACTCTAGAAAAACTCTGCCAGGTATACTCTGCCGGCTGTAGCGTCGGCGCCAAACAAGTCAAGCCAGCCCCTCTTGTCCTTCACCGAAGGCGAGCGAAAGTTGGTGGGAGGGGGAGACCCCCAAGAGCGTCTCTGCTCTGTGTGTCCTGGCTGTGCCCAACACGTAAAACCACTTTTTAGCAGCCAAGCTGTGCCAATAAACATTAAAATCCCGAAATTTTCATATAAACATAGAATGTACTACAACCCCAGGAACCCATCACCCCTGATGTGTTCCCAAAGGCACAGAAATCAAAATAAGTAAAGATCTACAAAGAAAAATGTTACATATTTCAATAATTTGCGTAAAGAGAAAGATACAGTAACACAAGGTTAGTATGAAAAATAGACTAATTACAGCCCCCGTCTCACACTGAAATTAGCTGAATTGTGGCACTGAAATTTTACAATCGTGACAAGAGAAAATGTGGATATAAATAGAAATGAGACTTAGGCCTAGTCGATTAGATTAGTATTTGTTCCATATATCATGAATACGACACTTTGTAATGATGTGGAACGTGTCAGGACAATGAAAGTTGTCTTTATAAATTATTACTTTTGTACTAAATATTACATGACACAATTTATTTTTATTTTATTTTATTTTTATTTTTATTTTTTTGTTCATATTTACTAATTTATATCTAAAACTTCATCTATGGTGTAGAAGGAGTTGCCATTCAGAAATTCTTTTAATTTATTTTTAAATGCTATTTGGCTATCTTTTAGGTTTTTGATGCTGTTTGGTAAATGACCAAAGACTTTTGTGGCAGCATACTTCACCCCTTTCAGTGCCAAAGCTAGATTTAAGCTTGAATAGTGAAGATCACTCTTTCTCCTAGTGTTGTAGTTATGTACATTGCTGTTGCTTTTGAATTCGGTGGTATTGGTAATAACAAATTTCATAAGTGAATATATATACTGTGAAGATACTGTGAAGATCCCTAGCTTTTTATATAAGTGTTTGCAGGATGATCTTGGATAGGCGCCAGCAATTATTCTGATTCCACGCTTTTGTGCAATGAATACTATTTTTACTCTGTGGTGTCGCACAAGTCCAAAGTGCGCGCCACCTACTTTCGCCGCGCGCCGCCATGCACGCACGGCGCGGCGTTCTTACGACGACAGCCACGAGCGCCCTCTGCGACAACTCCGCTCGTGGCCACCGCTGAACGACATCGTTCACTTGGGACTGAGATAGCAACCAGTTAGGACCTTCGGAATCAGATAGGCACCAGTGAAGACTTGGCTATCGGACAGGCACTAGGCAGGCCTCTAGCTCAACTATGTATCAGCCTTCTGCGGTACTATGTAAAAGTTAAGTATTGTATAAATTCTGTGCAATATATATCTCGTTATAATTTACTCTAATGTTTCCAGTTACTGGCTGCACCCCTCCGTACCTGCACCAGCGTGCTATCTTTATTCCTGTGTCGGTCTCATTCCACACGGCTACCGACACCTACGACGGAAATGCGACACAAAAGCGGCAACGAGGCTGGGACACAAAACTGGCGACGAGGATGGGATACAAAAGTGGCGACGAGGATGGGATACAAAATACTAAATGATGAATTACCCCAGAAAATGATGTCATACGAAAGCAGAGAATGAAAATAAACATAGTAAGCTAATTTACGGAGATGTATATAAAAAAATTTTTTGCAGTAACTCTAATAGCGTAAGTAGCTGAACTCAAACATTTCAGCAGATCTTCAATGTGGTTTTTCCATTTCAACCCCTCATCAATGCATACACTTAAAATTTTTAAATATTCTACCTTTGATACAGATTTCCGATCAAAGTCTATATATATTTATTAATGGTATCTTTTCATTTATTGTATGGAACTGTATGTATTGTGTGATATCAAAATTTAATTATAGACCATTTGCTGAGAACCAGTTAATAATTTTCTGAAAGACGTCGTTAACAATTTCTTCCGTTAGCTCTTGTCTGTAATGTGTGAGAACTATACTTGTATCATAATAAAAAAACCAGCTCTGCATCTTCATGAATATGGAATGGCAAGTCATTAATATATATTAAGAACAGCAAAGGGCCCAAGACCGAACCTTGTGGCGTCACATTTTTTTATTGTTTTCCAGTTTGAGGAATCAGCTGTTTTTTGCATTTTATGTGAACTACCTATGTCAACTTTGGAACTCTTCCTGTTAGGTAAATTAGTTACACACGTAAATTAGTTACACACGACCGCATGCACATCCTTTATTCAACACGTCACTACAGATATTCGGATTTGGGTTCTGAAATTGTTGATATACTTGCCTTGCGTATAAATGTTGTGGCGCAGACGTACAGTTGAATGCTGCACAACCCGCCGAAGTTTCGGAACATTGATGCTGTCAGTGACCTTCTGAGTCTCTGTTTCCAGCTCGTAAATTGTTTTAGGTTATTGTTGTACACTTTGTCCTTAATATAGCCCCATAAAACGGAGTCACTTGTGTTCTGACGCGGGAAAAAATGGCGGCCAATAGAGGCCCATGCAAGTAGCCTTTGGGTACACCGGAGTCACATTGCGGTGTTCAAAGAGCTCTTCCAAGAAATAGAATTCTCTCCTGCGTCTAGGCGGTCGGATTCCATGTCTCATGAACCACATCTTGTCGAAATCAAGTCACTTTGAATAATGGGAATGAAATCATCTTGCCGAACCGTTCATGAACACTGTGTTTAGTGGTTTCACTCATCTTTAGGTAGCGTATTACGAGGGTGTACTTAAAATAACAGTCTCCAATTATTTTTCTCTGCTATTCTTGATATCGGTTGAGGTATTAGATATCATACACATTACTCTTTCGACTTTCCCGCTGCGCTGACGCAAGTTACAAATTTCTACCGCTAGTGGTCTCCGAATAGTAACCTCGAATAAAGCCCTGAATTCGGAAAGTAGTGCCTACTCAGCAGCCGCCGCCATTTTTGGGACAAGATGCTGCCGAGCTCCCAAAGCGGACCAAAGCCCCTCTACGCTACATCAAGTCTATAATCACTTTACCATAGAAGTGAAAGTGCAAATGATAGCGTAGCAACCCAAATATGCGTTGCGCCATAGTCTTGCAGGAATATACGCCATAATTACAGTCAGAAGCAGTCAATATTATGTAATCTGTAATCCTACAGCAAGGCTTTCTTTTGCTGGCTGGCAAATTTCGATTGTTTAAACAGGTAGTTTGCTCATATAGAGCATATTTTATATTTTATTTCGATGCTTTCTTTCTTTTCTTCCGCATGTCGCCCCCATTATTTTTTTCTTATTTCTTACCGACCTATCGGCATCGAGGTTACAAAACGTACAGAGTTCGTTGCAGTTAGTTTGGCGCTATCTAGATCATAGACCTCACATTGATTTAATTGTTTTCACCAGTGTTTTTATGTAAGTTCGTGGGATTGGTCGTTACACTACATTTTGGTGCTTACGAGTGTGTTATTTTATTCAAACAGTTATTTTGTTAGTTTAGCGCTATCTAGATCATAGACCTCACATTGATTTAATTGTTTTCACCAGTGTTTTTATGTAAGTTCGTGGGATTGGTCGTTACACTACATTTTGGTGCTTACGAGTGTTCAAATCAAATGTTCAAATGTTTGTAAATCTATCGGACCAAACTGCGTGGTCATCAGTCCGTAGCTTACAAACTACTTAAACCTAGGTAAACTAACCTAAGGACAACACACACACACAGCCATGCCCCAGGGAGGACTCGAACCTCCACGGCGAGCAACCGCGCGCTCCGCAGCGAGACGCTTTAGACCGCTCGGCTACTCCACCGCGGCCTTACGAGTGTGTTATTTTATTCAAACAGTTATTTTAGTCTTTATAGATTGGGCCCTAATGACAGGAAAGTAAGAACAAAAGCATTTTAACACATGTACAGCCACCTCTATCCTTAACGACTTGTTGTAGGGATTGTATCGTTTCGACCGACGCTAACGCCACCCCGGTAAAAGTGTCCTCACCCTTAAACGGCGAGTACTTGCTCGGGTAGTACCACGTGACCACCATCTACTCACGAGACGGTATGGAAGCTTTTGTCTCTTACGTTCATCAATGAAAGAATTCTCGCACAGTAAATCATTTTACGGTTTAATTCCGGGGTGATTATTAACTGTTGGTTCTTTTCTCATAGGTTTTGCCCGCAATCCGTAAACATTATGATTTATATAAGATCATGGACTGACCACATTTTCAAACACAAAAGCAGAATCTATTGGTATAAAACATAATAATACCAAATTTACCTCACCTGTTTCGTATCCTTTTTGTAACTGATTTATCAGAACGAGCAACAAGTATAATAGTCCTCCACTCAACTTCTTCACATACTAAATATGGTGAAGCAAATGATAATGGTAAAATTAATTTCGGTGTAAAGTATCACTGAGTATGATGAGAGATAATCAAGTATATTTTTGTATGAATGAATTTCTCTTAACATTATAGAATTATGCAGAAGTGTATCGTAGAACTGTGGTGGTAAGAACAGAATTTTCAACCAACCTATAGTCGTTTGTTTGCACGTGTCTCGATATCTTAGTTCTCCGTTCGCTCTTGATAACACAGCAGAATATTTGATACAAAGTACATCACTATCAAGATTTTTCTATAACCTCTACATTAAATGACATTCCAACCTGGTATTCAAATCGTCAAATGTTTGTTAAGCTTAAGGGACTTAAGTGCGGAATCATCAGACCCCCAAACTAACAAACTACTTATGAACTACCTTATACTAAAGACGACACAAACATCTATGCCCGAGGGATTCGGACCCCCGACGGGGAAAGGCCTCGCGCATCTGAGTATAGCGCCTCAATGCGCTCGGCCGCTCCGCCGTGGCCCGGTATTCAACACACATTTTTCTTTCGCTTTCAGCATGAGTACAACTGAAACATGACTCCAGTAAAGGCATTGACATTCCAACCACACAAAGAAGTAGAAAATCGCTTAAAAATCTGTGACTTTAAGGTTTGCACGCAGCTTTTTTTTTCGAAGTATTACCACAGTGTCACTATTGTCGGATATTACGCGTCTTTGGTCGACGTAAACGATGTTTACATCTGCGATGACAGACAACGACAACGCTTGGCTGACGCTACAGTAGCAACTGAACTTTCATTTCTCCGATTTATTTATTTATTTATTTTTATGAATTTTATTCTTCGCCACGGTATCATTATTTAGTTCACTTGAATAAGAAAATAATAGCACTTTTGCAGGATAATATTGAAATGCAGGATATTTTAAGGAGTTTCTAGTCTCGTGACAGACCGCAGAATAAGGCATAAAAATAGGAGTAACCTGCGAAATTCAGGACATGTGTTCGCACTAACAAATGCACTAATTCATCGCGGTCCCACTGTGGCAGTCTTGCGAGATGCAGTGCGTCGCGGGTTGCCTATACGTAAGGCGCGCCCCGTGAACTCGAGACTGCTGACGGACCGTGATGGGATTTTAATCACACCACTGTCGTACCTCATTGCTTGAGCTGTAACGTAGGCAATTGATACCACTTGTTTGCGTTAAAGCTGTAAATTGTGCTCCTGAAATTGATGAGCATAACTTAAAAAAGCGTCAAATCATCAGGTTGTGGCCGACAATCATCCTTAAACGAAGAGTCTTCCGCAAAGTAAATAAGCCAGAAGAGTGTAAAACAACTGATTGCAGTGCATTTGTTGTACTTAAGACTAAAATAATTTTACAGATAATTATTGTGATGATGAAAGTAACGAAATAGTAAATAATTTGTAATGAAGAATGACAATGAAGCACAATATTCCGGAAGAGATTACCATAAGATGTGAAAAGGAATATGCAATGAGACGTGCGATTACATCGCTGCCCCTGGTGGTAAAGTGGTAATGCTATTGCCTGGAAACTAGCAGCAGGCGGCATCGGATACAGGTCAGACTACGTAATTTCCATTTCGTAAACATTCCTAGCCTTTCCGTCTGAATAATATAAAAATTACTGGCACACGCATGTGACTCAGATTACGTGTTGGACAGTATTTTATATTTCGCCGATGGTAACACTAAATAAATTAGAGACTCATAAATCGCCGACTGAGAGACTTCGAGCTACAAGTATTGTGGTATGTTTGCCTTTCCTTAATCTATCTTCTGAGATAATTCGTAAGGTGAGTATTGTATTCAGTGTTCCTACATTTCTTTTGAATCCGAACTGATCTTCCCAGAGGTCAGCTTCTACAAGCGATTCCATCCTTCTGTAAATTACTCGTCTTAAAATTTTGCAACCATGACTTACTAAACTGATGGTCCTGTAATTTTCACACCTGTTTGTGCCTGCTTTCTTGAGAATGGGGATTATTACATTTTTCTTAAAGTCTCAGCAAATTTCGCCTCCCTCATACATCTTAAGTGCCTGGTGAAATAGTTTTTTCATGGCTGGTCCTCCCCAGAGACTTCAGTAGCTCTGAAGGAATGTCATCTACCCCAGGGGTCTTGTTTCGACTTAGGTATATCTGTGCTCTGTCAAATTCATCTCTCAGTATAGTATCTGCTATTTCCTCTTCATCTACTTCCTCTTCTCATTCTACAATTTTGTCTGTAAGTTATTTTCCTTTGCAGCCCCAGTATATACTTCTTCTACTATCCAGCTTTCCTTTCTTTACTCGACATTTCTTTTCCACTTGCGCTCTTGATATTCATACAGCTATGTTTCTTGTCTTCAACTGTGTCCCTTACATTCCTGTATGCGGTATCTATTTTCATCTTAGTTATACATTTTTCCACAGACTTGCATTTAATTTCTAGCGACTTCTGCTTAGCTATTTTGCACATCCTGTCAGTCTCATTTCTTAGTAGTCTGTACTCCCTTTTACCTGCTTCAGTCTCTGCTTATTTATATCTTCACCTTTAATCAATTAACTTTTCTCTTTTCTTTGATAATCAAGGATTTTTTTGTAGTGCTGCCTTTCATCTCTCAAACCTACCCATTCCTCTTCTTCTGTTTTGTTATCCCCAGTTTCTGTCAATGGTTGCCTGAAGCTCCCGCTGAAATTCTCAAAAACTTTTGGTTCATTCAACTTATACTGGTCCCCTCTCTTTATTTTCCTACCTTTCTGCAGTTGTTTTTTTCAGTTTGAGCCTACAGTTCATAACCAATAAGATATGGTCAGAGACTGTATCTGCTGCTGGATATGTCTTACATTTTAAAACCTGGTTCCGAAATCTATGTCTTACCATTATGAAGTCTATATGGTACTTTCCGGTGTATCCTGGTCTTTTCCAGGTACACAACCTACTTTCATTATTCATGAACCAAGTATTTGTTATGATTAAATTATGTTTCGTACAAAATTCTACTACGGAGCATCCTCTTTCATTCCTTTTTCCCAGTCCATATTCACCTACTATGTTTCCTTCCATTCCTTTCCTACTACAGAATTCCAGTCCTCCATCACAATTACGTTTTCCTCTCCCTTAACGGCCTGAATAAATTCCTTTGCCTTCTCATACATTTCTTCGATCTCCTCATCATTGACAGAGCTTGTGGGTATATAAACTTGTACTACTCTGGTCGGTGTTGACTTCGTATCTATCTGGTGTACGATAATGTGATGACTGCGCTGCTCATAGTACCTGACTCGATTTCCTATTTTCTTATACATTATTAGAACTACTCATGAATTCTGCCCAACTAATTTTGTTTTTATAATCCTGTACTCGCCTGACCAGAAATCCTGTTCATCTTTCCACCGAACTTCACTAATCCAACTATATTTAACTTCAACCTATCGACTTCCCTTTTTTTTGTTTTTTCTAACCACCCTATCCGATTAAGGGATTTAACATTCAGCGCCATTCCTAGAATTCCAGCGTTCTCTTTCCTGATGACTACATCCTCCTGAGTAGCCAAATAAAAACTTTGCGGTTTCCCGATGACATAGTAATTTTCTCAAAGACTGCAAAGGATCTGGAAGAGCAATTGAACGGAATGGACAGTGTCTTGAAAGGAGGATATAAGATGAACATTAACGAGAGTAAAACGGTGGTAATGGAATGGAATGTCAGAAAATCAAACGATGCTGATGGAATTAGATTAGGTAATCAGGCAATAAAAGTAGTAGATGAGTTTTGTTATTTTTGTAGCAAAATAACTTCTGATAGCCGAAGCAGAGAAGATATAAAATGCAGAATGGCTATGGGAAGACGCGAAATTTATTGACATCAAATATTAATTTAAATGATAGGAAGTCCTTTCTGAAAGCATTTGTCTGGAGTGTAGCATTGTATTCCCTTGGCGAGAAAAGAAGTTTCTTGTATATACTGAGTAAGAGAACGGATAGATTGGTGAGACACATTTTGAGAAATCAAGAAATTATCAAGTGGAAGTGTGAGGGATAAGAATCGTAGATGGATACCGAGGGACGAATACACTAAGCAGATTCAAAAGGATGTAGGTAGCCGAATGTATTCTCAGATGAATAGGCTTGCGCAGGACAGGGTAGCGTGGAGAGCTGCATAAAACCAGTCTGCCGACTGAAGACCACAACAAGAACAACACCTTTCGCGTTGAATAAAAAGCCAAGAATATAAACACTCATAATATTTGCCGTGTTTGTTCCACCGACGGATGTACAGTGCGTGTAAAGAATAAGGCAAGGGGTGGCATTTCGTCTTCAGTTTACTTCAAAATTATGCTACGCAGCTGAAACAAAATGAGATTCCAGAAACACAACCACTAGGTAAAGCTAACGTTCATCTTCACATGACATGTACATTTGCATATCCTGCAGTAATTATTAGCATATTTGGCATCGGATTCCACTCAACATCGGTATCGCGGCGTAAAATCACTTACTGGTAAAATGCGTCTGTAATGCGTAAATAATCGAGTAAAAGTCGTACGCAGGAGAGATTAGACTATCGAGACTGACGGTCATTATAATTAAAGTTAAACTTTGAAAACCCTGTAAAAATAACACCGCTGGTCAGAATGATCTAAAATTTCAAGGAAATATTATCGGAGAAGTGGGGGTATATATTACAGAAGAAAAATAAACACTGTGAAAACTGAACATAGATGGCGCTGTAAGAGTCATAATTTAATAGCGGTCGACTACAAATGACGAAATGAATCATACAATGCTTAACGTTAAACTAACTGTAGGGTAAGGTTGCGTAATTCCGTGATATTTTTCATATTGTGTTCCTCAGTGTCTATAAATGATAAGAAGTTATGTAAATAACGTGTCATGTAGACAGTTTTGATGTTCTCTAACTTTCTTTATTTTGCTAGTTATTGTTAACTTTTAAACATACAACAAAAAGTATAGGAATAAATTAAGTGACAGAGGCTCCTCAATGCTCGAGAAGATTCCTAAATCCGTGATAGTGGTATCCTAATTCCGTGAGTAGTACCCTAATTCCATGAGTACAAAATAAAAGCATAAAATGTACAAAACTATTACTAGCTAACATTTCATTCTCATCCATTACATTGTTGTAATGTTGCAACATATTAGCGTGATGAAAAAGGCCTAAATTTCAAAATATACGGAGAAAATATTACACATAAAGCAACACTGATGAAAAAAATGAAAAGATGTTCAATAGTGGAAGAACAAAAACAAAGATAGCCAATAAAAAGTCAAAATACAAAAAGAGAAACCAGATATCTCATTATACAAATAAAAACATTAATCTCCACACACTGAACATATCTAAACATGTTCGTCATAATCATCCCCTAGAGTCTCACATTTGTTGTGATACCACTGACGACAAAAACAACACTGTATCCACTCTGTTTCAGTTTTATTCTGCGCGACATATTCTTAGTCGAAATTGCACACCGAACACACAGTTTTGTCATGAGATTTGGAATTTCTCCACCCATTTCGTCCCTGTGGTCTTTTAGAAGACGGTCCAGAAAACTTTTTTTACACTCTACAGAAGATATATGTACGCATGGATCCCTTTCATGAAGTGTACTATATTTCATCTGTAATTCTGACGGTAGTCCTGTTTCATTAAGAGGCCATATTGTAGAAAATGCAAAAATAAAACATGAAACGGGAAAAATATTCCAGGGCTGTGTAAGCACGATATAATTATAATACTGACATGCAATGATTCTCTGTACGTTTATCTATGTTACGAAGCATTTTCAACGTTTTGCCACTGATATTTACCTGTCAAATCAGTATTTCTTGAGCAGCGGTTATAAAGCACAGCAATTCTCGAGCGTTTGACCGCTGTTCACAGCACCAACCGTGTTGTAGTTCTGTTCTTTCCCGCAAAGCACTGGGATGCATAGAACTGGAAAGCATACATTCTGTGCTATCTGTTGGGTGCTTCACCAACCGTGTTGTAGTTCTGTTCTTTCCCCCAAAGCACTGGGATGCATAGAACTGGAAAGCATACATTCTGTGCTATCTGTTGGGTGCTTCACCAACCGTGTTGTAGTTCTGTTCTTTCCCGCAAAGCACTGGGATGCATAGAACTGGAAAGCATACATTCTGTGCTATCTGTTGGGTGCTTCACCAACCGTGTTGTAGTTCTGTTCTTTCCCCCAAAGCACTGGGATGCATAGAACTGGAAAGCATACATTCTGTGCTATCTGTTGGGTGCTTCACCAACCGTGTTGTAGTTCTGTTCCTTCCCGCAAAGCACTGGGATGCATAGAACTGGAAAGCATACATTCTGTGCTATCTGTTGGGTGCTTCACCAACCGTGTTGTAGTTCTGTTCCTTCCCGCAAAGCACTGGGATGCATAGAACTGGAAAGCATACATTCTGTGCTATCTGTTGGGTGCTTCAGAAAGAAAGGCATATGGATCCTAAAGCAGTGCCACGTTGATGAACTGAGTATCACGGTATTAGGGGTATCAAGGAATAAGGCATCGTTACCCTACTACTCAATGTGCTTGGGTGTAAAAGTGTGATACTGTTAGTTGCGTAATCCATGCGCCACGGCAAGTTCATATAACATCGGATGGGAAAAATCGGTTTTTAATTCTCCTGAGGCGAAATACCGCATAAAGCACGTCATTCACAGCGAAATCGGATTTTTAATTTCCGTGTGATTGGCACCAAACATGTTCAATATGCTGACCACCGTTTTCTGCGACATGTTGAATTCGATAAACGGCATGTTGCACAGCTGTACGAAGTGTTTCTGGGGTCACATTCAGAATGTCTTGAGTAAGGCGTGTCTGCAATGCAGGTATGTTTCCAGTCGGAACACTGAACACAACGTCTTTCAAATACCGGTAGCTCCACAGCCAGAAGTCACACAGATCGAGTGATCGGGACGGCAAGGCTGTAGCGAAATGCCGGCTGTTAATCCTTGCATTTCCTAAATGGCGTTGCAGAAACTGCTTAACTGGATCTGCAATATGCAGAGGTGCCATATTGCATACAAAAGTCCCGTCCACGCTGTTGCAGAGCTGTAAAGACGTGGTTCCGCAAAGACACTTGCAGCGCTTACCAGTGTCGCTAAAGGTAACAGAACCTGTCGCTTCGAAAAAATATGACTGTATTATAAATCGTGCAGTAAGCACGCACCACACAGATTGATTAGTATGTGGATTTTATGTTGCCCGTATTCGTCAATTCTGTGCAGTGACATGTCGTACAAGATGGATGTGGGCTTCGTCTGTCCACAGTATCATGCACGGCCATTCATCGGCCACTTCCATGCGAGCAAGAAATTCTAAATCGTAAGTCTTTCTTGTTGTCAGATCAACAGGAAGCAACTCGTGCACATGAGTAATTTTGGTTGGATTGCTGAGAAGGATGTTTCGTACGATTTTACGCACCGGGTTCACAAGTTTGTCGAATTTCGGGCAGTTCTCCGTGCACTACATGTTTTCACACCAGCACTCGACTCCTCTGCACTGCTGCGACCACTTCTTCCACTGACGTCGAATTAATTTCTTTCCTCCTTCTACCGGGTTCCACACCAAAGGAACTCGTCATTTTTTAATTTCTCCAGAATCACGTCAGCCTTTTTTCCAACCTTTCAGTGTCCGGAATCTTTTTCACAACGACTTGTGCACAATCACCACTCTTGTCAAACCACTTTACAAGCAGAGCGTCATGCTGCATTGAGACAGTCATGGCGAACATCTCAGGCGCGAAATGAGGAAAATCCGTTTACCCGGCGAGTTTATTACCATCTTCAATGTTTCGTGCACTTAAGAGGTGTTTTTATTTACATTTACATGACACATGCAGTGCCATCTATTGATCAATTTTCACACAATGCTTTTCTTTTGTCAAAAGTTTTCCTCCTTCAACGATACTATTTCGTTGCAATTTGACCTTATTCTGATCAGTGGTGTTATATTTATAGCGTTTAAAAGTTAACTTTGATTGTAAGTACCCTGTATATCAGCCGCCCCCTCCCACTAAAATTAAAAAAAAAAAAAAAAAAATCTGCATCAACCGAAGAGGAGCTAGAACTTGTTGAAAGCGGCGATACATCGAGTTTAATTGCAGCAAAAGGCAATCAGAAAAGTAAACTGCATTTTTATGTGCGGAAGAAACTTCGTAACAATCTTAGAATTTATCACTTGGTTCATAAAATCTTCCATTTTTTGCGGACAAGCGACCATAAGTTGGCATGCATAATTTTAAATCTTGGTCGCAATATACTTTATTTTACCATTACGCGTTTCGACAACATCATCATCAGATCTGTGGCATAAATAATAGAATAGCATTACATTTCGGATATTAACAGTTCAGAATCACAATATTCACAAGGATAACAAAGACATTATATGTACATATACTTACAAACTTTTTTAAAGAACGATGGGAATTAAAATACATCTTAGTGGGAATACACTCTTCCAAATTCTGAAGATAGCAGGGGTAAAATATAGGGAGCGAAGAGTTATATTCAACCTATACAAAAACCAGACAGCGGTTATTAGAGTCGAAGGGCAAGAAAGGGACGCAGAGATTGGGAAGGGAGTAAGACATCGTTGTAGCCTTTTCCCAATGTTGTTCAATCTGTACATTGAGCAGGCAGTGAAGGAATGCAAGGAGAAATATGGAGAGGGCATTAAAGTGCAGGGAGAAGAAATAAAAACATTGCGGTTTGCCGATGACATAGTAATTCTGTCAGAGACCGCAAAAGATCTGGAAGAACAATTGAATGGAATGGACAATGTCTTGAAAGGAATATATCAGATGAACATTAACAAAAGTAAAACGAAAGTAATGTCAGAAAATCAGGTGATTCTGAAGGAATTAGGTTAGGTAATGAGACAATAAAAGTAGTAGATGAATTTTGTTATTTGGGTAGCAAGATAACTTCTGATGGCCGAAGTAAAGGAGATATAAAATACAGAATGGCTATGGTAAGAAAAGCGTTTCTAAAGAAGCGAAACTTGTTAACATCCAATATTAATTTAAATGGTAGGAAGTCCTAACTGAAATAATTTGTCTGGAGTGTTGCATTGTAGGGGAGTGAAATGTGGACGATAAGGAGTTCAGATACAAAGATGATAGAAGCTTTTGAAATGTGGTGCTACACACGAATGATGAAAATTAGATGGTTAGATCACGTAACTAATGAGGAGGTGTTTAACCGTATCGGGGAGAAAAAGAGTTTCTAGCATATCCTGACTAAGAGAAGAGATAGATTGGTTGTACACATTCTGAGACATGAAGGAATTGTCAACTTAGCATTAGAAGGAAGCGTGTAGGGTAAAAATAGTATATGGAGGCCGAGTGACGAATATAGTAAGCAGATTCAATAGGATGTAGGTTGCCGAACGTATTCTCAGATGAAGAGACTTGCACAGGACAGGGTAGCGTGGAGAGCTGCATCAAACCGGTCTACAGACTAAAGGCCGCAACAACAACAACTTAGTGGATGTGCATAACTAAAACATAATCACCATCATGAATGTCCAGTGAAGGTGTTCAACTAGATTCATACGCCAAAATGTGGTGAAACACCGTAACAGGTAAAGTAGGCCCAATAGCCGCCAGATGGCACAGGGTTAAAATTCAAAGTTATTTGAATAAAATCACAATATCATCATCTTGGGCCCTCTGTACTGCTTTGCTGACATAGAAGCTATGGAAAACATAGCTACAAGATGTGTTAAGTCGTATGCAAACTATCAGGTACCATATTATGAGTACATTAAAACATACTACTAGGACTGGGCATACGAAAGGGAGGAGTGGGAGGGCAGAAGGATGGGATTGGGCGTGGCCAAATACAGCATAAAGTCCACACGAAAATATCAAAGAGCACACCTAAAAACCATACGTGAAAAAGCTATGTCCCGTCTCAACCTCCTCAAACTCCTCACTGGCCGTACGTGGGGATTAAGCCCTTCCACCATCCTCCACACGTATAAATCCATCATGCGCCCCACCCTCTGCTCCTTCCACCCCGCCTGGGTATCCGCTCCTCCCACCTTTTACCAGACCCTTCAAACCCTGGAACTCCACGCCCTCCGCCTCGCCTACCGTATCCGATTTCCCTCCCCCACGCGGATCCTATATGAACTCATCCCCTTTCCTCACCTCCTTCAACACCTCGAACACCTCCGAATCCTGTATGTCACCTGCAAAATAGATTCCCGCAAGCCACTCGTTTATCCCATCCTAACCAACCCTGGGCCTCTGCCACGCCTACACCACTGCATTCCTCCCTCTCTCCACCTGCACATGCTACATGTCCTCTCCCAAGGCAACTTCGCACCCTTCCCCTACCGCATGATGCCCTCCGTCCCGAAATATACCCCTCCTATCAACTCTGACCCCATCCCCGTAGCTTCAGCGCCCCCTCTTCCCGTCCCCTCCTCCTCCCTCTCCCCGCTTGGTTTCCCCCCCCCCCCTACCCCACCTGGAGTGTCGATTGCACCCGTCCTTCCTCCCCCCTCCCCTCTCTCTCCTCACGAACCAGTGTCGTCTAGTGTCTAGTGTCCAGTGCATCCATGTCTCAGTGTGCGTTTACAGTGCGTCGAATAACATCTCCTCTTCACCTGTGTCGTCGTGCTACTTCTTCGTGTGTCCAGTGATGTTACCCAATGTGATTTTCTCGCCACCGTGGCACAGACTGTTTTTAACTGTTTATGTGTCTGTCTCTCTAGCCTGTTCATGTGTTTTAAGCCTGCACTATTGTCTCCAGTGTCCAGTTTTTAAGCTTCATGTTTTTGCTCCGTGTCATGTTTTTTCATTCCTTGTTTTTACTCTCGTGACATTGTTTATTTTAATCTCACTTTGCAATGTACATGTACGCTCGGCTGAAGAGCAGCGCCTGATGCTGCTGCCAGCCTGCCTACTCCGTCGGCGTTAAAATAACAATAAAGGGGAAAAAATCAAATAGCAAGCATGCTAAACCATTGTGACGTGACAGTCAGATAGCTGCTCACCTTACATTACAAGTCAACATTGTAACGGAGTATTATATGTCCTTGATGAATGTCAGCTAATTATAGTTAAGTTAGTGAAAAAATAAAAATGCCTTTAATTTTTTTATCGTAAATCTTCGTATTGCAGTTCAGTAAAAAAAATGTAAAACATGTATGTATTATGTTACTATTCTGACAATATTCTGCCTTCCAGATAATTTCGAACACAAGAAGGTGTAATAAAATTATATATTGAGTGGTTCTTAATGGTGCTACAACTTTTTAACCTAATTTGACTTACCTGTTATAATGAGAGAGAAATGGAGCAGTAAATGGGCAGTTTCTGGTCTAATGACTTCTCCACAACAATTTTATGCCGAGGAAAAGAGTTATAAAACGTTTTCAACAATGTTAATTTCCAGCACCCAAACGCGGATACTTTCAAATGATTTATTACCCACATTTTCGCTGTTTGTTTGATGAAAATAACAGTATAAAACACGTAAGATGTAAATCAAGTCATGTCTGTGATAGTATGTTCTGTCGTCCTTGCATTCTAAAGTAAAAGCCTTACTTTTAGGATAATTATGATTCTGGTGGTGGTAGTATTCACTGTGGCGACTAAACGCAGACAGAGGCACGTAGTTGAGATAAAGGTTAACTGCGTCTCACCCAATAGCTTGGCAGTTTTCCACGACCCACCGTGGCCGCCAGGACGACACGTGTCGTTGCTTTTTTGTATTCCACGGAACATGCATCCACTGGTTGCACCGCAGCGTTCCCGTTATCGTAGAATAAATTAGGGTGTCTTTACGCCGCACGGCCTTCAGGTGCTCCACTTTTTGCACTCGGCAAGAGCAGACCACATCTGCCAGCTATTAGCGCATATCTGAGTAATCACCTAGCGTGGGACAGTGCAGAAATGGATTAAATCATACTTAACTGGAAACGTGCAGAAAGTTGAAATAAGCAGTTCACATGATACAGAAGAAACAATTCGTCTAACTTGGGAGTTATCAAAAATGGGGTCCCACAAGGTTCCGTCTTGGGTCCTTTGCTGTTCTTAATATACAGGCTGTTTCACTAAGTGTGTTTGCCTCTGTAACTTATAAAATAATAGGTGACGGGAAATTATAATGCAGTAGGTCAACACAAGAAATGTTACACTTTCTGCGGAGCTATGAACATAGTTTATTGTATCATTTTCCAAAGAGTTACACCACAAAGATATAATTTTTTAAATGGAACAATAGTTCTTTCTATCGTATATTGGATTCGTTTAAACCAGCTTCGTCCAGATCAATTTAAACTACATTCCTATCTCTATTAGTTTGGGAGCTACAACCCTTCAATGTTCCGAGGGCGGAGGCTGCGATAGCGTAGCTGACTGGCCAAGTGGCTACCCCTGGGGCACGGCCCACTGTCTCATGACCACCAGCCAGTCGTAGCCTCCGCCCCCTAAACTTTGAAGGGTTGTAGCTCCCAAACTAACAGTGATAGGAATGTAGTTTAAATTGATTTGGACGCAGCTGGTTTCACGAATCCAATGCACGATAGAAAAAAACTATTGTTCCATTTAAAAATTATAACTTTGTGGTGTAACTCTTTGGAAAATGATACAATAAACTATGTTCATAGCTCCGCAGAAAGTGTAACATTTCTTGTGTTGACCTACCACATTAAAATTTCCCGTCACCTATTATTTTATAAGTTACAGAGGCAAACAGACTTAGTGAAACATCCTGTATATTATACATTCACGAAGATGCTCAGCTAGTTCCTTTTGCTGATGATACAAGTGTAGCTATCACGCCTGACAAACAGGAATTAACTGATGACACTGTAAATCATATCTTTCAGAAAATTATTAAGTGGTTCTGTACAAATGGACTCTCATTAAACTTTGATAAAATCCAGTATATACAGTTTCATACAGTAAATGGCATGACACCATTAATAAATTTAGACATTGAACAGAAATCTGTAGCTATGGTAAAATATTCAAAAATTTAAGGTGTTTGCATTGACGAGTGATTGAATTGGAAGAAACACATTGAAGATCTGCTGAAACGTTTCAGTTCAGCTACTTATGCTATCAGGGTCATTGCGAAAATTTGGAAATATACACCTCAGGAAATTAGCTTACTATGCATATTTTCATTCACTGCTTTCATATGAGATCACATTCTGGGGCAATTTAACATTGAGTAAAAAAGTATTCCTTGCACAAAACCGTGTAATCAGAATAATTGCTGGAGCCCACCCAAGATCATCCTGCCGACACTTATTTAGGGATCTTCACTGTAGCTTCACAATATACATATATATTTACTCATGAAATTTGTTATTCACAATCCGACCCAATTCAAAATAGCATTGTGCATAGCTACAACACTAGGAGATAGGGTGATATTCACTATTCAAGGGTAAACCTAACTTTGGCTCAGAAAGAGGTGAATTATCCTGCCACAAAAGTCTTCGGTCACTTACCAAGTAGCATCAAAAGTCTGACAGAGAGCCAACGTCTGTTTAAAAAGAAATTAAAGGAATTTCTGAATGGCCACTCCTTCTACACTTTATATGAATTTTTAGATAGAACTTAAAATTTAAAAAAATTAAAAATAAAAAACAATAAAAAATGAAAATAAAAAATTCTTAAAATATTGATTGACATGTGTAGACAACATTTACTAAACGAAATTTCATATATACGATCTATAGGAAAAGTGTTAATCTAATATAATCTTTAATCCACCGTCGACCTTTGGCGAATTATAAGTGATTATGTGAATCAGTAACACTATCATTTTATGTTAATTTACCATATTCAGAAGAGGAATTTTTGCAATACTTCACTGGAATTTTAACTTCCACTTCACATCGGTAAATGAATTGAGAATGAACAGCCGCGCGGGAATGGCTGTTAGTGTTTGTTGTCCTTAGGATAGTTCAAGTACAAGGGTCAGTCAATAAATAAATCGCAAACTGAGGTAGACATGCCAGTCTATTGCTTAATTTTCAGCTGACTCCACCTGTAAATTTAAACACTCGCCTCATAGTTCGAGAAGGCCTTAATAGCCTGGAGCGTGGAACTTTTGTGGCGGCGTTTACATCCTGTAAGTGAGGCTCTTGAGCTGTAACGTTCTTTGGTTTCTTAAACCGCTGCCACCCACAAGACGGATGTATCGTGGTGGTAGAGACATACCCCTACACAGCGCGCAGTACTGGCGTGTCTACAACAGTTAGAGACTTATTTACTGGCTCATCCCCGAACTTTGTAAGCCTGAGGGTTGATTAGTTTGCTCTGTAGATTTAAAAACATCAGATTTTTTTTAAGGAATCAAAATATGTCCCCCAGTTAACGGCAATACGGTTTAACTGTTGTACAATTATGTATCTCGTTACGAAATTACTGTTATCTAATAGTTGAACGAACCAGTTAAGAAAATTTAACTTCAAAGCATTAAGTATAAAATGAATAAAATTTTATACAGCTGAATCTCTCTTCAGGTGTTTGACACGCTTTCCAGCGCGAGTATTGTTTTATGAGACTTTAACTTTTCCCGGCGTAATGAATGTTCAAACAACTTACGGGTATGCTGCCGGGTGACGTCGTCGACAACCGCCGATATTTCGGCAGGAGAACACCCTGCCATTCTCAAGGCACAACTGCACTTAAGGAAATAATGTGCAAGCGTATTTAATATCTCGGTTTGCAAAGGTTAAACAAGGAAGATAACACACACAGTACAAGTCACAGCAGAGTCAACACAACCAAAGATGACCAAACATCAAAAATATCGATAGTGACTGTTAAACAACAGGTGAGGCAGCATTAAAAAACAGAGGGATAAAATTAATGCTGCCTCATCTGTTGATTAACAGTCACTATCGATATTTTTCATGTTTGGTCATCTTTGGTTGTGTTGACTCTGCTGTGAGTTGTACTGTGTGTTTTATCTTCCTTGTTTACCCTTTGCAAACCAAGGTATTAAATACGCTTGCACATTGCTTCCTTAAGTGCAGTTGTGCCTTGAGAATGGCAGGGTGTCCTCCTGCCGAAATATCGGCGGCTGTCGACGACGTCACCCAGCAGCATAACCGTAAGTTAATGTTTTATTTAATATTCATAGAATATATGACTTCAACTGCGATTAGGCAAAGCCGAAAATGTGTACCCAGCCGGGATTCGAACCCGGGTCTCCTGCTTTCAAGGCAGTTGCGCTGACCCCTACACCACTGGGGACACAGTGATCACCGCACCTGCAAGGACTACCCATGCACGCCTCCCGACAGATACAAATTCCCAGCTTCGCCCTGCCCATAGTACTCAAACTCGTAGTTTAACTAATTCCCGTAACAGTAAGGGCTTCAAACTTCCCCAGCCCTCCCCACTAACGATAGGATCATTGCCCGTCACCGGCATATATATATATATATATATATATATAGTACTCAAACTCGTAGTTTAACTAATTCCCGTAAGAGTAAGGGCTTCAAACTTCCCCAGCCCTCCCCACTAACGATAGGATCATTGCCCGTCACCGGCATATATATATCCCCACTAACGATAGGATCATTGCCCGTCACCGGCATATATATATATATATATATATATATATATATATATATATATATATATATATATATTATGCCGGTGACGGGCAATGATCCTATCGTTAGTGGGGAGGGCTGGGGAAGTTTGAAGCCCTTACTCTTACGGGAATTAGTTAAACTACGAGTTTGAGTACTATGGGCAGGGCGAAGCTGGGAATTTGTATCTGTCGGGAGGCGTGCATGGGTAGTCCTTGCAGGTGCGGTGATCACTGTGTCCCCAGTGGTGTAGGGGTCAGCGCAACTGCCTAGAAAGCAGGAGACCCGGGTTCGAATCCCGGCTGGGTACACATTTTCGGCTTTGCCTAATCGCAGTTGAAGTCATATATTCTATGAATATTAAATAATAACAGCTGCAGGATCGGAATGTGACGTCTGTTCTTTCCGAACAGACGCCACATGTATATATATATTAATGTTTTATGTTTGTTATATATCCGCTGCCGCGTTGTGTACATCGCTTTGACGAAATAGACCCGCGTTTGTATTATGTACGTAAAACCATACATGTTTTCGATATTTCACTGTGGGATTGCTGTTAAATTTATGGCGAGACACTTTATGTAATCCCATTGTATAGGTATGGTATAGATAAACGCATCAAGTACAATAAGCAATCACAAAGCGTAGCCCAGTTTCCCACCCACATAAGCATGTGGTGAAACTGGGCCAATCTTTGTGGTAGCTTATTGAACGAGGTATGTCCACAAAGTAAGTTCCGCTTGGATATACAAAACAAACGTGTAGAGATACATAAAAAATATTTATTGTACAAAAATAGAAAAAAACCGTTAAACTACTTTTCTACATCTTATTCGAAATTTTATAGGCACTTGTCATAGCGTGGCACAAGTATTTGTGTGCCTTCTTCGTAGAACGTTGCCCCCTGCGTATTCAAACATGTGGTAACTTACTCTTTCAGCTCATCATCATCGTTGAAGACCACTAGGAACATAAAAATTCAAATGTTTATAAATCTATCGGACTCAACTGCTTGGTCATTATTCCGTAGCTTACAAACTACTTAAACTAAGTTAAACTAATGTAAGACAACATAAATATCCATGCCCGAGGGGGATTCGAACCCCTGACGGTGAACGGCCGCGCGAATCGCAGAACGGGGCCCCAGTGCGCACGGCTAATTCGCCGCGGCACCAAGAACAAAATATTTTAGATGTAAGAAGAGATAAAAGTCGCTAGGAGCGAGGTCCGGGTTGTACGGAGGATGATCAAACACGTCCCAGTGAGAGTCTCGTAAGAGTTGTTTGGTCACATTAGCCGTGGCATTTCGCGCATTATCGTGGAAAAAACACCTTTTGATAGTAACCTCGGCGCTTTTAATGTATTGCGCGGAGGAATTTCATAATGGTCATGCAATAACAATGTGAATTGATTGGCCTCGTGGTTAGAAATCAAGCAGCAAAATGTCTTTTTTTGCCAAAAAAATAAATAAATTAAATAAAATGAAATAATTTAAAAAAAAGCGGTACACTAATTGCCGCTTTTTCAGGGGTGCCGTACGATACCCAAGATTCATCCCGCGTGACTAACCGAGGGAAAAAAAAAAAAAAAAAAAAAAAAAAAAAAAAAAAAAAAAAAAAAAAAAACATCGCCTTCTTCATCGTAGCGTGACAAAAACTGATGCTTTCTGCCCATCCGATTTTTTATCATCTATTTTTATTTACTTATTTATTTTCTAAATTAGTGATTGTGAGATATGCGGAACTACCATAACAAGGGCAATAAGTGTAAACTTACGGTTGTGCTTGATCTTCTCTTGATCTGTGTGAACCAGTTCATCAGTAACCACAGACGGGCGTCCACTTCGTTCTTCATCGTGCACTTGATCACGTCCTTCATTGAACAGTCTGACCCACTTCTAACCATTGAATCACTCATAGCATTTTGTTCGTAAACCTTGCACATTTGCCGATGAGTTTCGTTTGGTTTAACTTTCTTTACATTTAGAAAACGAATTACAGAACTGATTTCACACGCGGCGACATTTTCAATTACGGCTGACAAGCGCCGGCCGCGGTGGCCGAGGGGACTGAGGCGCTCCAGTCACGGTCTGCACGGCCACTACGGTCGGGGGTTCGAATCCCCCCTCGGGCATGGATGTATGTGCCGTCCTTAGTCTTAGTTAGTTCATAAGGAGTTTGTAAGTTTGGGGACTGATGACCTCGTAGTTAAGTCCCATAAGCTCTACAAACATTTAAACATTTTGATTCGGCTGACATTATAAGGATGCACTAAAAAGCGCACGTCGGCAGCAGCGATCTGAAAGTCACGGCCGCGGTGGAGTAGCCGAGCGGTCTAAGGCATCTCGCTGCGGAGTGCGCGGTTGCTCGCCGTGGAGGTTCGAGTCCTCCCAGGGGCATGGATGTCTGTGTTTGTCCTTAGGTTAGTTTACCTAGGTTTAAGTAGTTTGTAAGCTACGGATTGATGACCACGCAGTTTGGTCCGATAGATTTACAAACATTTGAACATTTTTTTTTTTTTTTTTTTCTTTTTTTTTTTTTTTTTTTTTTTAAATCACGTACATGCGCGTATGCTCGGAACTGAGATCGTAACGCTGCCGCGGAGAGAAATAGAAATGGAACTTACTTTCAGGACGACCCTCCTATATTTTGCCTTTAGCTCTATAACGGTGTTATGTACAGTGTCTCTCTGTAAAATTAACAGCACTCGCATGGTACATGTCTGAAAACATTAACGACAAAAAAAAGGACGATTTCGTCAAAGAGAAGTACACAATGTGGCAGCGAAGTCATAACACACTTGAAACGATGCTCCAGCAGGAGACAATGTCTACCATTTGAAAATAGATTGATGTACTAAAAAAATCTAAAATCTGTCATGGTTTGAGTAAATAAACATCTGAAACCACACTTGACACTGTTTGCTATAGTTAATTGCAAACATCTTAATTCACAGCCACGTTTCTGAGAAAGTCAGTTTTTGACATGATAGTGTATCAAAAAAATGTTCAAATGTTTGTATAGTCTATGGGACTTAACTACAGGGTCATCAGTCCCTAAACTTACAAACTACTTATGAACTACTTACGAACTAGGACGGCACAAATATCCATGCCCGAGGGGGGGATTCGAACCCCTGACCGTAGTGGCCGTGCAGACCGTGACTGGAGCGCCTCAGTCTCCTCGGCCACCGCGGCCGGCAATAGTGTATCACTACAAAAGAAGTTTACTTCAGGAAACTGCATCAGAAGAATCACAAAAGTTATCATGATATCAAAGTACTTTGGTAAAACCGTACATTGCTTTCACCTATAGCGTAACTACATACCCGCACTTCATACTATCTTATTAATTCTAACTGGACTGTGTATTGCAGGATCCGCCACTAGATGTCGCTATAGACGGACCCGCTAGTATAAAAGGTAGTGGAGAGAATAAGATTTGTCAGTGGGGAAGTAGAATGATCAGAATGAGACGGACAGGAGGGCTGAGTGTTGACCCCACAAGGGGAAAACCCCATCGCACCCGCACCTGATTCAGGGGTGAGATTAGTCAGTGGACAGCCCTCCAAAAACTGAACACTGATCAAGCACGAAATCAGGAAGTAAAGTGCACGGCACTGTGAAAAACTAATGAATGGCCCAAATAAGAAGTGTACAACATAGAGAACACTGCTATAATTCTGTCGTGGTTATGAGGTCATGGGTTGTACTGTGATGAAGGAATAAACAGCTGCTACTGCTCTTCATCACTTCTGTTTCCCAGGACATCTATGACGAAGATATTAACTTTTTGTGTGTAATTATTTTATCACGAAATACTTAAAACGTTTTAATTCTTTTATTGTGTTTGTTTCGTGTACGATCGAGGTGCTGTAGTTCAGAGGAATAGCTTCTTCGCAGCCGAAGCTTGAACTAAATTTTACTGGCCAACAATTATTCCGTGCCGAAGACTACGAGGCGACGAAGAATGCTGCGCCTTGCTCAGTGATCTCTGTACTACCTGGATTTTGAACAGCATATTTCTGTGCGTGCCAAAGATGTTCATATTCTGTTTCTTGACTAATTATAACGTGGCTGCTATGAAATATTACAAGAAAACGAGAAGAAAATATGTTTCGATTGCGTACTCACGCGAGTCTGTTATTTCGCATATTGGCGCAAATTTCAAATCAAGAAGTTATCTGGCTATTATTTATCACATACTAACTGATGGAAATTCGTTTGACTAATTACAACATGGCGGACAACGCAAATTCGCGTGCAAAACATATGAATGTCTACGCATGCTATAGTTCAGTGCTCAGACACAAGAGTTAATTTGTAGTTTATATTTATGAATGAGAGAAGATCAGTTTTTTCTTCAGAGAGATGTAACTGACATTATATAACTGATAAACATCTTTCAAGTATTAACTGAATTGTTTCTGATACATAACGAGAAGAATAATCGATTATGTGTTTTGACAATCGATAAAACAAACAAATAAAATTTCAAGAAGCAGATGTCCACATTTTTAAAGGATTTAAATGACTGTAGGACAATTCATTTCTTTTATATCGAGAATTAATGCTTCCTACAAGGACCTTTAAGTATTAATATGAGGAATTTAATTGGATGTTAGTTGTGATGCGGGTATAGAAGTTGAAGTTTGACGTACTATATGGAATCAATCACTAGGCAACTGTCTAACTGATAGAAATAGAATTTCCCTTCATGAATGTAACTCTGTTAGTTGAAATGCTATTTGCCTGCATCCCACGACACGGGTTGCTGAGGAACGCGAGAATGTATTTTCAAACGTCCTTCATGCACGATTTCTTTTTTAACAAAATTATCAATTATCAATTCTTCGGCCACCGCTATGTAGGTTATAAAACAGACATATTAACGTAATAATCACAATGTTCTCTAACAGTACTATAAACAAACAAGCAATCTAATAACGTATTTCCCGTCAACGTACATTCTCCATATATCAGCAGCATTTCTACCATATCTTCATGTGTGTACATAATACAGTATAAGTTCCACAAAACAACGTTTATTCACAATGGGTACTACCTCCGTGCCGTCACTAGATTACTCTGATGCACGACTACACTGGCAAGCGTGTACTGCACATCAAAGCAACAACAAATGGGATGCTCGGAGGGTGGTGGAGTACAGGAGTTTGCATGGGTCGCAAATCACAAACAAGGCGAAGTGGTAACTGTGGCTGTAGTGGGAACTACGTTGGACACGTGTCTAGGCAGAGCTAGGCCCTGGATGAACAAGTGCGCGAAAGGCACAATGGGTCATTTAATGCATTCGATAAACCTTATTTTTGGTGTGCAGGATAAATAAGACAACCTGACTGGTGTATACCGATCGGCACTGGTTCATATTGTGTACGTAGACACATAAAACGTGCAAGAGGGAAACCATTATGTGCTTATGAGAGTTGATGGCAGCATGCCATATTATTCGTTTCGGACCTCTTGATAAGTATGGAAGCGCGATTACGCATGTCAATCACATCGCAATTACGGGCAGCATGGGGTTCACGCCTGAGCCTCAGGACGTGCGCTAGCAGCGCATTTCCGGTTTTTTAAGCGTCAACGTCGCGTCGCAATATCTCGAGATGTAATTGGAATATTGTGATGCAATAAACGCCATTTTTTATGTGATTTGTCATACTATGGATTGCTGAAGAAAAAATATATGGTGTCCATTTACAAAAAACATAAGTTTGTGTTAAAAACACATTTGCTTTCGTTTTAGAATGTTTCCAAATATGTACATTCATGGGCACCAGCCGTACATTGATACCGGTGAAAGTCGTTTTCCAATATCTGTTATTGTTCCAGAGATATTTTGGGTGGACAAGATATTGGGACACCCTGAATATTTTTGCGCCAAGATAAAATTTCATTCAGGGTAGGGTTAAGTTTCTCGTTTAATGTCTCTGTCAACAAATGACTCAAAACCTCCAAAGGAAGCGTTCTCTCAGTTCACAACAGCTAATGTAAACCAACCAGCACCGGTAGTAGGAGATGGCATATCCAGATTGAAGTTAATTTACAGCCACGGGAGCAAAGTGTCGTATTCAACAGCACTTGTCGCCTCTCTCTCTGTCTCTCTCTCTTTTTATGCTAAGAACAACACACTTACCCATGCCCAAGGGAGGACACGAACCTCCGGTGGGTAACAGCCGTGCAATTAGCAACAAGTCGCCTTAGAGCGCACTGCTATTCCCGAGTGGTGTCCGAAATTACAGGACATGTCCATATTCGCTTATACATGTGCAGGGAAACATGCAGAAAATTTCAATAGCGTTAAAATATATGTTTCACAACATGTAGATACCATCCAACAAATATTAAGACACAACAAGATTAACTACATGAAATTAAATCAATAATGCACACTGGTTATTTCCTTTTAAAACTTAAACCATTCTGTTATTATTACTCTTTACATCAAATACCATGTTACTTGAGAATATTAATTCTCGATTTGAATTTGAGAAATTGACTGAGAAATTCGTGACGTTTTTCATACTAATATTCCTTCGTTTCTTCCAGTCCTTTCCGCTGCTTCTATGGGAGAGTAAGGCGGACAGCCGACTTTGGTTTATTGGGAGAATTTTGGGAAGATGTACTTCATCTGTAAAGGAGACCGCGTATAAAACTCTTGTACGACCACGTCTAGAGTATTGCTCAAGTTTTTGGGACCCGCAGCAGATCAGTTTAAAGGAAGACATAGAGGCGGTTCAGAGACGAGCAGCTAGATTTGTTACCGGTAGGTTCGACCAAAGCGCGAGTGTCACGGAAATGCTCCGGCAACTCAATTGGGGATCGCTGGAAAAAAGACGACGTTCTTTTCGTGAATTTCTGTTGAGGAAATTTAGAGGGCTGTAATTTGAAGCTGAGTGTTGTACGATCTTGCTGTCGCCTACTTACATTTCGCGTAGTGATCACAAAGACAAGATAAGAGAAATTAGGGATCGTACGGAGGCATATAGGTATTCTTTTTTCCTCGTTCTATTTGGGAGTGGAATAGGAAAGGAAATGCCTAGTAGTGGTACAGTGTACCCTCCACCAGGCACCTTAGGGTGGATTGCGGAGTATGTATGTAGATGTAGAAGTAGATGGGAGCTGGAAGGCACAGAGCTTACACCACAACATAGAGACAAAAAGCAGCGAACACACATAACAATGACTGGATGGGCTGTTCATAATTTGTGAAAAAGCAAAAAATAAAAATATTGAGTATTAGGGACAACTGAAGATGAATCTCTCACATTGCCGTCTTTGGCCGTGAATAGATAACCAAGCCAGTTTCGCTTTGGCCAGTTTCACAATGTTGCACATCTTTAGCTTTGACCGTTCACCGTTCCAATTTTGTTTCTCTTTTCACGGTTCCGTACACCTTTCTAATTTTGTGCTCGACCAGCGGGTCATTCACTGTATCAACTAACCACAAAATCTTTGCGGTTTACAATGAGGAGCATACCCTGAATGTAACAAAGCCACCAGAGACATTTAAACTCTGTTACAGAAGACCAAGTCGAAATCTACGAGGGCTGGTACTTAAGTAGTGATAGCTGCAACACTGCTGCAGTGACACTATGCAATGGAATCTACTATTGTCGCTGAGATCACACGTTGTTGACATACATACCTTACGTCCGAGTAAATGGACTCGCTCGTCCCACGACACCGGCGTGCGCACAATCGAGGGAAACACAGTCACTTGTGAGCGAGCGGTCTAACGTAACAGATTACATACAGCCACGCAGACCGTCAAAGCACAGTATTATTGTTCGTTTTCGGAGCATCACCTGCGACCAGCTTTGCAAACGAAGCGGCAACACTTTCTGCGGAACCCACCCATCATTTTGCACGACAATACTCGGGTGCATACAGCGCAAGCTGTGTCTGTCTCTTCGATCGATGGGACTGGGAAGTACTGTACCATCCACCATACTTCCTGGAATTTTATCCTTGTGACTTTGATTTGATTCCGAAAATGAAGGAACCACTTCATGGCATTCGTTTCAGAACTGTTCCAGAGATTCGACAGGCAGTAAGCCGCTCCATTCGCACCATCAACAGAATAGGCTCTGCTAACGGTAAAGTACGCTTTTCACATCGCTGGCAACGGGTTCTACACGATACTGGAGACTACTACGAAGGACAGTAACAGATACAAACTTATGACGTTTTTGTTTCGGTTGTGAATCAACAATTACTACTATTTAATTTCAACCCCATATAATGTGGTCGTGAAGTGCAAAAGGTGAAACAGCAACCGCAGACATCAGATAGAACTCATGTAGCGACGAACAGGGACCATGGCCAGTCCAGCTAGCACTGACTGTGCCAAGGGGTCAGAAGGAATGTGGTACACTGGTGGAGAAACTCCATTTATGCAATACATCTCTGTAGCGAAGGGTCCTACAAGTATCGACCAACTTTCAGTACCGATCATCGGTAGTTTTCACTTCTTAGTAATAGGCGGTAGAACATTTAATGGGTGAGCTCAAACACGACATGATCCCACTTGTGAGACATAGGACATTTTGTTATGGATTCACTTGCTTTGAATTGTGAGTGTGTAATGTTGTTTGTGATAAAGGTTTGCATAAGAAGTTAGTTTTAAGATAGTGGTACCCCTTTATGAGCTGTTTTCCTTCAGGATACTGCAGTTGTAGAAAACTTTGAAGACATCGCATATTAAACAGTATGCAATTGCTATCGTTTCATTGCGTAATCGCTGCATTGTAGAAGAAATTAAATTTCAGGGAGAAGAAATAATAACTTTGTGGTTTGCCGATTACATAGTAATTCTGTCAGACACCGCAAAGGATCTGGAAGAGCATTTGAATGAAATTGACAGTGTTTTGAAAGGAGGATGTAAGATGAACATTAACCAGATTAAAACAAGGATAATGGAATGTAGCGTCAGAAAATCAGGAGATGCTGAACGAATTAGGTTAGGTAAGGAGGCAATAAAAGTAGTAGATGAGTTTTGTTATTTGGGTAGCAAAATAACCTTTGATGGCCGAAGTAAAGAAAATATAAAATGCAGAACGGCTATGGAAAGAAAACCGTTTCTGAAGAAGCGAAACTTGTTAATATCCAATATTAATTTAAATGTTAGTAAGTCCTCTCTGAAAGCATTTGTCTGGAGTGTAGCATTGTATGGTACTGAAACGTGGACAATAAGGATTTTAGACAAATGACAGAAGCTTTTGAAATGTGGTGCCGCTGACGAATAATGAAAATTAGATGGCTATATCACTTAACTAATGAGGAGTTGCTAAACCGAATTTGGGAGAAAAGGATTTTCTGGCATATGCTAAGAGAAGGGATATATTGTTGGGACACATTCTGAGACTTCAAGGAATCGTCTACTTAGCATAAGAAGAAAGTGTGTGGGGTAAAAATCGTAGAGGGAGACCGAGGGATAAATACAGTATGCAGATTCAAAAGGACGTAGGTTGCCATTCGTCTTCTCAGATGTGGAGGCTCGCACAGGCCAGGCTAACGTGGAGAGCTGCATCAAACCAGTCTGCGGACTGCAGACCACAACAACAATAATCACTGTATAGTACAATCTGGCTAGTTGTCTTCCAGCAAACCGTCAAGGGAAATATAAAAGTAATAAACATACTTCACCGCGTGGGGATGAACGTGCGGTCTTAGCAGCTGTTTCACGGTTTGCGTGGCTGCTCACACCGGAGGTTAGAGTCCTCCCTCGCTCCTGTGTGTGTTTTATCTATAGCATAAGTTATTTTAAATACAATTCCGCGGCAGTTATCACTTTCAATAAAATTCTTCCGGGTATGACACCGCGTCGTCATTTTATAAACTGTACGGACGTTTCGGCCACTGTTAAAGGCAGCCTTCATCAGGGTCTGTGTCTGACTGCTGAATGTACTTTTTTTTTTCTTTATTGTAGTTTCAACTCCCCTAAAATAAAGGGGCGGGCCGGCAGCGCTCACTGGCGCTCTTGAGCCTACAGAAGTAAAATTTGACAGCGGAGAAATATAAAAACGAAAAGGAGATAAAATTTTGGAGATAACACATACATAAAACGGAGATTTAAAATGGAGATAAAACAAAGTATATAAAATGGAGGAAAACGGCGGTGACATAAAACATTTGGAGTGGTGAAAGTGGTGAATAAAAACAGTCAGTGGCGCACACACAATTAAAATGAGCATAGGGCGGCGGCTATGGTGAGACCGTCCGCTATTGTGGAGTCAAAACCAAAAAACACAACACACACTCGGATAAACTGAATGTACGATCGCTTGGGGTTTATATATCAGCGGATGAGGGAGAGGAAGGTGGAAGTTAGTTATCCTTTATTGGTGGTTATATTATTGCACGCCATTGGTGGAAAGAGGAGTTTTAACGACTTGTTTTTCATATGATTGGAGGTTGCATTCTTCTCCCTTATTGGTCAAAATGGACGTTTTGATTGGCTTTAGCATTAGAAGTTGCTATTGGCGGAATGGACTTCAGAGAACGGACAGCGGTTGTGGCGTGCCGCTGTTGACTTGTCGCCTGGCGCAGACGGCGGCGGGCCGGTGCTCTGCGTGTGCGCGGCCGCTGTGGTCTCTGGGGCAGTCTGCGCAAGTCATACCGCGCGCGGTGCCGTTACGTAGTGTTGCAACTGCTGGCAGCCAAGACGCCGACAGCCTGTAGCCATTCTCCCAATTCATATTGGCGCGACGCTTGGCTATTTCTATAGCCTCTCTAATCTTCCTCCTCGTTGAGAATGGTTGTTTTGCCAGCACGCGGGCCTCACCGAAAGATTACTGTTTTCCGCACTGATTGTGGTGCTCAGAAACCGCTGACTTTGTGTGCTTTCCAAGCCGTATGTACCTTTCATGTTCAGAAAGTCTCGTGCAGATTGCTCGTCCGGTCTCTCCTATGTACAACCAGCCCACACTCGCAGCTTATTTCATAAACGCCGGCATTATTCAGTTTATTAACTGCGTCCTTAGTTGAACCTAGGAAATCCTTAAACTTATTGGTATTGCGGAAGACTGGCTTGATGCCTGCCCGTCGAAGAACCTTGCCCACACGTTCAGTGACGCCCTGCACGTAAGGTAATGGGGCGACGCTTTGCGCTTCCTGCTGTTCCCATCTATTGTTTTCATTAAGTTCGTTAAGTGGCCTATGACCTAAGCATTTGAGTTTCTACGTTACAGAAGGTTTGAACTTTGAATAATAACGCTTCTCTTCACATTTCAGAGTGAAATGTAGGAAAAAAAGGGAAAACTCCCAAAAAGGAGAGTAACGGGCAAAAAAAGAGATGAGTCTTAGCTGAGTCGGAGAACGTTCCCCTAGCTGCTCAACAGCGGATGCGGAACAATATGGCGGTGCACCACCTTATTTCAGTGTGGATGTCCACAACCGTCTCACTGCTGTATTTTCTGGTCGCTGGATTGGAACGGGAGTTCCCTTTCGTGACCTGGGACGTCACCTGACCTGAATCCGTCTCATTATTTCCTATAGAGATAACTAAAGTCACTTGCGTAAGAGACACTAGTGAATGTAATTGGTTGCCAGAATTGTAGTTGCTAGTTATTTGATTCGTAACACACCAGAGATATTTGTCCGTGTGCATCAGAACCTTGTTCGCCTATGTTATGCTTACATACAGGTTGATGGCCGTCAGTTTCAGTACATTTTGTAAGATACAGTGCAAATGGTACGTTAATTGTGTCAGTGATGATATTTTCAGTTTCCTTTGACTAATGTAAATAAAGTTGTGCACAGTAATGTATACTCTGACCATAATTTCCATGACTGATATTTTACTGTGGAGCATCCTTTGATGGCAATACCCGTAAACTTTAGAGTAGCCGTCTGTAGTGGGTGCATTGTTGACTCGTGATTCGCCCTAATGTTTCAAATTGTAACGCTCGAAAGAGCGACCACCAATAGTGATACAAGAGTCATAGCGCCAGTGCATTGATGGGCGTACATTAGAAAAGACGCCAGGTATGTCAACCACATGTCCAGCATAGATCTCGCTTTTAATGCGACCCCATAGGAAGAAATCCACGCAGGTTAAATCAGGTGAACGGGTTGGCCAGGGAACTGGTCTACCCCGTTCTATCCATTGCTGGCCGCATACAGTGTCCAGGTCATTCCTGACGTTTGGACTGAAGTGCTCTTGGGGTTTCATCGACCTGCAACCACATTTGTCTGCGAACAGCTAGTGCAACACGGTCTACAAGTAAGAACTTCCGCAGAAGTATTTTATATGTGCGACTAAACGTCTAGTTAGAATGTAAAGCCCTACTAAGATATCGTTCACTAAGCTTACCCCAACATTAATGGAAAACCATTGGTAGGCATCTGTTTTTGAGCCGTGTGGGTTACCATGGACCCACAGGTGCGAATTGTGGATGTTAAACATACCCGATAGCATAAAGGTAACCTGACCGGTAAATAAAACTGTATTTCCGTCCTGGTCAGCGTTTGTTTTGTCGTTCCCGGCGTAGCTTTGAGAATGCGTTGACCTCTATAACAGCTATTCAGATTAATAGTACAAGTTTATTTACTGAAGAATTCACTTACTTAACTATTGAACATATGTCTTTTCTCTTCTCTTCTCTCCTCGCGGCGTCGTCTTCTGTACGATGCTAGCTGCGCACAGTCCTAGTGACTGCCTATTTCGTAGCCGAGTTCAGACGGGCTCGTCCTAACGCATGTCAGCCTAGATATAGCCGCTCGTAGAGGTCGCCCTTCTAGGTTACTCCCTTTAGGAGTGTGATTGGCTGCCGGTCGTCCGCTGCCTTCTGCACGATCGTTCTCGAGCGTCTGGCTTGCGCCGCTGACTTTACGTCACAACAAAATCATCGACAGGGAAGGTGTGATTGGCTGTAGTCTGTTATAGATACCAACGAACAAAGTTTAGACGTGGAAGATTATCTTCAAGTGTTACTACTTGCTCGCTCTGTAATTGGTACGAATGCATTCCGTCTAAATGCAAAGTCCTGAAAACACTTTGATGAAACACAACCAGCGCACTTCCTACAGCTCTCGAAAGATTATCCTCAACTGTATATAATATTCTTTCCTCCTCACCAGTAGTTTTGCGATATCTTTTAATGCCATCTCCACGCCTGAAAGAATAAAACGATCCGATCGAGCGTAACATCATATGAAGACGCTCCATGTACATACTTTGAGCAGCCGATCCATTTCCTTGTGCAGCCCCTTACATGAAATGCATGTCAGCTAGCTTTGCATTGGTGAAACGATGCATGTTGCTCGGGATCCGGTGTGGGAGGGATAGTGAATCCAGCTAGCGAAGCGCTTGTAAACAGCCAACTCTTCAGCGCTCTCTACCTGCTCAAGGCGTCATTACCGACCCCACAGTCCTATACGAAATCTACTTATTTAGGTCTCATCCACCGGCCGTTACACTTTTGACGTATATTTTATGAAGATGAAACTTGGGTGTGTGGTGACTGATGGAACTGATTGTTCCATATCGTCCATGTTTACAAGGTGACCATAGGGGAGTTTTCTGCACCATTTTGCTACAAAACAGCTGTGTCCAAGATAGAAGAGTTGGACTCTATAGTGACAAATAGTACTGTTCGTGGTTTCAGGCAAGTCACAGCAGGTGCGAAGATCCCAGGCGGCCGGCCGCGATGACTCAGCGCGCCCGGTCAGAGGGCTAAATGCTCCCTACAATAAACAAGCTGAGCCAAAGAACATGTAGAACCAAAACGAACGAACAGGATCAGCGTCCGCAAGGGCAAGAACTACCCATAAAGCAAAAAAAAAAAAAAAAAAAAAAAAAAAAAAAAAAAAAAAAAAAAAAATAAATAAATAAATAAATAAAAAAAAAATAAAAGGGACTAAGGCGCTCCAGTCACGGTCTGCACGGCCACTACGGTCGGGGGTTTGAATCCCCCCTCGGGCGTGGATATTTGTGCCGTCCTAGTTCGTAAGTAGTTCATAAGTAGTTTGTAAGTTTAGGGATTGATGGCTCCGTAGTTAAGTCCCATAGACTATACAAACATTTGAACATTTTTTGATCCCAGGCACTATCCCGTAACTTCCGTGTCCGCAGACAGAACAGGCCATTGACCGCGCGAGTAGGCAGGGCGGATTTTGTGCGTCAACGACCTCCACCTCGCCTGGCATTAAGGAGACATTTGAAAAGCTGTTTGTTCCAGATATGTTAGTGCCTCTCTGATACGCCCGCTAGAAGCACTTTCCAAATCGCACGGCGTTTTTGCTGTGGAGGACGTGCCGAGACTGCCGTTGTCCAGTGTCAGAGTTCTTCTATAAGAACGGAAACTTGTTCGCTGCAGGCAACAAAGGTATTTTCTCAGTGCAGAAGTTTTATGGACGGTACTGGAAAATCTCTTACGAATTTTCTCATTGGTTTGAGACAAAATTAGTATCTGGATCGAGGAAATATTATGGTAGCAGCTGCTTTCTTTTTTTTTATGTACATGTATTTGTAATGACAAGTTTCTAACTTTTACAGAGTAAATAGAAAAAAAAAACAGCTAAGTAAAACAGGTTCAAGCTTGAAGAGCTTGCAATAAAGCAAAAAAATCGAACATCTCACTTTGCAACCTGACGCAAGGAACAGTAACTTCCTAAACGACTACGAACGTAACTGAAAAAAAGTACGTAATCCCATGGTGGCCACCGAGACCTCCGCTATGACGGAAACACCGCTCGTTGTATTCGGCTTCCCAGGAGTGAGTGGCTTCAGGACATGTAACAGCATAACAACAAGCACATTAAACTATGTAAAGTACAAAGAATGTTTAGATAAAATAACGAACAGAAAATTTGTAAGAAAAGATTATATTAAACAAGCATTAATACTAATACTTTATTGACCCAAGATAGCACTACGCAAAAACTGTTCGTGGCTTTCAGCCCCAACTTTTGTGAATAAATCACGAAAGGTTCTTAAGCTGAGGGCTAAAAGATTGCTCACTATAATCTCACTGGCGCCCTTTGGTTTAGGAAACCAGCTACCAAATACATTTAAAATGAAGGAAGAAAGGTGCCAACAAACTAGCTATAACGGAGGTATTGATACGGACGATTAGCATAAGCCATTACAGCGGTTATCTCTAAGTTTCTAGTGCCAGTAGCTCACTCGAAAACAACCACTGACAGCCACTGAATGAAACAGATCAGAGATTGCTTCTGCAACACATCCATAGTGTTCAGAACACCTTCCTGAACTCAATAAAGGTCACATGAATTGTGCCTCCACACACAAGTGCTTAGACGCAGAGAACTCACTAGACTGTGCTTAACCATTGTGACTGCTTAAGCAGTCACAACTAATTGGCACTCGTGTACAATGAAGGTTACTGCTCCGAAATGCATTCCTTAATAAGACCCTTATGTCGGTTAGCCAGCCGCGGTGACCGAGGAGACTGAGGCGCTTCAGTCATGGTCAGCACGGCCACTACGGTCGGGGGTCGAATCCCCCCTCCCCCCCGGGCATGGATATTTGTGCCGTCCTTAGAGTTAGCTAGTTCATAAGTAGTTTGTAAGTTTAGGGACTGATGACCCCGTAGTTAAGTCCCATAAGCTATACAAACATTTGAACATTTTTATGTCGGTTACTGCCGACACCATGAGCTCCAGAACCCAGGAAAACCACCAGAGTCAAGTATGTCCGAATACATGGAGACAGGCAGGAAGTGACTGTGACTCAAAACCCGCAAGTGCAGTGACTATCGCTCTCTGACAGCCGCACCATGCTTCCACAACAAGCAGGCGGCAGAATATCAGTGACCGAAGACCTCAAAAAATTTTCAAATGTTTGTATAGCTTAAGGGACTTAACTACGGGGTCATCAGTCCCTAAACTTACAAACTACTTATGAACTACGGCACAAATATCCATGCCCGAGGGGGGATTCGAACCCCCGACCGTAGTGACCGTGCAGACTGTGACTGAAGCGCCTCAGTCCTCTCGGCCACCGCGGCCGGCACCAAAGACCTCACAAAACCAAAGATAAAACTACTCCAGACAAATTGAGATATCGAACCCACGGTTCTGGAGGAATATATACTTCGACGTGGACAGATGGACACATAAAAAGTGATTCATCATCTTGGTTCCAAAATCTCCTGAACTGTTCAAATGTTTGTGAAGCTTAAGGGACTTAATTGCGGGGTCATCATTCCCTAAACTTACAATATACTTATGAACTACCTTATACTAAAGACGACACATACATCCATGCCCGTGGGGGGGATTCGAACTCCCGACTGGGAACGGCCTCGCGCATCGGAGAATAGCGCCTCAATGCGCTCGGCTGCTCCTTCGCGGCTCTCCTGAACTCTCACGTTGAATGCCTATAGTGTTATTACTGTTTGTATCCGTGGATTGTCACGTTTGTGTGTATGTCATAGCTGATAATACTCAACTTGAGAAGCTTACTCTGTCGGCGGTTGCAGGAGTTGCGGCAATGTTTGTTAGAACACTTCACGTGAAGAAGAAATAGAAGTTGGATGTGTCCTTGGTTGAGAGAAAGAGACGAAGAATAAGATGTGTACTGCATGTAGATAATGACGTTACTCATACCAGAGGACCTTAATGAATTCAAAGTTACTTTCGTTCGTCCAAGGACAAAAACACGGCGATGAGAGAGAGAGAGACTGGCTAGATCGAGAGAGAGAGAATGTGAGTATTTCGCCAAGCTGAAGTACGAAATACTTTTTACACTTGAATTACATTTTCAGCTTTGTTAAAGTTATGCGTCAGTTACTTCCCGTAATTGTTATTTTTTGCAGGTCCGCTGTAACATCGCGGTTTCCAACCTTTGCAGAAAGAATTTCTTTACCGACTCTTACAAATATTGCTGTTGAAGTCTGCTCAGCAATTTCAATTCCGATCCTTATATTTTCCACAGTTGCCACTCAACCAGTACAAAGATGCAAACAATAACACATAATGAGCAGTGGGACTGCGATGGATTGCGTAAGACAGCAGGAGAGTTCCAGGCATAACACCTGCAACGAAGCACACTTCTCGTGTTGACTGAACTTCTGGCATGCCTACAAGGTATATTACCAAGTTTGATGGTATCGGCATTGTTACTTTGTGTTAGGAGCGACGTGTCGGGGTCATGTTCGGCCTGCCTTCTTCTGCCCATCTCTTTAGCTGCCGCCACTTCGGTGACTTACGTGTCGATGATACGATTATGAGAACGACGCAATACCCGGCCCCCAAGCGGAGAAAATCTGCAACCCGACCGGGAATCGAACCCTTGCCCCATGCGTGGCAATCTACCACGCAGTCCGCTAGACTATGGAAGCGGACAGCTGTCGGAATGAAACAAAGCGATGTTGTTCGGACTTGGGAGGTGCAGAGATAACAGCAACTGTCGGGGCCTCTCCGGCTGCCCAGCGGCTACCTAGGCAGTTGATGACCGCTACTTAAGCCCAGTTTACACGATGATCGCGCTAGTAATGAACAGATCACGTTGCGCGCCATCTAGCGAGGTAACCGCGGAACTACTAGCATTTCGTGAGCGCAGACGGCGTTTCGTACTAGCACAGAGTAACATATACAGAGGAGAAGCCCCCCCTAAACAACTGTCCCACACTCCCCTCATAGTTCCGTAAGATGCCAGCAGGTGTCAGGCCGTTCCCTGGCTTAGAGTGCCTCTCGCACGTCAGAGGGTAGCGTGGAGGGGAGGCTGAGGGGAGAGCTCGCGCCGCCTGCCATGAGGACACGGCTGTGTCCAGCTTGCTGGCGTTCGAGGGGAGGTGGTGGTGGGGACAGCCGCTACCTGCCGCCTGCTCTGGTCAGTTTAAAGATCTACTTCTGGCCTCAGCACCATCATGGGACATCTTACGGAACTGCTGGAAACCATCCCTCCCCGCACCCCTGAGCGTAGGACCGGACCCTTACGGAGGTTTCCCGTCTGTATGTATTTGTCTGTGGTACTAGCTAGTACGCTTTAGGACAGGTTCTAAATTTGCTAGTAGCGAAGAGGGTGCGCATACGCAGAAGTGAATTCGTTGTGTGGTTTTCATGTTTATGTGTCGAAATAGCCGCGTTCTAAATTGCTTGCTTTGTTGGAATAATATGTCTTGTATCAGTGGAGTGGAAAAGAGCATAATTGCGCTTTCGATTGAGGCATACAGGGTCGCCGCAGAAAATCCTCTCTATTGTAAAAAGGTACAATGACTTATTTATGAAGAAAATATCAGGAAATTTTAGATTCAAATGAATTTTGAACACCTTTTGTTGTTTAACTTCACATTTTTAAAAGTGTATAATTTTTTGCATCTCAGAAAGTCAGTTGCACATAATCTCGAAAGTGTGATGCTAAAAGCAAAGCAAAATTTAGTTGACTGAGGTCCCATTATGAATCGGAAATAGCAATTTCTGTGCAGACTTCAACAGCAATATTCGTAAGAGTCGGTACAGAAATTCTTTGTGCAAAGAAACCGCAATGTTATAGGGGACCTGCAAAAAATAACAATTACAGGAAGTAGCTGACGCATAACTTTAACAAAGCTGAAAATGTAATTCAAGTGTAAAAAGTATTTCGTACTTCAGCTTGGCGAAATTCTCACTCTCTCTCGATCTAGCCAATCTCTCTCTCTCTCTCTCTCTCGTCGCCAAATTTTTGTCCTTGGACGAACGAAAGTAACATGGTAAAATACTCAGCACTTAATATTCGTAAAGAAAATTCTGAATTCATTAAGGTCCACTGGTATGAGTTACTTCATTATCTACATGCAGTACACATCACATTCTTCGTCTCTTTCTCTCAACCAAGGACACATCCAATTTCTATTTCTTCTTCACGTGGATGTTGTAACAAACATTGCCACAACTCCTGCAACCGCCGACAGAGTAAGCTTCTCAAGTTGAGTAGTATCAGCTATGACATACACACAAAAGTGAACAATTCACGTATACAAACAGTAATAATCCCGTATTTTCGCACAGGCGCAGCTGTTAGTGGTAATCAGACGTGTGGACGGAAGTTTATCGTATTAACGCAACCAATCCTGTATGATTGCACGTCGTTAGTACGGAGTTAGTATGCTTGGAGCGCGGAAGCAGACAGTTATCTTTCTTGTGGACTGTCGATCGTCGCGTAAACTAGGCATTACGGATTTTATCTCGGCAGGCACAGGTCGTCGTGTTTCGACTCAAACTGTAGGCTTTGTAACAGGCTGCATGTCACGCAGCTTGTAAGTTACCTGATATGGGAAGGTATATATTTCATATTCAAACGTACCGCGAATTTGAGACCAGTGTCAAGCTAGTCAGGCATGGGTCATTTATCTTTGGTTGCAGGCTTATTTTTCGATGGCAGTACTATCGATATTGGAGACGGTGATAGTATTGTTGCCGGGAAGTACGGTTGTGATTATTGAGAGTTTAGACTTTGTTAGGCGCATGGATGAGATTGCAGAAGCGTAGGGACCGTGGTTGTGTGCAGTTGTCGTTCCGGCGGGATAGCCGAGGAGATGAGATTTTGAGACTTGAATGGTGAGCCAAGCTGTTTGTTTACGATATGGAGACGAAAAAGAATAAACGACGTTGGAGAAACGATCTTTTGAATTTTTTATAAGGTAAAGTTTTTCATGAAATAATTGGCATGTTTCTATGGCACAATTTCGAATTGTTAGGCTAAACTGATAGTAACAGTAACGGTCGGGAAAGATCTTGCTGTTAGCTTGTGGTCTCACGATTCATGTTAGGGACCCCTTTCTGTGTCAAGAAAAAAATTTATTGTAATAGTTTAGTTTTGAAATTACGTTTTTTATGAAATAGGAATTGAACTATGGTATTGTAACATTGTTTGTGTAAATCGAGTTAAATTTATTAACAGTAAAGAAATGTATATCTTTGTTTAAAAATAATTTTGTAGGCAGATTAAATATCTGAGTTATATTTTTCTCTGAAAGATTTTAAAATTGTTAGTAATTTTTATGAAGTTACATCAATTAGAAATAAATCAGATATTCCATTTTTAATAATTAGTTCGAGTTTCTTAAATAGACTACCAGTTTAACTCTTCTCACATTTTTATTAAAAGTGCCGTTGAAGTATTTTGTAGTGAGTTTTCCAGTAGTTAGTACAGCAGGAAGCAGTTTGGTGTTGCGCAGATTTATGCAGTAAGTGAAGGTGAGAAAGAATCAGTTTTTGTCAAGCTTACAGTTCAGTATGATTTACAGATTTCAGGATAGGACGATTCATACAGTGTACGGGTTAACAAGTGTTTGCACTGAGTCAGATTGCATTGATAAATATTGTATTCGTTACATTCCGTTAAAGATTGTTAGTTGTCAGAAACGAGTTAGTAGGGCCATATTTATTAACACAGTGAGTTTCAATATCAGTAATTTTCAGACAGTTAACTTTGTTACGATATTTTCATACAGAAACAATTAGCAATTTGTATCTCATTATAATAAACATTACGCAGTCAGATAGGTTTTGCAATACCTTTACATTCACATAGAATACAGTTAAACATTACGCAGTCAGATTAACATAACGTTGTACAAAGGCATTCGGCTACAAGTTCAAACACACAGCAGACCGAAATTTTGTAAGAGAGAAGGAGAAGCGATAAACTTTCGAGCTTGGCTCCCGACTTGCACAGAGAGTTCCAGCTTTGACACCTAGACACCATTTAATGCGGTACTAATGGACCAAACAGCATGTTGAATAGACTCTTCAGAATTGACATCAGGTGCTATTCACAGTTGAGACTCATCTGAGAGGTTTTTGGAGGCGGTATGCTCAGCCAGAACGTCTTATAGACATCTTCCAGCGAATGCAGCAAGGTGGTGATGCCCTGATGTTTTGGGGTTGCATCATGTGGGGCCACCGTACCCTCACGGGTGGTCGTAAAAGGCAATCAAATGGCTGTACGGAGAGGGACGACATCCTTAAGATGTGTAGTGCAACCATATCGGCAGAATTTCGATGAGGAATTCGTATTAATGGACGAAACTTCTCGCGTTCATCTTGCGTATCTTGTAAATACGTTCCTTCGATGATGACGACAACGGGAGATTAGAATGGGCAGCTTGTTCTGCAAACATGAAACTTATCAAACAAGCCTAGAATACAATGAAAAGGCCTGTTTCTGGACGAGACAACCCACCAAACGATCTGAGAGATCTGCTCCATAATCTGGACCAACAGATCAAAAATTGTTCAAATATTTGTAGAGCTTAAGGGACTTAACTACGGGTCATCAGTCTCTTAACTTACAAACTACTTATGATCTAGATTATACTAAAGACGAACCTTCGACGGGGAACGGCGTCGTGCATCGTAGCATGGCGCCTCAATGCGCCCGGCCGCTACGCCGCGGCGGACCAACAGTCCCTTGATGATCTAGTGGACAGTATGCCACGACGAATACAGGCATGTATTAGTGCAAGAGCACGTGCTACCGGATATTATGGGTACAATGCTGCAATCTGAAACACAAAATCAGAATATTTAGCTTACTGTCGTACAGCATGTCAATTTCTGTTTTCCTGAGCAACAAATGTAACTAAATTGTAGTTTTTGTACACCTTTATTTCATTTTTATGTAAAGGGTCATAAATCCCTAGAATCATTGTGACGCAACACAGTTTTTGATGTGTGTATATTGACGGCTTACCCTTCGATCGATGGAAGCAGGTGGGCTACTATGAAAAGTGAGTGCCATCTCAATTTGTGGTCTTTGCACTATATTATCAATAATCAGCAGCGTTCGATAAGATAAGCAGCGTGTACAAGTCGATGAGCCGGATAGGACACGTTTTTATTTCAGTTGGTTTTTGCCATTATGCACACAGCAGTTACATAGTTCCTGGTTCTTTCATCAAAGCAGGATAGCGTTTAATATAACTTATTTCGAATGCGTGTATTACCCTCCCCCTCCCCCCACCGCTTCCATCACAGTTCTTGCGTTCTAGTAACCATCGATGATATTTTGCATGCTCTCGCTTTGCAACCATTTTGATATTTCGCGATCGATTTTTTTTTTTTTTTTTTTTTTTTTTTTTTTTTTTTTTTTTTTTTTTGTCGATCCTTTACTTCACTGGTGTCCATGCCTGAACGCATATGAGTCCATCAAAGGTTTATATGTACATTCATTGTCAAATGTTCGTTGGTAAAAGGCTTGTGGACAATAAATCATTATTTCCTTTAATACTCAAATGATGCGTTCCTTATCTGTAACTTGTTTCTGTCACATTTTCATGGCTGAACACGGGAAATTACATACAAAAATCAAAATCAGGGCAGTCGTTATCTGTTGCTACGGTTAAGGCATTAATTTTGAATCCATATCTCGACTACTGAGAGGAGTTTCTATTACTTCGAGGGCCGATAAATTAAATTGGTACATCATAAATTGGTGCTCCGCTACACACAAAGTACCTCCCGAAACGTGTTCGATCTAGTTTAGACTGAGTTTGGTGATAACGGCGTCGAAGTGATATCTCTGTCATGTACTTGAATTCACTATATCACTGTTCTGGCTAAGGTTGTTGCTAGCCAGAAGGTTCGAGGGGAGAGGGAGGACTGGGAAGGGATGACAAAGAGTATGACGAAAGTAAGAAGTTATGGTACAGCGAATAAAGTAGGAAAGATGTTTAATGGCAAGAAAAGTAATAAAGGGAATTTTACAACTTAGTAAAAAAATAATGTTGAAACATAATTCACTCGGATTTTTTGTTAATTGTTCCAACAGTTATAGTTTCCAGAAGGAGGGGGGCGGGGAGAGAACCTTCCTCCACCTGCTCTCCTCTTAAGCGGCAAGTATGGGGTAGAAACCATTTTCAGACCGACGAGGAAGATAAAAGAATATTTAAGATCTGCAAAAGATGTACGACATCCGCTGAATACACCAGGTGTATATAAAATTCCCTGCAGCTGTGGTTCAGTCTACATTGGAACTACAAAAAGAAGTGTCAACACTCGTCTGGTCGAACATAAAAGGAATTGCCGCCTGGGGCACACGGAGAAATCGGCCGTAGCGGAACATGTATACCAAGAAGGCAACCACGAAATTAAATTTAATGAGACTAGTGTCATCTCGAAAACTTCGCACTATTGTGCGTGCACATAAAGAGAAGCAATCGAGATCTATAAATATCGCAAAAATTTTAACAGGAAAGAGGAAGATGTTAAATTAGAAAGAATGTGGACTTCTGCTTTACACGAGCGGAATGAAAATCGATTCTTCTCTATTAAGAATGTTGGCAATACCAGAGACAGCGTCGTAGCCGACGTCACGTGATGTCTTGTGGTTCCCTCTGCATCGCCTATTTATACGGCGCACTTCGCAGTTCGCCACTCTACCTCTGAAGATGTCTTCCGCAGCTGAAGAGGAAACGTTAGGGGAAAGTTTTACAAATCGACCACGGCTTATGAGCCCGGAAATTTTAAATGAAGTTTGGATGTTGTTGTTAAATTATGATAAAACATATTTACATTAACACATATGTTTACGGAAGCTGTTATCTTTCTGTAACACGCAAACCTTTTCTAAATTCGAGCCGCCATTTAACCGCCATTTAGTAAAGTCACAAAAAATAGAGATTTAAACTGACAACATAATCAAGGAGGGCGTCATCTGGCAGAGAAAGCCGTTCTTCAAACGAGGTTAGCAGCCGCTAGATGTGTGTCAGGGTCCCGAAAATTTGGACGTCGACCCACCAGTCAATCAGTTTATATTCAGTGGATTTTCAACAATTGTTGGGCAAACTTTTATTTATTCTCGATTTGGTCAATATTTCGGGGCAAATTGTCCACTATGTATCGTTGGGATAATACCAGGTGATCAAAAGGTCAGTACAAATTTGAAAACTTCGTAAATCATGGAATAATGTAGATAGAGAGGTAAAACCTGACACACATGCTTAGAAAGACATGGGGTTCGAGTAGGGAAAAATAAAAAGGTCAAAAAATGCCCGACAGATGGCGCGTGATTCTGGTTTTGTAACTGTTACCGTGACGGGTGAGAGGTACGTCGGTATGTTACAGAATCGCATCATCCCCAGCCTGACTGATAAACATCTGCTGGTACGTACGACTTTTGTGCAGGATGGCGCTCCACCCCATTTCGCTAGACGCGTGAAACATCTCTTGCGCGCGTTGTTTGGTGATGATCGTGTGCTCAGCCGCCACTTTCGACATGCTTGGCCTCCCAGGTCCCCAGACCTCAAGTCCGTGAGTTTATTGACTTTGGGGTTACCTGAAGTTGCAAGTGTATCGTGATCGACCGACATTTCTAGGGATGCTGAAAGACAACATGCGACGCCAATGCCTCACCATAACTCCGAACATGCTTTACGCCGACCGCGATGGCCGAGGGGATTGAGGCACTCCAGTCTGCTCGGTCACTACGGTCGGGGGTTCGAATCCCCCCTCGAGCATGGATATTTGTGCCGTCCGTAGGCTTAGCTAGTTCATAAGTAGTTTGTAAGTTTAGGGACTGATGACCCCGTAGTTAAGTCCCATAAGCTATACAAACATTTGAACATTTCGGGGCAAATTGTCCACTATGTATCGTTGGGATAATACCACGTGATCAAAAAGTCAGTATAAATTTGAAAACTTAATAAATCATGGAATATTGTAGATAGAGAGGTAAAATTGATATACATGCTTGGAATGACATGGAGTTCTATTAGAACCGAAAAAAAAGTTCAAAAAATCTCCGACATATGGCGCGTGATTCTGGTTTTGTAATCGCTACCGTGACGGGTGAGAGGTACGCCGATATGTTACAGAATCGCATCATCCCTAGCCTGTCTGGTAAACACCTGCTAGAACGTACGATTTTTATGCAGGATGGCGCTCCACCCTATATTGATAGACGCGTGAAAGATCTCTTGCGCACGTCGTTTGGCGATGATCGTGTGCTCAGCCGTCACTTTCGTCATGCTTGGCCTCCCAGGTCCCCAGACCTCAGTCCGTCTGATTATTGTCAGACCTGAAGTCGCAAGTGTATCGTGATCGACCGACATCTCTAGGGATGCTGGGAAACAACATCCGACGCCAACGCCTCATCATAACTCCGGACATGCTTTACAGTGCCGTTCACAACATTATTCCTCAACTACAGCTATTGTTGAGGAATCATGGTGACTATATTGAGCATTTACTGTAAAAAACATCATCTTTGCTTTATCTCAATTTGTTATGCTAATTATTGTTTTTCTGATCAGATGAAGAACTATCCGTCGGACATTTTTGAACTATTTTTTTGTTCTGATAAAACCTCATGTCATTCCAAGCAGGTGTGTCAATTTTTACCTCTCTATGTACATTATTCCGTGATTTATTAGGTTTTCAATTTTTTACTGACTTTTTGATCACCCGGTACACGAACTTCAGAACTCAACAGTGTGCATTTTCCGGAGTCTTCACGAACACATTCCTATCAGAAAGGATCCATAGTGTCGGTTCTTCTAGAGATAGCGTAGTTCTTCTTGATGTATTGTTTTAAATTTGTTTTTAAATTGCTAAAGAATTGTTTTGGCTCCATAGGAGCACCATCTGTTGAAGGTCAGAGATGTTCAGTTTGCAATATCCGGTAAGGCATTCCGCTCGAAATTCTTCGGGGCGGCCTTTAGTGAAGTATTTCAGTTTTCACAGCGTTTGTAACAAAATGCCGTGTTCATTAAACAGAAAAGGATTATAACGGTCAAGCACGCATAGTGAAGTTTTACGTGGAATGCGAACAGAAGTGAAGGTTAGAACTTTTCACACGTCCAGCAGCTATTGTCACAACAAAATGAAGCAACAAACGTGTAATCAACTGACAAATAAACCCAGCATTCGGGTTAGCGTATTGACGTTCAAAATATATATTTACCTGAAAATCTACAACATAACCATGGATACACTTGAGTAGTTTTTGTATTTACGGTGATAAAATAAACACAAACGAAACTTAATTGAGCCTGAAGTGCTTTTAAGTATTGTGATAGAGATTCCAAACTAATCCTCTGATGTCTCGTAAATAGGAAACTTACATCGGAGTGTATTTTAGTTGTATTTGTATTTTTACTGTGCGAATTTTTCTGTAATTAAGGGTTACTCAGAGTACAAAGGTGAGATGCATAACAGGAATTCGGTGAGAGAAAATAATGTAAGCAAATGCATTTGGAAACAGACGTGTGAAAGACATAATTAAGTCTATAATTTCAGGCAGATGAATGGATACTACACGATCCAGGAAAGTTGTTGGCTTTGTTCTAAAGACCAACAAACGATGTAAGGGACCGAACAAATCTACTGGTATGGGACGTTCTTTTAGCAGTAGAAGGCACATTGGCGAAATACCGTTCCTCACCTTTATGCCCTCCTTGTCTCTTGAGTCAACTGCAGCTTTCTTAGTTGACGTATCGACACGTTCTTCATTAAACCCTTAAACTGTCACTTTGTTTGCATATCATATACTCAATATTCATCAATCCACTTTACTCTCCATATATGTGTATACCTTTATGAAAGTTCCTAACGTGGCGATTAGAAAATTGTAGTTCCATAAATATTAATGCTTCAGCACCTCCTCACTTCAGACCAGTTCTTCGTGAGAAACTTGGCACTTCCTGTCCTCGTTAGTAACTTTTTTCTCTACTTATTCTGCCAGTGTCAACACTTGGGGCAAACGAGGCTAAAACGACATTTTTGAAATTTCTATCACGATCTGAATACAGAATGTACCAGAAGAACAAGGGCAACAGTGTCCAGGAAACTGAATGTAGATTTAGCTTAATTTATTATTTGCTGTTTCCACATATATCAGAAATTTGACCTCTTTCGGTGATGTGAATGGAGGCATTTTTCATCGATAGTAGTCAGTGAAAAAATATGGACTAATACGGACGGAATTCCATTATATATATATTTAATAATTTTTTTTAATGCTGCGGCTACTAATTATGTTCAGTCCTTCTTTCACAATCTCTGTCAAATACATACCCACACACACAGAATTACTGAACAATCATAAACTCTTCTCTGAGGTACAGCTGTTAAGCAAATGTAATCTCATTTTTGTGTTCGAAATTCATTTCATTACCTGTCAAATATTAAAGGTAAAATTACCATGACTGTTACAACTTGATGAAAAGTTGAATGTTCTTTAAGTGAGTGAGTGTTAGTAATTATATTTATCATGCAGAGAAGAATAAACACTATCCTTCCTTCAAACCTGAATTTTATTATTGGACAGTATGGAGTACATAAGATTAATCGACTGAATCGCCTTATTGGATCGTACAGTTCATTCTGTACTTTGCTCGTCTGGTGGTTAGGCAAGAGGCAATGAGCACATGGAAACGATTGCAGACATCAGAAGCACTCATTATGCCTAACATGAATGGATAAAACATATTTGATTGAAATCAATAATAAACATTCAGTATTGGAAGATGGATAGTATTTGGTCTCGTCTACATGATACACACCATTGAAACATCAACTGTGGTAGGACAGCTGCAAAAATTAATTTTTAAAATTGCACATTTTGGAACTTTTAATGTTGTTAAATGTTTGGTCTCACTATCAAGCATTATACATTTATAGTCTGAGCAATTTGAGCTTGTTTCTTTTTACGGATGTTTATAGTGGTGTGGCTCATGGTATGGTGACAAGAGTGCCGAACTATGAAACCAAACGTCGCGGGTTCGGTCCTAGCCAATCCTAGGATTTTATGTATCCCTTTTCATTTAAGGTAGTGTCGCTGATGCGAAAAATACAGAGTTGCTCTGTGGTGCTGGTCCCCGTACAACTGGTTAGTTTAGTTAGTGAAAAGGTAGAAGGAAGGCAACGGTATAGTACCTCCATTTAGACCATGCTTAGTAATACACTATGGTGTTCAAACAAATCTTCGAAATGATGACTGCTATACATTGTAATTATGACGACATTTATCACCTGCTGTATGTCCCGTACTATTATATAATTATGGGAGAAAGGAAGATTGCAACTTCAGGATTCAGTCGTCACCGTTGTCATTAGAGACGTAACATGCGCGCGGACTGTTTTTCCCTTTTGTTAAACATGGGGAAGTAAATGAGACGTGCCTTTGAAGGAACCATGCCAGGAAATCACGGGAAAGTTAAATCAGGATGGCCGAAGATGCGTTTGCACCACTGTCGTCCAAACGCTAGTGCTAATAATTTTGGAGGTCTAGAGAGAGAGATCGGTAAAATGTGTAGCGAATAGTGTTAATAGTAAAGAAGCAGTAATTAAAACATAATACCTGAGGCCGAAGTTTCACTGCATGAAATATGAAAACGTTGTTACCCATCAATTGTTTTATTTTCATCAATACAATCCGTTTTACGTTGAAGAAGTCTTCACCATTGTGTAATCGCGAGTTGCTAAAATATGCGGATATTAAAACAGTATCCAAGAAATGGGATAAAGAGGTACCGTCAAACTAAGGACCGATTTCACTTTTGCTAGCATTCTCGAAAATTCTAGAATAATGTACAGGTAATTTCTCAACAACTGACAACAAATAACAAATTGTTAAAAACTCGGTTTGGATTTCTGAAGGGTTCTGATATCGAGAAGGCTATTGACGCTTACAGTGAGAATGTATTTAATTCATTACATTACAAGCAGCATGTATTTTCCGTGATTTTTCAATGACATTTTGATTGCGTGAACCACAACATACATTCAAGTAATTTAGTAATCTATGATGTCATGGGCAATGCTGCCAAATGGTTCAAGTCAATTTAAGCCATAGGTCGTCATCACATAGCGAAGAAATTACATGTTGTGTCCCACAAGAATCTATCTTAGAGCCATTCCTTTTAATTGCGTACATTAATAACCTTTTATCAGTTACACTGCCAAAAGCAGTAATCTGATTGTTTGCAGATGAAACAAGTATTACAGTTAAATACAATGAAAGAATCCCTGAGACGGATTTTCGTCTCAAATATGTCAAAGACATTATTTATAGAGCTGAAGCATTGAATTAAAATTTGTGGTGCGGCCTAGTAAGCATGGAGGTCCGGGTTCGATTCCCGGCCGCACCACAAATTTTAATTCGATGCTTCAGCTCTATAAATAAGTATTACAGTGGTTAGCATGTCGAGCATAGTTCTACAAACGTCTGCTAATATATTTTCATGCACATTAATAAATGATTTAAAGCCAACGCATTAATTTTAAACTTTGAAAACAACCACTACACGTTGTTCAGAACATCTAAGAGGTTTCCGTTCACCATATTCATAAAGTATGAAGAAGAGCAAATAGAAGAAGCTGACTGTATTAAATTCCTGCGATTTGGGAGGAGCACACCACAAAACTGCAGAAACGTCTCTAAAAATCTATATTTGCAAATCGAGTGTTATCAGACGTAGGCGACATAAAATTAAGAAGGCTCGCATTCTTTGTTCACTTTCATTCCAGAATGTAATATGGTATAATATTTTGGGGTAATTCTTCAAGTCGAGCAAACGTTTTCAGAGTCCAATTGCGTGTAATAAGTATTATTTATGGAATGAATTCCTATTTAAAGGACTAGGTATACTAACTACTGCCTCTCAGTATATTTATTCATTAATGGAATTTGTCATAAATAATATACAGCTTTTTCCAACAAACAGCTCAGTTCATACAAGCCATACAATGAACGAAAACGATCTACAGAAGGGCCCACTACCCAGGAACACACAGTATCGATAATTTTCCAGCAACTATAAAAAATAGCTACAAATAATAAAGATCAGTTGAAAAGGAGCCTGAAGGACTTGTTAGTCGCCAACTGCTTCTCATCCATTGATGAATTTCTGAACAGAACCAAATAATGTATTGCGCAAGGTGCGTCTGAATAGTTCGGTGAATGGTCTCAAGAAATACAGGACACAAGAGTTGCAAACAAAATAGCCTTACTGACCCTCAAAGTAATCACGTTTGGCTACAATAAATTTGTGACATTGAGTGTACAGAGGTTGGAAACTGTTAGCAAACGCTTCTTGTGGAATCGCTCCAAGCACTGCGGTCACGCGTTGTCGAATCTCCGCAACCACTCAAACATACACTTTTAGTCACTGCCTCAACACCATACACTTGAATCCTAAGGGTCCGCATCGGTCGTTTGCCTAATTTCAAACGAAACTTGATGTTGACGCGTCCCTCCATTACTGCATTTTGCGTTCCATGTTGCAGTTAATCGAGTTCGCACACCGACACTCTTAGCTGGGTCACAGCGTGTAAGACTGCTTCACTGCATTGCTTTACGCGATAGGGGGCGCTTGTTGACGTGTCTCTCAATATATATGCACAGGCATCTCATCATCACCAGCCTAGTTTGTAAAATAGGGGACCATTCACAGAATTCTTCAGACGTACCTTATATGTATTCATGCCGTCACTATTATCATTTAAGCTTGTAAAAAGGTGTATATTGGCATATTCAACATTCACGTGGATTTCCTCGATACGAAAATATGGAACTCAGAGGTAATATTATCGAAAATAATCTAAATCTACACTACTGGCCATTAAAATTGCTACACCAAGAAAAAATGCAGATGATAAACGGGTATTCATTGGACAAATATATTATACTAGAACAGAAATGTGATTACATTTTCACGCAATTTGGGTGTAAAGATCCTGAGAAATCAGTACCCAGAACAAGCTCCTCTGGCCGTATTAACGGCCTTGATACGCCTGGACATTGAGTCAAACAGAGCTTGGATGGCGTGCACAGGTACAGATGCCCATGCAGCTTCAACACGATACCACAGTTCATCAGGAGTAGTGACTGGCATATTGTGACGAGCCAGTTGCTCGGCCACCATTGACCAGACGTTTTTAATTGGGGAGAGATCTGGAGAATGTGCTGGCCGGGGCAGCAGACGAACATTTTCCGTATCCAGAAAGGCCCGTACAGGACCTGAAACATGCGGTCGTGCATTATCCTGTTGAAATGTAGGGTTTCGCAGGGAGCTAATGAAGGGTAGAGCCACGTGTCGTAACACATCTGAAATATAACGGCCACTGTTAAAAGTGCTGTCGATGCAAACCTGAGGTGACCGAGACGTGTAACCAATGGCATCCATACCATCACGCCGGGTGATACGCCAGTATGGTCATGACGAATACACGCTTCCAATGTGCGTTCAGCGCGATGTCGCCAAACACGGATGCGACCATGCTGTAAACAGAACCTGGATTCATCCGAAAAAATGACGTTTTGCCATTCGTGCTCCCAGGTTCGTCGTTGCGTACACCATCGCAGGCGCTCCTGTCTGTGATGCAGCGTCAAAAGTAACCGCAGCCACGGTCTCCAAGCTAATAGTCCATGCTGCTGAAAACGTCGTCGAATTGATCTTGCAGATGATTGTTGTCATAAAAACGTCCCCATCTGTTAATTCAGCGATCGAGACGTGGCTGCACGATCCGTTACAGCCATGCGGGTAAGATGCCTGTCATCTCAACTGCTAGTGATACGAAGCCGTTGTGCTCCATGAACCCACCGATTCCATATTCTGCTAACAGTCATCGGATCGCGACCAATGTCGCTATACGATAAACCGCAACCGCGATAGGCTATACCGACCTTTATCAAAGTCGTAAATGTGATGGTACGCATTTTTCCTCCTTATACGAGGCGTCACCACAACGTTACACCAGGCAACGCCGGTCAACTGCTGTTTGTGTATGAAAAATCGATTGGAAACTTTCCTCCTGCCAGCACGTTGTAGGTGTCGCCGCCGGCGCCAACGTTGTGTGAATGCTCTGAAAGGTCAGTCATTTGCATATCACAGCATCTTCTTCCTGTCGGTTGAATCTGGCGTCTGTAGCACGTCATCATCGTGGTGTAGCAATTTTAATGGCCAGGTGTGTAGTTATGTTTTAATGTCAACGTTGGAGATTACGAAACTATGGGAGGTCAACACGGTCCAACGTTTCATAGACGTATCGCTAATCTGGTTACATGCCCAATATGGTGATAGTTCAACAGTCTGTCTGTGACCACGGTGTCCCTAGACTATCGTACTGTTGCCGGTACAGTCGGGAATTGTTGGATAAAACCCAATGGCAACAAGGTGCTCCTTGCTTAGGCTGACCAGATTTCAAAGAGGAAAATCCGGGACACTTGTGTGTGGTTGCAGGGAGGAGAGGCATGATGACTAAAGATAGTTTGCGTAATCGTGGTACAATTATGAAAGGAAGAAATGAGACAATGGATGAAAAATTATTCATTTGGTTCAGTGAGAAACAAGATCATTGGGTTCCAATATCGGTCCAATTGTGCAAGAACAGTCGCTAATGTGAAACAGCAAACTATTCGACGGTAAACATTACATCACTGCCAGCCAAGGCTGGTTGGAAAGATGGAAACTTCGTCATGGCTTTCGTCAGCTATCAGTGACGGGTGGAAATTTTTTAAGGCGATATAGAAAGTATCAGTAAAAACCGTTGAAGAAATTATTTCCTCCGTAAACTTAATACTACGCTAGTTTTATAATTCCAACGAATTTGGACTTTCTTTATCGAATTCTACCCAACCAGACGCTGAGTTCCGAAGTAGATTACTTGCCAAGGAGTTCCAAGAAGGGTAAAGACTGAGATGCAATTATGACTTATTTTTCTATTTAGAGTAACTTTTTCGGATTTTCGATAATTATCATTACATCCGGTCCCACCTAGTCCGGTTAAACGAGGTTCTTGTGTACTCTGTTTGTATACAATGCTGGAAATAAAAATTAGTACACCCTTTTAGAATTTTTCCTGCGATACATTATTTCACGACTGCTCGGCCTTTCTAAATTTTATCTGAAAGAGTTGTGGGTTGACTACTCGTACCTATAAGTTACTGTCCCATGGTATCTCATATACTTGATTAGATACAAGTCTGGAGTTTGTGGACTTCTTGCAGAACCTGCGTTTCCTGTGCGTTTCGTGTTAATATTTGTTACTGATTTGTACACCAACTGCTCGACCGCGTACGACCGCCAAATGCAGATGAACTAAGAGTACCGGGTGATCAAAAAGTCACTATAAATTTGAAAACTTAATAAATCATGGAATAATGGAGATAGAGAGCTAAAAATTTGAACACATGTTTGGAATGCTCAGGGGTTTTATTAGAAAAAAAAGAAAAAGTTAAAAAAAGGCAGACAGATGGCGCCTGATTCTGGTTTTGTAACTGCTACCGTGACAGGTGAAAGGTATGCCGATATGTTACAGAATCGCAGTATCTTCAGCCTGGCTGATAAACACCAGCTGGAACCTACGATTTTTATGCAGGATGGCGCTCCAACCCATATTGCTAGACGCGTGGAAGATCTCTTGCGCGCGTCGTTTGGTGATGATCGTGTGCTCAGCCGTCACTTTCGTCATGCTTGGCCTCCCAGGTCCCCAGAGCTCAGTTCGTGAGATTATTGGCTTTGGGGTTACCTGAAGTTGCAACTGTATCGTGATCGACCGACATCCCTAGGGATACTGAAAGACAACGTCGGACGCCAATGCCTCACCGTAACTCCGGATATTCTTTACAGTGCTGTTCACAACATTATTCCTCGACTACATCTATTGTTGAGGAATGATGGTGAACATATTGAGCATTTCCTGTAAAGAACATCATCTTTGCTTTGTCTTAATTTGTTAAGCTTGCTTGCTTTTCTGATCAGTTGAAGCGCCATCTGTCGGACATTTTTTAACTTTTTTTTTTTTTTTTTTTTTTTTTTTTTTTTTTTTTTTTGTTCTCATAAAACCCCATGCCATTCCAAGCATAAGTGTCAATTTTTACCTCTCTATCAGCGACTCATTCTGCATACTCCTTCCAAATTTTGTTAAGGAAACCCAAACAGTAGGCTGCATGTCCTGAATATCACGTAGCAGTTTACAATTTGTTTCACAAAAACAGCTGAATACGACCCTTATTGCAATAACAGGCGGCACACTTTTACGACAGAGGAAAAGTGTCTCAATTTCGTTGTTGACTGGGTCGATAAATGGCTCCAACACTGCTGTACCTGTTGGCAATAAAGTTATTTATGTAACTATGTTGCGGCTGGAACTTCCTGGCAGATTAAAATTGTGTGTCGGAACCGGGACTCGAACCTGGGACCATTGCCTTTCGCGGGTAAGCGCTCTACCGACTGAGTTATCCGACACGACTCACGATGATGCCTCACAACTTTACTTCCTGGGACCAATCTGTTGCAATTCTGGACGAATATGCTCTCGCATTCTCCTGCTATAGTTGCCCAAGTCCGTCGCAGTGCACGACATTCATAAATGAGTGCAGGTGATCAGCTAGGATGTATACGTACGTGTCAGCTGTCAGAGTCACATCTAGACGTATCAGGGATCCGATACCACTCCAACTGCACACGACCCACACCATTAGAGTCTCCACCAGCTCCAATAGTCCCCCATTTGATATGCAAGGTTCATGGATTCATTAGGTTGTTTCCATAGACGCTCACCTCCATCCGCTCATTACAATTGGAAACGAGACTCGTCAGACCAGATAAGAATCTTCCAGTCATCAACGGTGCAAGGTTGGCGTTGACGGGTCCCGACGAGGCGTAAAGCTCTCTGTTGCACAGTCAGCAAGGGTACACGAGTGGGCCTTGGCCTTCGGCTGCGAAAGCCCATATCGAAGATGTTTCGTGAATGGTTTTCACGGTGACACTTGCTGACGGCGCTACGCTACGTCTACGTGTATACGCCACAGTCCACTGTAAGGTGCGTGGTGGAGGGTACACTCTACCACTACTAGGCATTTCCTTTCCTATTCCATTCCCAAACAGAACGAGGAAAAAAAAGAATGTATATTTGCCTGGTCTGTACGAGCCCTAACTTCTCTTATTCTTGTCTTTGTGATCCTTACGCGAAATGTAAGTAGGCGGCAGGGGGATCGTTCTACAGTTAGCTTCAAACTCCGGCCCTCAAAATTTCCTCAACAGAATTTCTGGTAAAGAACGTCGTCTTTCCTCAAGCGATCCCCATTTGAGTTCCCGGAGCATTTCCGTGACACTCGCGCATTGGTAGAACCTACCAGTAACAAACCTAGCTGCTCGCCTCTGGCCGCGGTGGAGTAGCCAAGCGGTCTAAAGCGTCTCGCTGCGGAGCGCGCCGTTGCTCGCCGTGGAGGTTCGAGTCCTCCCTGGGGCATGGGTGTGTGTGTTGTCCTTTGGTTAGTTTACCTAGGTTTAAGTAGTTTGTAAGCTAGGGACTCATGACCACGCAGTTTGGTCCGATAGATTTACAAACATTTGAAAAGTTTTTGTTCGCCTCTGAACTGCTTCTATGTCTTCCTTGAAACTAATCTGCAGCGGGTCCGGAACACTCGAGCAACACTCAAATCGTGCTCGTAAGAGCGTTTTATACGCGGTCTCCTTTCCACATGAAGTACATCTTCCCAAAATTGTCCCAATAAGCCGAAATCGGCCGTCCGCCATACTCACAACTGTCCTTAGATGTTCGTTCCATTTCATATCGCTCTGCAATGTTACGCCTAGATATTTGAACGACGCGATTGTATCAAGAAGCTGACTACTAGTGCTGCATTCGAAAATTTTGTGGTTGTTTTTCTACGTGGAAATCCGCAGCAATCTGCGGAAGCGTTGCACTTCTGTCACGTTGAACACTTCTCTCAGTCGTCGTTGGTCCTAATCTTGAATGATCTTTTTCCTGCCGTGCAGATGTTGGAGATTTGATGTTTTACCAGATTCCCGATATTCGCGGTGCACTCGTTAAATTGTGGTAGGATAGAATCCACACCTCATCGCTACCTCTGAGATTCTGTGCCCATCTCTCGTGCGTCGACTGCAGCACCGTGTTCAAATTCACTGAAATCGAGAGAACGTTGTATTGTATCGCTCCAACGCCTTAGCCAGACACCTGATGTCTTATAGAGGCATTGCCTACCGCAGCGCCCTCCTCTGAGAGTTTCCCTATCTCTGTGTTTGCATACACGTACCTGTACGATTTTCTTTGGCTATTCAGTGTATGTCGAACTTCTTAGAACGGATCAACGCGAGTGAACGTGGGCTAAAGCCGTCGGCACGCGAAACGTGTATCTGAACGAGTGTGGCCAACGCGACGAGTTTCTGACGTCACAACGAGCGAACCCGTGGGCGGGAGAAATACAGGCCCCAGCGCAGTCGTCATGCCACGTAAGCGAGGTAGTTCGGAGCCGGCGCGATCGCTAGCCGATTGGCCGGCCGCTGGGGCACTGCCCACTGCGTCATAGCGGGCAACCACTGAGCTAGCGGTCGCTCCGGCTCGGAACTTCCTTGCTTACGTGGCATTACGTCTGCGCTGGGGCCCGTATTTCCCGTTGGTCGCGGAGCGAACCGCACGTTGGCAAGGCTTTTACAAAGTGTGGAACAGTATCAAGCAAGCCAGATGTTCTCAACGTGCGTCTGAACGATCACCAATAAGGTGGCAGAACGCCACGACGTCACACCACGTGACTGTCCGGGGACGGGGGCAGCTGTTTTCTGTAGAGAGGTCAAGACGCCATATTGGCCGTCAATAGAAGCTCGCATTTGATGGATTTTATGTATACAACTTAGAGCTTTTGAATATCTGTCGTTCGAAAGCAAGTAAAAGTAACTGTGTAAATAGAGAATCTCTCGAAAACTTGTAAAGGGGGGTACTATTTGTTGGAATAAATAACTGGAACATTCTTATATGTGGTTAAAAAAATCCGTAGTACAGAAATCTGCCGTCTGAAGGCAACGGCGAACTGAATATCTGACAACACGATTTGTACTTTATATGATTTATTGTAATCACGTGTCAGCAGCCGACATATCTACCAGCAGTGTATACAATAAGTCCAATACCAACGTTGTAAATATTTAGAAAGGTTGGTTGGCGTAGCACAGGCAGTAACGTTGTGGACCTTCACATAGATGTTGTTGTTGTTGGTTTTTAGGGGACGAAACAGCTAGGTCATCAGTCCCCAACTTCAAATAGAACTTGTCCCGCGGTGTCCTCATATTCGGATTTTTCTGATAGGTTCAAAGACTTTCTAATTAGTTTTATAGAGGTATACTGTATAACATTCGATGCTATGTAAACGTTACTGCGTATACCCTGAGGGGTGAGTGTTTGATGAACAGGAGAGTTCACACCTTACTTACAGTAAAATACGTACTTTACTTTCATATCTTCCAGTTTAGACGTTCTATAGATTCTGGTACTGTATAGTGACAATGATTCGCTTTTCATAAAAAGCGAGAATGTTGCAATAATGTTTGTCTTATGTGAAGGTCTATTTTAATGTTATATCGTTCAGCATGTCATGAAACTTTTATAATTCGCTGCAGTTATTGACATTAAAATGCAACTTTCCTAAGAGTCTTACGTCCAAAGATGTTTCGTTGTTATTTCTGTAGGCCTATACGAAAGAACATAACGAATATATGTACAAGCGCGGAAATAAGCACTGTAATAGAGGTAAAGCAGGAATTCCATTCGTTTCATTTCGTAATTCACACTGCGCGCCGGGCCGAGTCGAGCCGGGACGAAAAAAGAGGGGGAAAATACATGTTTGCGATTTTCAAGTATTAAAAAAGTGAAAAAATAAAAAGTCTACTTTTCATTTCGCGTAAGTTTTCAGTTTCTTAACGCTCCTCACTCGATTTTGATGAAAGTATGGGGTTAAAAAATCTGATTTTTGGTCACATGGCACTACAACTTCCTAGCTTTCAAATAAACTTTTCATCTTTTCGTAATTCGTAACAGTCGTCTTCAAATGACTCTATGCGCACTTGATTTACAAATCGCGTATTGAAAAAGTTCGATAGCGGGCAGCCTACTGTTCTGTGCATTTTAGACCATACATTACAGCGAGTGTCGGGCCCGGTGGTCTTGGGGTAAAGTGCTCAACTGGAAATCGAAGGGTCGTCAGCTCAAAACCCGGCCGGACCTCGGATTTTTTCAGTCTGCACTTTAACCCATTCTTTACCTCTCAACGATGTGAGGAGTCGCCAGGAACGACACGTGGTTCGGATTCCACGTTAAGCTGTAGGTCCCCTTTCTCCGATTGGATAACTGGGGTAGGATAGGGACACGCAAGTCGCCGAAGTGGCGTCCAATTGAAAGACTTGCACCAGGCCAATGAGCCACACGAAATTATTATTATATTATTATTACAGCGAGTGAAACTGAGCTAAAAGTACGGAAAAGTTTTTGAAATAGCAGGCGTAGCGATATCTACCTCCTTTCGCATGTAATTGCGAGTTATCTGAGAGGCGTCCGTGGCGCGATTGCAAGCCTACGAACTCGGCGGGTGTTGAGCGTGGTGTGAAGCACTGCAGTGCCGAAAAATGTGAATTGCTGGCCACGTGCGTAGGTCCCCCGATATGTGTTAATGATCCGTAATCAGGAAACAAGTATCAACTAATTTTTCTAGGGCAGCGACCGATTAAAATCGACAACGATCAGTTACTGTCTTACATCAAGTCATACTTTACTTTAGCCGGCCGCGGTGTCCGCAGGGACTGTGGCGCACGGCCACTACGGTCGGGGGTTCGAATCCCCACTCGGGCATGGATATTTGTGCCGTACTTAGTATAAGGTAGTTCGTAAGTAGTTTGTAAGTTTAGGGACTGATGACCCCGTAGTTAAGTCCCATAAGCTTAACAAACATTTGAACATTTGAATTTGAACTTGACTTTATGAGGGACATACAACTGGTTTTTTGTCCACACACCAGACCAGACAATTAATGGAATATATATTTGGTGTTTAGAACTAGAAGAAAAGAAGAAATGAATGTAAACTGCAACTTTAATGTTGATGAACTGAAATAAAATTTTCTGACATTACACTTAATGACTTTGTAATTGGAGATGATAAAACAAGAATCCCAGAAATGCACTTATATTTATAGATGAATCTACTCGTAATACACAATATATATCTTTTTTTTTTTTAATTTTATTTTCGCTTTTGTAGCTCTCGGAAGATGTTGTACCACAATGTCTAAATAATTGTATACAGCGTGTCCCACATCAAAGCGATACCCTCACGTCTGAGATTAAATTAAGAGTGAATTAAGTAAAAGACAATACGGAACAGTGACATTAAAACACTTAGTTATCTCCTTATAAGAAATGTTGCAAGTGGTGGCTATGGGCGTACGTGTGGTGTACCGGTTTTATATGCGTCATCCTGTACTATATTTCAGCCCATCTCCGCTTTCAAAGAACATTACACAGCTCTTAGAATTTGTTTTTAGAAACCTGTCTTAAGGGAACTACGTTTCTATTAACTTTCTGCTCAATCATCTGATTTCATTTGCAATTTTATACTTTAACTTAAGAAGAAACGCTGATATAGTTTAGCCTCAGAGACTGCAGAAAGGTCAGTATTACTTTTTATTTATTTATTTATTCCTTATTGGTGGGCTTGTCCCCAGTAACAAGGAATGCCCACCCAGTGTCAGCAGGAGATCGTACGAAACACTTAGGCATAGGCGAATCCAAGGGTGGGGGGGAGCAAGGGTCGTTTGCCCCCCTCCAGCAGCTCTTTTGTCTTTTCTTTTTATTTTTTTCCGGGAGATTTTTGTTTGATTGACTGGGCGTGGGGTATAAAGGGGTGGCCAGTACTAGAGTCTTGCTACTGAGCCAGGGTCTAGCTGACAATGATAAATTCTCCCCCCCCCCCTAGCAGGTTGTCCTTGATCCGTCCCTGCACGAGGGTGACCAAAGTTTGTTGATTACCGTTTACTTCGAGCCAGTTAACAGTTAATTGATTTTGTGATTTTAATACTATTGGATTAGTACAAAAACCAGACAGCGGTTGTCAGAGTTGAAGGGCATGAAAGGGATGCAGTGGTTGGAAAGGGAGTAAGACAGGGTTGTAGCCTTTCTCCAATGTTATTCAATTTGTACATTGAGCAAGCTATAAGGGAAAGAAAGGAGAAATTTGGTGAAGGAATTAAAGTTCAGGGCGAAGAATTAAAAAACATTGCGGTTTGCCGACGACATAGTGATTATGTCAGATACAGCAAAGGACCTGGAGGAGCAATTGAACGGAATGGACAGTGTGCTGAAAGGCGCATATAAGATGAACATTAACAAGAGTAAAACTAGGGTAATGAAGTGCAGTCTAAGAAAATCAGGTGATGCTGAAGGAATTAGATTAGGTAGCGATACAATAAAGGAGGTAGATGAGTTTTGTTACTTGGGCAGTAAAATAACAAATGATGGTCGCAGTACAGAGGATATAAAATGCAGAATGGCAATGGGTAGAAAAGCGTTCTTGAAAAAGAGAAATTTTTTAACATCGAATATTGATTTAAGCCTAAGGAAGTCCTTTCTGAAGGCATTTGTATGGAGTGTTGCCTTGTATGGGAGTGAAACATGGATGATAAACAGTGCGGACAGGAAGAGGATTGAGGCTTTTGAAATGTGGTGCTACAGAAGAATGCTGAAGATTAGGTGGGTGGATCACGTAACTAATGAGGAGGTACTGAACAGATTTGGGGAGAAAAGAAATTTCTGGCCTACCTTGACTAAAAGAAGGGATATGTTGGTAGGACACATTCTTAGATATCAAGTAATTGTGACTTTAGTGTTGGAGGGAAGTGTGTGGGGTAAAAACCGCAGAGGAAGACCAAGAGATGGATACAGTAAGCAGATTTAGACAGATGTAGGTTACCGTTCTTATGTGGAGATGAAGAGGCTTGCTCAGGATGGGGTATTGTGGAGAGTTGCATCAAACCAGTCTCCGGATTGAAGACCACAACAACAATAACAATACTATTGGTCTCACACTGTAATGAATCGACGAATTTTAAGCATATAAGAAATTGATGGTGATGGACTCATCCCATGAATTTCGCCAAAACTTCAGGAAAGTTTTTCCTTATGAGAACACCGGGCGAGGTGGCGCAGTGGTAACGCACTGGACTCACATCCGGGTGGGCGGTGGTTCAAATCCATCTCCGGCCATTCAGATGAAGGTTTTCCGCGATTTTCTTAAATCACTCCTGGCAAATTCCGGGATGGTTCCTTTCAAAGGGCACGGCCGATTTCCTTCCCAATCCATACCCCAAAACTCCGTGCGTTAGCTCCTTTTCTAATGACCAAGCAGTCGACAGGACATTAAACCATAAACTTCCTTCCTCCTTCCTTATGTGAACTACTAAAATAAACATTACTGAAAAATAAGTTCATATTATAGAATTAATAATAATACAAGGAAAAATAAACAACATATTTTCATCACAGTGTATTTAAAAAAAAAAAAAAATCACGCAGAGGCTTCTCTTGTTCTCTTGAAAGCAGAGAGGAAACGTGTGATATTTGTGCTGTAGAAGCAACACCGTACACTCAGCTCGCGCCGGAAATGTTAAACATTCGGAATGTCGTCAGGCAGACTCGTCTCGGCACGGCCGGCAGTGTGAACGCTGTCTAAAGGCTAGTCTACACGACACCAGGTTGCGACACTAGTTGCGTAAAATGAAATGCGCGCAACTGGTTTCGTGTATGTCTGTAGACACGGCGCCAATACTATACACTTCAATTTCGTTGTTTTGGGAATGCCGTAGTCGCGGTGGATTGAAAGTTTTGGTAGCTGTAAGAGTTGTGGCGCAGCTATTGCTTCTCTGTGTGAAGTCGGTGTATAAGACTAAACACAAAAAGAATAATAAACGTGTTTGGGTTCATGACTGGATCCGGATTTACAAAAGAAAAAAAAAAAAAAAAAAAAAAACAAAGAAAAAAAAAAGAAAAAAAAAAATGTCAGCTCGGTTGCTCAGCGACCTTGCTGAAAGAAATTGTGATCGAAGATTCTAGATGATATTTTAATCACCAGAGCAGTTCACGTTCCTTTTAAACAGAGTTAGTAATGCAATAAAGATACTGTTATGCGTGAAGCATTGTTACCAGAACTGAAATTACAAATTACATTACGTTTCTTGTCAAGTAGAGATTCATATTCGCGTCGTGTTCCGAAATCATTTGCCATAGTTCGTGTGTATACGTATTTCGAATTGAATGTATTTTAGTCTGCAATTCACTAATCGTTAACCTATCGATATTTAATTAAGAATAATTGTTTCAAGAGCACTAAAACGCCGCTTCTTATTCCAGAAATATTCATCGTTAAAATCACACAAAATCCTATGCGTCGCATATATGTTCAAAACCCGAGTCATTTCTTCCGTTCTCCCCTTTGTATTTTTTCCTGTTTTGGTCATAACCTAACCTAAAAACTCTCACAATCAGTTTCGCCAAAGTTGGAAGGTCTCGAAACTGTTTAGTTTCGCCAACGAGTTGCGCGAACGAATGCCGCGCATGCGCACTGGCCATTAGCGCAGTTTCATGAAACGCATTGTCGTCGTGTATACTAACTAGCCTTAGGCTAGTGTCGTCGTGTATACTAGCCTTAAGGCTAGTTTACACGACGACAATACGTTTCATGAAACTGTGCTACTGACCAATGCGCATGCGCAGCAGGCCTTTGCGCAACTGGTTGACGAAACTAAATAGTATCGGCACGTTCCAACTTTGGCGAAACTGATTGCGCGTGTTTTTAGGGGGGAACGGGAGAAATAATTCGGGTTTTGAACATATATGCGTTGAGTAGGTGTTTGTGCGATTTTAACGGCGTGTTAGTGCTCTCCTGGCAATTATTTGTGAAATTAAATATTGATGGGCTGACGATTAGTGAATTGCAGACTAAAATACATCCAATTTGAAATACCTATACAAACGAAGTATGGCAAGTGTGGATTTCGGAACACGGTACAAGTACTCAGAGACGAATATCTACTTGACAAGAAACGTAATGCAATTTGTAATTTCAGTTCTAGTAACTATGCTTCACACATAACTGTAACTTGTTTCTTTATCGCATTACTAACTCTGTTTAAAAGGAACGTTAACTGCTCTGGTGACATTCTAAGTTAGTTATATTAACTCCTAGGGTCTTCAATCACAATTTCTTTCAGCAAGGTCGCGGAGCAACAGAGCTGACGTCTTTTTTTGATCCAGTCACGAACCCAAACACGTTTCTTGTTCTTTTTATATTTAGTCTTATGCAGCGACGTCACACCGACAAGCAATAGATTCGACATAACTGGCACAGTTACCAAAACTTTCATTCTACGGCGACTACGGCAGTCACAAAAGAACGAAACTGAATTGTATAGTATTGGCGCCGTGTCTACAGACATACACGAAACCAGTTGCGCGCAATTCATTTCATGCAGCGAGTTTCGCAACCTAGTGTCGTCGTGTAGACTAGCCTTTAGTGTGGAAGTAGCCTTCTGGCAGCTGCTCCAACGGAGCTTAATAGAGCGTGGTGCGGGGCCGTGTCCTTGCAGTGAGGAGGGTCGTTAGAGCCGGTGACGCGCTGGTCCTGTAATTGGTGCACGGCCGGCAGTTGTCTGCGCGTGTGGGCTGCCGGGGGGGGGGGCAGGAGGGGGCGGGAGGGGGTCATTAGGCGATAATTGCGGCGCAGCCAATGGCGCCCGCCGCGCCGCCAAGCGGCCAATGACGGAGACACGGCGGCCGGTGGGCGGGGCAGCCGCGTGGCGGCGAGGCGTCGCTATCAATCTAGCCTAGCGCTGCCCGCCACCCACCTGCCACACTACTTGCCGTAGTCATAGAGATAACCCCACGCGCTTACCGTGCGCGCCGTGACCTACTCTTCCTCCTCCGTTCAGAATAAACAAATGTTCAAATGTTTATAGAGCTTATGGGACTTAACTACGGGGTCATCAGACCCTAAACTTTCAAACTACTTACCAACTAGCTAATTCTAAGGACGGCACAAATATCCATGCCCGAGGACGGATTCGAACCCCCGACCGTAGCGGCCGTGCAGACCGTGACTGGAGCGCCTCAGTCCCCTCGGCCACCGCGGCCGGCTCAGAATAAACCTGAAGTGAGACATGACTGGGCAGCGGCCTTAAAGGCTAGTCTACAAGACGACACTAGGTTGCGAAACTCGTTGCATGAAATGAATTGGGCGCAACTAGTTTCGTGTATGTCTGTAGACACGTCGCCAATACCATGCACTTCAGTTTCGTTGTTTTCTGAGTGCCGTAGTCGCCGTAAAATGAAAGTTTTGATAACTGTACGAGTAGTGGCGAATCTATTGCTTGTCTGTGTGAAGTCGCTGGATAAGACTAAACATAAAAAGAATAAGAAACGTGTTTGGGTTCGTGACTGGATTAAAAAAAGGCGGCAGCTCTGTTGCTCAGCGACCTTGCTAAAAGAAATTGTGACTGAAGACCCTAGGAGTTATTTTAATCAACTTAGAATGTCACCAGAGCAGTTAACGTTCCTTTAAACAGATTTAGTAATGCAATAAAGAAACAAGTTACCGTTATGCGTGAAGCATAGTTACCAGAACTGAAATTACAAATTGCATTACGTTTCTTGTCAAGTAGATATTCGTCTCTGAGTACTTGTACCGTGTTCCGAAATCCACACTTGCCATACTTCGTTTGTATACGTATTTCAAATTGGATGTATTTTAGTCTACAATTCACTAATCGTCAACGCATCAACATTTAATCTCACAAATGATTGCCAGAAGAGCACTAACACGCCGTTAAAATCGCACAAACACCTACTCAACGCATATATGTTCAAAAACCGAATTTTTTCTCCCGTTCCCAACTTTATGTAGTATTTTGTTCTATATTGGTCATAACCTAACCTAAAAACACGCGCAATCAGTTTCGCCAAAGTTGGAAAGTGCCGAAACTAATTAGTTTCGTCAACGAGTTGCGCGAACGCCTGCTGCGCATGCGCATTGGTCAGTAGCGCAGTTTCATGAAACGTATTGTCGTCGTGTAAACTAGCCTTAAAGCTAGTCTACACGACGACACCAGGTTGCGACACTCGTTTCATGAAATGAAGTGCGCGCAACTGGTTTCGTGTATGTCTGTAGACACGTCGCCAATACCATGCACTTCAGTTTCGTTGTTTTGTGAGTGCCGTAGTCGCCGTGGAATGACAGTTTTGGTAGCTGTAAAAGTTGTGGCGGAGCTATTGATTCTCTGTGTGAAGTCGCTGCATAAGACTAAACATAAACAGAATAAAATACGCGTTTAGGTTTGTGACTGGATTAAAAAAAGACGTCAGCTCGGTTGCTCAGCGACCTTGCTGAAAGAAATTGTGATCTAAGACCCTAGAAGTAATTTTAATCAACTCAGAGTATCACCAGAGCACTTTACGTTCCTTTTAAACAGATTAGTAATGCAGTAAAGAAATAAGATACTGTTATGCGTGAAGCATTGTTACCAGAACTGAAATTACAAATTGCATTACGTTTCTTGTCAAGTAGATATTCGTCTCTGAGTACTTGTACCGTGTTCCGAAATATACACTTGCCATAGTTCGTTTGTATGGGTATTTTGAATGGAATGTATTTTAGTCTGAAATTCACTAATCGTCAACCCATCAATAACGAATAATTGCTTCAAGAGCACTAACACGTCGCTGCTTATTCTTGAAATTTTCATCGTTAAAATGGCACAAACACCTATGCATCGCATATATGTTTAAAAAAACCGAATTATTTCTTCCTTTCTTCCCTTTATGTTGTGTTTTGTTCTGAATTGGTCATAATCTAAACTAAAAACACATGCAATCAGTTTCGCCAAAGTTGGAAGGTGCCGAAACTGTTTAGTTTCGCCAACGAGTTGCGCGAACATCTGCCGCGCATGCACACTGGCCAGTAGCGCAGTTTCATGAAACCTAGTGTCGTCGTGTAAACTAGCCCAAATATACAGTCACGACACATATTTTTGTTATACATTGCGACAGTAGCGCTCCAAGCGGCCGGAAAGCTACATTTCTGAAGACGATATTGGAAGAGTGCGAATAATACATTTTATATAGATTTTAACGTACTTTTTACACTGTAAAACGAATGTAATGCCATAAAAATAGGTAATAACGCCCCTGACAAAGTACGAAACGGTGAATTGCAGGATAGTTTATTTACAGTTATCTGGTAACATAAAGACGTCTACTGAATAATTTCATTTTCTATTAAAAATAAAAAATGGCTAGGAAGTACCATGAGACTGCCATTTGACAGAAAGACGTCGCTTTTCTACTTAGGAACGTTAATGTTTCTTCACTATAATTCGAGTAAAATTGGTGAAGGTGGAACGTAGGAAATGTGTACAGGATGCAATTACTGCAGCATTTATCGTACCAAATCAACCACCACAGCTGTAACTGACGGAAAAACGTCACAGACGTGACAATAAAACGACAAAAGCAATCAAACTGTTTTCCAACAAAGAAGTATTCTATTCCACAATTGTTGCTACAGCTTACCACAAACGGCAATAATCTTCAAAACTTTGGCTTTTCAAGCTAAAGTAATTACAATTAAAAGAATATTCGCGTATAAGAAAGACGAGTGAGGTGTAAAAATGTGTGAATCACTAGACTCCACACCGAATTGAAACGAATCAAAAAAACTGCCTCTCATAGTAAGAAAAGGCCATTATTCTTTTATGTTTATAATCTACTTACTTTCAGCGGAATAACTTTGAAATACACACATATTCGTAACTATTTGTTAATGATGAATGTGTTATTTAAACCACTAAATCAGTTAAATTTGGCTCTTTTTAGATTAATTTCCGTATTTTGTATGTCTCCTAATATTTTACTAATCCTTGTAACGCTAAATTATAATAACTATTTCGTTAATTACGTACAAAAATAATTATAAACAAACATCACTACTTCGGCGGCTTGCCCGCCGCTAGGAGCGCTAGTGTCGTTGCAGCTGTCAGTTGGTAACAACTTTCACAGCAGTGAGTGTCGCGACTGTATAAGTTAGTGTGCGCTATTCCAAGCGCCAGAATTCAGGCGCTACTGCGCATGCGCGGCTAAGATGACATAAGGCCCCTTTACACGCTCCGACATGTACGCAGTAGACTTGCGCATAATAGTTCGCGATCGGGAGCACACACTTTAATTCGCGGCTCTGCCGCGAACTAGTTCGTTCTTTTAGTTCGTCCGCTCCCAGTGACGACTGAGCGGCGTGGCCTGCGCGTGCAGGTGGAGGGAGAGGTTCCCCCACCTAGCTGCTTCATGCGCTTGCTGCTTGAGCCGCTGACGATATCACGCAAACCAAAAGAAACAGTTTGTGGATAATTTCTCGCGTTTAAGTTTAGAGTTATCTCTATATCTTGGTATTATGGAATTTATTAGTCAGATATTGCAGATTACAGAACACATTAAAACATAAATTTTGTAGCACTGAACTATGTAATCTAGCAGGTAGACGCTCACCTCGAAATGGCTCTCATCAGCAGAAGGCAAACACGTGAATTTTAATTCTGTTCGCGACCTATCGCGCATATTTTAGTTCGCGACCTATCGCGCATATTTTAGTTCGCGACCGGTAGCTCTCATTTTAGTTCTCACCTTGGCCGCAAAGTAGGTCGCTCTTTTTAGTTCGTCCGCTCGTTTTGGCTTTTGCTACCGCTACTAAAACTACAGCTGAGCTGCATTTCAGCTCGAAATGACGGCAACTGGCAAGAGGGAATCACGCGATTCTGCGCAGTCTCGCGTCCTCTCGCTGTTACCCGTCAGTCTTTAGAAAAGGAGCGGACGTACTAAGAAGCGAGGGATCTGCGAACTAGTTCGCGTAGTTCGCCTGTGGGAGCGCTCTTCCCAACTAGTTCGTTCGCGAACTACACAAGACTAGTGATAACGAAATGTAGCAGTTTTTTGTTACTTTTTCTGAGTATAATAATGTTTTTGTGATAGAAAACGCAATTAAACTTTTATGTGAGAATAGAATTTCGAGAAGTCTGACAGTGGAAACCTTCTGAAAATACATGCGTTTACGATATCCCAGCCGGCCGCGGTGGCCGAGGGGACTGAGGCGCTTCAGTCACGGTCTGCACGGCCATTATGGTCGGGGGTTCTAATCCCCCCTCGGGCATGGATATTTGTGCCGTCCTTAGACTTAGTTAGTTCATAAGTAGTTTGTATAGACTATACAAACATTTGAACATTTTTTGAACGATATCCCACACAGTTAATATAAGGCAGTCAACAATCGGAATATTAGTTTGAACACCACAGAGCTTTACTAAGCATGGTCCTATTCGGAGATAATATGTCGTTGTCATACGCCCACCTTCGAACTAACTTACCCAGCCAGTTATAGGGGGACCTACAGTTTTACGTGGATTTCGAACCTCGGTGCTAATCCACACACATGACACACATTGCCATAGGAGAAACAAGTGCAAAGTCACGGAAAAAATTCCTAAGACTTAGTGTGGATCAAATTGTCTGCCACTTTACCACTGAACTACCGAGCCACACCTATTTACAGAATGGAAATAAGAAAGGTAAAAACTGCGTTTAAAGTAAAATATAACTGCACTAAATTTTATCCGCAGCTTCACTCGTGTTGATGCTGTTGCATCAAAGACTATCGAAAGTACAAGAATTTCGCAATTTTGTTCTTAAGCTACGCTCAGGATCATGACGATAAAAATTTCCAATTTTCCGGTTCAAATATAAACCGTGCGTATTGTGACGGCAAATACTGCCCTTCTTTATTGAGATGAAAGTAAAGATTTTATTAAAAACGAAAAGAAACTCCGTAACATAGTGACTAAACCTCTGACTGAAGAAGCTATACTCTGCGTTATAAAACGTGTAAATTATAATTACAGGATTCAAATGTCATCGAAATCGGTTGGGTGGTTTGAAGTCGTTGATGTCTTGTGTAAACGTTGTATTCATTATATTTAAACCTATCTCGAACAATATATCAATTATTGAAAGTATAACAATAAATGTGATAAATTTCAAACGTCAAAGAATAAATAGCCTTTCCAAGGAGTCTTCAAGGGTCTCGGAATTTATAAGAGAAATATTGATGCTCAGCTGTTCCATATTTCGAGTTACGTACTTAAAATCAACAAAATATCTTCAGCGTTCAAGCAACCTCCAGACCCAATTTCATCCAAATAGGTGAAGCGATTTAATCGTGAGAGCTTATTTCACATTTATAATATTAGCACGGATTTAAAGCAAACTGTTTTTTGTAGGTATCAAGAGATTGGCTCTAGTTTCTAAAGATACGGCTAATCTTTACGATAAATGTCTGTGATTCGTTTTTCTACTAAATACATTTCCCATTAACGCTGGCATTACTGGCCTGTGTAAAAAATTGCACCCTAAGTGCACTACCATGTACCTCCAGTTCGGATCAGATTAATTATTTTGTAGATGTACATTAATCTTTGACACTGATCCCTTTTCACATAAACATACCCATTTTTCTCGTGCTGATTGATTACATAAAACCTTTCGGCTTAAACAGCAACTTGAGATGCTAAAAAAGGGTGAAAAGAAGAGGACAAATATTCTACCGTAGATCCCAGCAATAAATATTTTCGATGAAAAATAACGATCGACGTTTTGCATTGTGTATGCGTGTGTGAAGTCAGGGAAACTGCTCGGGCAGCAGTTACAGCAGCTGGTCGATATCATGACGGCTAATTTTGCGTTCTGTTTTCAAAACTAACTCTTTAATATTTTTTCTATATTTTATTTGTCGCAGAAAAATGGCTTATAGACGAAATTTGTAATGATTTCTAATTTTATAGAAAATAGTAGCATATAACAGATGCGGCAGTAGGCTCCTTAAAAATCCAAACCGATGATTTATCCATCATATATTGAAATATTTAATCAGTGAAGTAAATATTAAAACGGACAACCAACTTGAAACTTGTACTTTCACCAATTACATTGTAAAACGACTTTAAATACAAATCAAAAACTTGATCGTCCAAACGTTGTGTCACTGTTGCTAAATCTTGTGGTAGCAGGCGTAGCATTATATCAGTTGACGTGATAGGCATCACATGCCTCAAGTAGAGCGTCTTAGGTTTCTTTAAAATTTTATGAATTTCATTATTATTATTGTTATTATTATTTACACACTACTGCGGTTCAAGAGGAAGAAAGAATGTTAGCATAAGAAGACGTAATTAACTGTTTAAAAAGACTACTAGAAAGCAATCAAATACACTAGCCTGGTAGAATTCTCATGTGTAGCGTGGATCAAAAGCCGATCTGCGTCTCAGATGCTCTCACTAACTGCGCACCGTCGAGTTGCAATGTTTGTAAGTCTACATCTACATCTACATGGGATACTCTGCAAGTGGCACTTAAGTGCCTGGCAAGGGGTTCATCGAACCACCTTTATACTATTCATCTACCATTCCAATCTCGAATAGCACGCGGGAAGAAAGAACATCTCAATCTCTCCGTTCGAGCTCTGATTTCTCGTATTTGATTCTGATGATCATTTCTACCTATGTAGGTGGCAGTCAACAATATATTCTCGCATTTGGAGGAGAATATTGCCGTTTGGAGTTTCGTAAGCAGACCGCGTCGCAAGACTGATATATCCCGCATTTCATCGATCATCTATGTTGACCGAGGCAGAGCAAAGGTGTAATATACTGCAAGGTGACTTCGTACGTCTGATGTTCGAATCCTCCCTCGGACATAGGTGTATGTGTTGTTCTTAGGGTAAGTTAGTTTAAGTAATTTGTAAGTTTGGCGAACGATAACCACTGCAGTTAGGTCCCATTACTTTTCGATATTTGAACTTCGTTGTGAACTGTATACGTAGACCAGCGTCTTAGAGTTAACAAGTTCGCAGTGATGCCAACCTGCAACAATATTTAGTATACTGTATGTAATCATATTATTTTATACATAGCCTGTCTTTCAGAACCGCACAGATAAAGATTGTGACAATTACATATGATCAGTGAGTGAAAATCTTACAGTAATCTCCTACGCGGTACTGAGTTCGCACTAATATAGTGTGGCCAGACGTCCCGTATTTTACTGGATCGTCCCATATTTAGCCTAAAGTGTCCCGTTGCCCCCCCCCTCCCCCCCGACTTTGTTCCGTTTTTCGTTAACTGTCCCATATTTTTGAAACGTTGTGTTTTTAAGTAACAGATACCATAATAAAAAGCAGAATTCCGTATGTAATCGTGGCCAATGGATAAAGAAAAGTACACTTTTTGATTAAAACAATTTATGACGCTCTTTGTTTGGTACTATGTAATGCGTTCACATGGCGAGCAGTTGTGCATTGGTTATTGCTTCAGCCTATCGTATCATTTCGATCCGTTGTTTTAAACTATTGAGAGTCACCAGTTGCGTTACTTTCTCGCATAAATACTGTCAAAAGGGGGTGATTTCGGACACCGGGGTGATTTCGGACGATATGGTTTATCTTCTGTTTCCCCCTGCACAGCAACGAATTTGCGCTAATTTCCAACTCTGCGTGCTGCCTATTTCATGCACGACACTATAATTCTCGCATCTGGCGCTCCCGCCTTTGGAACCATTCTTTAACGGATAATCAGTCGGACAGTCTCATTGTCGAAAGTTCTCGTTGTGTTAAGGAGCGGAAACTTTCTGTTGTTGCGACTGGCGGAAGAGTATTTTAGCGTCAGTTGCCAACGAGATCAGTAAAGAAAAAGATGTTCAAATGTTTGTAGAGCTTATGGGACTTAACTACGGGGTCATCAGTCCCTAAACTTACAAACTACTTACGAACTGGCTTATACTAAAGACGACACAAACATCCATGCCCGAGGGGGGATTCGAACCCCCGAAGGGGAACGGCCTCGCGCATCGTAGCATAGCGCCTCAATGCGCTCGGCCGCTCCGCTGCGGCACGAGATCAGTAGGCTGTGGCACTGTGTGAAGTTTTGTACCAGTTTGTCAGAGTTATGGGTGAAGTTTCAAAGTAACGGAGATTTTTTAGAAATTGTGTACTTTGTGGAGTGATTTCGGACACTGCCGGGAACGTTTAAAAGTAAGAAGGGTGTTCAAGATCAGTCTAATTATGACCCGTAAAATTTAAAGAAAGCAGTTCGAAATATTCAGTGTGGAAAATTAACGTAGGCCTATGGAAAAGCCTTTAATAAATAAACTCCTTATCTCAATCATTACCCATTATTTTAATGATGGACGTCCTTAAAATACGTTAAAAGTAAATAAAATCGAACAGAAACAAAGCAGAAAATAACGGAATGGGGTGATTTCGGACACTTTATTTGTCTGTCTCAGGCGAAAGCAGATCCACATGGACATTCTGTTTCTAGGATATTTTATTGGTTATACATATACCCCACCACTTCCGTAAAAAATGTTGTAGTGAATATAATCTCAAAACTGTCCGAAATCACCCCGTTTCACAGTACCAAAAGGAATTAAGGCAAGTTTTAATTTTCGAAATTACAGCAGCAAAGCGAGAAACTTGTTCCACGTTGAATGGAAGTACTTTTTCGGTAGACCGTGTAGGTAGGTTTGACGTTGTGCAACACACATGCCCTTGCTCTTTAGAGCAAAACTTTGTCATAAAGCATGATGTCTTTTGTTTGAAAACGTGAGAATAATGTCATCATGAACGATGAAGTAAGCGTCTTCTTGCTAAACAAGACTTCCTTGCTTTCCATGGAACGGAACACTCCCTCAACTCACTGGAGTTTTCGACCGGTTTCGGTGCACTATGTCACCATCATCTGGTCATATATATATATATATATATATATATATATATATATATATATATATATATGGTCATCTTGTTAAAAAATTGGATATAAAATAAGAAGTGCAACATTGCACTTAGTCACTATATGACCAGATAATGATGACCTACTGCACCAACACCGGTCGTCACTTAATAAATTGATAGTTTGCGATCTTGGCTTATAATTTGGAAACTATCAAATCTGTTTTACTGATACATTAGTTTTGAAACTTTTCACAAATGTGGCTACATTTAAACTTCTAATTTCCGTCCCTTATTTTGATTCTGCAAATTTGGACACCCTAGATTAATATAAAGTCATGAAACGTCCGTTTCGAGATTTATTTTACAGGAGGGAAAGCGTCGGAACCTGCTGTTTTTGCAAGGGAACGACTGAAACTCCTCAAGGCTTGGAGACTGCTTCGGAAGCACAGACGAGTCGTGTCGGATCAATAATGTGGGACAGAATGAACCCGAGGCCATAAAACCGGTTCTGTGTATACATAGTTAGCGTGTCTGATCTGACCCAAACAGCTCACCGCAGGAGAGGTAGAGGCGGGAGGGAAGCTTAACGACTTCTAACTGATCGCTTGCGGCCCAGACACTAATATTGATCCAGTTGCCTAATTTCACGAAATAATTGCTGTTTCGGTAACTATCGAATACGTTCTCGTCCACTGCATTATCATTTTAATCGACTTGGGCCTCAATGGACTGCGTGGTAATAACCAATTACATTTTAATGTCTAGGTCATGTCCTTATTCCAGGTTTGACTTCCTGTCAATATCTTCTAAGGTCACCAAGAAGTGTGTGTTTATGCTCCTCAGAGAAAGGTCCTCTCCGTCTTTTGGATGACTATGCCATTTTAAAACCTTGGTAGTTGTTCAACAATCTTCTAAAGTTCTTCATAGTTTCTTCGGATTTGCTGCCGGATTTTGAAGTCAAACTGACCCAATATTTCGGCGAAACACCTGTCCGCCATCCTCAGGGGAACTGCTGCTGCTGGACTCGCCGACAACTGATGCCGAGGGCATGGAACGCCGTCCTATATAGGCCTGCGAGTGATGAAGGCGCATGCGCGGCCTGCCACAGGTACTGCACACAGACAGGTCTTGCGGCGCCGCCGGTGGCGGAAAGGCGGTGCTCTCGATATATCGCAGTCATGGGTTGTCTTCCAGCAATCTGGTGGGTTGCATTAAAGATCGATGTTTTTTCATATTTGATAAAACCGGGTTCCACGCCCTGCTAAGCGGAAAACCCTTGTCTCTATTAATTAAATTTTCTGACAGCCTGATTTCAATAGACTCTTTATACACATTGTCCCAAAAACCGGACGTGCTGGCCACAATACGAGTATCATCGAACAACATCCTATGTTGCTCGTTTAGACAATGTTCCGCAACTGCTGACTTTTCGGGCTGTAGAAGCCTGATGTGACGGCGATGTTCCACACATCTGTCATGAACTGTGCGGATCGACCTGCCAATGTACGCCTTCCCACATTCGCATGGAATCCTGTACACAGCCTGTTTTTTAAGGCCCAAGTCGTCTTTAACGGATCCTAAAAGTGTCCTGATCTTGGGTGGTGGACGGAACACACTCTGGATGTTAAATTTCCTTAGGATTTTGCTAATTTTGTGAGATATGCCCCCTGCATACGGAATAAAAGCAACAGATCTGTCTTCCTCTTCATGTACTTCCCGGGATGGTCCAAACTGCATAGCTCGAAGAATCTGCCTCTCGGAGTACCCATTTTCCTTAAACACAGAAGTCAAGTGTGAAAGTTCCTGTGGTAGGCTTTCTGCATCGGAAACTGCATAAGCTCTGCGTATCACAGTCTTAAGGACGCCACTGCGTTGGTGTGGTGGGTGGCAGCTTCTTGCATTGAGGTACAGATCTGTATGTGTGGGCTTCCGATGAACACTATGTCCCAGGGTATCATCATGTTTCTTGTACACCATGACATCCAGGAACGGAAGCTTCCCATCGCTTTCAACCTCCATGGTGAATTTGATATTGAGATGGAGACAGTTGAAGTGGTCAAGAAATCGATTCAGAGAATCTCGTCCATGGGGCCACACAAAGAATGTGTCATCAACATATCTCCAGAAACACTTTGGTTGCAGAGCCGAAGTCCTCAGTGCCATATCCTCAAAATCCTCCATAAACAAATTGGCAACTACGGGTGATAAAGGACTCCCCATAGCCACTCCGTCAGTCTGTTCAAAAAAGTGGTAATTAAATAAAAAATACGTGGATGTCAGCACATGACGACAAAGCTTGACCAAGTCATCATCCAGTTTTTCGCTAATCAGACACAGGGAATCTTCCAGTGGGACACGAGTGAACAGTGAAACCACATCGAAACTGACCAATAAGTCCGAAGGCTCAAGCCTCAAAAATTGCAGTCGTCGAATAAAATCCACAGAATGGAGATATGATGTTCACACTTGCCAACCAAGGGGCTAAGGATGGAAGTCAGATATTTTGCCAAATTATAGGTAGGTGCCATCCCTGAGGATGGCGGACAGGTGTTCCGCCGAAATATTGGGTCAGTTTGACTTCAAAATCCGGCAGCAAACCCGAAGAAACTATGAAGAACTATTACGCCGGGAAAGCTTACGAAACTACAATCTTCTAAAGTTGCTTCCGCGCGGAATTTCTTTCTTTGAGATACCAATCTGCCTAAGATATTTTAACACTATTCGAACTATCTCCGCCTTGTTTTCTTACATTGGATGAAACTCCATATTATTTTTGTTAGTCGAGAACAGTCCTTCCTCATGAGATGACCGTAAAATATATATCGCGTCTAATGAATGCTGTGATAGGTTCTGGCTTGGAATCTCCTCAACTTACCACTGACCTCAACCCATCTATCACCTATGAGCTTCCTACAACCTTTGTGGCCCAAGGAACCAAATTGAGTTTTGAAACAATTTTATTTTGTACTAGAAGACCGAGTGAACTTCGTATCACTTACCTCTTAATATGAACCATATTAATTTAAATCATATGTATTTTAGACCCAGTAGCTTTATAAAGGCATCATCAGATAGTCTAAGTATCGGTTCGATAGTGCACGGAAAGAGTGGACAAATCACGCACACATGTCCAGGATAATGTTCATGTCACATTCGTGGAAGTTCTGCGAAGACTTAAGCGGTGATAAAATATGGAAAAACTATGAGGAAAATTTAGATTTAAAACATGTGAAATAATGACTTGGTTTTTGTGGTACTTTGAAAAGTAAAGTTCGCTTTACACGATCTGAAGCCGTATATGAACAGTCAAAAATAAAAACGAACTGCTTTCCTTTAGTCTCGCTAAAACTCAACCGATTTGGCTATATATCATTACATAAACCACTGAATCTAATGTGATGAAATGTAGTGTGGAGATAGCTTGACTGCTGAGTACCAGTTAATATACTTTAGAAAAGTGTGTACTCCAAGATATTTTTGATTTGAAGTATGTAAAGCGAAATATCGAACAATAATATGCCAAATTTTAATGCAATCAAATGAAAAATATGGATATCCCATTGAAAAACGCTCTTTCAATTTTTCGCGAATTTTCAAATTTTCTGTGCCTCTGCCAGGCACTTAAATGTGATTTGCAGAGTATCGATGTAGATGTAGATGTAGATGAACTCTCCCAAATTTTTAGTTGATAAGAACGTTGATCTGCCGTCGCCGGCCACCGTGGCCAAGGGGACTGGGGCGTGCCAGTCGTGGTCTGCACGGCCACTACGGTCGGGGGTTCGAATCTCCCCTCGGGTATGGATATTTGTGCCGTCCCTAGTAGTAGGTAGTTTATAAGTAGTTTGTAAGTTTAGGGACTGATGACCCCGTAGTTAAGTCCCTTAAGCTCTACAAACAGCCGGCCGCGGTGGCCGAGGGGACTGAGGCGCTTCAGTCACGGTCTGCACGGCCACTACGGTCGGGGGTTCGAATCCCCCCTCGGGCATGGATATTTGTGCCGTCCTAGTTCGTAAGTAGTTCATAAATAGTTTGTAAGTTTAGGGACTGATGACCCCGTAGTTAAGTCCCATAAGCTTAACAAACATTTGAATGTCGTGGTGGTCTTACAGAGCAGTCACTGAGCCGCTTTCGAGACATTAAATTAATGTTGGTTCCAGTGTGAAACCAATTGTACGCAAAAGGTTCACATCCTACGTTCTCGCTTTTCCAGCCGCTCGACTTGACCTTGTCTATTCATGATCAGTGCTTCGCACGCATATAATCCCCAGGTTTTACAACGGTGTTGTACTGTCGGAACTTCACCCCTATACTCATAGACTTTTTGTTATAGGTATCCTATAGTAGTTGGTATGCGTGATCAACTTCCTCATCCTGAAACTAACTGCTTCTTTTTTTAATCGATTCTCCTGGGTGACTTCACTGAGGTAGTTGATATTCTTAACTCGTCAAATTCACAGATGTTCGTCATATCTTTTTTGTTTTGAATAGAGATCTGGTGTCCACCCTTTTGAGCAATTTCTGACAGCCTATTGATCTTGTTGACTGGTGACCCTATGTTGATAGAAAAATGGACAAGAGATACGCAAAAGCCCCGAATTCAGTGTACACCTGTTTGTTCCTATTGCCAAATCTTAACTGCTCTTCATTTCCTTCTTCTTGGGCCAACAACTTTCTCCTGTCCCGAATAATTCCACACAGCTGGAAATGACTGGGAATAGTCCGTCTCTTTCACTTACGCCCGTTCTCATTGTAAACGGTTCTGAAATGTCACCCATAAATGTTATTTTTGACACTGATAGGCCTACATTATATTCTAACTGGTTTTTAGTTTTAAATAATTAGAAAAATAAACATTAGTAATATTTATTCCTGAAATTTGACAAGCTGTGAAATATAACATTATCGTAGAAACTAGCAAATGCGATCAATGGTAATTTAAGAACAGTCGTGTGTTAGAAACGAGCAACAAAGGCATGACGTAAGATTTGGTACAGCTGTTGTTGGGAGTGTCTGACCACACGGCAGTTTCTCGCTGTCGTCACCTGACAAGGGTCGTGTTGTAAGTGGTACCATCCAAAGTCTGGAAGTACTTCATATTTGTCTGCCTTTTCTATGAAGTAATGCCACATAAATTATATTATGACAACAGTGACAAATTAGAAATTTAGAAATACATTCGTAGTTTGTAATATAAACAGAAAAAAGAAAAACAAATACACTACTGGCCATTAAAAATGTTACAGCAAGAAGAAATGCAGCTGATAAACGTGTATTCATTGGACAAATATATGATACTAGAACTGACATCTGATTACATTTTCACGTAATTTGGGTGCGTAGATCCTGAGAAATCAGTACCCAGAACAACCACCTCTGGCCGTAATAACGGCTTTGATACGCCTGGGCATTGAATCAAACAGAGCTTGGATGACGTGCACAGGTACAGATGCCCGTACAGCTTCAACACGATACCACAGTTCATCAAGAGTAGTGACTGGCGTATTATGAGGACTTTGTATGACGGGCATCCACAGCTAAAATATTTATAGAGGAAGAGGTGGTATTATGGGCTACCACTTTATTTTTGAACCATAAATTCCAAAATTGTCAGTGAAATTTGCTGAAAACCTAAAAAAAAAAAAACTTTATGATGTTATAAAAAAGCCAAACACATCTGTTTGAATCATTATGAAACTTTAATATGGAAACATGTTTACAAAATTGACATATTGTGAAAAAATGTAAATGTGGTGGTAATAGGGGCTACTTTATAAATACACAAAAAGTCAATATTATTTACTGTAGATTTTTAGAGTAATTGGAAAATAGCAAACCCTTTTTACTGGGACATGTTTATCATTTAGGGTTGGCAGAAATCACACATATAATGTTCTGTTTCACAGCCAGCACACTCGTTGTGCGCCCACATCTCGCACATTAGGCACTGGATCCATAGCCCTCCTTTAGTGTCTTGGCAATTAACTCTTCACAAAAAAGGCAGGTAGCATCGTCATGTCCAGGCTTTTCAACACCGACAGTGGGCTCTAGATCTGACTGCCAAGGAACTATCGATCCCTCCTCTGAACTCTCGGATGATGATTGTAGGTCGATGGTCAATTTTCGCTTCACTGATGGAGTTTTTCTTTTTATTCCTTGTTTCTTTCTTTTGTCAACACCTGGCTCACATCTCACATTCTTCGTATTCCCTGTTACATCGTCACTTTCGATCTTCCTATTTTTTTGTCAACTTCTTTTTCCACCGTTCTTTTTATTTTCCTTTTTTTTATCAGCTTCCTTTTCTTCGTGCTTTGCTGTCATTACAGCTGCCTTTCCTGGCTTAGGTCCTTCGTTTGTTGTCTTTTTCTTATTTTTTGGAACAGGCAAAATGTCCTTTGGTGAAGTCTTAGTGTTTCCTATTGGAAAGTGGGACGCACTGCTTCGGCCAGCTTCTGCTAGGTCTTGGGCACATGGTGTGGACCAGTAGAGGACTAGGGCAAGCCATCTGTGTTATCAGACTGAAACAGAAATCCACACAGAATTTGTAGGGGTTGTAATATGGGCTACTGTAGTGGGTAGCCCATATAACCACCACAGAGATTGTCCATATTACCACCCTAGCCCTCTTGGAAAGTAAAACGTCGCTATCCGTTATAAACAAACTTTAATCAACTAACTTCATGAGCATTAGAGAGCTAAATACTTATATAATATGTAGTTAAGAAGTTAACAGTTAACTACGTATTGGCAATACATCTAATATAACTGTAATATCTTACCTTTCAAAGAAAAATCACGAAACAGCTCACCACTAACATTCCACGTAACAGAATGCGGCATCGCATTTTGTGGCGTTTGTACGAACTAGCTACTACTATTTACTGAGGTTGCCGCTTGTATGCGCGGGCTTGTTAGTCGGATATTAAGCTAGCCCATATTGCAACCACTAGCCCATAATACCACCTTCGCCTCTACATATTTAAGAAACTTTCACGCAGTTAAAAATTAGGTGTTAAAATTTTAAGAGTCTGAATGAAAGTCCTTGGTCCACTTGAGTTGGCTTGAGCAGGCTCAAGTGGACCAAGGACTTTCATTCAGACTCTTACAACTTTAACACCTAATTTTAACTGTGTGAAAGTTTCTTAAATATGTATTATGAGGAGGAAGTTGCTCGGCCACCATTGACCAGACGTTTTCAGTTCGTGAGAGATCTGGAGAATGTTCTGGCCAGGGCAGCAGTCGAACATTTTCCGTATCCACAAAGGCCCGTACAGGAGCTGCAACATGCGGCCACGGGCCGCAATACATCTGAAATGTAACGACCACGGGACGTAATACATCTGAACTGTAACGACCACTGTTCAAAGTACCGTCGATGCAAACAAGAGGTGACCGAGATGTGTAACGAACGGCACCCCATACCATCACGCCAGGTGATACCCCAATATGGTGATGACGAATACACGCTTCCAATGTGCGTTCACCGCGATGTCGCCAAACACGGATGCCACCACCATAATGCTGTAATCAGAACGTGGATTCATCCGAAAAATTGACGTTTTGTCCATCGTGCACCTAGGTTCGTCGTTGCACACACCAACACAGGCGCTCCTGTCTGTGATGCAGCCATGGTCTCCGAGCTGATAGTCCATGCCGCTGCAAATGTCGTTGAACTATTTGTGCAGATGGTTGTTGTCTTGCAAACGTCCCCATCTGTTGACTCAGGGATCGAGACGTTGCTGCACTATCCGTTACAGCCATGCGGATAAGATGCCTATCGTCTCGATTGTTAGTGATAGGAGGCCGTTGGCATCCAGCACAGCGTCCCGTATTGCCCTCCTGAACCCACCGATTCCGTATTCTGCTAACAGACATTGGATTGCGACCAACGCGTGCAGCAATGTCGCGATACGATAAACCGCAATCGCGATAGGCTACAATCCGACCTTTATCTAAGTCGGAAACATGATGGTATGCATTTCTCCTTCTTCCACGACGCATCGCAACAACGTTTTACCAGGCAACGCCGATCAACTACTGTTTGTGTATGAGGAATCTGTTGCAAACTTTCCTCGTGTCAGCACGTTGTAGGTGTCGCCAACTGCGCCAACCTTGTGTGAATGCTCTGCAAAGCTAATCATTTGCATATCACAGCATCTTCTTCCTGTCGGTTAAATTTTGCGTCTGTAGCACGTCATCTTCGTAGTGTAGTAATTTTAATGGCCAGGAGTGTAGTGAAATCATCCATGATCGCAAAATGAAACATTTAGGCACATTTAGTCGGCGTTTTTCAGATTAAGAACATCATTTGATTGTAAATGATGCTCTGCAACTGATGAAGGGCGACTGTAGTTGGGATGATGTAGGAAGGCGCTTAAGTGCATAGAGCGGAGCGATAGGCAAAGTGTGGAGGGGAGGAGCTACGGCCGAGCGACAACAGTGGAGACTGCGGGAGAAACACTGCGTAACTCGCAGCCAGCCACGCGGCTAGAGAATGAACATTATTGGCTGTCATCGCGGTAATGTGCCGAAAGCGGCCATTTTAGTTAATATGTTATCTTGTTGTTTTGACTATTTTTACTAGTGGATCATGAATAACAGTTTTTCACCTCTATTTCATATCGGATAAAACTTTAAACAAAAAGATAAAAACAAAGAAAGGCTTCCCTCTTGCCTGTCTACATTTTGCAGCCATGGTGGAATGGCCGAACGCTCTAAGTCGCCTTGCGGCGAAGCACCCTATTGCTCCCCGTCGGAGGTTCAAATCTTCCCTCGGGCATGGCTGTGTGTGTGTTGTCCGTAGGTTAGTTATAGTTCATTTAAGTAATCTGTAAGCCCAGGGACTGATAACCACATTAGTCGAATCCCATACGCTTACAAATATTTGGAAATTTACACTATTTGCCTGTATCTCTTTGTAGCCCTTGGAAACGAAGAATTTAACACGAAAGACAGAACTCGCCAACCTCAGATTTCACCCTTTAGTACTGACTATTCACCGTGTCCAAATAGTGATGTGTTCCTTGATTAAAACATGATTTTTCAGCCTAGATTAGGAATAAATAGATGAAAACTTGTGAATTTTCGTAGTTTTACTTCCATATTACATTTCTACAAAAGCAACAAACGTTGGACACACTAAGGTCTGTTCCATTTGCCTACCTTACCAGATATATTAATTTCGCATTTCCTCAACAAGCAACACAAACTGAAGAGGCGGGTGTCGAGGAACATGTACGAGATTTGTGAGACCTTTCCATAACGTACGGTGCTCCGTGCTGGGCTTAAGGCAGCCTGACGTCTGCGCCGCTTGCTGCTCATACAGAACAAGGTGCTACGTACCATAAGCAATGCCGCAAGATAGACGCGCACAGCGGAACTTCACCGTGAATGCCGCCTTGATACCCTCATGGAGGTATTAAAAAAAAACACGCCGCACGACTAAACAAAAACACTAGGCACTCGAACAACCCCTTCATCCTTAATTTGGACAACTACGATCATAATCATAGGTGGAAGCACAACCGACCTAAAACACTATTTGTCAGTAATAGATAAGAGGCTGTAGTAAGCATAACACAAACAAAATAAAAAAAAAGTTCAAATGTTTGTATAGTCTATGGGACTTAACTACGGGGTCATCAGTCCCTAAACTTACAAACTACTTATGAACTACTTACCTACTTACGGACTAGGACGGCACACATATCCATGCCCGAGGGGGGATTCGAACCCCCGACCGTAGTGGCCGTGCAGACCGTGACTGGGGCGCCTCAGTCTCCTCGGCCACCGCGGCCGGCCAAAATCATTGTTCGTCGAACCCCTGCACACCACCAAACTGACTGGCTGCGCCAGTTGAGCTAATACAGCCAACTAATTGGCGACAGTAGGGAACCGAGCAAGTACGTCACACAAAGAAATCCCACACGCAACCAACACACACAGAGGTTGACACCAAAATCGAGTTTCGCAAGTAGCCCACGCCGCAGCGATAAGCGCCGTTGTTGTAGTGATTCCCATCCCAGATCCTGTATCATTTCCGTAACGCTATCTCCCCTGTATCGTGACAATACGAAACGAGCTGCTCTTCTTTGGACTCTTTCGATGTTCTCCGTCAAACCTACCTGATACGGATGCCACACTGGGCAGCAATGCTCCAAGAAAGGACAGACAAGCGTAGTGTATGCAGCCTCTTTACTAGTTTTGTTCCATCTTTTAAGGGTTCAGCCACTAAAACGCAGTCTCTGGTTCGCCTTTCCCACGACATTATCTACGTGTTCTTTCCAGTTTGTGTTGTTGTGGTCTTCAGTCCGGAGACTGGTTTGATGCAGCTCTCCACAATACCCTATCCTGAGCAAGCCTCTTCATCTCCACATAAGAACGACAACCTACAACTGCAGTTTAAGTCTGAAGTAATAGTAATTCCTAGGTATTCTGTGAAGTTTACGGCCTCCACATTCGATTGATTTAACTTGTAAACAAAGTTTAACGGATTTCCTTTCGTACTCATGTGAAGGACTTCACACTTCTCATTATTTAGACTCAATTGCCATTTTTTACACCATAGTGATATCTTATTCATATCGCTTTGCAGTTGGTTTTGATCTTCAGATGATTTTACAAGACGGTAAATGTCGGCGTCATCTGCAAACAACCTATGTAGATAAGGAACAGCAGAGGACCAATAACACTACCCTGTGGAACGCCCGAAATCACGTCTGTTTTAGTCGATGCATTAGCATCGATTACTACGAACTGTGTCCTCTCTGACAGGAAATCCCCTATCCACTCGCAAATTTGGGGCGATATACCGTAACTACGCAATTTGATTAAAAGCCGTTTGAGAGGTACGGTGTCAAAAGCCTTCTGGAAATCAAGAAATTACGGAATCTATTTGCGAACCCTTGTCGATAGCACGCACCACTCATCCGTCAATCTTTTTTGTTGAAGCCAGCAGGCGCTGATGGTGGCCCAGGAGGCACCCCAGTGGCAGCTGCAGTGGGGCCGACTCATCAAACCGGATTGACAAATTTATGACAAACACGCAATGAAAATGGAACCAAGCTTGCAGGACACCCAGAAACTGTCGCAGCAAAAAATCCGCTACTGCTCTTACTACCCGCTCCTGATTGTCGCAGAGGTTTTTCTTCCCTTGGCACTTTTTCCCCTCTGCCCTTAAAATCGCTCTTATTTCAAAAAGCTTTCGGCACACATCACAGTTCCCGCTCCTGTGATTCCTACGTCAGAAATACTAATACATGCAGAGGTGACAGTAGACCTATTGAGTTGGTTAACATGCTAGTGCGAGTGTGGAGGGGCTCCACTCCTGTGCGTAAAATAAATAAATAAATGAATAAAAATAAAAAAATGAATATTGAAGAAAAGTATAATGCAAAAGCTTGAAAAAATCTTAATTTTTTTAACTTTTGATTTTACATTTGCTACTGCAAATACACTCCTGGCCATTAAAACTGTTACACCACGAAGATGACGTGGTACAGACGCGAAATTGAACCCACAGGAAGAATATGCTGTGATATGCAAATGATTAACTTTTCAGAGCATTCACACAAGGTTGGCGCCGGTGGCGACACCTACAACGTGCTGACTCGAGGAAGGTTTACAAACGATTTCTCATACTCAAACAGCAGTTACCGGCGTTGCCTGGTGAAACGTTGTTGTGATGCCTCGTGTAAGGAGGAGAAATGCATACCATCACGTTTCCGACTTTGATGAAGTTCGGATTGTAGCCTATCGCGATTGCGGTTTATCTTACCACGACATTGCTGCTCGCATTGATTGCTATCCAATGACTGTTAGCAGAATATGGAATCGATGGGTTCAGGAGGACAATACGGAACGCCGTGCAATACGGAACGACATTTGCAGCAGCATGGACTATCAGCTCGGAGACCATGGCTGCGGTTACCCTTGACGCTGCATCTCAGACAGGAGCGCCTGCAATGGTGCACGCAACGACGAACCTGGGTGCACGAATGGCAAAAAGTCTTTTTTTTTTTTTTTTTTTCGTGTTTGGTGACATCACGGTGAACGCACATTGGAAGCGTGTATTCGTCATCGCCATACTGGCGTATTACCCGGCGTGATGGTATGGGGAGCCAAACATTACACGTCTCGGTCACCTCTTGTTTGCATCGACGGCACATCCGTTACATTTCAGATGTGTTTACGACCCGTGGCTCTACCCTTCATTCGCTCCCTGCGAAATCCTATATTTCAGCAGGATAATGCACCATCTCTCGCCAATTGAAAACGTCTGGTCAATGGTGGCTGAGCAACTGGCTCGTCCCAATACGTCAGTCACTACTCTTGATGAATTGCGGTACCGTGTTGAAGCTGCATGGGCATCTGTACCTGTACACGCCATCCAAGCTCTGTTTGACTCAATGCCCAGGCGTATCAAGGCCGTTATTATGGCCAGAGGACGTTGTTCTGGGTACTGATTTCTCAGGATCTATGCACCAAAATTGCGTGAAAATATAATCACATGTCAGTTCTAGTATAATATATTTGTCCAATGAATACTCGTTTATCATCTGCATTTCTTGTTGGTGTAGCAATTTTAATGGCCAGTAGTGTAGTAATGTAAATCCAAAAACCGGGTATTTTATAAATTCATTATTTTCAGTTGTATTTACCGTAAGGGTACACTGGAGATGAGAAAGATAGATATAATCGAATGCCAATTGTTTCACCGATATCTGTCATCGCTAGTACAGCCACAAATCTCGGTGGGAACTGTGACCAGTTGAACTTACGTGAATGGTGTCCTGTTATGTATAGCCACACCCCTATCTGCAAGACACCCGAAATGCCTTTTCCCTTCAACAAGACTGCTCCATGTGCACGTGCTCCTTCGGAGTCACAGGATGTCAGCATTTCGCCCACGCTCGCTAGATCACCACATTTGCCACCAATCGAAAATATTTGGGACTGCCCCAATACCAGCCACCACAGCTGAATCTAGGATCCGGGAGAATAAAGCATGGATGGTTGTAACAAGAGACCCCATTCACTCCTTATACTCTTCGTTGCCACTAGGCAAGTATATTTTTTTTTAAAAGTTTTGAAACGTGATGGGCGTTTTTTTTCTATTTTGTTAATAAATTCTCTGTTAAAAAATAAAGGATTTTAGTTTCTAGGATGTCAATAATAAGATCGTCAGAAAAACTAATGGCCTTTGTTTCTGGTTACGTCCAGCGTACGAACTCACGGAAAAGAACTCGCTGGCTATATAATCATACCCGGCTTGTGCTGCTGATTCTTATCTTTACAGCTTTCTACGTGGCAGCTTTCCTACACTGTAACGCTACGTACCGTATTTTATAATGCAACACAAGCACTCAATTTATTAGGCGACGTGCTTGATAATGTGATATACTCCCAGTCTGACATTACAGGCGCTCTAGTTACGCTGCATAAAAATTGCACACGTTAATTGCACTGTCAGTGATAGCTCGTTACATTAATAGTCTCTGTCTTTTATGTCCTGTAGCCTTGGTAATGGCCATGGTATTTTTCCGTACTCCAGAAATACGTCGCTTTAGATGGTGAGAAGCTAAAACTCCATTGAGGCAAACTGTAAATTCCATCCTCGAGAGACCAACAGATACCAACCGGCCGCCACGCCATCCTCCGCCAGAAATTCCTTTGTTTTCCTTCTTTCTCCTATTCATGTTGAGGGAATTGAATCCCTCGTTCCTTTCCGACCCAGCGGAGTTCGTCGCTTTATCTTTAGTTCTTTATGTTACCTGGAGATTACTACGCAGAAGGTGACCCCCCCCCCCCCCCCACTCCAACCGTTTGGGTTGTGAAGTAACCTTTCATAAAATCTCCTGTCTTTCTAACATTTTTAATTTTTATTTCAGACTAGCTGAAATACCCGGGTATTTATTTATTCGAACCTTGAGTTAGTACTTTTCCTATCCACTCTCTCTCCCTATCCATCTCTTTTCTAGAAGTATGTTACATTTATCAGAGAATATATAAGAAATCACAAGTAAAAATCCACTCGTTTCGAAGAATCCAATCACGAAATTCAACAATAATGATTGTAATAATATCACAGATGGATCACTTGATGTAATGCGCGAAACGTCAAATCGATTTTTAAAAGATATTTATTAAGAGAAGTTTCTTTTTTACTGCTTTGTTTATTTATTTATTCTTATATTTCCTTATTCGTATGCTTATCCTTACAGAGAAAGAGCTGAAGAAATTGTAGCACGCATAGACCAAAGATATGGTCTGTGGCATCACGTTTCGCTGTATGTAACCTCTTTGCTATAGAGTCGCAAACGTCATCGCTGGCCTTCAGTCCGAATTTTTTTTTATAATTTAACGACTTTCAACCACCATATCTTCCATCCCCTTATAGCTATCAGCATGGAACTGCTGTGGTGTACAACGGGAGAGTTCGGACAACAATTACACACAGACCATTCGTTTGCGTTCTGTAGTTTTCGCTGCAGAGCGAAATATTAACACACACATACACGTAGAATTTTACATACACCGATTTCTTTCCATCCCAATATACTCCACCCTTTTATCATTATCAACCCTCAAGTAACAATGCAACCAATAAAACCAATTTCAAAAGTAAATATAAGTTTCAAAGAGCAGTTATTATTCCGCATTTCGCGTTATATTCTTCAAATTACTAAATATCTATCAGATCGCTATAAAACCGTGTCTAAACATTGCTCAAGTATAAATTAGTAATTGTACAAATATTTTAGTCTCTGCGTCTTGTCGTTCGGTTGTGATAAGCGTACACCGAACAGACATTCACTTATTCCTTAAGAATTGTCGCTAATTCTACATCAACACACATACTCCGCAATCCACCCAAAGGTGCGCCGCTAACGGTACCTAGTACTACTACCAGGGGCGCCTTCTTTTGAAAATCAGTGTGGGTGCTCGTGGTTTCATGTTTCATTACCTTATCAGCCACAAGGTTCAAAGAATGGGCCAAGCAGTGTTGAATTTCTCTGATTTTTGCTTGCAACCTAGAAAACGTACCAGTCATATTTGTCGCTCTGTCAGTAGTAATAACATTGCATGATTTGATATCTGGAGAAAAACGAGAGAGAACAGCCTCTGATATTATTAACAGTATTTCAACTGTGCTAGATTCAATATTATAGAAAACAAAATTAGAAACAAAAATGTCATTAATTTGAAAATTAGCACATTTTAAGAAGTTTAAAACGAATCAGACGATTGAAGGATGTTAGTATTTCGTTACTCATTTGCCTCTCTGATAGACGAAACTGTTTCATAAACACTTTGATTTGACCTTTATCTCTATTATTAGATGCACTTTTTCCTACAATGATTAATTTCTTAAAGTAAATAGGTATGTAAGTATGGAACGTTAGATTTACATCCAGTTTTAATCTATTCGACAATGAACTTTGTCAAAAAATGTTCAAATGTTTGTAAAGCTTATGAGACTTAACTACGGGGTCATCAGTCCCTAAACTTACAAACTACTTATGAACTACTTACGAACTAGGACGCCACAAATATCCATGCCCGAGGGCGGATTCGAACCCCCGACCGTAGTGGCCGCGCAGACCGTGACTGGAACGCCTCGGTCCCCTGGGCCATCGCGGCCGGCTGCCCAGAAGATAGCTACTCTGTTGATACCTGTCCGTGAACGGATTTAGTGAAAGAAGAGTACTGTGATAACAGTGCAGGGTCCTGCTTTCCATCTCAAAGCGTCTTATAATAAAAAAGTACTCTACTGAATTTTGCATTTGAAGCCTCTCTTTGTCCAAATCATAGGGAACTCATTTGTGAGGCTGAATACCGTAAAATGTTGTGAGGTTCCTGGTCCGTGGCGTTAACCACAAAACTTGTACCAGAGTCGTGACCCAGCATAGCTCGGAAACTGCGGCGCAAACTTGGCACATAATGGAGGTCACATTTATAAGTGGAATGTGCGCAGTGGTGTTTCTGGACCTGGAGTATAAAAAGTATAAAAAACAACGAGTTTAACAAACAAACAAAAAACGGGAATGAGGCCCTTTTCTGTACTAACGCACTTCCTCGCTGTATGATTCATAAAATAAAACAAGGACGAAATGGGTTGCACAACAGCTGTACCTACAGAATGGGAGTCCGTGACAAACTGTTCGACCTAATAAAATATAATCTAATAATAAGTATCGAATGTATGTCTCAACATATTACAATAAATAAAATAAACAAACCTGCATATAAACCGATGTTTTGCACCACTGGAAAAAAACGTTATTGCTCTAAGGTCTAAACTTTCATCTACAGTACGACTACGTTAGCTACGAAAATTAATGGTACTTGGCGAGTGAAAAGTATAAACTCTCCATTCCTTTCAACAAAAATTTCAGTGGGGAAATGGATACCTTCTCTCTCTCTCTCTCTCTCTCTCTCTCTCTCTCTCTCTCTCTCTCGTGTTAAATGACTGTTGGAAACAGGTAAATAAATTATTATTCAAAAAAGAGGAGTTCACGTAAGGAGACGAAGTCCGTAATCTTAATTTCATTGCAGATATCATCCTTGAAATCCAGCAAATGCATCTATTAAATCATTTTGAATGTGTGGTAAAATTCGCGGAGTAATGTTGACACTACTAAATGTTCTTTCTATGGAAAATGAGACCAGGCATTTGCAAGAAGAAATTCCATTGGAAGTTTCCTGGTGGCCTCGAAAGTGTAGCTCCTGTTTCGCTAAATAGTATACTGCATTATTCAAACTATTCAATACTTCCGTATTCTTCCTTACCTTCTCAACGTGCAATTGTATTTCTACCTTTCGTTGAGAACTCAAAAGAACGCAAATTCATGCAGGACATGTACTAAATCTGATGTGTGTAAAAAAAAAAAAAAAAAAAAAAAAATGAATGTTGAATTCAAGACTAACCGTATTTCTTTACGGCAAATAGTTTTCTATATACCGAACAATGGACAGGTCCAACAATACAAGCTCTACGTCACATCACAGCCGCAAAGCCATATGACACTCATACACCTTTTTACTAAAATACGTCTCAAATTTCTTTCTAATAGACTGTATTTTGCCCTTACACACATCGATAGTGTTAAGGTACGACATGGACTGCCATTGAGAATTTTTTCTTCTGTATTAATAAAGTAATGATAAAAGGACTTGAAAATAGTTTCAGTTTAATATTTATATTACCCATTTCAAAACTACTTTAGTCTTCACATACGGAAGAAACTCACGATGTAAACAACACACGGCTATCAGTCAGTCAGTAGCGACACGAGGCATTGTCAACTTATCCAACACCTTGGATACGGGATGACAAACGAGCTTGATTGAGGCGCTCCAGACACGGTCCGCACGGCCACTACGGTCGGGGGTTCGAATCCCCCCTCGGGAATCGGTATTTGTGCCGTCCTTAGTTGTAAGTAGTTCATAAGTAGTTCGTAAGTTTAGGGACTGATGACCCCGTAGTTAAGTCCCATAGACTCTACAAACATTTGAACATTTGAACTAACGAGCTTAAATTTCAGTCACAGCGCTCCTTGCGGCAACATATGTAAACTGGGGCGTGTATCGTTTGTTGTTGAACGTGAAGTGCTTAATTTAGTGTATATACTCTACAATTTTTGATTCTGAAATATGTCTTAAGTGTGTTCAGCATTTCATTCCTCAAATGGAACCGATAAAACGATAATTATTTCGTGCAAATGTTTTGCCTCGTTTCATCTCAGTCTGTCTATACACAAACAAAATTCGTGGCTAATGGCGCTTAGCTGTCCCAAGAGAGATGTTTCAATTGACCGATACTGCAATTCCCTTGAAGTATACTCCAGACAAATGCTCAGTTTTATACCTAGTGTCTGTGTGTTGATGCAGTGGTTGATGAAAGAGCGTCTCATCCGTAGAATAATAAACACTTTTGAATGTCTAAGCCTTCTTTAAGAAAATTTTCATTTGTTGGTTAGAATACTTAACCGAGTACGAGTGACAGATAATTAGTGCAAAGTATGGAAACAATAGTAACAGACAGCAGTTTTTCACTTGTAAATGTTTGTGTTCCTTGCAACAAATATTTACTTATTTCAGCATGACGACAAAGAAACTTATTAACGATACGTTATTTAGGTGTGCAATGCTTTGGTAGCAGCTGACCCAAGAGTATTTTTATTTGCACTTTTTTGTTGTCACTTTCGCCTTTGCACTCAAATTTCCCTCACCAAACATTACAACCAAACACTTTCCCAGCAATTTTATAAATATAAAGAGTTCATACCTTTAATAAACACCAGATAAATGTGTACAAGACTTTATGAAAACATCAGTTATATTAACACATCAACAATAAATGCAAATTCACTATCATGATGTTTAGTTGTAACAATTACTGGCCACTGTGTGAGTTTCACAGCATTTAGACCATGTGTTCGCATAATAACCAACGCAAATATCTTCTAAGTGGCACTTTAATTGTTGTTGCAAACGTATCACTGACAGGTTCCTGAGATTTCATTACTGCATTTTTTCGCAAATGCAACATGAGGCTCGTCATTTCGCAACTTTGATGAAGTATGGAGACACCGTCGAATCCTGTTGCACAACCGTATGCTGTAGTCAATTATTTCTGCTAACCTGGAACTGTGTAAGTCGGTAAACTTCTTTAGTGGGTGTGTAGTAGTCGACTCGTTAGCACTATAACGCCTTGCTGCGGAGCGCGCGGTTTCTCACCGTTGGTGGTTCTACATCTACATACTTTACAAATCGGCCGAGTGCATTGAGGCGCTACGCTACGATGCGCGAGTCCGTTCCCCGTCGGGGGTTCGAATCCCCCCTCGTACACGGATGTTTGTGTCGCCTTTATTATGTTTGTTTGTGAAGCTTACGGGACTTAACTGCGGGGTTATCAGGCCCTAAACTTACAAACTACTTATGAACTATCTTATACTACAAACGGAACCAACATTCATTCCCGAGGGGGGTTCGAACCCCCCACGGCCTCGCGCATCGTAGCATAGCGCTTCAATGCGCTCGATAAGTAGTTTGTAAGTTTAGGGACTGATGACCCCGTAAATAAGTCCCTTAATCTTAACAAACATTTGAACATTTTTTTACTCTACAAATCACATTTAAGTGCCTGGCAGATGGTTCATTAACCACTTTCATAACCTTTCTCTTACCGTTCCATTCTCTAATAGCGCGCGGGAAGAAAGAACACCTAAATCGTTCCTTTTTCGATCTGATTTCCCTTACTTTATTAGGATAGTCATGTTTCTCTAAGTAGGTGGGTGATAGCAAAATATTTTCACATTCATAAGTAAAAGTTGGTGATTGAAATATCGCAAATAGATCTCGCCGCAACTAATAACGTGTTTATTTTAATGATTTCCACCTCAAATCGTGCAACATTTCCGTGACGCTTTCCTCCCCGTAACGTGATCAAGAATAACGAGCTGCCCTTCTCTGGACCTTCTCAATGTCCTCCGTTAGTCCCACCTGGTGAGTGTCCCACACTGGGCAATAGGACTCGAGGAGATGACACACAAATGTGATGTAGGCAGTCTCTTTGGTGAAGCTGTTGCATCTTCGAAGCGTTCTGCCAATGAAATGTAACTTTTGGTTCGCCTTCCCCACAATATTTCCTATGTATTCTTTCCAATCTAAGTTGTTCGTAATTGTAACTCCTAGGTATTTGCTACAATTTACGACCTTAAGGTTTGACTGATTTATCGTGTAATTGAAGTTCAGCGGATTTCTTTTAGTGGTCATGCGTATTACTTCATACTTTTCATTATTTAGTGTTAATTGCCAATTTTCGCAACATGTAGAAAATTTGTCTAAATCGCTTTGCAGTTGCTTTTGATCCTCTGTTGACATCACTAACAGATAAACGATAACATCATCCGGGAACAGTCTAAGGGAGCTATTCAGATTGTCTCCTAAATCATTTATAAACTCAAGGAAGAGTATGGGACCTATAACGCTTCCCTGGGGAACGCCAGATATCACTTCTGTTTTAGTCGATGACTTACCGTCAATTACTGCGAACTGTATCCTTTCTGATAGGAAATCGTGAATCCAATCGCACAATTGGGGCGATATTCCATAAGCACGCAGTTTCATTAGAAGCCGTTTGTGAGGTACAGTGTCAAAAGCCTTCCGGAAATCCAGGAATATGGAATCGATTTGAGATCGCTTGTGGATGGCACTTATCACTTCATGTGGATGAGGGCAAGCTGTGTTTCGCAAGAGCGATACTTTCTGAATCCGTGTTGAATATTGGTTAATAGGTTGTTCTCTTCGAGGTAGTTCATAATGTTCAAACAAAGTATATGTTCCAAAATCCTACTGTAAATCCACTTCAATGAGGTGGGCCTGTAATTTTGAAGATAACGTTTCTTGAATACTGGAGTGCCGTGGTCTCTTGGGCATGGGCGACTGTGTGTTGTCCTCAGGTTAGTTTATGTAGTCTGTAAGCCTAGCGACTGATAACCACAGATATTAAGTCCCTCAGATCTACAAACATTCTAATAGGTGTGGGATATCACCTGTCGGCCGATATCCCAAATAACATGGCGGACAATTTGTCTAAAACTCTGAGGACCTGTCGCCACCTTATGAAATTTAAACTGCTTGGGGCTAGCAGACCAGTGGGCAAAGCAGGCGCATAAGCATTCAGCTGCGTAGCCGTTGCCAACTGTAAAACAAAGCCTTAGCTCACGATAAACGCTTTGCCTACTGACGGGGACTAGGCTGTCGGTAGACAGCAGAGACGAAACGTCATCCCAAATCACGACAGAAACGAGACCTGGGGCATGATCAAGCCACACCAAAGACATAATGTACTTCGTGTAGATTAAGAAAAATAATATAGTTTCCTGGATGTTTACAGGCGTTGGGCCATTATTTGTGGTAATTATATTTTCATGTTATCTTACGTCACTCTCACCTGTATCAAGTTCTTTTCAGCCGTTATCCTTTGCAACACTTAGTTTGTCCACTGTACGAATTACCAGCTTTATACTCGTGCTATCAACCAAAGTTGAAGAGAGGTCCTTCACGTGCGATGTCTCTTCAAAATGTGAGGTGACATTTTTTAAATTGCGCGTTTGTTTGGTTTTGTTATGTTTGTACACATATCTCAAAAATATGCTCTGTTTCAAGTGTAAAGGATACTTCGTTTGTGTTTGACAGATAAAAAGTTTGTGTTTCAGCGAGCTCGGCGAATTTTTATTATTTTGAAAAATAGAGCAAAGAATTTGTGTCAAGTTGTGTGTCAAAAATGGAATCAAGGGCTCTAAAACACTCGGGATGTTGACAGTTGCATATGTTGAGTCTGCTCAAATCAAAAAAAGGGTTACGAGTGGTACAATCTCTTCAAAGATGGCAGTGCAGATGCCAATGAGGAACCTTGTTCAGCACGCCCCAGCACGTCAACAACGATGATGACGTCGAAGCTGTGAAGAAACTTATTTTGGAAAATCCTCGAATGACCGTGAGATAAACTGCTGAGGATGTTGGCATATCGGTCGACTTGTGTCATGCATCTTTTTCGGATGTTTTGGGCATGAGACGTGTGTTAGCGAACGTCGTTCAAAAATTCTCAGTTTTGATCAGCAGAACCGTCGCATGAGTTTCGCTTAGGAGCTCTTGAATGACGTCAGTGATGATCCTGATTTGCTCAAAAACGTCATTAAAAACATGGTTTTACCGTTATGACGTCGAAACCAAAGCCGAATCGTCCCAATGGAAGCGTACCGAGGAGTCAAGACCGAAAATAAAACACGCAAAGTTGGATCAAATGTGAAAGTTTCGCTCACTGTTTTTTTTTTTTTTTTTTTTTTTTTTTTTTTTTTTTTTTTTTTTTCAGTTGCCGTGGCATAGTGCGTCATGAATTTTTCCCTCAAGGTCGCACGATCAATAAGGAATATTGCCTTGACGTTATGCGCCGTTCCTGAGAAGCAATACGCAAAAACTCCCGGAATTGTAAGAAAATAATTCATGACATTTGCATCATAACAATGCACTTGCTTATCGCTGATTGTGAGAGGTTTCTTGGCTCCGTGGTGGACTGGCCGAGCGTTTGCAAGCACAACCACCTAGAGAGAAGGCCGCGGCGCTCTCGTGTGACGTCAGGCAGAATAGGTTGCGCGCGCATAGCTGACTGGCTCGCTGCTTCAGCATAGTGAGCCGTGCCCCAGCGGCTACCCAGTCAGCTGTGCGCGCGCAACCTACTCTGCCTGACGTCACACGAGAGCACCACGGCCTTCTTTCTAAGTATTGATCCAAGTCGCCTAGCTGCGGAACATAGCGCGGTTCGCCTTAAGTTTTGGGATTATATATGTTGGCAACAACATAATATACAAACATCTTTGTTGGGTCCGCAAGGATTGTCTTCGGCGGCCGGTAGGCGGGGTTTGCTCGGTGTTGCCGCGCGGGGAGTCGGAGAGTAGTAGCGGAGCCTGACGGTTGCATTGGAGCCCGTGGTGAACACAGCCCGGAGTTCTTCATGATGCTGCTAATTTTTTGGTAATTTACTTCAAATGTTTTTCGCATTGCGCAAAGTCGCTCATTTTCTATTTTTTTACGTCACTTTCCATTCAGTAGGAACCTATACACAACCTTGATTTATTCGTGGCTCGTCACTGTAATTGTTGTAATAACACGGATATGGCATTAACCAAACGTAATAATAAAAAAGCGGTTCCTTTCACTTTTTGACATTTTGATTTTTTATAATTAATCCTTTCCTGTGGGTAGGGCTGCATCCCTGTTTTAGAAACTGCCTCATTGCACCACTTCGCAATAACATGCACATTCTTCATTTTTATAGTTTATGTTAGTCGTGTCGAATTTGCTGATTGATAATTTTCTAATTTTCTTAAAATATATATTTATTCTTTGTGTCTCGTTGCCGCCGGTTGTCCTAGGTGTCGGTGGCCGAGTAGAAAGAATCCGACAAAGGGAAATAGGATGCACACGTGTGCGGGTACAGAGTCTGAGGTGACCAGCCAGTGGGACAGCAGAAACTAGAAACACTAAGCTAGATTAGTACAAGATATATATTTCATAGAGATAATACAATACTTAAGTTTGTTAACTGAAGACCAGTGGAATGCAGATACATAGTTCAACTAGGAAGAGGCCTGCCTACTGATGAGAGACTGTTCTAGTGCCTGTCCTATTCCCAAGTGACCGATGCAGTTCAGTGGTGGCCACGAGTGGGGTTGCAGCAGAGGGCGCTCGTGGCTGATGTCGTAAGAACGTCGCGCCGTGCGTGCATGGCGGCGCGCGGAGAAAGTACGTGGCACGCAATTCAGACTTTTGCGACACCACATATTCAGTTTGCTTGGTTTAATTTTGTTTGTGATTATTCTTGACGCTGTAAGTGATTGTACGTTAATGGTAATTAAGTATATTGTAGCAAGTGGGTGATATGAACGATATGAAGAGAAGAATGTGAGTTGGTGTGAAGCGAGGTATCACTTCCCTTTTTATAACAAAATAATATTTCTTGCACGCATTCATTATTTGTGTGCGCAGACTGACTGTATAGTAATACTAAGACAGGGCCAATAAGTACAACGCAGTACGACATTCTTTTATTGTTCTCGTAAAGTGACTATCAGCCAACCAAGATTTTGCATCTTTTTAATCCTCCTAATATTGCAGTCAGACAGCGTAAGTTTCGACGGGCTAAAGTCTCGCTCAGCGGCATGAGAAGCGTCTCGGTGCGTCCGTAGCAGCGTTATGTTGGCAATGTATGATCTGTACGAAACAGTACTGAAGTGAGTTTTAACCTTCCTTTTACGAAGCCAATTACTTTTACTGATTGGACAGGAGTACATCGAAAAATATTATTTTTACAAAAATGTCGTGATTTTCAAGGTTGTGGTTAGGCAGCAACCTAAGAGTACAGCTTAAATTGATGCGAGTGAACGAACGAATGGACAAGGGTACATCGACGAATATTATTATTTTTACGAATATGTCACGATTTTCAAGGTTGTGGTTAGGCAGGAACCTAAGAGTACAGTTTAAATTGTTGCGAGTGTTATGATTTTTACGAATAGGTCATGATATTAAAGGATGTGGTTAGGAAGGAACCTAAGAGTACAGCTTCAATTGATGTGAGAGAATATTATGATTTGTACAAACATGTCGTGATTGTAACGGATGTGATTAGGCAGGAATCGAAGAGTACAAATTAAATTGTTGCTTTCGTTCTACCAAATTATGACACTTAAAAAAGCATTTTAGACATAGTTCTTACGTAAATTGAACAGAAAGACATTGCATGTGGAGAGGCGTAGTATTGTAGTGTGCAATGTTCAACATTCCAGTCCTGTGAATCGAAAATAAAATAAGAAAAACGCGATATTAACACATTCATTTTCACATCTTGTAATGATTGTGTGCCGCCATTCATCCCAATAACCACAGCGACTGTTGCCAACACTAGCGCACTACGTCACGTAAGTACATTAGGCCATGCCGCCGGTCGAGACTTTTACCGTTTCGACGTGCCCAAAATTGCCTTACGTAGGTCAGTATTACGTTGCGCACTAATTGTCAAGTTACTCTCCTAGTAGTATTGCAGTCAGATCCATAATTTCAGTAGCCCGATACGATCTTTCATTTGTGTAGACCCCTGTTAGTACTGAAGGCAGCACACGCACACACATGCACATTAAGTAGTCCCGTTATATACACATCAACCAGTCCCGTTGCAAAGTGCTGATGGAGGCGGCGCTTCTCAGCTTTATCGGGGTGGCAGTGTGATGTACTTGCTGCAGTGCTTGCCGCGCGCGCGGTCTAGCCAGGCGCGCTCGTTACGTGCGGCGGCTTTAACCTCTCCCTGCGTGGTACGGGACTGGAACACTTGCGGGGAGTGACACTTGCGGGGAATCTGGGACCCTTGGGGCGGCTGATGGCTTTTCCTGGGTACAGGCACGCCAAGAAGTCTAGCACTGCTGTTGTCAAGTTTCCACACTGTCAACATAACACGAAACTCAGTGAAATTGCACAACCCTTTGAAGAGCGATATAGTAACTTGTTCTAACTACATGTTAATTCGTTGAGTGTTCCTCCTGAAAACAAAAAGATATTTTAATAGTGATAATGTTTGGAGAGTTATTAAGACATTCTCCGCTACTACAAGACGATGACTTTCCACAGTCATACCTCCTAAAAGCATATTATTCAGAACACTAAGCATTTCAAGACACCTGCGCAAGCAATAAATATATTAGGCATCCTGCACAGATACGTTGATGTAACTGACCGCTATGTAGTTAGCCCCACTATCACGCAACTTCAATCTCTTTAAAAATAGCTACTATGCTTTTTAATAGGAGACGCAACATTAAACCTTGAATTAAAAAACGTTAATAATAAGTCAATGAGTATTTTACATACTTGAAGCGTTTATTCGTAGACTCCAAAACGATTTGGCTGTATTCGAATTGCAAATACATCTAAAAAATGTATGAAATATGGAATGTGTAAGAGAATGTCACACACCGAAAAATGCTAAAGATAAATTCTATGTTCTATCACCGTCATATAGAACCATTTATACTCCGAACTTGGCATAAACCAACAGGGAGAAACAAGTTGCAAGACTTCCAGGAAAAATGAAGCGAAATTGGCAGCCAATCGTTGGTTATAAATTACATTGCCTGTTAACTGTATAAATATAAATTACCGAATACGTGGAACTCTTGTTCAGTACATTCAAAAAGGTCTGAGGTAATAGGCAGCGGTTTACAATCAGATATCCGTATCACTCTCCTCCGCAAGAAGTCTGTGTGAAGATTTATATTCAGAACATTCAAGAAAAAGGCTGCTGTGGTGCTGAAACTAAAAGAAGCAGCTCATTTACTCAGGAAGGGAAAACGTTATGGTGCCCGTAAATTTGAATGGCTGTATCTCTTGTAGTAACATTCGTTTTTTGATAAAACGATAAAATACTCTGAATACGGCACATGTAGCGGCTGGAGGGCGTGGAGTAGGGGTGGTGTATCGCTACTTCTGGAACACCCTGTTCACTACCTGCAGCGTCCGGGTCTCCCCGCAAGTGTCTGCACATTGCCTTTCCCCGCAAGTGTCACTCCCCGCAAGTGCCACAAACTCGCGTGGTAGCGCACGCCTGGCTAATAGGCGCTGGCAGTGGTAGTACTACGTTCTGCGCGTCCAGGACTGGCCGGCCTCCGTACCTTCTGAGACCGCGGCCTTGTACGTCTAATTAGTCCGACAGCGAGAGGCTACACGAGTAAACACGACGGGGGAATTCCCCTATGGGCGCAGCCGAGCAGGTGTACGACAGCCACCACGGGAGCGGCTCTGCAGAAAGACGCACGTGTGGAGCGTACACCCAGCACTGCCACAAAATATAAAGAAAAGGAAAAAAAATCTCTCTGACAACAGGTGAAAATTCTGCTCCTGTTGTAGGATGGCTGGCTCATGGCCATAGCTATTGAGTTGCTTCGAAATTTCATAGCTACTATAGTGCGATTAAAACTACTTCGTACTTGACAGTTTGCTGGGGCAGGGGTGCTATGTTGCCAGCTGCCGCTGGTAACAGGCTTCTGCTGGCGCGGTATCCTTCAAATGCTTGTGAATTAATGCGGGGCAGGGACGGTGAATGCAGCATATTTACCGCCGCTTAGGGAGACTTACTGTTACATTTTCACTTGTCCCGTGAATTTCGCAACGAATAGTAATACTCGAAATGCCAAGATAACGAAATCACCACCACCAAAAGGTACAAATTATATACTATAATGCAAATATTTGTTTATGTAGCCGTCTATGCAACTGATAACACTATTTTTCCACATGCATTTCGCCTTTATTGTAAGGTATCTTCAGTAACCTGTAATATATACATAATTACGTTTTACAGTATTTCGTTTTCTTACGTTTTTTCAGTATTTGAGGTTATAAACAGTTCTGGTGCGTTATCTAAGTTTGATAATGATATTTTAATATTATTACTTACTTATCACATAGGTAAAATAGTCCCCCATTCGGATCTCCGGGCGGGGACTACTCAGGAGGATGTCATCAGGAAAGACAATACTGGCATTCTACGGATCGGAGCGTGGAATGTTAGATCCCTTAATCGGGTAGGAAAATTAGAAAATTTAAAAAGGGAAATGGATAGGTTGAGGTTAGATATAGTGGGGATTAGTGAAGTTCGGTGGCAGGATGAACAGGATTTCTGGTCAGGTGAGTACAGGATTATTAATACAAAATCAGTTGGGGGTATCACAGGAGTAGGACTGATAATGAATAAGAAAATAGGAATGCGGGTAAACTACTATGAGCAGCACAGTGATCGCATTATCATTGTCAAGATAGATACGAAGCCAACACCGACAACAGTAGTACAGGTTTATATGCCAACTAGCTCTGCTGATGATGAGGAGATCGAAGAAATATATGAGGAGCTAAAGGAAATTATTCAGACAGTTAAGGGAGAGGAAAACTTAATTATGATGGGAGACTGGAATTCGGTTGTAGGAAAAGGAAGAGAAGGAAAAATAGTAGGTGAATATGGACTGGGCAGGAGGAATGAAAGAGGAAGTCGCCTGGTAGAATTTTTCACGGAACATGATTTAATCGTAACAAACACCTGGTTTAAGAATCACAAAAGAAGGTTGTATACATGGAAGAGACCAGGAGACACCGGAAGGTATCAGATAGATTTTATAATGGTAAGACATAGATTCCGGAACCAGGTTATAAACTGCAAGACGTACCCAGGGGCAGATATAGACTCTGACCATAACTTGTTAGTCATGAACTGTAGGCTGAAACTGAAAAAATTGCAGAAACGTAGGAAAATACAGAGATGGGACTTAGATAAATTGAAGGAAAGTGAAGTTCTGGAGAATTTCAGAGGGAGATTTAGGCAACAATTGACAGAAACAGGGGGAAATAAAACTGTAGAAGAGGAATGGGTAGCACTGAGAGATGAAATAGTGAAGGCAGCAGAGGACAAAATAGGTAGAAAGGCAAGACCTACAAAAAATCCTTGGATATCACAGGAAATACTAGATTTAATCGATGAAAGGAGAAAATATAAAAATGCAGTAAATGAAACAGGCAAAATGGAGTACAGACGATTAAAAAATGAGATTGACAGGAAGTGCAAAATGGCTAAGCAGGAGTGGCTAGAAGCCAAATGCAAATCTGTAGAAGAATGTATAAGAAGGGGAAAAGTAGATACCGCCTACAGGAAAATAAAAGAGACATTTGGGAACAAGAAAAGCAACTCTACGAATATCAAGAACTCAGATGGGAAGCCGGTTCTCAGCAAAGAAGGGAAAGCTGAAAGGTGGAAAGAGTACATAGAGCAGCTCTACAAAGGAAATGAACTTACAGACAATGTGGTAGGAAGGGAAGAGGACGTAGATCAAGATGAAATAGGAGATGCTATACTGAGAGATGAATTTGTCAGAGCCTTGAAAGACCTAGGTCGGAACAAGGCCCCAGGAGTAGATGACATACCCTCAGAGCTACTAAAGTCTCTGGGAGAGCCAGCCATGACAAAACTATTTGAACTGGTGTGTAGGATTTATGAGACAGGCGAAATACCCTCAGACATTAAGAAAAATGTAATAATCCCCATTCCAAAGAAATCAGGCGCAGACAGGTGTGAAAATTACAGAACCATCAGTTTGATAAGTCATGGTTGCAAAATTTTAACACGAATTATCTACAGGAGAATGGAAAAGCTGGTAGAAGCTGACCTTGGGGAAGATCAGTTTGGATTCAGGAGGAACGTAGGAAACAGGGAGGCAATACTCACTTTACGTCTTATCTTAGAAGATAGATTAAGGAAAGGAAAACCTACATTTTTAGCTTTTGTAGATTTGGAGAAAGCATTTGACAATGTTGACTGGAATACACTGTTTCAAATTCTGAAGTCAGCAGGGGTAAAATATAGGGAAAGGAGAGTTATTTATAACTTGTACATAAGCCAGACCGCAGTTATTAGACTCGAAGGGTATGAAAGGGAAGCATCAGTTGGGAAGGGAGTAAGACAGGGTTGTAGCCTTTCTCCGATGTTATTCAATTTGTACATCGAGCAGGCGGTGAAGGAAAGCAAGGAAAAATTTGGAATAGGGATTAAAGTTCAGGGGGAAGAAATAAAAACATTGCGTTTTGCTGATGACATTGTAATTCAGTCAGAGACAGCAAAGGACCTGGAAGAGCAGTTGAATGGAATGGACAGTGTGTTGAAGAGAGCGTATAAAATGAACATTAACAAGAGCAAAACAAAAATAATGGAATGCGGTCTTAGAAAATCGGGCGATGCTGAAGGAATTAGATTAGGTAACGAAACAATGAAGGTGGTAGATGAGTTTTGTTACTTGGGTAGTAAAATAACATGTGATGGTCGCAGTACAGAGGATATAAAATGCAGAATGGCAATGGGAAGAAAAGCATTTTTGAAAAAGAGAAATTTGCTAACATCGAACATTAATTTAAGTGTAAGGAAGTCTTTTCTGAAGGCATTTGTGTGGAGTGTTGCCTTGTACGGGAGTGAAACATGGACGATAAGCAGTGCGGACAGGAAGAGAATAGAGGCTTTTGAAATGTGGTGCTACAGAAGAATGCTGAAGATTAGGTGGGTAGATCGCATAACCACTGAAGAAGTACTGAACAGAATTGGTGAGAAAAGGAATTTTTGGCATACCCTGGCTAAAAGGAGGGATCGCTTGGTAGGACACATTCTTAGACATCGAGGAATCGTAAATTTAGCATTGGAGGGAAGTGTGTGGGGTAAAAATCGCAGACGGAGACCAAGAGACGCGTATAGTAAGCAGATTCAAGTGGATGTGGGTTGCCGTTCTTATGAGATGAAAAGGCTTGCTCAGGATAGAGTAGGGTGGAGAGCTGCATCAAACCAGTCTCCGGACTGAAGACCATAACAACAACACAAACTTATCACATCAAAATATCATTAGCACACTTAGATAACGCAACAGAACTGTTTATAACCTCAAATACTAAGAAAACGAAATATTGTAAAACGTAATTATGAATATATTACAGGCCCCTGAAGACGTCTTACAATAAACGCGAAATGCATATGGAAAAATAGTGTTATTAATCAGTTGCATAGAGGGCTACATAAACAAATATTTGCATTATACTATAAAATAGCAATAGTGGGAAGAAAGGACAAAAAACAACTAAAAATGTACAAATTATGTTGCAAATTACCATGACTCGTAAGGGTATTTCTTGTCCGACTTTTTTCAAAGATGATTTCGGACTGTGGATTCTAGGACGACCCCGCTTATTTTTTTCGGACATTTCGTACGCACAGGACGCTGCAGTAATCTGAAACACACACACACACACACACACACACACACACATACACACACAGGCGCACGCACAACACCAGTGTTAGCAGCTACTGACCGCTAACGAGGAAGTAGCGGCAACTATGCAGGGTGGGGGGTGTTGAATTCGCCGTGGGGTTGGCCCGCCCCCTCTCAAGGACACGCGTGCGGCTAGCTGTCAAGTCCAACGTAGTTTTAATCGTACTATAAAACATAATGCTAAACTCCTATCTACCACTGGTGCCACTCCTGAAGCCTTAAGAACCAGCTCATGTATCCCTTAATTGGAAATATACCTTCTCCTGGAAACGAAACCTGCTGCGTGTACTCATGATTTCTCCAATCACTCCAATCACTCCCAAAATCACGGAAATTATACCCCGCCTCCACATCAGTGGCACGTAGGAGTCGCGAGTTTTCAAAATGTTCTTCGTACTTGTACAGGTATTTAATTTCCTTTTGAAGTATAAGTCAAAGTTCCGACAAGCACCTTCCGTGCGCCAACGTGAGGTCGCTGCCCTGTCCCCAATTCCGACCGTCAGTCGTGCGTTTCGACCAGTGATCTCAATAATTAACACTGGATACACAACTGTAGTGCTTTGCATCTGTGAAAATCGTGACAGTCTATTGTGGTTATGTTGGCAACTCTGTACGTATAGGTCGTGTTGTTGTTTTGAACCTTGCGTCCTCTTAAAATAAGTTACAAACGACTGATTACTTTAATAAAAACATAGTGATTAAGTTTGTGTCGCTTGTGGTTGCAGAAAAGTTAGAGGAAAGAAACTAGAGCTCAAATACACCTGTGAGTTACACCTTTATTCAGAACTAGTGTTTGTATCACATTTCATTTAATGAAGAAATTGCACTGCTGTAAACGGTATTCTCGTGTTCAGTTTTATATTTGCCTCTTGTCTATACTGATTTCCATTTGGGCTTACGCGCTCTTTGTGGAATATCATACTTTTATCTTACGCCTCGAATAAGTCGTTATCATACCTTCATTTATTTGTCTATACAGTGTAATTTATTAATTAAATGCAATGTTGGAAAAACGCTAGTTCTGAATCAAAATATAGCTAACATGTGTATTTGAACTCTACTTTTTTTCCTCTAACTTTCCAGCAACCTTTTTTTTTTTTTTTTTTTTTTTCTTGCAGGAGTGCGGTTAATTAGGTGTCTCGAATATTTTGTAAATAGTATTCAAATTTTCAGGTAGTGTCCATTGTATATGAATTAGTTTCTACTAAAGGAACTGCTAGGAAGCTATAGAACTTTCAAACTGTTCAATTCGTTCTAAGCACATGATATGACAACTGGATAGCGTATGACAGATATACGTTCACCAATACGGCGTCGAGCGTCACGACTTCGAAATACACAGTACTAACTCCAGATTATCTTTGAGCTCACTGGTTTCAACACCGCGCGCCCGGTGCCATCTACCCTAGTTTGGCAATCCTCTGTACCGGCACTTGCAGCAACCACCGGCCCCAAAACTTCTGAACAACACGATAGTAACGAGCCCCCACCAAAGAGCGCCAGCCAAACAGAGCCCAGAACGTGGAGCTACCACAAGATTCCCGCCCATCAGGGACTAGAGCGTGTAACGTCCTAGATTCGCTGTCCGCTAGCTGCAAGACGGGCAGTGACTCCATGATTGATTCCGCGTTCAACTCTCGACCGAGCAGCACGATCCCTCCGCTCTGCAGCCCGCCGGGCTAGCACTCAGAAAAAAAGCCTAATTGGTAGAGGGTAAAATTCTCTACAATTTCGCTATATTATGTTTTTTCATATCTTGCATCGTTGCAGAGATATTTGCAAAAGTAACGGCGATTTGACGATATCTGTCAGGCTGTAACGCGTTCCCACTTTTTAGGTCGAACCGTTCAACCGATCGGCACCAAATTTTACACACATTATTGTTGGCTACCATTGACCAAAACATCGCTTTTTGAAATATTTCGGACAAGAAATACGTTAGTAATCTTTTAAAAAATCCGTTTTTAATGTAATTTTAATTGCAAATAAACCGTTCATCTGACGCGAAAATTGAATAAACGTATTTGTAGAGGAGAAAGTTCCCTACAACTTTGCTCCCTTATGTTGTTTTTTTTTGTTTGTTTTTTTCATATCTCGTATCGTTTGAGAGATAGTTGCAAAAATAGCGGAGTTTTGACACCCTCCATTGAATTAACGAAAACCAGCCGTTCGCAGATGTCACGTGACATTCGTCGCCCAGAACTCTCTCTGGCATACGCCATCTTGCGTTGCGTATTTGATGATTATCTTATTGTAACTTACATGTTGTCATTTCAAAGCAATAGCGCATTGAATAATTAACAAAAACACGTCGTTCTTCGTACGATAAATGATAATCTAGTATCTACAAATGCCATATTAGCATCAGTTAACAACGGCCATCAATAGTACGAGATTAAAGAACGCAACTCCTAACTGTCGGCCGTAGTGAAGTGGGCAACGCTTTGGAGTGCGCTGCTGAAGGTCAGTGGTTCGGAACCTACCATTACCTAATATTTTTTCCTAGAGGGTTTCAGACAGTTATTAATTATATTTTTAATATTTAGATTATTATTTTTGTCCAAAATGTTAGAAAAACTTATAAAACTACAAATCTAGAGTGGGCCGTAAAAAACGTCAGTGCGATTTTTTCCTATTCTGATTCGCTTCGCCACTGCCTCTTGCACTAGAGACGGACGGCTGCGCAGGTTTTTTGAGAAGCTTCTCCATTTTGCGAAACATAAAGACTGAATAATCACGTGCCTACTCGCTGGCGTACTCAGACATCTGAGGGAAGCGAACAAAAACATGCATCTACTCATACTAAAATGTTCAAATGTTTGTAAAGCTTATGGGACTTAACTACGGGGTCATCAGTCCCTAAACTTACAAACTACTTATGAACTAGCTAAGACTAAGGACGGCACAAATATCCATGCCAGAGGGGGGATTCGAACCCCCTACCGTAGTGGCCGGGCAGACCGTGACTGGAGCGCCTCAGTCCCCTCGGCCACCGCGGCCGGCGGGCTAGCACTCGCAGTCTCCTAACATAATGCTAAACTCTTATCTACCACTGGTGCCACTCCTGAGGCCTTAAGAACCAGCTCATGTATCCCTTAATTGGAAATATACCTTCTCCTGGAGACGAAACCTGCTGCGTGTACTCAGGATTTCTCCAATCACTCCCCAAACCCAGCACGGAAATTATACCCCGCCTCCACCTCTCGAACCCATCCTGTACAACCTCCTGGAAGGAGTGGGAGGGGAAAGAGAACATTTGGTGCAACATATCGCATTTCCGTGACAAATTGCGCCAATAGTTCCCAAATGTATTCTGACTGGCTGCCTCCACCTCTGTATGAGATCAACCTCTATGATCATTTTTAATTATAAGTATCAGATAAACTAATGTATACAACTTAACGTGATTTTGTGTAATTAATGTGTTTATATGAGGCGTTACTGTGATATATTTCGCTTATATAATTATGCTATAGTTAAGAAAACCAGTTCAATGTAGATGTTCTAGAAAAAGCGCTTCGCTCCAAAATTGATTCTATGCGGGACCAGCACTGCCCAGTTACAGTCAATCCATCAGAGACAGCTCTCGCATTAACAACTATGAGGAGATGCAGGATATACTTAATAGATTTTCTCGCTTCTCAAATCCAGGGTGGTCCATTGATAGTGACCGGGCCAAATATTTCACGAAATAAACATCAAACGAAAAAACTGCAAGGAACAAAACTTTTCTAGCTTTAAGGGAGAAAACATATGGCACTATGGTTACCCCGCTAGATGGCACTGCCATAGATCAAAAGGATATCAACCGCGTTTTTTAAATAGGTACCCCCATTTTTATTACATATTCGTCTAGTACGTAAATAAATAGGAATGTTTTATTTGCAACACTTTTTTCGCTTTCTGATACAGGGCGCTGTAATATTCACAAACATATTGCTCAGAAATATAGAGGAACAGTAAGTAACAGGCAGGTTTTCTTTTTAATTTTTTAATTTTTTTTAAATTAAAACCTAGAACGTAGGTAAGTTTGAACTTTTATTTCGGTTGTTCCAATGTGATTCATGTACCTTTGTGAAATTATCATACATTATGAGAACGCATGCTGTTACTGCGTGATTGCCTGTAATTACCTAATGACTTCAGTAAAATCTCAAAATGATGTCTTCAACTTCAGTGCATTTGGCAATACGCGTAACGAAATTCCTCTCAACAGCGAGTAGTCCGCCTTCCGTAATGTTCTCACATGCGTTGACAGTGCGCTGACGCATGTTTTCAGGCGTTGTCGGTGAATCACGATAACAAATATTCTTCAATTTTCCCCACAGAAGGAAATCGGGGGTTGTAAGACCCGGTGAACGTGGGGGCCATGGTATGGTGCTTCTACGACCAATCCACCTATCATTAAATATTCCATTTAAGACCGCTTCAACTGCACGCGAGCCATGTGCCGGACATCTATGATGTTTAAAGTACGCCGCCGTTCTGTCATGCAGTGAAAAATCTTGTAGTAAAATCGGTAGAACATTACGTAAGAAATCACCATACGTTTTACCATTTAGATTGCCATCGATAAAATAGCGGCCAATTATCCTTGCTCCTATAATGCCGCATCCTACATTAACCCGCCAAGGTCGCTGATATTCCACTAGTTCCAGCTATCATGGATTTTCCGTTTCCCAATAGTACATATTTTGCCGATTTACGTTACCTCTGTTTGTGAATGACGTATCGTCACTAAACAGAACCCGTGAAAAAAATATGTTATCGTCCCGTAATTTATTTTGTGCCCAGTGGCAAAACTGTACTTGACGTTGGCCTTGTAAATCCTGGTGCAAAGAAATACGGTACGGGTGAAAGCTATGTTGATGTAGAATTCTCAACATCGACGTTTTTGAGACTCCCGATTCATGCTCAGTTTGTCTGCTAATGATGTGAAGATTAACCGCAACTGCAGCTAAAGCACTTCCTAGGCATCATCATTTGTTGCAGGTCGTGGTTGACGTTTCACTTGTGGCAGAACGCTTCCTGTCTCTTTAAATAACGTAAATATCTCAAGAAATGTCCGGACACTTGGATGACGACTTCGCGGATAACGATCAACATACGTAGCACAGGCCCGTTGGGCATTTTGATCACAGTAGTCATACATAAATACAATATCGACCTTTTCCGCAATTGGTAAACGGTCCATTTTAACACGAGTAATGCATCACGAAGCAAATACCGTCCGCACTGGCGAAATGTTACGCGATACCACGTACTTATACGTTTGTGACTAATACAGTGCCATCTATCACAAAGCGAAAAAAGTGACCCAAATAAAACATTCATATTTATTTAGGTACTAGACGAATATGTAATAGAAATGTGGGTTCCTGTATAAAAAAAAAAAAAAATAAATAAAAAAAAAAAAAAAAAAAAAAACAGTTGATATCCGTTTGACCTATGGCAGCGCCATCTAGTGGGCAAACCATAGCAACATCTGTTTTCCCCCTTCAATCTAGAAAAGTTTTGTTCGGGGTAATTGTTTCGTTTGATGCTTATTTCGTGAGATATTTGGCCCGGTCATTGCCAATGGAGCACCCTATATACATTATGTCATGATTGTCAGGTTCGTTCCGGACGCTCTTCTTCTGCGTCGGTGAGGACTGCTGTGTGGCTGTTGTGCTTCAGAGGCATGCCACTCTTCGCTGCCATTGCCGTCTTGATGCTGGCGTTCCTACTAGAACGGCTGATGGTCGATGGCGCAGCCACGACGCTCCATTCGCTTGTTGACCGCTGACCGTCTCCCGTCGATGCCTCGCTGCCGGATGACCGGTGATGGAGCCGCTTCAAAACTGCCGCTGTGCCCAGGGAGAGTGGTTCGAACCCCGGAGCTGTCCTCTAGTCACGAACGTGTCCCCATCTCGCCGCGTCGATACAGTTGCTGGTGGCATGCGAGATAATTAGAGCCCCTGGACGTGACGTCACGCTGAGCTCTCAACTGGCCCGTTTTCCGGATTCGGGAGATGAACCTCGAACCGCAGACAACCTCCCAGCTGCCACTGCTAGTGGCTTACTCGCTGCTGTACTAAACTGGGAACTGACGACTGATCTCAAAAACATGCTTTTTATTTCACTCCGATTGCCCATATTCCCCAAAAGTGCCGCTTCAAGTCATTTACAAGTCAGCAATTACTATACATGCCTTGTGTACACACTTTCGGTTACGACCGTATTTGCAGTTCTGGCCGGCTGCGGCCCAAGAGTCTACTGCAGTATTGGAAGGCAAATCTTTTCAGTCACTGGGTCTGAACCGGCGCCTCACCGCCTGCTTCTTCCAGACTGCAACTATTTCGTTCATTTACCTAAAATTTCTACAGAATACTGTAGTGGTGCTACAACTATGACGATCGCGCTCTTAAAACAGTCTGTCAGGCAGTTCAAACTTTATATTTTTCAACTATTAGAATTAAGTTGTACTAGCATCATGGACAGTATTACATATGTCGCTTGTGTCGACATTTAAATAAATCTTATTAAACACCTGGCATCCCTTCTTATTTGAAAACTTGTCACAGTTTTAAAAGTTCCACAGCACTTCATTTCAAGATACAAGGATCAAAGACTTGTCCGCTACTTCTGCTTGAGTACAACAACGGAAAAGAAGAAGCCTGGTTATAGAACAGAAACCTTAACTGCAAGCATTGACGATGCATCTAGATCTACGGCCCTCACGTGTAGTGCTACGTAATTAAATCTTGCGACATTGGCACGAGTGTGGCGGTAACCCTCCGGGGGAAAGTATTAGAGAATGTGTTATAGAGACAGATAGATTATGAAACATTCCAATTACTTTTATCATCTCTATCCAATTTTAATCTCCGACCCCGCTGTACTGTGCAAAATCATCAAGTGGGTCACGGGTTTCAATCCAGTCGCTCGTTTATTAATCGGGTGCAACAACATAACACAGCAAGTGTAAAACCAAAATTCCAGATTTAAGGTTTAAGAAATTGTTTCCACATAAGTATCGTACAAATTGTGCAGATCCACAAGTACGACGTATTAATAGATACCCCTGAAGTATAGAAACAGCAGCTAGTGTTGAAAAATACAGGGCTGGACAAACCACTATGGACACTATGTGGTATACTACTTCCCCTTGCAAATTGTGTACGTGCTAACACTGAGATGCGACTGCAGTACCTTCGATCACAGATATTGGTAGACTGATCGTATTGCTTTCATTGCACCACCATCTCTACAGGTAAACCATTGCTTTTATAACAGTTAAGTGATAGTGTCCAGATTTGCTTCTGAATGAAGTGGAGTAACACTAAATTTCACGTGTAAGTATTATCACTTTAAAGTAGTGGTTGTTTTTTGTATGCGGCTAATTTTTGCCATTTGTCATGTGGTCCTATGTTGTTACCACGGCATGTGTATAAGCGCTCTGCTCTTTGCCCGCTATGGTTGAAGCGCAGTAACCAGTCTTCACTATTACCTTACAGTACACTATTGTTCAGCAACTGTCAACAACGAAATGACCGGTGAAATGAGTTACCTCGCAGACCACTGTGTGCTTTTTTTTTTTTTTTTTTTTTTTTTTTTTTTTTTTTTTTTTTTTTTTTTTTTAGAGTTTTATTCTAAACTTGGTTTTCTTCATTTTCGATCAATCTAGGTCAAAAGTGTCAATTGATAACTTGCCTTTATTCCGAACCACTAGTCAATCGTGAAGTCGCAAGCCATTGGATAGAAATTCAGGTGATAACCGACATATAAGAAAGGTGAAAGAACGGAACCGCGAAATCGCAAAATTACAGATCAATACCATTGATGTCGTTTTCTTCTAGAATTTTGAATATATACACACTTGTAATATTATTAATTTTTGTAAGATGTAAAATCTGCTCTGCCGGCCGCGGTGGCCGACGGGACTGAGGCTCTCCAGTCACGGTCTGCACGGCCACTACGGTCGGGGATTCGAATCCCCCCTCGGGCATGGATATTTGTGCTGTCATTAGTTTTAGTTAGTTCATAACTAGTTTATAAGTTTAGGGACTGATGACCCCGCAGTTAAGTCCCATAAGCTCTCCAAAACATTTAAAAATTTAAAATGTGCTCTCTGTGATTGAACAGCAGTGATAGGATCGCTAATATTCTCTATGTACATTAATGATATAACAAACAGGGAGCGTAGCAACCAGCTTCTGTTTGCTGATGTATACGGGAAGATTCATCGTTGAGTGTTTCTTTATCCTTCTTATTTATTGCTTATTTTAAAGCCCCGTAGGGCAGGCCATAAGCGGTTTATGTGCCACTTTGCAGCCGAGAGCAGTTAAATGTTTGACATGAAAATGACAAAGGTGACAGAAATGGTGATTTAAAAAGTTGACATGGTATTAAAAAACGGAAGAATTGATAAAAAACAACATGGAGCATAAAATACACACAGACTAAAAGTATGCCACAGTGGCTAAAATACTTAAAAAACCAGACTGCGAGACTGACAGAGATAATGTCAAAATACGTGGACACAACACTTGTTCTGCCTGTTCGGCGGTTGTGAAGTTAAATACGGAAAGCAAACCACGACCCAGAACACTTCCTTAAAATTTGCGAGTTGTGTGGATAGGCCGCGAAGGGAAAGGGGGAAGGGAGGCGCGGGGGGTGGTGAAGGGGCGGGAAGGGAAGGGGCGCGGGGAGGAGGATTTATGGACTCCGCAGGAAAGGAGGAAGCCAAGTGGAGCAGGGAAGAGGGAAGGGAGGCGATTAGGAGTGGGGGTCACGTCGTTTATGGGGAAGGGGGAGGATGAGAGCTGGTAGGAGGGATAGATATCAGGATGGAGGGAGTCATCCGGGAGTGGGAGATGGCGAAAGTTACCCTCAGATAGGAGGTAGACAATGTGGAAGTGTGGGACGGGAGGTATCATTGTGGCAGAAGCCCGAGATTGAAAAGCAGGGGAGAAACAATCGGGTGATGGGACTCTAGTGTTCGGGTGATCTAAAGGATCCACATATACTCAAGGACCTTCAGAAGTTGGGGAAAAGGAATAAGATCATACGGGATCCACGTGAAGGAAGGGAGAGGGATATGATAAGCGAGGTGAAGGATGTGGCATTCAAGGACCTGGAGGAATTTATAGTAGGCAGAGGGAGCGGAAACCCATGCAGAGTGGAAACTACAGAGGATAGGGTGCATCAAGGAATGGTAAATGTAAAGAAAAGTGGAGGGGTTAAGTCTCGATGTCTGGCTGAAGAGGAGCTAGAGAAGATTGAGACAGAAGGGGCCTTTTTGGTGGACAATTTGGAAGCGAGGTTTCCAGGATAGTGAGTAGTCAAGGGTGAGGCCAGGGTACTTGAGGATGGAAGTTTTTGGGATGGGATGGTCATGGAGAGTGAGGTACAGGTTATGGTGACGAAAGGAATTGGTGGTATGACCTATGATGATTGCCTGACATTTATGAGTGTTGATGGAGAGGAGCCACCAGTTATGTGGAGAATTCAGATACGGAGACTGAAGAAGGTATTGCGAAAGAGTGAGGGATGGAGCGAGGGCGAGTGAAGTGATGTCAGCGTACTGGAGTAGGTGGATGGGAGGCTGGGGTTGTGGCGAGTCTGCAAAACAGAGGAGATAAAGGAGAGGGGAGAGGATGGCGCACCCCGGCATAAGGGGTAGAACAAACAGGAATTGAGGTCCTTGACAGCGACATGGGATAGGAGGTGGGAGAGAAGGTTGGCAATGAAACAGACACAGACTCTGTTGTAGGTCTTCTTAATGCTCAGGGATACGAAAATAGTGGCATGACGGGAATTCAGCTGGATAGAAAGAAGGTGGGTGAGGGGGGGGGGCTTGTCAGCAGCAGAGAAGGAGGGTCGGAAGCCACACTTCAAAAGGAGTCGGTGTTGATGGAGATGGTGGTGTATGTGGCGAGAAAGGATGGTTTCCAATACCTTGCTGAATGTTTAGGTGAGGTTAATGGGGTGATAGGAGGAGACATTAGAAGGAGGCTTTCCAGTTTTAGGGAACATCAGGATGCGGGAGGTTTTCCATAGGTCGGAAAAAAGCTAGTATTGAGGATAACGTTGTAGAGGAATATGAGAGCGATGTGGAAGGAATGGGGGTAGGCACAGAGGTGCTTGTAAGTTAGGCACTCCGGGAGGTTTTCCATAGGTCGGAAAAAAGCTAGTATTGTGGATAACGTTGTAGAGGAATATGAGAGCGATGTGGAAGGAATGGGGGTAGGCACAGAGGTGCTTGTAAGTTAGGCACTCGTGACCGTTTCCAACGAAGTTTGAGTTGAATGACTAGGGTAGTAATAGGTGGGTTACGTTCTGATGGGGGCAGAGTTCCAAGTTCTGGAATCCAGGAAGGTGGTGGGAGGGGGTGGGGGGGAAGCAAAGGTGTCAGAGCGCTCATGGATGTCAGGAAAGAGTGAGAAGTCAAATCAAGGATTTTCCGAAATGGAGAAGGCATTAGACAGGTAATCAGTAAAGTGTTCTCCGTTATTAGCGTTATTGTGAAAGGAATGGCCATATTCAAAATGCATATGAAGGAGAGAGGTGACTACCAGTAAAGTGACAGAAGGCTTACTAGAATTTTCTTCGTGGAGAGAAAGTTTCTGATGTGTCACTGGAGTTGCCGATGGCATAGGAGTGTGTCCCAGTCACATTCCACAGGAAACATTGGTAGAGATGGCAGTACCTGTGGAGTAGAAGGATTGGTTGGGTGGTGCATATTGATGGCTTTGGTAGAAATATAGGTTTGAACGGCATCAGCAATGGTCTGGTGGAGGAAGGACGAGGTGTGGTCTATATTGGTTGGGGTGTGGAGTTGAAGGGGGTGTCTGGCGACCGAGGTGTCAATGGAGTGATGGTAAGCATGCCAGTCAGCATGGAAGTAGTCATGGATAAGTTTGGGCAGGCGGTTGGGACGGGGAGTGCGGTCTGGGCGTCAGTGGGGGTCAGGAGGACAAGAGCATGGTCACTGCCAATAAGGTATAGGACATCTGCCTCTAGGCGCCTAAGGAGGCTTGGAGAGGTCAGGACATCGTTGGGGGTGTTGTTGCTCTCAGGATGGGTGCATCGCAGCAGGGGAACGAAATTGTCCCAAACCAGTGAGACAAACTGATGCCATTGTGGAAGTTCAGTGAGAGAGCGAGATCTGCGGCAACCACATAGGTCTTCAAGGTGCAAATGATGTGGGAGAGGAAGTCATAAGGGAGGTGAGTGGTGATACGGACATAGATGGTAGCCAGGGTAAAGGTGAGGCATGGGAGAAGCAGGCTGAAGATAAGGTGCTCTGTGGGATCGTTCAGGAGAGGTTGAAGCCGGGCAAGGTTATGGCAGAGGTAAATGATAGCTACTCTGCCTCGATCAAGGAGAGATCTGCGGCAACCAGATAGGTCTTCAAGATGCAAATGATGTGGGAGAGGAAGTCATAAGGGAGGTGAGTGGTGATACGGACATAGATGGTAGCCAGAGGAAAGGTGAGGCATGGGAGAAGCAGGCTGATGATAAGGTGTTCTGTGGAATCGTTCAGGAGAGGTTGAAGCCGGGCAAGGTTATGGCAGAGGTAAATGATAGCTACTCTGCCTTGATCAAGGGGTGGGTGGGTGCATATGTGTGGTGGAGGAGGTAATTAGTGGTTCTGATGGAGTGATGGGGTTTGAGGAATGTTTCATTTAGCAGGAAGGTCTCAATGTAATGTTGGAAAAGGTTGTGCATGAAGACGTATTTGTTATCAGGAAGGGAGTGCACATCGTGGTAAAGGATAGGATGGATGTGCCATGGGGACTATGGAGGGGAGGAGGTTTGAAGGGAACGAGGGTGTTGATGTGCTCTCTACTAGGGTAACATACCGGGAGAACGGGAAGTGAGAGTCGTTGTGGGAGATTATGGCAATGGTTTCTAGTTGGAAGAAGGAACAGTTGGCAATCTGCTGGAGGGTGTGAGGGCGTATAAAGGATGGATGTTCTGGAGGAAGGTGATCATGATGTGGAAGACGTCCTTAACTGTAGGTGGGGGCAGAGGGAGTTATTGGGGTGGAAGGGGGATCAATGGGGTAGACAGGGATGGTCAGCTCAGTACTGATGAGGGAGGGATGAGCCTGATTCTTGTATGAGTATGTGGGATGGGGCCACCCAGGTGTTGCAGGTGGGAGGAATGGTGATGTTGGGACGTTTCTTAAGGAAATGGACTGATGCACAGTGGGGGCAGGGGGGTACATTAATTTGGTGTTACGTGATCGTTGTATACTATGCAGTGTCCACAACTATAAGACTGGGGAGAGTAGGAGGAGGGATCCACCTTGTGGTGTCGGTCATAAATGACACCCCTCTCAGTGAGGAGAAAGTCTATGGATGATACACATTCGGTAAAAGCCCACATCAAGTAGGAGGAGCGAGAGGGATTGTGGATATAATTGGCGCCATGTATCATGAGGTCAGGGTGGGTATTAAGCTGCTTTAACACCTCGGTCTCCATGATCATTGGGCTACGTTTTCGTGATCATTGGAGTGTGGGTGGGTGGGCAGTGGGGAGCCTGGGGTTGGCAGGGAGTGAAGGAGGAGGGGTGAAGTGTGAGGGAGGCACGGGGAGCTAAAGTAAGCCCTGGACTCCCGGTGCTACTGGTCACAGTGGTAGGTAGGAGAGATGGATTTGATGAGGATGGAATCTTTGGGAGTGATCAAAATGTTCAAATGTTCAAATGTTTGTACAGTCTATGGGACTTAACTACGGGGTCATCAGTCCCTAAACTTACAAACTACTTATGAACTACTTACGAACTAGGACGGCACAAATATCCATGCCCGAGGGGGGATTCGAACCCCCGACTGTAGTGGTCGTGCAGACCGTGACTGGAGCGCCTCAGTCTCCTCGGCCACTACGGCCGGCTGGGAGTGATCAATTGGGAGATGGTGGTACTTTTAGATTTGAAGGTAGAGGGTTCTATTGTCGAGGTAGTGGGAATAAGGGCAGGAAAGGACGTAGGTAAAAATTTCTAGGGTGGTGCAAGAGTAGGGAATGGGGGAGGTGTCCATGGGAAGGGTGGATACGAGGTTGGAGGCGGGCACACTGGTGGTAGGGACTTTTTTCAGGACAAAAGGGGTGAGGTGGGGGTGGTATGGATTCTGTGTTGGAGTATTTGGATTTGGTGGAGGATTTGTGGAAGCAGGAATGGGCTGCAGGTCTGGTTTCAAGAGAATGTGATGAGGGAAGTGGGGAATGCTTGCTTGTGTTCCAGGCTGCGGAGAGTTAGGCATGTTGGCCACCTTGGCTCAGCGGTGGGTGATATGTGCAGGTGAGCAGAGGGGGGGGGGGGGGAGGGAGAATGCCTGTAGGGAGATGAGGGGCAGAGGAAGTAGGTGGAGGATGCACAGTTGTGACTCTTTTGTAAGGTGTGTATTTATTGTATTTAAACTGCTTTGCCCCCTTTTTATCATCTGTTTGGACAATAAATCACTTTGTTAAACATGAATCCCTTATCCCAATCGATTGTCTCCACACCATGTGTTTTATATTTAATGTTGAGCCGAAGTCAGATCTTTAACCTGTTTCTCGCTCCCTTCTGGAGGAAAGAAAACTAATAGCGTTTCCATTGCCTATATTTTTACTAATGTTTGTATTTAAGACGATCCACTGCTAGGAATCGCCACTTAAGTGCAGTTCCCTCTTTACTTGACGATCCACTAACAGGTTTCGTCAAGAGTGGCTTATGCCCTCACAATACTCCATGCATTACGTTCTTCAGCCATAGGTATCCGTCTTGCTCTGTCATCATCATTATCTTCTTTTCCTGTTGCAACTAAATATAGAAGTTAGCCTCCCTGAACCCTTATCTTGTTAGTTTGTATAATGTCTGAGAAAAGAAGAAATGCACCTAGGAGTTGTTGGAATTTAAAGATGAATGATCATGTGAAATTATTGAATTGATTGCAATATGAGATAAAAGGAGCAAGGCCCTTTGCAGTTATGGGTAGAATGTGAATCTGAGTCAGTATGGTGACGCAACCAATATGGACGGAATACAAGCCATTATGTGGTTCAGGATGGAGTCAAAGAGCCTCCATATCTTTCCAATGCACGGTTACCCAAAGCTGTTGCAGCTGTCCTTCCAGATCCTGCAGGCTGGTGCTGGAACGCAGGTTCTTACAATGTCATCCCAAATGTAATCCATTTTGGAGAGGTCCCGGGATATTACTGGTCACCAGAGGACCTCTGCTTGCTTTATGTAGTGGGGGTGCGTTATCTTGTTAGAAGAATGTCCCAACGTTCTCTGCCATAATGGGTTGGACTTGTGGACGCACAGTGTCTGTGTCATATCGCTGTAATCAGCTGTCAATGCCATTATGCCAGGAATAACGCCTTTGTGTTTCTCAACAACAGGTGCATGGGAATGCGATTTAAAGCGCCTTGTTACGGATTGCGCGGTCGCTCCCCCACAGAGGTTCGAGACCTCCGTCGGGCATATGTATGTGTGTGTGTGTGTGTGTGTGTGTGTGTGTGTGTGTTGTTCTTAGCATAAGTTACCATCATTTAGTTAAGTAGTTGTGGCCCCTTACATTTTCAAACATTTGAACATTTTACTTTCTCTCCACAGGATTAGCAGAATTTACCCCCTGCTTTCCATGATGTGCAACCCAAATGTGACAGTGATGGGGCATTATAGAGAAGTAGGACTCATCGCAGTACCTGACACGCCGCCATTTATTCTCTGTCCGTACCTCCAGAACATGACAACAAGTCGTCTGCACACGTTGTTGTTCTGGTGTCAATGACAAATGACGCTTGGGGCAGTAGGATCCCGATTCGGAATTGTGAGTCGCCGCGGTGAAGTGGCCAAGCGTTCCGAGGCACCTAGCTTCGAGCTCGCCGCCACTTGCCATCGGGAGTCCTCCTTCAGGCACGGGTATATTTGTTGTTCTTAGCATAAGTTGGTTCAAATAGTTCAAATAGTTTGTAAGCCTAGGGACTGATGACCAAAGTAGTTCAGTCCCACAGATTCACAAACATTTGAGTCCGCCTCCGTAGCTCAGCGGTAGCGTCACTGACTACCACGCAGGAGGCCCGGGTTCGATTCCCGGCAAGGGACTGGGTGTTGTGTATTGTCCTAATCATCATCATCTCATCATCATTGGCACGTAAGTCGCCCACGCGGCATTAAATAAAAAGACTTACACTAAGGCGGCCGAACAAACCCGCAAGGGTTCTCCCCGCCAAGAAAGCCATACGCTCATTTCCACAAACATTTGAACATTTTGTTACGGGTTGGCGAGACACTTTGCAGGAACTCACAGGATATCTGGGAGTCATTCGGATGGTGGGTTCTGAGGTTATGTGATCCTGTACTGCTTGGCGCATGGGAGGAGCCCTCATATACTCACTGATCCCATCGTATGCCCACTGTGACATATTGAACGACCACTCGTCTTGCATATCAGTAACACGAGCATCTGCTTCACGAATTCCATCTATGAGGCTCCTGTCAAATGTATTCATTTGATGTATAGTTTTCTAAGATGTCTGGGAAGCATCGCGCTTGTTTCGTACGGTGCATGGAATTCTTGCTTCACTGTCTGACGCATGACAGTTGATTAGTACCAACATCGCAACATCATACTGGTGACATTGCAAATAGACGTTGATGGCTGTCCTACACACTACAAAGCCCCGAAAATATAATCATTCACTCAAACACTAGCGGTATATATGTATATTGAAATGTGATAAAACTGGCGGCTTCTTTGAGAGGCGTCATCTTTTTGTCAAGGAATGTATTTATGTGTAACATTTCAAAAAGTCTGTCACAGTTTATGGTAATAACGTCGTCTGTTAATTTCATTTTCTAATCTACATTTTCGTCCATTTAGGTCAGAACTAAATGCCCCAACACATTTGTGTTGGGTAATGACATCAAGGATGACATGAGACTAGTAAATTCAGAATGCAAAAAAATGTGAAAAATAAAAACACTTTTCCCTTTGATCAATGTAACAGTGTTACAGTTAAATTTTTATAATATATCACAATTCTGAATGTAATTTCTATTAATTAATAATTGTGAAAGGGTGTCTCCAGAAACTGTATGAACTGAAATGATTTCTCCATTTGGATATGTTTGGAAAGATCTGATATAGAACATTAATGTCGGTTCTTCTTTTATATAAGATTGTTCTTCTGATATTACTTTCTGTACACTGCTCAACTCTAAAAAACATCGCCGGCCGCGGTGGCCGAGGGGACTGAGGCACTTCAGTCACGGTCTGCACGGCCCCTACGTTCGGGGGTTCGAATCCCCCCTCGGGCAGGGATATTTGTGCCGTCGTAGTTCATAAGTGTTTTGTAAGTTTAGGGACTGATGACCCCGTAGTTGACCATTACTTGTCATTATATTTGTAGTTCTATGTGGCAATGTTTTGAGAAATATCTCATGCGTGTCTTCCATCACATACCTTAGTAATATTCTTCTAATACAATCAAGATCCAAAGAAACTGGTATCAGCATCCATATGCGAAATCAGGGGATTATGCTGCAGTCAGCAACAGCTACATAAAATAACAGTGTCTGGTTGCAGGCTTTAGATCGCATACTGCTGATACAGTTGTCAGGAGTTGTGTTCTCCTGACTTTAATTTACTGCATATTCTGACCTGATAATTATATACTAAACTTCAAGACGAGCCATTCGAGTATGAACTTGATGGGGTACAACCAGTTTTAAGAATATAAGTACACCTTAATATGTAAATTATGTAATCATGTCTCAAGTACGACAATATATTTAAATTTGAGGCTGGAGGAACGACTTGTTGACGAACATGAGAAGGCAGAGTTTTTGGGCAGCTGGCTGTTTGGGCGGTCAGAACAGGGACATGTCACTCGGCGACGCTATAGCGTTAGGTAAAACATCTTCAGATCATTCCGTTGCAATATATTCCGTTGCAATAACCAATATTACTACCCTATTACCACAACTATTCTCTTCAGTTGTCGTTGGTTCCATTCTTTCAGGATCTTTTCCAGGCCGCAGTGATGTCGGAGATTTGATTTTTCTTTAAATAGATTTCACGATGTTCACAGTGCACATGTGAAATAATCATACGGCAAAATCCCCACCTCATCACTGTCTCGGAGAAGTTACATCCCATATTTATGCGCTGACTATAACACCGCTTTCAAACTCACTTAAATCGTGATAATGTGCCACTTTCTGACGTGAACTTTGCTGTCGCAATTTCAGTGCTACTCTTCCATATAATTTTAGTAGAGGTTTCGTTAGATTGTTCTGTTAAATGCGAGCTGTAAAATGATGTGTGTTATGTGTAAAGAGGTTATTAAAATATTTTTAAATACACTTAACTAACGTAATTGCGTGATTTTAATTTTCAAATAAGTCTTGGTTCCCAACTTGCGTTCTCAAATCGCCAACATTCTGCTCCGAATGCGATAATATATTGTTGACTCCCACTTACATAGGTAGAAATGGTCATCAGAATAAAATACGAGAAATCAGAGCTCGAACGGAGAGATTCAGGTGTTCTTTCTTCCCGCGCACTATTCGTGAATGGAATGGGAGATAAATGGAATAATGGTCGTTCGATGAACCCTCTGCCAGGCACTTAAATGTGATTTGCAGAGTATCCCATGCAGATGTAGATGTAGAGCCGCTTAGCACTTTAATTTGTCTTTACTCGCTGCGGAGCGCGCGGTTGCTCGCCGTGGAGGTTCGAATCCTCCCTGGGGCATGGGTGTGTGTGTTGTCCTTAGGTTAGTTTACCTAGGTTTAAGTAGTTTGTAAGCTTCGGACTGATGACTACGCAGTTTGGTCCGATAGATTTACAAACATTTGGACATTTAATTTGTCTTTACTTTAGAAACTGTCTTCCATTACAAACATTACTGACGTACTTACATAACTGACATACTGGACGTGTGGGACTGATTAATGCATCGAAATGAATTGTCATTGTTACTTTTACCAGTTAAGTAGCGTTACGACTCGAAGAAGTGTAACAAATTAACGATTGTTACTTTACTGAATGTAAGTGAAAAAAGACTGTGGTATTTCCATTACTAATTTTTGGTCAGTGTTACTTAATAATGAACTCAAGGGCCAGTCGATCAGTTATTTCGTTATGGGATTCCCACTTCCTTGAGATCAGTGTTATTTTTTTAAAGTTCATATATAGACAGAATAATTTTTGCTTCTAATTTCTGTACAGTGTTGAACTTCTGGTTCAGAAATACTCTCGCTTCCAAATAGTTATCCACTGCAAAAATAAGTAAAATAGAAATAATAATTACCAATCAATCACGACAACAGACAAAGTCCAAAGTGTTAACAAAATAATAAAAATAAATTCAAGAAATAATAATTATACTTTGGAAATCGAGTATTTTTACAGAGGCTATAGTAATTCCCATTTCCAGTCCTTTATAAATATCAGTGCGCGAATTATATCAGTGTTTAATCTTTTTTCAGGAGAGTAGATAATGTTTTAACATTATACCGTAATAACAGTCTTATAAACTTTGAATAGATGAACCATTCGCACTCATTGTGTATGGGAACAGGAAATTTATAATATCAGTGTTTGTCAACCTGTGGGTTGATCCCCAGGAAAGACGTGAAGTTTTACTTCGGCCGTCACGGTCGAATACGAAGAAAAGCAGTAGGCCGACAACGTATGTTTTCGTGAGCATCATCTGGAACGGTTGAATGACACAACAAAGTGAAAAGATTTCCTCAAAGCATACTATAAAGTCGCTTGCATTCAGATGTGGTAGTTATTTGTAATAATAACACTAATTTGCAGTGGGAAGAAGTGACATGATGTCTGCAGGATAGAAGAAGGGCGGCGGTACACTTAGTTCTGTACACACTAATCACTAGACGCAATGAGAGGGCAAGGACCAGTAACTTCTGGGTGGGAACGATGGTGCGAGGACAATTTCTTGTGCAGTACTGACAACTTACGTTTCGGTGACTACCTAAAGTAGAAAAACAGGTAATATTTCGTCCTTTTGTTACACTACCGGACATTAAAATTGCTACACCAAGAAGAAATGCAGATGATAAACGGGTATTCATTGGACAACAATATTATACTATAACTTACATGTGATTACATTTTCACGCAATTTGGACACATAGATCCTGAGAAATCAGAACCCGGAACAACCACCTCTGGCCGTAATAACGGCCTTGATACGCCTGGGCACTGAGTCAGACAGAGCTTGTATGGCGTGTACAGGTACAAATGACCATGCAGCTTCAACACTATAACACAGTTCATCAAGAGTAAGTGACTGGCCTATTGTTACCAGCCAGTTTCTCGGCAACCATTGAAAAGACGTTTTCAATTGGTGAACGATCTGGAGAATATGCTGGCCAGGGCAGTAGTCGAACATTTTCCGTATCCAGAAAGGCCCGTACAGGGCCTGCGACATGCGGTCGTGCATTATCCTGCTGAAATGTAGGGTTTCACAGGGATCGAATGAAGGTTAGAGCCACGGGTCGTAACGCATCGGAAATGTAACGGCCACTGTTCAATGTCGTCATTGCGAATAGGAGGTGACCGAGACGTGTAACCAATGGCACCCCTTACTGTCACGCCAGGTGATACGCCAGTATGGCAATGACGAATACACGCTTCCAATGTGCGTTCACCGCGATGTCGCCAAACACGGATGCAACCATCATGAGGCTCTTACACCATCGCAGGCGCTCCTGTCTGTGATGCAGCGTCAAGGGTAACCGCAACCATGGTCTCCGAGTTGATAGTCCATGCTGCTGCAAACGTCGTCGAACTGTTCGTGCAGATGGTTGTAGTCTTGCAAACGTCCCCATCTGTTGACTCAGGGATCGAGACGTGGCTGTACGATCCGTTACAGCCATTCGGATAAGATGCCTGTCATCTCGATTGCTAGTGATACGAGGCCGTTGGCATCCAGCGCGGCGTTCCGTATTGCCCTCATGAACCCACCGACTCCATATTCTGCTAACATTCATTGGCTCGCGATCATTGCGAGCAGCAATGTCGCGATACGACAAACGGCAATCGCGATAGGCTACAATCCGACCTTTATAAAAACGTCGGAAACGTGATGGTACGCATTTCTCCTCCATACACGAGGCATCACAACAACGTTTCACCAGGCAATGCCGGTCAAGTGCTGTTTTTCTACGAGAAAACGACTGGAAACTTTCCTCGTGTCATTACGTTGTAGTTGTGACCACCGGCGCCAACCTTGTGTGAATGCTCTGAAAAGCTAACCATTTGCATATCACAGCATTTTCTTCTTGTCGGTTAAATTTCGCGTCTGTAGCACGTCATCTTCGTGGTGTAGCAATTTTAATGGCAAAGAATGTATTTTACTTAACAAATAACAATTTTGTCATTGTGTTTTCTGCTGGTAAGGGTTTTCTGTTTCCTTTGAAAGAAATACAGCGGTTTATTAACTTCCTTGAAACATGTACTTAAGAGGTAATATGTGTTTCAAAGTGCCATAGTCTCATGTGATAATACTTCGCGGTAAATTACACATTGATATGTATTGTCTATGACAATAAATCCAACTTTATATAACAGAAATAGAGTCTGCATTCTTTTCTATTCGCACGCGGGAGTAGCTGAGAGGTCTGGAGCGCCATGTTACGGATCGCCGGGCCTCCCGCGTCGGGGGTTCGAATACTGTCTCGGGCATGGACGTTTGCGTCCTCTTTAGTAGTAATTTTAGAGACTGATGACCCCGCAGTTAAGGTCCATAAGTTTAACAAACATTTGAACTTTTTTTTTCTATTTCGATTCGCTTCGCCACTGCCACTTGCACTAGAGACGGACGGCTGCGCAGGTTTTTTGAGAATCCTCTCCATTTTGCGAATCACAAAGACTGAATAATCACGTGTCTACTCGCTGGCGTACTCAGACATCTGATGGAAGCGAACGAAAACATGCATCCACGCATACTCTCATCCTATCTCGCCCCCACGCTTCGCATTGCGACACCTTTCCACAGTGCTGTTCACTCTTTGATCAGTATAGTATCAATAGAAAGAAAAGTTGTTGACATTGTTCTTTAAGATTCCGGGGGGACGCCACAATTGTTTATGTTTCGATGGGGTTCGCGTATTTAAAATCGCACTGACGTGTTTTACCGCCCACTTTAGATTTGTAGTTTTATAAGTTTTTGCAAACATTTTGGACAAAAATAATAATCTAAATAATAAAAAATTAATTAATAAGAATGTCTGAAACCCTTTTAGGAAAAAAAAATTAGGAGTGGTGGGTTTCGAATCACTGACTTTCACCGTCACAGTACAACGCATTGCCTACTACGCTACGGCTAACAATTAGAAGTTGCGTTCTTTAATTTCGTACTATTGATGGCCGTTGTTAACTAATGCTAGGTTTGTAGACACTAGATTATCATTTATCGTGTTTTTGTTAATTCTTCAGTGCGTCATTGCTTTAAAATGATGACGTGTAAGTTACAATAAGAAAATCATCAAATACGCAACGCAAGATGGTGTATGCTAGAGAGAGTTCTGGGCGACGAATGTCACGTGACATCTGCGAACGGCTGGTTTTCGTTAATTCAATAGAGGGTGTCAAAACTCCGTTATTTTTGCAAATAGCTCTCAAACGATACGAGATATGAGAAAAACATGAGGGAACAAAGTTGTAGCGCAGTTTCTCTTCCACAAATTCGTTTATTCAATTTTCGCGTCAGATGAACGGTTTATTTGCACTTAAAATTACTTTACAAACGGCCTTTTATTATTATTATTATTTCTTGTTCGAAATATTTCAAAAAGCGGAGTTCTGGTCTCTGGTAGCCAACAATCATGTCTGTAAAATTTGGTGCCGATCAGTTGAACGGCTCGACCTAAAAGTTGGGAACACGTTACAGCCAGACAGACATCGTCGAATCGCCGTTATTTTTGGAAATATCTCTGCAACGATGCAAAATATGAAAAAAAAAAAACATAATAGAGCGAAGTTGTAGAGAATTTTCCCCTCTACCAATTAGGTTATTCAATTTTCATGTCAGATGAACGGTTTCTTAGCAAATACAATTATATTACAAACGGCTTTTTTGGTATTAGGCTCATTCCACATGAAATGAGCCAAATTGACATTTTTTTAAAATCACAAAAGTAAAGGTTTAGGCATGTGAATGCACTAACAAAACATGAAATTTAATGATTTGATACTCATTTTTATTGTATTCAAGCTATTTAACTACGAATTGCCATCCCAAAGATTGTAGTTGAACAAACACTATGAAGGCCATAAAACTTAGTTATATTGGCTGTACTGATTTGCTGTCTGTAAGTCAGTTGCTGCAACAATGAGTAAATTGTTATGTAACAATAGGCTTCCTTGATATCCTACACTGGCTAATTTTTTCAGGTAAGCTTTCTTTTGATTTTATTTCTCTTTTTGAAATTGACAGGGATCACTGTCACACCCGTGACAAAAAAAGAAGATAAAGTTTGCTTCTTACCTGAACAAGTACTTCATAATTATTTATATTCTGGGAAAGTAAGGTTAAGGCAATATATTAACTCCCAAACCTATTAATTTCTGGGAATAACTGTGTTTTATCCAGGAATGGCGTCACGGGTGTGACATAACATTTGTCACGGGTGTGACAAAATGCAGACATTTTTGAAAGCATGCCAGCTGAATGAAATGCCAGTGTTTAATATTTTTAACAATCACTTCCTGTTCATGTGACATATTAAACTGGTGAGGTACAAAGTAAATACAGATCTACTGACATTAAAAATAAATGTCCAATTTATCTTGCATTCCCAGATAATGAGCTCTTCAACGGAAAGAATGAGAAAGATGAGGAGTAAAATGCTGTGTATGGGATACTTTAAAGGTTTCTTCTTATGTAATTGCAAGTGTTTACCTTTCACATAACAAATTAGCAGTTTGGTGCTTCCTTGAAAAAATAATAGCAAATTTGAAATAGCAGAATGCAAATTTAGAAAAAATCACATGTTTTCGGGACAACTGCACTGCACAGTTTAAAAATAAATTTACGTTGTCATATCTCTGCCATACCAAGTCATATTTGGAAGTTGAATTTGAGTGGAACTTCTTTGCTGCTTCACACGGCAAAGGTGCTGTTGATGGGATACGGGGGACTGTGAAGAGAACTGTATGGAGAGGAATCAAAAGTCGTTAAGTGGTGGTGAATAATGCAAAGGAATTTTGTGATTACACTTGTGACAAACTCAATGAAGTTCATGTTCTCATTGTTTCAAGCAGTGATTTGGAAAAGACAAAGGAAATAAAGTCTAGGTTTTGGGAGAATGTCATTCCAATTCCTAAAGTACATTCTAGCCATTACTTTAAAAACTATGACAGCCACCACATTTTAGCAGCAGAAACATCTGGCAGTGGAATGACAAGATATCAAGTCTTTCGGGAGATCCCTAAATCCAGAAAACAGCTGAAATTTTCTTATGTTTATTCATATTCTGAAGAGTCTAATGCTGAAGACATACAAACAACGTCAGGAAATAAAATAAATTCAACCATAAATCCCACGGAAATTAAAGCAGGAACGTTCTAAACATAGAGCTTCAAAGTGAGAGGGGAAATGGACAGAATTTTGTTGTTTGTCAATAAGACTGTGTGGCCGATGAAATGTAGGTCATGTTTTTAAAGCCATGCGAGAAAGGAAAGAAACTTTTGTGCTAATGAAAATGTCATTTCAGTTGTTTCTTTACAAAAGAATGTTGTCAAAGTCCTGAATCCTCCTGCAATTCAAATGAATGGAAATAGAGTTTATTATTATTTTTGTGAGAAAGTTATTTAAATGTGTATGTCAGTGTATCTTTATGTTGTTAAGTATTCAATCCTTTATTTGTTTCAACATACATTGCTTTAAATTATCCATATTGTCCAATATGCTGAAGTTTAGGTTATTTCATTGAAAAATGAATTGTTTATAAAATTTATATTAAAGATTTGAGTTTTTGTTAATTTAACACAAACACCACTTTAATTAAGCATTGTGCTTTTTTTGTACTGCCAAAAACTTGGTTTTAATGAATTATTACCTTTAATTCTCTGAAATGTTGAGAGATATTTGTACATGTCACACCCGTGACAAAATTATGTCACACCCGTGACAGCAAAAATTATACTGGTATTATGAAAATAATTTAAAGTTCTTTCTGATACTTTCATGGCTAATAAAGTGAGTTTTCGGCATTAGACAGTTATTAATTGGCTAACATACAATCATATAATTCACAGATTTTTTCCTGTAAAGGTCAAAGTGTAAGGTTGTACTTCTGAATTTTGTCACACCCGTGACACATGGATGTTGGTTAATAATATAGATTTTAATCTTTTACCAAAAAAAAATTATCTTCAGATTGAATAATACAATCATTTTCCTTTTAAATGATATATACTGAAAGAGGAATTTTTGATATGGGATATTTTAAAATTATTTTACTGCTGATCTCATCGTGTCTATTTGTCACACCCGTGACTATGGAATCAGCCATTACTACCGTATTTTTAGTCAGAAAAATTTGAAAAAGGGAGGTTCTGGTCTCCGGCGGCCTACAATTATGTCTGTAAAATTTGGTGCTGATCGGTTGAACGGTTCGTTTTAAAAACAGGGAACACTTTACGGACAGACAGACAGACAGGCAGACATCCCAAAATCGCCGATTTTTTTTTGAAAATATCTCTGAAACGATACGAGATATGAAAGAAACATAAGAGAACAAAGTTGTAGAGAATCTTACCTTCTACAAATTCGGTTATTCAATTTTCGTGTCAGATGAATGGTTAAGCCATTATTTTCATTTAAATATCGAGCTGTCAAAAGAAGATCGCAAAGGCCCACTTTTAGTGTTACTACCGTAACCTAAAGTGGGCCAAAAAGATTTAAAACCACTGTTCTATACAATGCAGTCAGAATCCGGTGCAGAAATATAAACGGTTGTGAAACAAATACATTACCAAAAGGAAACAAGTTTATGCGAACAACTCGTTGAGCCAATCCAGCGCGTTTATCTAGTACATGGTATCTGTGTCTCATGTAGTACGGTGAAAGGTGGGGCAGTCTCGGAGTTCGCCGCGACGCGCAATGTATCATGCGTCAGACGCGGACACGCACTCACTCCGATTCTTAATTGCATCTAAAAGCAGCACACTTCTCGGAGGCTTTAAACCTTCCCCTCACCTTCATTTTCAGCCGTACACGGCCTTAAACGATTAGGCTCCACTGTTCATATAATTAATAGCGGTAGCGGGCGTTCAAGTCCTACGGACAAGGCTCAACAGACGTTAATGCCGACCTGTCCGATGTATATCAGAAGGTTTTTTGCTTTCCCGCGGAGAAAACGTTCTGCCCTGAAAAATAAAACTGAGCGACTGCATTTTTCTCACACGCTAATTTACATTCTACAAGAACAATGTCGGTAACGAATTAAGAATTTAATTACCCCATAATTTATAAGCACCCCGCTGCACGCTTGCTCGTATCAGACGAAATGCAGAAAAGAAAATGTTCTTTTACCGTATAAAGGTTCGGGGGCTACTGTAAAAATAAATTAGGAGATTAAAACTGGGTGGGGGGGGGGGATTTCCTGACTGATGCGCGATTGCTCGAGGAAAAGGAGAATGGAAACCCCGCACAGTTTGCTGTCGGCAGGTAATCTAGAAGGGAAATTTATCTGAGGCCCACTAAGTGGTCTTTTCCATTAGGATCTGGAGTAGGGAGGGGCTTCAATTTAGCAATTATTGTGGCTGTCTATCTAATTAGTATTAGTCGCGCGGACATTTAACTCTGGGCGAGAATCTTTGTCGCGAGGAACATGAGGTTTTTAATGAATAAGAAATGACATAGCAGACACATCAATTAAATATCGCCAAATGACGGCTGCATCACACTTCCATATGTGTCTTTCAAAAAATGTTATATTGTAAACAGTTTGCTTTTGTTTTGATCAAAATAAATATAGTATACTCACGACTCGCGATGTTCATGGTGTTCATCCAACCTGGCCATTGGTTGAATTCACATAGCTTTGCCACAATTTGTGTAGTTCCTTCTTAACTTGATCACTTTTAAAGTGTTTACTATTTCATAGACTTCAAGGTGTATTTCGTTTAGAAATTCGTTTGTTTACACGTGTTTGACAACTTAACTGAGTATTTGTATGAGGCATTTGTGGTTTGCGTATACGAAAACATTGATGTTTTTTCAGTGTGCTTCTGTGATTCTGTGTGTGTGTGTGTGTGTGTGTGTGTGTAGAAGGACATACAACAAATTATAACACATGAGTGGCATATAGTTCTGTTGATTAAGGAGAGCCGGAGGTGCATAAGCTACTCATGTTAAAATCACTAAGTTTGAGGAACATTTATAAACAATCTAGCAAACCGAAGAATTTTTTTTTTTTTTTCAACATATAGAATGGTTTAGTACTGCAGTTATGATGGAGGGATATTGGAGTATCTTTTCTAGTTTATTTTCAGTACTTTTTTATTAATGGCTCAACTTTTTTTTTTTACAAAAAATGCTTTATTTAATAAAATTGAAATGAAACTACTGAACATATAGCTAAATGGCTGTGTTACAATTTACGTTTGACCACTAGGAGTGCTGTATAAAAATTTTGAGCAAACGTTCCTTACATTCGGAAAATTCTAATTCACAAGGAAATGGCTATCAAAGTTTTTAAATACATTCCTGCATTATAGTATGGATTACCATGGTCTTCTTCTTCATCCTCCAAAAGCTTCCGTTTTGGTCTTCTCCTCTGGCCTGTTGTTTCGTCATATGTCATATTCCTTTCTCTTTTTTGTGCTTATCTTGCCGTCTCTCTGTCAATTCTTCTTAGTGCTCGTAGAGTGTTTACTCCAGCTTGAAATATTAATGCCTTCAATACGTCACACTTTACGATGTTTCCTTGGTTGTAGGTTGCTATTGCATCATAAAAGCCGAAGTGTAGTGTTTTTATGCTTACAAACACTTTTTTAGGAATCACTGTCAAATTAAATTGTTTACGCTCTCATTAGGATTCTGCGTTTTTTCCGTGTGGACATTTGTGTAATAAATCTGGCTGTACTAAATCATGAAAAATTAGTTTTATTGTGTTTATTACAGCTGGTGGCAAACTATGATTGTGATCATAGTCCTTTTTGGCATTATTTTTGCACTAGGAGTCATGAGTGGGTGTTGGATGCATTCAGTGGCCCCGCAAATTTAATGTGCAGGCGCGGGAGAAAATGGTAATAACTTCACTTTGAGGACGAGTAGAACAATAATTCAGAGTTTGCATTAAAGAGGAATGTTCCAACAATTAGGTTTTTTTTTTGCCATCTCCGGCTCCGTATACAAGAAAATGAATTATTTATAATCTGTTGAGGCTACATCAGTAAGCAAAAATGTAATTTCCAAATACCGTATTACATGTTAGACTCTGTGTACACGGTATCACTGTAGTAGTACACGAAAAGATGAAAAGAATTTTACATGATATTGTGAAACATATTTTTGAGCTTTGCTTTTCAGCCCGTATCTGACACAGTAAGCTTATAATCGCACTCCGCTCAGATACAGTAGTAAGATGAAGCAGCGAATAGCCCATTGTACTGAAAACAAGTAATGCGTGAAAACAGAAAGAAAGAGTCCGGAACTGTGGAAAAGAAGCAAAATACAGTGGAAACAGTCCATGGTGCAAGAGGAAGATGTCCAACATCGGGCAGATCCGTAGGATCGTAGTTATGTCGTCACAAGGTTTGATTACAATGCGGGATATTCATGTCCAAATCTCCCTCAATGTCTATATTCAATTTTTTTTCTCAAAATTGTCGAAATGTCCATCCAGCCATTGACGTCACTTCTCTCTTTCTGCAGCCTTGATAATTATCATGCCAAACATTAGTTATAGAATTACAAGACAATTTAAGATTTGCTTGGACCTATGGATATATGCCGGATTTTATAGTCCATTGGAAAAACTTAAACGTTATGACACATCATAAGGCAAACTGTCTGGTTGTGAAAATGTTGTATTGATTTGCTGCAGTATATGTGACAAACTGTTACGTTCACATCATTTTCTTGGGAGAAATAACATTACTATTCATACCAACACTTAAATCTGTCAATGATGCGTAACCTAAACTCCCATAAGGCGTACAGGTGGAGTGGCAAGAGGGATTCTATACGGCCTTGACCCCTACCCAGAGGTCATTCCAGAAATGCTGACAGCATCCTTCAAGGAATTACGCTATGGTAAGCACTTTGCAGCATTCCATCACATTCCTTAGTGCATTCCTTCACATTAATTATAGGAATCTGGTGACACAGACAGTAATCTGGGAATTGAAGGTTTACATCAGAGGCTCCCAGGTCCCAGGCATTCCATCATTTTCATTCTGGGAATTTTCTCACAAGTGTGCTAGGATGCATTTCATCATGTTCATTCTGGGAATTCAGACTATTATATTAAACAATTGCCACACAGGTGTTGCTTAGGTCAAGGTTAGAGCACTGAGGGCATTAACCCCCAGGTCACAGTCCCCTCTCCCCAACCCATGACAGCTATTTATGTCAGTTCTGCAGTAAAAGCACTATTTATATTAAACAATTGCTAGCCTGGTCAAGGTTAGAGCACTGAGGGCATTAACCTACAGACCCCAGTTTCCAGGGTTGAGAGCTTTCACCTCCAGCCTGTACTAACTGCTAGCCATATGAGAGTTTTGGCAGATTAAAGTACATTAAATGATGGCTATATAGCTGTCCATACAGAATACTGCAGTGAGAGCAAACCAAAATATGCGCAAATAACTAATAATCAAGTGTTGTTTACAAAATGTGGATAATGCAATAGTAATATGCAAATGATTTCAAGTTGTGTTAACTGTAAATACTGTTGCAACAAATGTGAAATACGAATTCTTGTTCTTTACCATAGCACCGTTATTATGGAATTAATACCCATAATCTAAATAAAGGAAGTGATCTGAACCTATATTAATGTGAATAACAATTGTAATAAACAGCTGTTGTGATAAAATATTTTTCACACAGACGTGCCTTATTAAAGTTAGGCACCTTAACCAAACATGGTACCATCATCAGCAAACAAAAATCGGAATATTTTATATTCTAGTGTTATTTCAGGGAACTTTCGCAAAAATTAAGTAGGTCCATGAGAGTGAAATGTGTATGATAAGAAGTTCAGACAAACAGATTATAGAAGCTTTTGAAATGTGGTGCTACAGGCAAGTGGTGAAAATTAGATGGGTAGATCACATAACTGATGAGGAGGTTCTTAGCCGAATTGGGGAGAAAAGGTGTTTCTGCCATATAATGACTAAGAGAAGGGCTAGATCGATGGGACACATTCTGAGACATCAAGGAATCGTGAACTTAGCATTAGAGGGAAGTGTGTGGGACAAAAATTGTAAAGTGTGAGCGACGAATACAGCAAGTAGATTCAAAAGGATGTAGGTAGCCGAACTTATTCTCAGATGAAGAGACTTGCACAGGACAGGGTGGCGTCGAGAGCTGCGTCAAACCAGTTTCCAGACTGTTGACAAAAACAGCAAACATCACCCAAACGACATATTAGTATAGGATGTATGCAGTAAATGCGATTTTATGGCAAAAAAATTAAAAAGAACGAAACAAAAATAGGAATATTTTAAATTAAATTCTGATGTTGATTTGGGGAAATTTCGTAAAAATTAAGTATACCCCTCACTCAAATGACATCCACCCCACCTGGTAGCAATCACCACTGTTATGTTGCCTAAACATACTGGTCTGCTTCCAGGTTTGTCGTCATCGTTGCTGCTGCTGGGGAGCTTCCTGGCCATGCTGAACCTTCACTGCCATATCTGCTGCTGCTGCTGTGCTCGTCTCTGCTGTCTGGGCGCCCTACTGCTGCTGATGTCGCCGCTCCCAGCCCTGCCCAGAAACCCTGCCGCCCAGCGGACTGGATCGCCGCCTCGGGTTCGTCGCTGGTTGCGCCGAGGCTCGGCACCCCTCCATTGTCGCTGCTACAGAGCCGCCCCAATCCCTGGGGCCTCTGCCTTCCAGATTATTGTGCCCCATTCCAGGACTGGTTGGACTATCCACCCTGGTTGCCACTGCTGCCTCATCGCCACCGCCACTGTCCCTGCTGTTTGTGATCTCCATCTTCTCCCCCCCCCCCCCCTACAGCCTGAGGTTAATCGCCAGTCCCCTCTGTCTGCTTGCTTGCTGCGGTCATTGCCCTCGTCTACACCTCATCTGATCAGGACTTATCTTAGAGTCTCTCACTTTTTCTTCTCTTTCTTCTTTTCCCACTGTCATGCTAGATCCTCTTATGGCCAACATCGCCACCATCACCACCACATTTTATACACGACCCCTACCACTGCCCCCACTGTCACCACATGGAGTACCTTCTACACCAACCCCTCCCAAGACGTCCCCCTCTGCATCCTCCTCTCCACCACGACTGCATCTCAAGTCTCCCCTTCTCCCCCTTCCACTGTCTACCTTCCACTCACCTCTCCTACTGACTTCCCACTCATCTCCCCTGCCCACATCACCCAACACCGAGTTACGGTGGCTGACACTCCACAATTGCCGCCTCATCACACCACACCACAACAGGACCCCACTCCTGCCACATCTCCATCGACCCTGTCCCATCCTTCTCCATCTCTACAGGTGCCCGCAAAAAAAAGTCAAATGTGGAAGTTCAGATCCCACTCCTGCTGCCTCTAAGAAGACTCCCGCTCCCCTCCACACCAACCCATCACCATGGAAACTACATCCATCTCTCCCCAAGCCCAGCCTGACCACTGCACCTACCTCCTCTCCCACCCAGAACCTCGATTTCTTGACAACCGGAATCTCTCTCTTGCACTGTGAAAATACTTCCCAGCTACTCCCATCGTGGAGCCTTCCCCCCGCCAGGACTGCATCCTCATTAAATCCCCCAGCCCCACCTTTCATACTGATATGTTCCAGTACCTCTCTGCCATTCACATCAGCCCTCACACTACACTTACTATCTACTACACCTCTTCCTCTCCCCGTCATACCCTCCCTTCCTGGCGTCTGCCCACCCCGACCACTGTGATAACCAAATTCAGCCTAGGAATCACAGATGAGGAGGTACTGGGACAGCTCAACTCCCACCCTAATATATCCATCTGGTTCACCAAGTGGCTCCACAATGCCACCTGTCCTACATACCTCATGCGGATTTTTATGAAGTCCACATCATCCATCGCCTCCTCCTTGAGGAGGTGCCGCCACAAAATGGAACCTTTTTGCTCCTCACCCCAGTCCCACTACTGTGCCAGGTGTCTGGCTTCAATGACCGCCTAACAGCACTGCTGCAACCCTCCTACCTGTCCACACTGCAAGTCCTCTCACCTCCACAAGCACTGCCCCAGCTTCGCCTCCCCTCCTGTATGCAACACCTGTGGCAGCCCCCACCCTACCTATTCCTATAAGGACAAATCTCACCCTGCTCCCACTAATCAAGAACTCACCATCCCCATGCATCCCACCAACCCTACCATGCACCCCAACAACTCCCTCCATCCCCCTCCCACTATAGAGGATGTCATCCCCTTCATGACCACTGTCCTCCAAAACATCCATCCTTCCAGTGTCCCCATACCCTCCAGCTAATCGCCCTTGCCACCCGTTCTGTATTTCAGCTTGAGACCTTCACCACCTTCTCCCATGCCAACTTCCACTTCACATTCTTGTGGCAGATTACCCTCATTTAAGCACACCCTAACCTTATTTCCCGTCTTCCCAGTAATCCTGCCCCTACTTCCCTGTAGATCCCTATGGCAAGCCCTTCCTATACCTTCCTTTATCACAGTGTATGCTTCCTTCCCACCAAGAAACATGTTATCATGCATACCCTCTCCCACCACCACATTGTTGCCTTCCTCCTCAATGAAACATTCCTTCAACCCTGTCGTCCTATCAGTACCACTTCCTACCTCCTCCACCACACAGATGGTCCTCCTCTCCTCGCCTGAAGCAGAGCGGTGATAGGCCACCTCTGCCATCACCACATCCATCTCCAACCCCTCCTTAATGATTCCACCAAGCCCCTGATCCTCAATCTCTTTCTCCAATTCCTTACAGTCATCCTAGCCACCATCTATATCTGCAGTACCATCACACCTCATTACGGAGCGACATCCTTCCCATTATCCAATCTATCTGCCCTGAAAGCAACACCACACCTGACGTCATACTGGTGTCTTCCAACCTCCTTCGGCACATCATGGTGGAAGTCCTTGACCTTATAGGCAGTGGCCATGTCCCTGTCCTACTGACCCTTGACCACTGCCACTGTCCTGCCCGCACTCCCAAATGATTCCATGATTACTCCCATGCCGACTGGGTTGCCTACAGTAGCTCCATAGACAGTTCGGTCGTTAGCCACCCCCACCACCTCCAAACCCCCACAGACATTGACCATGCCTCTTCCTTCCTCCACCAGGCTGTTGCTGATGTGTTCCATGCCGACATCCCCACCAAGGCTATATAGCGTTACCATCCTACCTTTCCTCCACAGGCTATCCTTCTCCTACGCAAATCTCGTCGCCTCTAACGCTCCTTCCTCCAGACTCGTAACCAGGATACCCTCCAATGCCACGGAAAACTCCAAAGACAAATTCTTGTCCATGAAAAAATGCCGGGACTGGCGCTAGACATGCACCTGCCTAAAGTCGATGTTCCCTGTCAATTCCTCCTAGTACTGGCATACCTTCCACCACCTAATTGGCAGTCGCTCCTCACCCCACTACCTGCTTCTCCTTGATGACAATCCCTTTCCTGACAATACCTGTAAGACAGAACACTTAGCCTCCTACCTCTCCAAAGACTTTTCCATTTCCAACAATCCTAACTTTGAGTATTCTCTCTTTCCTGATGTCCATGAGCACACCGACACCTCCCCCACCTGCTCGCCCCCAGCTTCCAGTACTTGGACCACATTCCTCTTTCAGAATTTAACATGCCTATCACCACCCATTATTGACACTCTTCGTAACAAATGCAACACCGCCCCCTGTCACGACCAGCTAACCAATCGACACATCCAGGCCTTCCTCCCCTCCTTCCACACAGTCCTTTCAATCCTTTTCAATGGCGTCCTTTTCATCGGCTTTTACCCCGTCCTGTGTAAGACCTTCCATATTCTTATGTTCCCCAAACCTGACAAGCCTCCATATCAGACTTCATTGTATCGTCCCGTCAGTCTCACATCCATGTTCAGCAAGGTCCTGGAAACCATTCTCTCCCGACGTATTCATCAGCACCTTCGTCGCCACAAGTTCCTCCCCTTCTCCCATGTGCCTTTCGACCCTCCTTCTCTGCTGACTATCAGCTCCTTTGCCTCACCCACTTCCTCTCTGTCCAGCTTAACTCCTGTCGCTGCACTATCATTGTATCCCTTGACATAGAAAAAGCCTATGACCATGCATGGCATTCCAGTCTCCTTTTCAAGACCCAGTTCTATGCCCTTCTTATTAATTATGTCCACCTCATTACATACTTCCTCACCCCTCCTATGTCAATGTCGACAACTCCAACTCCCACTAGTTCTACCCCTGCGCCGAGGTGCTTCAAGGCTCTGTCCTCACTCCTCGCCTTTATCTCATCTACTCTGCAGATATGCCCCAACCCCAGCCTCCTATCCATATCCTACAATATGGTGACAACACCACCTTCCTTTCCCTCGCCACCTCACTTGCCCGCTCCCAGTATTTGCTCCAGTCTCACCTCACTGAGTTCGCTGTATGGTGCAACCAGTGGCTCGTTTCAAACCTGACAAGTTCCAGGCAATCATTATACGTCATACCACCCCCCCTCCTTCCGCCTCCCTGATTTCTACCTTACTTTCCATAACCGTCCCATCTGCCACACCCCCACCCTCAAACACCTCAGCCGAATCCTTGATTGCTCCCTCTTCTGGATCCCACACCTCCATGCCATCTGCGAGAAAGCCCTCTCCTGCCTCAATCTCTTCTATCTCCTTACTGGCCAGACGTGGAGTATCAACCCCTCCACCATCCTGTACACCTACCACTCCCTTATGTGTCCTGTCCTCTACAGTTTCCATCCGGAAGGATTTCCGCTCCCCCTTCCTATTACAAAACCCTCCAAATCCTAGAACGCCACACCTTCCGCCTCGCCTAGACTGTGTCCAGTTCCCCTCTCCCATGCTGATCCTGTATGACCTTATCCCATTTTTCAATCTCCTCCAATACCTCAACCACATCTGGATCCTATGCACCAGCCGCAAATAGACTTCCACAACCCCTTGGTATTCCACATCCTCACTAATCCCGGGCCTCTCCCATGCCCTTAACACTGCTTCCCTCCCTCGCTTCACCTCCACACATTTCACATACTTCCCCAGGGTAACTTCTGCCTACTTACCCCTCTCAGAAAACGCCGTCCATCCTGAAACACACCCGTCCTACCAACCATGATCCCCTGCCATGGAGGAAGCTCTCCCTCTCCTCTCCCCATTCTATTCCCTCCCCCACTTGGTTATTCCTCTTCCTGCCCCATCCCCACGATTCCCACCCACCTTCTCCCTACCCCACAGCGTCCTGTGACATCAGTTTTAACAGTGCATCGTTCAGTATAATGTGTAAGGTTCTTCAGTGTGTTTTTATCTGCGACAGCCGTTTCCAGACAGGTGTCGTATCATTTCCTTTTAATACAATGTCTCCAAGTGCTCACCGCCTTATTTTGGTGTCATAATGCATATTTTGACGTCAACATGGCTCTTTGTTTTAACTTACTATACATGTTTTTTTCCGTCTGTCAGTGCTGCAAGTACGTCAAGTTTGTCTTCTTATCTATATTTTAATTCACCATTGTTTTAACTCCATTTCATGTTCTCAGTCTTCACGCCCACGTTTTTATGCTTCACTTGGCTGAAGAGCAGCACTGCATGTTGCTGCCAGCCTTCTGGCCTGTTTGTGCTGGTGTGGAAATACAACACAGGTAAAAGAAAAAAAATCTCTCAAATGAGATGCTAGTATAGCATGTATACAGAAAATGCAATATTTATGGTAAAACAAAGTACAATTGAAATTACCCAAAATTCTGAATATTTTACACTATTTCTGTAGTTTTGTCACAGATATATCGCTTGACATCGTAAAATATTAGTAGATCTCTCTCCTACATAACATACTAGTACAGAATGCATGCAGAAAAAGCAATCTTCATGGTAACAAAAAAGGAAAGTAGAGCTTAGCTCAAAAATGGAAATGAAAAACACTAATCCTACAATTATCTCATAGAAGTATGGCTTAACATTCATAATTCAAACTTCCTCCAGCTATTTCCATTCATCAGAAGCCCAACATTAGTTTACGTAGATGAAAACAGCCCTGATACAATTATTATTCAAAGCTAATAGCCTACATTTGGTGTGGTGTTGCTAAATGAGCTTTTAACTGCTATCCAGATGAGAAATACATTGTCACACTTAACAGGAGGCATGCCTAGTGACATAATTTTCACGTTTAATGACATGATTATATCAAAATACGAAAAGTTTTCGTAATAAGTTATGTGTGTTTATACTGTGAATATCGTAAAATCAATGCCCACACCCCTAACTTCAGTATCTCCCAGCTACTTACAGCCCTAACATAGCTATTAAACGCTGAAAATATTGTAAATAGCAGTATGTAAACAAAATATCACAAGACTTCAGAACTAAACTTTTCGGCCCTATAACTGCAGATAATCCACTAAAATAACGATGTATATGACTTTAGGACGGTAGAAAGGAGGCACTCATTGCTAGGAAGGGTTTTATCTATTTTTTAAGAAAAGTCACACATGGTATATAATGTTCCTGATTGTGAATAGCTGTTTTTTTCCACTAAGTTACAGTTAAGTCATACTGCAATACCAAAGACATTTCTATAATAGATATATCGAAACTATACTAACGAACAATAAAAACGTACTGCATATCACCCCAATAAAAGGAGTAGTTCTCTGATGCCACTTTCCCTGCTGAATAACAGCTTTAGTTCTACAAGTAGGCTGGAAATAATTTGTTAACATGAAAAGTATCCTCTCAATATTATTAAATCAATATGTGAAAAAATTAATAATCCTATTCTATTTACTCAGCTATTTCCCATGTTGTCGACCCAAATTTAGTGTCACAATAGCATTTGCAGCAAGGTTGTTGATTCTTTTTCCATCAGTGCATTAACATAACCTTCCAGAAAAACGTGCCTAATACAAATTTGTTACCATAGTTCTTGCAATTTTCTTTCCCTGCATAACTTCAGACCCAGTAATACGCTAAAACGTAAGTCCCTTCAACCCAGCTACCATAGTGGTACAGAATGTATGCAGAAAAAGCGATATTTATATTTTCTCTCACTATTAATATAATGATACATAAAAAAATAATGCTCTCCAGTTTAATCAATGATTTCCCATGACCGCAGCAAAGTGGCAAAAGTGCATTGAGGTGCTATGCTTCAATGTGTGAGGGCATTCCCCCATGGTATTTTGTGTCGTACTTCAGTCCTGGATGGTCGAGCTGTCTTCAGTATAAGTTTGTTCATAAGTAATTTGTAAGTTTAGGAACTGATGTCTCTGCACTTAAGTCCCAAAAACTTAACATACATTTGAACATTTGTTTTCCAATGTTAGTGACCCTAGTTGAATACTACTATTGCATCTGCAACAACGTTGTGGATTCTTTTGCATCAGTGCATTAACATAACCTCCAAAAACTGTGCCTATTACAATTTTTGTATCACTGTCTTAAACTTACAATTTCCTTTCCCTGCACAAATAAATTACTGTAATAACAGTCAATTTGTTGAGGATATTGTCCAATATTAACAGGGCAGTAACTATGCTTAACGCTCTCTACCTAGACATAAATAAGGCATTAAGTATTTTACACAACACTGTGAGTTAGACCTTAGACGACTATTGCCCCAACATTAGTGTCACAGGTAAAGCAAATCGACACTCTGTGTCTTTTATAATACATGGTGTAAACCCCAACTGGTTGTAGTAATGTTGGAAGCAGGGTTAAGAAAACATTGTCCTCTACCCAAAATCATATTAAATCATCAACGAACGCCGATAATCCCTTATTCAAGTACCCCAATGCTAGTTTCAAAATAAAATTTAAAAAAATGTGTTTAGTGATAGTTTTGTGTCTTTGTGAATGAATATAGGACAAGTTCACTAGCAAATTTATTACATTTACCCTAATTGGTCCATTCTAAATAACATACATCTGCTTGTACAGCAGCATTTGACTATATCAAAGACTGCACAGCAAGATTGAGACTAAACCTAACACAAGCCAATAATCACATGACTTTGCTTTCCTGAAATGAATACGCCTGTTCCTTACTAACATCCTCCAAACCCAATATCGACATGACCACACTTCTGAGCTTATTTCCACATCAAACAAACAATTTAAATTTCGTCTGCCCAGTTGCATATTACTATTGTCTTATTCATATTTTATAAACAACATTTGATTTTCAGTTATTTGCACACATTTTGGTTTGCTCACACTGCAGTATTCTGAATGGACAGCTATATAGGCATCATTTAATGTGCTTTCATATGCCCGAACTCTCATAGGGTGGTCAGTTAGGACAGGCTGGAGGTGAAAGCCCTCAGCACTGGAACCTGGGACCTGGGGTTAATGCCCTCAGTGCTCTAACCTTGATGCACCTGGGAGGCAATTGTTTAATATAATACTCTGAATTCTCAGAATTAACATGGTTGATTGCCTGGGGCCTGGGGGTGAGGGCCTCCGATGTAACTCTGCAATCCCAGAATACTTATTGTGTCACGAGATTCCCATAATGAACATAATGAAATGCACGCTTGTGTAAAAATACTTACACAATTGTGCCACCGGATTCCCAAAAGGATGGTGATGGGTGCAGGAATGTGCTGAACTGGAAGAATGACATCACCATTCGTGGAATGTCCTCTGGGTAGGGGTCAAGGCCATCTAGAATCCCTCTTGTCCCTCTATTCATACAAGTTAGGTGTGGCGATAAGACATTCCTGTTGTGTACCACACATACATAAAGCTGCAGCGCTGCATCTGGAAGTTTCTATCAGCGCTGCAGGTATATAAGCAGGACGCCTTGCCAACACTCGCAGTCAGTGATTTTAGTCCTGATGACGATGGCGGAGCTTGCCATCGAAAGCTCGAGGATTTTAGCCGACATGATGCGGCTAGTAAACCGAGAATATTTTAGCGAAGAATGCCGTCGCAAAAGACTCCAAGGACACAATGAATATTATTGAATGTGCGATAATGGAGAAGGATGCACAGAACGGTTGAAAACTCGACCGCCTTCCTACATGCATTCTACAGGGCTGTCTGAATAGCACTCTGCAAGGCATTCAAAATATGGTCTATATTGTACATGTCTGAGGATTATGGTGGCCTTTGGAGGTGTTTGAACCCCAAAGGGTGTTCATATAGCAATTATGGTGTTGTATTGTCCTACAGAAATTGCTGAAGTGCGTCGAACTGCGCAGTGGACAGAAATGGATGCAGGTGATCATCCAAGGATAGGTACACATGTGTTATCTGTAAGAGTCTATTTAGACTATCAGGGGCCCACATGATTACGACTCCACATGCCCCGTACCATTACAGAGCCTGCACCAACTTCAACAGTCCCCTGCTGACAGATAGGGTCCACGGAATCATGAGTCTGTCTCCATATCCGTACCCATACAACCGCCCTGTACAATCAGAAACGAGATTAGTCAGACTATCGTCCATTTCATAGTGATTTTCTCCTGACTTTGAGCTCATATCCTGGTCACATCGCACCACGAACATCGATGTTTTATAGCTCGCCGGAATCATTGAAATGTCTACTTTTATTTGGTGTATGAATATTACATTTTATTTGAACAGGGGACGACATACGCGGTAATATTTAAGAGAAAGCGTGCTTTGTCAGGCTGTTTTTCGACGAATGTCAACCTTAAGGGTGCACAGAAATAAGACCGTAATTAGGAAAAAAGTTTTCCTTTTCACAGTTGAAATATCCAACCTTGTTCTGTTTATAGACCAAGTTTCGTTATTTTCTGATTAGTTGTTTCGTTGCTATAATGTAAAACGCAAGAAGCTGCGATTAAGCTTACCGTTATAGCTTTTGAGACGGAGAGGGCATTGCTGTTAAGCTTGAACTTTTGTTGGTGACATCAGATGTCATTACTAATATATTGTGTCCATCACACGCGAGCACATAGCCCATAGTAACGAAAAAGTAAATAAATTAATTATATGATATTAGCGCTTGGTGTAGATCTAAGAGCATAGAACTATAACAGCTGCGGAAGGCAAGGAGAGAGCCTGCATTTACACTTTGTGTCTTGTTAATACGTATCATCATTAAACGAACTGCAGCAGTCTACGCCCATCGTTATTAGGACAAAAAGACTGATCAGAAAATAACGAAACTTCGTCTGTAAAGAGAACAATGTTGGATCTTTCAGCTGTGCAAAGGAAAACTTTTTGCTAATTACGGTCTTATTTCTGTGCACCCTTAAAGTTGACATTCGTCGGAAAAAGCCAGTCAAAGCACGCTTTCTCTTAAATATTACCGCGAATGTCGTCCCCTGTTCAAATAAAATGTATTATTCATACACCAAATTAAAGTAGACATTTCAACCATTCCGGCGACGTATGAAACATCGACGTTCGTCGTGATATGTAACCAGAAAATGAGTTCAAAGTCAGGGGTCAATCATTATGAAATGGATTAGGCACACTGTTTCCAGTTTTCAACAGTCCCATGTCGATACTGATTGACCCAGGAGGGCAGTAAAGCTTTTTGTCGTGCAGTCAGAAAGGTTACACACGGGGGCCTTCGGCTGCGAAAGCCAGTATTGATGATGTTTCTTTGAACCGCACGCCGAGACTTGTTGATGTTCCAGCATTGAAATCCGCAGCAATTTGCCGGAAGGGTTCCAGTTGTACCACGTTGAACGATTCTCTTCAGTCGTCGTTGGTCCAGTTTTTGTTGGATGTGATTCCGGCCACAGCTATATCGGCGATTTGATGTTTTACTGGATTCACGGTACACTCGTGAAATATCTGTTCTCGAAAATCCCAACGTCATCGCCACCTCGGAGATGCTGTCTCCTGTCTCTCGTGCGCCGACTATAACGCCACGTTCAAAGTCACTTAAATCGTGGTAACCTGTCATTGTAGCAGCATTAAGCGATCTAACGGCTGAGCCAACACATCTGTTCACTTATATACGCGTTGCCAATTGCAGCGACGTTCTATTAACGTTCACATATCTCTATTTTTGCATTTGCATGTCTATACCATTTTCTTTGGCTCATCAGTGTAATATGTGGCAGATGGAAATACATGTATCTGAGGTGCCAGTCCCATACGATGACCAAATAACCACGACGGTATGAAGCACGCTTCTCGCGCAAAGTTGACCATCATACACTAAGAAAGCGTCGGGCTCAGTGCTCTCGGAGTAAAGCGCTGGACTGCAAATGGAAGGGTCACGGGTTCGAAAACCCGACAGAATTCGGAATATTTGTCCCCGTCTTATGCCAGCCCTGCTCTATTGGTAGTTCGGTTCCTCGCTGTCGCTGATCGTGTATGCTCATTGTTGGGTGTGTCCTTAGCTCAGCTTCATTATATTTGTATTACAGAAGGCGTTCAGCCCTCCGACCGGGCGCGCTGAGCCACGGCGTCCAGCCTTCGCCTCTCAGCCATGCGAGGAGTCGCCAGAAACGACACGTCGTTCCGATTCCACGTTAAACTATAGGTCCTCTTTGCCTTGTTGGATAACTGGGTTAGGCTAGGGACACGCATGTCACCAAAGTGGCGTCCAATTCAAGGACTTGCACCACGCCAATGAGTCGCACGAAAGTAGTTACTGTGTCTGTTTTGCCTCTTATCTCACATTCCTGTTTTCATGCTCCATCTGAGTTGAGTTTTTGACGGTTTCTCCACTGCGCCAACATAACACTAAATGTTAGAAATGTAACCCTACTCGTAATTGCGAATGTTTATCAGCATCAGCTGTCTGATTTAATACTGAAATTTGAAGATGCGTACCAGTGTGGAATTCGAAACCGGATTTCGCGGTTTTCGCGAGCAGTCTCGGTAACCATACAGTACCAGCGCATGCCTCTCAGAACGACCCAGACTTCCAAATGCCACACACTGACTACTGCCCGTGAGTTCTCGTACAGTTCATATTGTAAGACCCACATGGAGGAGACGATTAATAAATTTGTAGTAAGTCTTGCTGTGGCTCATTCAAATACGACAAGCAGCGCCCGTATTTATCATTGGAACCATAGAAATATCAACTTAAGTAGTGGCAACACTGCTCTGCAGGCACTATGCAATGAAACCTACTATTATCGCTGACAACACACGTTGTTGACATACCTACCTTGCCTCCGAGCAAATGGACTCGCCCGTCTCACATCACCGACTTGCTCACAATCAAGGGAAACAGTTACTTGTGAGCGAGTGGTCTGACGTAACGGTGTCACTATGTTTTCGAAACATAGAATTACATCAGAAGACTCTACGGGGAGGAATGTACCTTAACATCAAGAAGCTGGATAAGCTTCGGCAGAGAAAGGGGAGGATGCTGAGTTCTCTCAGTTTCCTGCTAAGATGCCGAGAGGGCGATGTAGTTCCAGTTTTCGCCATGTTCAAGCATCATGTTAACACCAGAGCGGCGAACAGGATAAAACACCGAGCCAGCCTTGCGCTGGTAAGAGAAAGAGTGCATGACAAGCGCCATCGACTTGATGACACGTCCAGGGAATTGCTGTATCTCCACCTTTCCATAACAGCTACCCTGACTCGAGAAGACTGGGACCAGGTTGATGGTGCCTCCTGGTCTTTGGCTGAATGCACCATGAGGAAATCAACAGCTTGTCAACAGGCCAAGTTTGAGCGCCTCAACAAGAGGTTACAACAGGACGGGGACATAAGGACGGTGGTCAACCTGAGTGACAAGCAGCTCGATGAGGCCACTTCAAAAGTATTCAGCAAAGGCCTCAATTTTGCAGTTACTTCCAGAAGCGTACCTGTGGCTGCATTCATCAGTGCAGTTGAGCAAGTGGTCAACACACTACCTTCCAGTGTGTCTGAAGAGATCTGCAGGGAGACATGCAGGGCACTCACCAGGACAAAGCCCGACAAATGCAACATCTCGAGCGAGGAGAGAGCGGCACTCAGACAGCTACGGGAGGACGACAGCATTGTAGTTCTGCCAGCTGATAAGGGTAACTCCACAGTCATCCTAAACAAGTTGGAGTATGAAAGCAAGGAGCAATAACTTCTGGAGGACACTGCATAGAAACCTCTAGGGGGTGACCCCACAGAAAAAGTGGACAAGAAGACACGGATGTTGCTGAAGGAGACAGGTCTACCCGAACAGCTCATCAAGAAACTTCAGGCCAAAGCGCCTGTACCACCTAGACTTTATGGACTCCCCAAGGTCCATAAGGAGGGAATCCCTCTCCGACCTATTGTCAGCAACATCGGTGCAGCAACCTACCCCACTGCACAGTACCCGAAGAAGAAACTGGCACCATATGTGGGTAAATGCACTCACCACATTCGAAACTCGGAGGACTTCCTGCAACGCCTGATGCAGCTACACAGTGTGGACTCAGACATCTTGGTCAGTTTCGATGTGGTGTCGCTCTTCACACGAGTACCACTGACTGACTCACTCAATCTCATCGGGGAAAAGTTCGACGGGGCCCCGCTTGATTTGTTCAAGAATGTACTGACCTCGACATATTTTCTGTACGGGGGTCAGTTTTATGAGCAAACGGAAGGAGTGGCAATGGGCAGCCCATTATCACCAGTGGTAGCCAAACTTTTCATGGAAAGGTTAGAAGAGGAGGCACTTGCATCAGCCACTTATCAACCCAAGTGCTTCTTCAGGTACGTTGATGACACATTTGTCATTTGGCCCCATGGCAGGGAGAAGCTGGAGGAGTTCCTGGAACACCTAAACTCACGCCACCCGAGTATAAAATTCACCATGGAGCTAGAGAAGGATGGGCAGCTCCCATTCTTGGATTTCCTGGTCAAGAGGAAGGCAGATGGCACTCTGGGGCACAGTGTGTATCGAAAACCCACCCACACTGACTTATATCTTCAAGCCAGTAGCTGCCACCACCCAGCACAGAAGAATGGAGTCTTGAAAACTCTAGTGCACAGGGCCCGAGCTCTGTCAGATCCAGAAAATCTTGCCACGGAGATTGAACACCTTCAACTGGTTTTAAGCAGAAATGGATACTCCTCCAGAGACATCTAGATAAGCTTAATCATTATGGTTTTACTGGGACAATGCACAAATGGGCGTAAATACGCCTTGACGATTTCATCGCCGTCCTCTGAGGTTTCACATATCACTTTGTGTGCATTCACATGCCCATATCAGATTGTTTGGCTCTCTAGTGTATTACTTCTGTCGAGCTGACAACACAGATAAGAATTTCATTTTTACTTTGTGCCGAAAACTGCTCTCTTTTTTGTTTTGAAGTGTTTCAGTTTTCTTACACTCGTGCGAAAAATGGAACAGACATTCAATTTAGAAAAAAATATTTCACGAGCGTGGCCTCCTTTAAGAAAATCGATCACATCTACAGAGCCATTTATCATGTAACGTGACAGAGAGTGTTCTCAGCTCTTTTTTCTAATTGACTCCGCTGCCTCGTTGTAATATTTATACGGGAGTTCAAGCGCTGCTGATCGGTAATTGGTTTCTTGTAGCAATTTACTCGGCGTCCGCCTCTCGTCCTGTCTGGCTGCCAATTAGTCGGGCACAGCTGAATGCGGAGACTTCCCTCTGGATCCCGAGTTACGCAGTCTCCCAGCTCCGGGGCACCCAGGCGGAAAGTCGGAATACCGTACGCTGAAGCTGTGTGCTCCAGGTACACACACATACACACATACGCAACAAGACACCGAGCTTCTATGTAGCGTCTACTATAAATAAGTGCTCGCCCACATACATACTCACTCACTCACACGCACACACACACTGACATACACACACACACAGAGAGAGAGAGAGAGAGAGAGAGAGAGAGAAAGGGATGGAGAGAGAGAGAGAGAGAGAGAGAGAGAGAGAGAGAGAGAGAGAGAGAGAGAGAGAGAAAGAGAGAATGAGAGAGAGAGAGCAAATTTCAAGTTATCCGTGCACGTTCGCAACTAAGTTGCTACGAACATACGAAAGCTTTCCAGTAAACTACATCGGGATCATTACCTTTCTTAGAAATAAATTCTGCTACCGCGTGGATTGTGGAACAGTCAGAAGAAAGGGAGATTAGATCTTAACGTTCAGTGTACGCCGAGGTCATTAAGAACGAAGCTCGCAGAAGTAGAAGGAAATGCGAAGCAACATACTGTGGAATGATTCAGGAGCAATAGCTAACTTTTTCTAGATGAAGAACAGACAAGTCTTCCATGAGAAGAACTGTGCCGTGTAGAGTGAATTCTAATTTACCGTCAGTCTGCTTCCAACCACCTACCATCCACCTAGTCGAGTTTATTACAAATTGGTAAAATCTTAAAAAACTTAGAATTATTTAAATTAGTGACATAAAACATAAAAAAACTGGCATACTCTGCTTACTGTCATTCGGTAATGTTACAATGGGTCATGTTTTTTGTATGGGAAAATGGGATGGCGTGTTGGAAGAAATTCATCAGTGCACATAAAATTTTCCGATAACAAGATGATTTGTCCCGTGATTTACGCCCAATGGAAAAATGTTCAATAAACGTGGGTCATGCTTCACAGTATAATTATTCCTGAATGAAAGTAAAAAATAACTTCTCTTAGTCCAGCAAGTGTTGGTTACTGAGGAACACACGTTTATCCACTTATTTACAATCACCCATAAGATTTTAACTACTCATAACACGGCTATGAGTACTTACTCCTGCCGAACCCTTCTACGCACTGAGGAAATTCTTAGTAAAGCCAGTTCTGTATCTAAATACATTAGAAAATGGATCTAAGAATGTATGCGTAGAGTGTGTGCTTGTGTGTGTGTGTGTGTGTGTGTGTGTGTGTGTGTGTGTGTGTGTGTGTGTATTCTTCATCTCCTCCTATACATGTTTCAACGAAAATCGTTATAGCTGTGGGGGAGTAAGAACTACGACATATAGTACACGCCATACGACGTCATAAACAATGAAAGTCGCAAAACACCCAGGCGTCTCATGAATAATGAGAGTTTATTCATCCACTGTTTAAGAACGAGTTCAAAAAACTTTACACTTTTTTTCAAATCTTTATGAAAGTTTTCCTCGTTAACGACCACAGCAAACTGATGAAAGAGAAAAAGTTTATTGATTACTACTTCACCATTATTCACGCAGTAAAACAACGCCATTCGCCATGACGAATTTTATTGCTACCTCTCTGCTAATTATATTTTAGAGTTATTTTACAGACATCTATCACTGAACGTATCTTCAAAATTAGATCATAGTAAAACACACAGTTAACAAGATACGAGATCATGAACAAAAAGGTTCATGGAAAATCTCCCTATTACTGATGTGCTTTCGATTTATTACATCTATTGTCGATAAATTGTTCAGACAGTATACATACAAACCACGGAATGTACCTCCAATATTACATCCAAGTAGGACACATCGTTCAAGAGATATGACGTTGTAATTATTGAATTGCTTGAAGACGAAATTGGAGGGTGGGGTAGAAGGCGATGAAAACAGAGAAGGAATATGATGGCACTTAAATTTTCAAAAGTTGTTCATTCGTTACTTGACACAGATAATACGTAGTTACATTAAAAAAAATACTACATAAAATTCGCATACAATTACGATCATTTAAGAATTATTTTCTGATTGACAACTCCCCCGCCCTCCTCCCCCAAAAGGGGGAAAAAAGAAAAAGCTACAAAGATAAACGTTTCCAACTTAATACAATGTCCCTGTTCATTGGTCGACTACTAAATATATTCGCAAAACAATATGCAGAAAATAGCTACAAATAACCCCTGATGCACCCGGAAAACTCAATTACTGTATGGATAATTGTTTAGAGAAGATGTGGTAGTCAATTAGATGTCTCGAAACCGTATGCCTACAATAACGTGAAGTAAAACTCCAGCATCAGACGTGACGTGTCAAGTTATTGATTGTTTACATTTATGTAGACATTATCCACTATAACTCTGAATTTACCTCAAAAATTATATCGGGGTACGACCAATAGTTCAGAAGATATGTCATAAACAGCAAAGACAGCAAGGGACTTGGAAAGTAGATTTGAACGGAATGGACAATGTCTTGAAAAGAGTGTATTGGATGAACATGAAAAAAAGGAAAACAAGGGTAATGGAAAGCAGTGTAACAAAATCAGGCGATGCTGAAGGAGTTAGATTTGATAAAGAAACAATAAAGCTGTTGAAGAGTATTGTTGTTTAGGTAGTAATATAACAATGGTGGTCGCAGTACAGAGGATATAAAATACAGAATGGCAATGGAAAGGAAAGCGTTTATTAAAAAGAGTAATCTGGTAACGTAGAATATTGATTTAACCGTAAGAAAGTTTTTGTTAAGGTATTTCTGTGGAGTGTTGGCTTGAACGGCAGTGAAACATGAACGACAAATAATTTAGACAGGAAGAGGATATAGGCTTTTGAAATGTGCTGCTACAGCAGAGTGCTAAAGATTAGGTGGCTAGATCGCGTAACTAATGAGGAGATACCGAAAAGAATTAGGGAGAAAAGCAATTTCCGGGGATACTTTGACTAAAAAAAGGGATCTATTGGTAGGACACATTTTTATGCCTCAAGGAATCGTGAAATTGAAGGTAAGTTTGTGGGGTAAACATCGCACCGGGGGACCGAGAGATGAAAACAGTACGCCGTTTCAAATGGATGTGGGTTGCCGTTCTTATGAGGAGATGAAGGGACTTGCTCAAGATAGAGTAGGATGGAGAGCTGCATCAAACCAGTCTCCGGACTGAAGACCATAACACATTCAACACGATGTCGTAAACATTGAGAGGCGTGAAAAACGAGTCGTACCATCAAGTGGCCCGCATATTATCCTCATTCATTCAGTGTTTGATGATGATAGCACTTACTGACGTGCAACAACTTTTAAACACAATTCCAAAACATTTTAATACTTGTTCTCGATTACATGCTTAACCCATTTCTTCCCAGTGTTGCGTACACGCAATGTAAGTCAGAGTTATCATATAATAGACAATATTGCACAGTTTGAACAAATAGAAGAATGTGATCACAAAAACTAAATTTTTCTATTTTTTACTAGGAAAAAGCGCAACATTATGGGTGGTGCAAATTACAACTAAAGATAATAATGACTAAATATAATAATGACTAAATATAACACTTTTTCACAATTTCTATTTTTGGGAAGAAATGGGTTAAAGTCAAATATTTAGCACGTTAATTTGTAATAATATAAGATGTTTCAATCAGTTCTTTGTATAAAAATTCGATTTATTCCATAAGGGGTTTAGGAGTCTTAGTATGAAAGGTAAAAGTCCAGAACCGTGTAATGCGATTTTCAACAAGGTGGCGCAAAATTCATTGGACAATAGGATAAAGGAAAACAAAAGCAACAGCAGGATATGATACAGTAGAAAGTTTTAACCCGGTAAGTTGTTATTACCAAATGGTCACAATTACGCCTTGTCAAGATGGTACACAATGCAATGACGACCAAAACAAATACAATAATCAAACAAATGAACTGCTGAAAGCGCGATTTTTGGGACGTGTTTTGCGAAATGTCACTATTTTAACGAAAGAAGAAATGATTTTCTGGTTGAAAACATTTGATAAACGTTGTGATTCTGCAGTTTTTAACGAAAGAAAAAGTCACTTCAGATGAAAACGACCATCTAGACAAACACTGTACGACATATGAGATATATTAGAAGTATATGAATAGTGGTAAAATAATGAAAGCGGATGAAATAAATAACTCTGGCCTGTTCTTAATAAGTGAGATCCGATGAAACCAAAGGTATTGAAAACCACAGTGTGTGCAGAGCGGCAGAGTCGAATACGTAGCAATAAACTGTTACGTTCTTTACTACCGAAATGTTACAAATCCCTACTAATGTTATACATGTGAAGGAAGCTCTGACTGTTATGATTTTACGACTAAACAGCTTAATCGATTCTGATGACATTGGGTATGGAGATAGCTGACGAAGAACCTACGATAGTTTAGAATATCTGTAAGTAGAGGTATTTGTTCATTTAAGTATTTAACTCGAAATATGTAACTACCGGGAATCGACGTTTCTCTTATAGCTTCTGAGAAGAGTGAAGACTCCTTGAAAATGCCATATTTCTTTGATTTTGGAAAATGTTACATTTATATATTTCAATTACATTTGACTCCTGCATAATTTACACGTTGTATAACGTATAGCTACTCGAGTCAGTGGTTTATTCACGATGCAACTAACAGAGTTTCTTTTTATCAATGTAAATACAAATAAACAATCTCTGAGGCGGATTATCGTTTCGAATATGTCAAAGACATAAATGATAAATCTGAAGCATTGAATTAAAATTTGTGATGCGACCGGGAATCATATTCAATAATATCTTCATTTTCATATCGATAAAGAAGGACAGTGTTTATTGTTATTCTACGTACGGTTTATATTGAAACCGAAAAATTGGAAACTTTTCTTATATCCTGATGATCGTGGCCTAGCTTAAGAATAAACATGCGAAATTATTGTGCTTTTTATGGTGTTTTACACGTATGTAAGGACATCAACGGGAGCGAAGCCGCGGATTAAAGCTGTATTGATGCTATAATTTTATAATGTGCACTCATCCTCTTAATAAATAATCTATCTTGAGAATTTTTAACGCCATATGGTGTTAGGACATTAGTTAAAGAGTTCATTGGGATATTTTCACATTCTGGGAACAATACAAACTCAGCATTTTAGTTTTTTAGAAAACGTATTAGCCTTCTAGTTTGAATTGTAGCCTGTATTAATTGTTCATTTCATGGTGGGAAATCAGGTTTCCGTAGTAAAGATTATCATAACACACTGCAGTAATGTTACACACTGAATGACATGACATTACAGCACAATTGGATATTTTCTAGGAAAAATACGTTGTATTTGTACTTCCTTACTTTCCAATTCCAGTCAAACACAAAATTTTCAGTAGTTTGCGTCTGATATCGCCTTGTCATTTGCTAAAAGGAAGCTCTCCATTGTTCAAGGCTTGTCCAGTTTTGGGCAAATCAGATGATGTTCTGGCTCCTGTAGTAGATCTTATAACATTCGCAAAACACATCTGCTTCGTTAGGCAAATGGCCCCACCCTTGCGTGGTATTCAGAAGGAATAATAAGACAAAGGGATCAGAAAGATGGCATTTTCGACCAATTTTGGACTCATCTTTATAGACGTAAGACAGTTGAAATCACCCATATAGTACCAGAGCTCCAATTACTTTGATATATACCAATACACCTAACGACTTTTTCTGATAAGCAGTCACGTTTGTGTGGTGTTTGGAAATCACGCTACTGGAACGAAATGTTTCTCTCAGTTCAATTCTCAGTGACACAGCTGCCTACAAATTAACGAGCGAAAACTTGTCTAATAGTGTCAAACGCAATAATGGCGGGTGAACACAAAGCAACTAATACAAGAGTTAAGTACAATGGTAAAACAATTAGGGGATCAGTTGAGATATCTAGGGTCTGAAATACTGTCATCGGCAAAATGAACTAAAATTGTTCGACGTTTTTCTGTCGGTTCTACAGAGTGGAAACAACAACTTTACGGCAACCGGGTTAGTGGTAATAACAGAAATTTGCTGCACAGGGGTTACTGTTGATATGTATACAAAACCCCTTACCACATGGATCATATCCCTGTGGAAGTCCCCGATGCAAAACCTGCCCTATCCACCCACCCAGCACTTCCTATTCCAGACTCATCACAGGCTTGTCCTACCCCATCAGCGGCCGAGCCACCTGTGAAAACAGCGACGTAACATACGAACTCAGCTGAAATCACTGCTCTGCATTCTACATTGGAATGACAACTAACCGGCTCTCCATCAGGATGAATGGCCACCGTCAAACTGTGGCCAAGAGCAATATAGACTATCCTGTAGCGCAGCATACAGCGGAGAACACGCCTTGGACTTTAATAGCTGCTTCACCACCAGAACCATCTGGATCCTCCCCTATTCCACCAGCTTTTCTGAACTATGGAGGCTTTCTGTTTCTCTGTTTTTCTTTATATCCCCTTTTTCATAATGCATTTCATTTATCGCCTGATATCGCCTCTGCTTGGTGTATCACCACCCTTATCTTCCCTCTCCATTTCCCCACCCCCCTCCTCCGTTCTCTCCCCCTGCCATCCCTTTCACTTGCCGTCAGTCAGACTGTGTTGGGCGGCCAGAGATGGCTGACGTGTGTGGATGAGTGTGCCTGAGTGATTGTGTGGATGAGTGTTCCTGGCTGAGGAAGGCCACAGCCGAAAATTTAGAATTGTGTGTGTGTTTGTGTGTCTTATATTCGTGTCTGTCTGCGGCTCAACGTTCGTCTTTACGGTTACTTGTTCCCAATCTACATATTATTATTATCATTCCTAACTAAACGTTCCATTGTTGTTATTTTGTATACAAAACACTAGCAGTTGCATTCAGAAAGTGCAGTGAGTATGTCGTGCAACACAACAGCAACGTGACTTACCCGCAGCTGTGGCATGTAGAGCCATAGGATGGTTGGAAGAGGGACAGACACAGAGGGAGGTGGCTGCAGCTATTGGAGTTTCCCAAAGTGCAATTTCCAGGACCTGAGCACGATTTCAGACAACAGGAACCTCTGAAAAAAAATGCAAGGCCACAGTCGTACATGGGTAACAACAGCAAGATGTTATCTCCGTTTAACAGCCCGTTGAGACAGGAGGTTGAATGCAGCTCAGCTGCAACGCACCCTCCAGGCAAAAAGAGAACGCTCAATATCAACATGAACAGCCCGAAATCTCCTTCGGGAATGTGGCCTCTAGGCACGAAGTTCTATAGTATGTGTCCCACTAAAACCATGACACCGTTTAACCCGCAGAAACTGGGCGGAGGAACATTAGTCTCAGAGTCGTAACGAATGGCGCCGGGTTCTGTTCCCAGATGAGTCGAGATTTTGTTTTCAACCGCACAATCGTCGTTCCCTCATCTGTATAAAAAGTGGAACTGTCCTTTTTATGGGCAGGAAAAATCTCTATAGCATGGTGCTGGCCGAATGGGGTAGCCAGGAGTAAGTATTGGCGGAAGTATGGACCTCAACGCCGTTCAGAATGGCTTTTGACTGCTCACAGGTAGAGACACGCGATCCTTCGACTTTTTGTTGTGACCAACGGTGTTACTATAGGAGATGGGTTCCTTCTAGTGGACCATAACGCTCGTATCCACAGAGCCGCACTGTTAGACAACAGACCTGAAACTGATTGAATTGAACGAATGGAGTATTGAGGTTGTTCATTGGACTTAAACCCGATTGAGCATGTCTGGCATGCACTTGACAGACGCCATAGCAGCCGTACCAGCATCCTCAAAATATTCAGATGTTTGTAATGCTACTTAAACTGAGTTAAACTAACCTAAGGACAACGACACATACATCAACGAGGATATGAACCTCCGACGCGGGAGGGCGCGCTATCCGTAGCGTGGCGCTATAGACCGCTTGGCTAATCCCAAGCAACTGGTTGGCTGTCCGAGGTGATGACACACCACATTTCAAGGCAACAAAATTACTTTCTCACTATTATTGAAGCCCCATGATGCCTCGCTTTAATTAAATGGCATGTAAAGCATAACTAAAGAGTTGAGAAAGGTAAATATTGTACTGTATACTACAGAAATTACAATTGTAACCAATATCTTGATAAAATGTTACCATATGCATATTGTGTATGATATCTCATCTGATCTTGTGATTGTTTTGATCCTTCTTTGTTACTATGCAGTTGACATAATAAGGATTTTGAAACGAAAAGAGATGGTTTTCATTTTCAGAATGCGAAAGGCCGTTCCCCGTCGGGGGTTCGAATCCTCCTCTGGCATGAATGTTTGTGTTGTCTTTAGTATAAGTTAGTTTATAAGTAGTTTGTAAGTTTAGGGACTGATGACCCAGCATTAAGTCCCAAACATTTTAACATTTTGATTTGTTTCCAGAAGGTGTTACGTACCAAATTACAGTAGCAGCTGATCCATTAAAAGCGAAAAATTGTCTCACACGCCATATCTTTTGAACTAAGTTTACATTCCGTAGAGGACGTAATTTTGTCAATGCATTCACTGATTTTATGTAGATCCTGTGTGCGAAGTATGTTGGGAATGAAACAAATAAAACCTCATGGCAGGTGTTTAAATTTGACTGCATGAAAAACGAAAATGTAAAAAGCCTCAAACAATTTTGCTACATCATTTTTGCCGGATTTCAGATAGAAAAGGTTCCATAAAGATTTGAAATTGTATGTGAAGTTTTTTGAAAGTAGCCAACTATTGCTATGTCTGAGTAATGAATGAACGGAATTGCAATACTTGAGTGATACACACAATTTTGCTAATTTTATCTCGTTGACATTCACATAAGAATTTACCTTTTCCTGATTACATTATAACAGCATTTTAAACTGTAAGTTTGGTCAATAATTGCGCAAAATGTTGAAATTAAATTTTTGATCACACAATGAACGCTTTCACGATCGGATGTTATAGTTGCTGATGTATGACCATGGTCCATGAAACATTTCTGCTGCATACGTTTCGTTCCGAGCTGCGCGAATATTTTCAGAGGTGCTCCCGGTTACAATGAGTGTCAGCGTGGCAAATAGCATTACTGAAGATTTCCAGCGCATCTCTGGACGAAACGTCTCGAACTGAAATGTTTCGTGGACCATGGTCATACACCCGGATGATTCATCTGCATGTATGAAATTTCTCTATCCCCTGTTTACTGACATATGTGTACCTGAAATAAAAGTCCAGGACACAAAAAATCGGACTTTATGCTGTAAGATTGTAGGATAGAGTCTGACATTTCCCATTTCATCTATTATATTAATGATACTGTAGGAGTTCTACTTTTGGACGCCATTGTCTTATGTTGATACTTCTCCTTGGAATGATATTTACACTCCAGGTGTGACACGAGACATCTATTTGCACAGAGGAAAACTCGATAAGTTGTCTTCTCATTTATGATCTAATTAAGCTGTTATTTAGAACTAGTAACGCGCAATACCTTTCCAGTGTGAAAATAAGCTCAGGCCTTTGCAAGTTGGTACACTCAACACCTTTGGTTAATGACACAAATGTAAGAGGAAACATAGCCCCTGTGTATTCTGTCATTACAATATACTGAAAAATGTCAATTCCCGAATCATAGTGTAGCAATTTCTGTTGATTAGTTATGTATTTTACTTCTTAAGCTCCTTTTAGTATTTATAACACGTAAAGAATTAATAATTTTATGAAGCAATTTACTTTAAAACCATCGTAGATGAACAAAAGTGTTATATGTTTTGTCCCTCACTGCCTGAAAGTCTCTAGTCTGACACAAACGGACCGCAGAGTAAACTTAAGGTAGGGGTCAGAATAGACGTTCGAACTAACAGAAGCTCTAAACCTCTCATACGGCGGTGTCGGGATGCTAAATCAGTAGAAGCAGTCAGCGGATAACTACGATAGTAACTGCTATGTTAATGACAGCCAAGATGGGTTCCGCAAACGAATTTACCCGGAAAGGGTATATATAATGAAGCGTCAATAAATTATATCTGTAGAAAGTCAGGTATAAGAAGAGAGGGAAATTCTGAAAAAAGGGAAAGTAACTGAGCGTTTGCGGATGCTTATGGATGGCTTACGGCGAGTGCAGTACGTTATGTGGGACAGCTGCAAGTTATTGCCGTCATACCACCTGCTACATAACTGTGCATTTGTGGGGAACTTTGAACAACTGACTCAGAGGACTGAAAACAATATGGACACCCAACATAGACACAAAATTTATTTATTAGTAAGGAGTGACCTACCATTGCGTTTCTACGAAAAAACAATTCGTAAAGTGTCTTTACAGTTTGCAACAGAACACTACCTATTCTAGTACCCAAACACCCGGCAGTTACCACAAAGATGTTGGAGCCCTCTGGTCTAAAATATTCCCCACTGATTCAGTTATGTTGAGACATGACGATTCAGCTGTCCATGGGAGGTATCTGATAATTTTCAGATGCTGTAGAAAGAACATCTCCACCTTTTCAGGTGTGTGTGTGTGGGAGGGGGGGGGGGGGAGAGGAGGAGGGTCCATTATCGTTTTGTATTATGGCAGTAATATTCATTCACAGTTCTCCGACCAGTGAGGGTGATGGCAGAAACAATCTTCTTCTTCCTTATATTTTAAGTAGAGTGTTCATGAATTTGTGTGTTTGTTTGTCTGTACGTAATGCATATAAATCTACAGTTTTGTTCCGATCTTCATGAAATTTTGCATAGGTAAGCTACAATCCATGAGAACGGTCGCAGTAAGTAAAAGGGTCACTAATAACGCATAGTTCATGAGATATGACGTCATAAACAACGAGATGCGTATAAAACTACTGGATTAAGCGACAATGCTACTCATTTTCTCCTAAACCACTAGACCGATAGCAACCAAATTTGGTGCACATATTCTTTACCGTGAGATAACAATGCTGTTGGGGTAAGAACCACATATAACACATGCTTCACGAGACACAACGTCATAAACAGTAAGAGTTGCAAGAAACTGCCACATAATGCGACGAAACTTTATGAATACAGTATATGAGAACGAGATTACTTAGCGACTTGCCACTTACTTTTAACATAATTTCCAACCTTCCTTGAACTATTTCTCTCTGATAATCATAGCAAGATTATGAAAGGAAAAAAGTTTCTCGCTTACTACTTTTCCACTGTTCATGGACTTAAACTACGGCATTTGGTATGACGTTACAAATTATAATTTCTACACTACAAACCGTAGCCGTAGGAAATTTTCCGGACAGTATACACACATATAGTTGAACGTACCTTCTAAATTGTATCACAGTACGACACTAGTTCATGAAATATGAGCACATAAAGAGTAACGTTAATGGAAAACCGTCCCATCACGCACCAAGTTTTAAACTATTACTTCTTTACTACTAATCATCTACCCCAGGAGAATTTACAGACATACAGCACTTACACAAATGAATATATAACTGAAAAATTATACAATTGTACAACATATAATTAAATAAATATGAGATCGTACGACTTTTCTGTGTCATTTGTGTTTTCACTAGTATCTTTCTTTGTTTGGATTCTGCACTTACAGTTTTGTACATTATGCAAGACAGTATTATTTCTTATATAGTCTCCGATAAATATAACCTGATTTTGGAAAGAAAAAAGATGGACAGAAATGGAAGGGATAGGAGAAGTACTAATTCAAGACAGAAATAAATAAATAAACACCCGGGCAACGCTGGGTTATTAGCTAGTCTTTTTATATAAAGCAGAGTGTCCTTATGTTTGTGTGTACATACTGCATTGTCATCTACAGTTTAGATCCAACTTTTATGAAATTTTGCATATGTAAGCTGCAATCCATGGGGACGGTCACCGTAAGTGTAAGGGTCGTGTACAGATATTCCGTGCTGTGAGGTAACAGTTTCTGCAGGCTTAAGAATCACATATAACACATGGTTGTGAAGATATAACGTCATAAACAATAGGAGTTGCACTGCCAAATAATGCGACGATACTTTATAAATACACTATAGGACAATGACACTACTTATCGACTTCCAAACAACTTTAAACATAATTTCAAACCTTTATGAAACTTTTCTCGCTGACAACCAAATCAAAATGCTGAAAGGAAAAAAGTTTCTCGCTTACCACTTTTCCGCTGTTCATGGAGCAAAACTACGACATTTGGTATGATGTTGCTGTTTATAATTTCTACAGTACAAATTGTAGTAGCAGGAAATTTTACAGCTAGTATACGCACATACAGATGAATGGACTTTAGAATTTGTATGACAGTATGACATGTAGGTCATGAGGTATAAGGACACTAACAGTAACGTTTATGGAAAACCACCCCATCAGGCATCAGGTTTTAATCTATTGCTTCATTATAATAGCGCTGTTCGCAACGGAGTTTGCCGACATACAGCACTTATACAAATGAATATATAACTGCAAAATTATGCAATTGTACAACATATAATTCAATAAATATGAGATCATATATATTGCGATGGGCAAAAACCTGTCACATCATGCACCACGTATTATCACCACGTATTTACTATTAAAACACTCCTGTATGTCGGTCAGCTAAAGGAAATTCCTGAAAGCTGATTGCTCTTGTCATTGAAACAACTTTGAACTGTGGAGCGCATATGGTTGTTTGTGAAGGCAATAGAATTCTGTAGAGATACAAGGAAAGGAAGAGAATGAAACAGTGTACATGCATCGAGAACCCATCATTTCTGACATAACTGTCTTTTAACTTGCAGAGACTGCAGTTTCCAGTGAGACTTGCATTTGCTATTACGATTAATAAATCACAGGGCCATCTGTGCATCACTTTCGAGTGTATTTGACATTTCCATGTTCCTCAAATGCACAACTTTATGTCTCTTTCTCAGGGGTGGGCTCACTAAAGAAATTATTCACATTAGATGCTGGACAAGTAATAGCCAGCAAGATCAGAGGCTTGGTGGGAAATGTAAAAGACGACCTGGGTTATGGAAACTGGGAATTTATAGCATCCCTTGTCAATGTGGAATGTCCTACATTGACCAGACCTCCAGAACAGTAGATATCAGGTGCAAGTATCAAAGGCACACCCGATTAAGATAAGTGACGAAATCAGTCATTGCTGAACACTGTCTGGAGCTGGATCATTCATGAACTAAGATGACACTAAGATTTTGGCACAGACACCAAGATTCTGGGACAGTGTTATAAAGGAATCAATAGAAATCAAAGTGGCTGATAATCTCATGAACAGAGACACCGGCTATCAGGCAAGTAGAGACTGGACCCTGCTCTGGAACTATTGAAGAAGCAACGAGGACAGCACCAGTACAACACAGACACAAGCGCTGGAGGCATGGACATGCAGAACATTTCCCAAGCAGAGCACCAGGAGGACAGGACTGAAGATACAACGTCAAGGAGCGGGCACAATGGGCGCGGACCACAGAAAGAGCACCCAGGGTCGCAGCGGATGGAAAATAGAACATCAGCGCCCCAGAACACCTCAGCAAGCGGGTGCGGACCGCAAACAGAACGCCAGACTGCGGATGGTACGACTATAGGCTGGTATGGCGGGCGCGGACCACAAAGGGAGCACCTAGGTTCACTAGTGACATCAGCGGCCCAGAACATCTCAGCGGGGGGCGTGGACCGCAAATGGAACGCCAGACCACAGATGGCACGACCAGAGGCGGGTATGGTGGGCGCGAACCACAGAGGGAGCAACTAGTGCCACTACTAACATCAGCACTGCAGGACACCTCAGTGAGTGGGCACCGACTGCAAACGGAACGCCAGACCACGGATGACACGATTGAAGGACGCGGAGCACAGAGGGAGCACCTAGGGTCGTTAATGACTTCAACGCCCAAGAACACCTCAGCGAGTGGGCGCGGACCGCAGACGGAGCACCAGACCATAAATGGAACGATCAGAGGTGGGTCTGATGGGCGCGGACCACAGAGGGAACACCTACAACCGCCAGTGGAGGGGGAAGGCCGCCGCAGACATAAATACTGGACCTGGCCCACTCAGAAGGCATTCTCAGGTCGCACCTGATGAAGGTTACGAGTTACGTAGCCGAAATATTGTGCAGAGTAGACACTGACATCCGGCAGAATGCCCGACTACTCATCATGTAACAAGAAATATTGTTTGTAGTAAAGTTGTGAATTAAATGAATGTTACATATATTTTGTATTTTGATTATTATGTTTCTTTGTTTGTATACTGTACATGAAATTTGGTATATTGTGCAAGACAGCCTTATTTCTTATACATCCTCTGATAATATAAAAATTTATCAGGAAAAAGGAATTGTCAGAGAGAGAGAGAGAAGGGATAGGACAAGTTCTAACTCAAGGCCTACATAAATAGACAAATACCTGGACAACACAGGGATTTCACCTAGTTGATTATAACGTTGTAGATGCCCAAATCATGAATGAACGTCTCCCAGATTGATTGTAGGAAGCATGCATCCGATTTCGTAAGTTATTTTGGGGTTTTACATAGATAAGTGCTGTTTTTTTTAGGAAGCAACATAAACGATTCATCGACAAAACAACATACTTCCAGTCATCGAGTGTCCAGGTCTTATAACACCACTTCCATTGGAGGTTTCGCTGTCAAGAGTTCGTCAACTGCCTGCCTTTGTATGAATGTTAAAGTCTAGCTGTACCACTTTTAAAGAAACCGTATTACTCATGTGAATGTTGACTTCTGCAGTCATTTTTGTCGTGGCAGTTTTATGTTTTCTGGCCACAATCGTTCTCAGTGATCGTCGATCGTTGTCAGATATCTTCAGGTTTTCATTATAGTCGACATGGCCGATTTGAGAATGTCCGCAACTGCACTATGTTATTTTAAATGTGTTTATTTCCGTCAACAGTTGCAATACAATTGTTTAATAACATGTTTCGATCACTTGGATCATCTTCAGATCTTATAGTTGCGTCCGCAACTCGTCTGGCTAACTACTAATTGGTACTCAGCCAGACGAGTTGCGGACGCAACTATAAGATCTGAAGATGATCCAAGTGATCGAAACATGTTATTAAACAATTTTATTGCAACTGTTGACGGAAATAAACACATTCAAAATCTTCAGGTTTGGCCCACTATTCCTCTTCACGAATTAAGTTTCAGCTTCTTCTGTGTACGCTGTCACACTGTGGATATTGTCGCTGGTGAAGTGTTCAACAGTTTAGCCCTTATCGTCACCGATGTTCCCACGGCGCTCCATCGAGTTGGCCTCTTTGGGAGTCTGAGAGATGACGCAATCCAGCAATCATTTTTGTTGTGAATGGCAGAACAAAACGTATAATATACTGCAAAATGGCGTCCAAAAGTTCGTACTTCAGTTGTGCACCTTGGTCGCAAATCAGTGTCAACTCGTACTCAGTCGAATCCATTTGCAACAACAGTCATTCTACTGTACGGTGTTCACATTATGTTGTCCATGGCATGTATTTACGATTGTGAATTAGCAAGTATTAATTTTGTTTGTTACTTTCGTAATACGTACGAAGGGATTCAGTAAATAACTCGCAAACTTCGGTAGACTCGCCAGTACTACCCACTGTGTAGGGTTATTTCTCTACCAGTGCGACACATCCGTCTTGTGATTTGCAACAGTTTAATGAACCAAATTAAAGTTACAGCTCAAGAGCGTCACTTATATGATGAAAACGCTTCCAGAAAAATTACGAGCTCCAGGCTTTTAAAGCCTTCTCCAACGATGAGACGAGTGTTTAAATTTAAAGGTGGACTCAGCTGAAAAGGAAAGCAATTTTCAAGCTTGTAAACGCAGTACTGGCGTGTCTGTCTCAGTTTGCGACTTTTTTACTGACTCACGGTCGTATTTGATCATCAGTATGTAGGGTACGTCCGGTTACCGTATAATGTGGTAGAAGCATATGTGGTTGGCTATGGTCAGATGTATGACCAATAACTCTTTCTCGTAATTTGACTGAAAACCCAAAGAGATTTTGGTCATATGTTAAATATACTCGGGGAAAGTCACAAACAATACCTTCACTACGTGATAGTAATGGCGATCCTGCCGATGACAGCGCTACTAAAGCAGAGTTACTAAACTTAGCTTTTAGAAACTCATTCACTAAAGAAGACGAAACCAATATTCCAGATTTCGAATTACGAACAGATGCCGTAATGAGTAACATAGAAGTAGATATCATCGGAGTAGTGCAGCAACTAAAATCACTTAATAAGAACAAGTCTTCTGGTCCGGATTGTATACCCATTAGATTTCTATCTGATTATGCTGAAGCGATAGCTCCTTACTTAACAGTCATATACAACCGCTCTCTCATAGAAGGATCTGTACCAAAAGATTGGAAAGTTGCACAGGTCACACCTATATTCAAGAAAGGCAGTAGGAGTAACCCACTAAACTACAGGCCTATTTCATTGACGTCAATTTGCAGCAGGGTTTTGGAACATATCCTGTATTCAAATATTATGAATTATCTCGAACAGAACGATCTATTGACCCAAGGTCAACACGGATTTAGAAAATATCGTTCATGCGAAACACAACTAGCTCTATATTCACACGAAGTGATGGGTGCTATCGACAAAGGTTCGCAAATCGATTCCGTATTTCTTGATTTCCAGAAAGCTTTTGACACCGTACCTCACAAACGGCTTTTAATCAAATTGCGTGGTTATGGTATATCGCCCCAAATTTGCAATTGGATAGGGGATTTCTTGTCAGAGAGGACACAGTTCGTAGTAATCGATGGTAAGGCATCGACTAAAACAGAGGTGATATCGGGCGTTCCACAAGGTAGTGTTATTGGTCCTCTGCTATTCCTTATTTACATAAACGATTTAGGGGAAAATCTAAGTAGCTCTCTTAGGTTGTTTGCAGATGACGCCGTCATTTACCGTCTACTAAAATCATCTGAAGATCAAAACCAACTGCAGAACGATCTGAATAAGACATCAGTATGGTGTAAAAATTGGCAATTGACTCTAAATAATGAGAAGTGTGAAGTCGTCCACATGAGTACGAAAAGAAATCCGTTAAACTTTGTTTACAACATAAATCAATCAAATGTGAACGCCGTAAACTCCACGAAATACCTAGGAATCACTATTACTTCAGACTTAAACTGGAAAGAACACGTAGATAATATCGTGGGAAAGGCGAACCGGAGACTGCGTTTTATTGGCAGAATCCTTAGAAGATGCAACAGAACTACTAAAGAAACTGCATACACTGCGCTTGTCCGTCCATTTTTGGAGTATTGCAGCCCAGGTGGGTTTGACGGAGGACATCGAAAGAGTCCAAAGAAGGGCAGCTCGTTTCGTATTGTCACGATATAGGGGAGACAGCGTTACGGAAATGATACAGGATCTGGGATGGGAATCATTACAACAACGGCGCTTATCGCTGAGGCGTGGGTTACTTGCGAAACTCCAATCGCCAACATTCTCCTCCGAATGCGAAAATATATTGTTGACTCCCACTTACATAGGTAGAAATGATCATCAGAATAAAATAAGAGAAACCAGAGCTCGAACAGAGAGATTCAGGTGTTCTTTCTTCCCGCGCGCTATTCGAGAATGGAATGGGAGATAAATAGTATAATTGTGGTTCGATGAACCCTCTGCCAGGCACTTAAATGTGATTTGCAGAGTATCCCATGTAGCTGTAGATGTAGAATGTCCCCCTCTTTTAAAACATTTCACAAACAGCAACTTTTCTCTAATATTCTGGTTGTTTTACATAATATCTGTGTAGAATACATCTATATCTACACCTATTCTCTGCAAGCCCCTTCGCGTTGTGTGGCGGAGAGTACTTTGTGTGCCACTGTGACACTCTTGATTTCTTTTTTTCTCAGTATAGTTTACTGAAAAAGTGATTGCCTTCATGCCTCCGTGTGGTCCCTAATATAATTTTACCGACGTAGTCTTTTCGCGTGATATAAGTCTGAGGAAGCGATATATTGATTGACTTTTCCAGAAACTTAGGCTCTGGAAACTTTGACAGAAGCTTTGAAGCGTGATACAGAACGCCTCTCTTGCAGAGGCTACCACTCGTGTGAGCCGATCATCTGCGTAACGCTTTCCCGCTTAGTGAACAACCTAGAAAAGGAGCGTTCTGCTCTTTGCTCGAACTTCTCTGTCTCCTCAATGATACAAAGTATAACAATGATTCTAAAAATTATTTTAGGTTTATAACGTCACAGCTGCGTCCACCTAATCCTCGATGGGCGAAGGTGCCGTCATATTCTATTTGCTGTTTAATTAATCCTTAATCATTGTTCCAATGGTATGACGGTATGGTATGAGGACAATTACTGCGTTGATCCATAACAATAAACTTGTTAACTTCCTTTAATACGAAACGACAAATGTTAATAGCTCTTTCTTTAAGTACACTGATTAAATAACCGCGTGCACTAGATAAATGTCTACAACTCCACACTGAAACATTTCAATACGCAACTGCAACCGAAACTCATATGCGAGACGACTGATGGGCAAAACTTTAGCCACCGCTAAACGCGGGTTACGGACTCACTGTCGACGTGAGACTACCTCGCTCTGTGGTCGGCGGGAGACTGCCGCACACCGCCCAACAAACAAGAAAACGTTCCAACTTAGCATTGTCGCCCAGCAGGTATCGCTGTATGCCAACGATAACTACTGTTCGACCAAAACGTACCAAAGAGGTTACTAAGCTAAAACCCTGTATTCTCACAACGTTGTTGCAATAATCTCGTAGCTGTTGAATGTCGATTATTTATTAAAATTTTCATTATATGTTTCTGGTATAGCCCAGCATCTGATAGACTGTCAGTGAAAAAACATACATTACCAGTAAGCATATGCAGAAACATTGTGAAAATTTGCAGTGAACGTACAAAAATATTTTTTTACCAGTATATTATAAAGCTCTAAAAACACGTACCGAAATAAAATACATACAGAGTATATAGGCGTTTACATTTACCATATAAATAAAAGAGATGTTAGATGATGTACTTGTTACGTAGCGCCACGTTGTAGTGCTATATTGACTTGAGGTACTGACTGTTTGTAAATCTGTTGGACCAAACTGCGTGGTCGTCAGTCCGTAGCTTACAAACTACTTAAACTAAGGTAAACTAACCTAAGGACAACACACACACCCATGCCCCAGGGAGGACTCGAACCTCCGACGGCGAACAATCGCGCGCTCCGAGCGAGGCGCCTTAGACCGCTCGGCTACTCCACCGCGGCCTCGACTTGAGGTATCTAAGTATTAATTAAGTTGATATTAGACTTGCGCAGAAGACGACGCAAAGTAGTCTCAGATGACATACTAAGTAATTGAAGAAGTTTCTCGGTGATCTAAGAGTAGCTGAGAAGGACGGAAAAGACAAATTAAGCGTTAATTCTTGTTGATTTTATATGTATGTTCATGGTAATTTGTATTATTCATTCATGACTTGAACACATTGTTACAATATTCGTCTAGAAATATAATAAGTCGACTATACTGAGTTGAGAAGATTCCCGCTGAACTTGAGTTCTTATTTATGTTTATTCAGATCATATGAGTTGAAGAATTAACATAAAAAACTTATAAATTATAACATCGCGTTTTGGAAACTACAGAGACGCAGCTGAAACTGGATCTCTTACATAAAATTTAATATAGCTACATTAAATCACGTGCTTAACATGGTTGGAAGTTAAATATGGAAGTGTTGGTTCGCGGTTTGAAGAAACTTTTTTAACCAGCGTCAGTCTGAACATCAAGTGAGGCACACTCACCGTGGTGTGCAGTATGCGTGCGCGATGCCCATTAGAGGGCATAACGTGGCAGAAGCAGGTGACTGACGGCTATGCCAGCGGCAACAAAAATGTACAGAAAGGCAAGGGATGTACAAAAAATTAACAAGTGAAAGATAATAAAGATCAAAATCACTATGAAAGGGAAAGTTCATTTAAAATATTCGTGAAATCACTTCTTTTCATTATAAAAGATTTTATGGTGCCATATCAGGTGAGCCCCGTGAAAGAGTAAGGCCGTGCAGTAAAACACGTGTTGCCTATTGGACGGCAAGTTACAACGTCAAAAATAGCGGCTTCATCCGTGTCATTTTAAAATAAAAAGTCCGAAATACAAAAAGAGAACCCTGCATATGCAATGGGCCTATTCCTCTCAAGATAAAAAAATTAAAAATTTAAAAAAAATATCTTAAACTCCGAAGATAGCGGCTTTCTCCACATTATGTGGTCTCGAATTTTAAGAAGTTCGTTTTTTTGACAATCAGCTTATATAAAATTTTATCTGTTATTTGAGCAAATAGTAATTGTGAAAGCATACCTTTATCACGTTACTGAAATCCAGTGCATGTTAACCTCTCCTACAGAGGAAATAGAGACAAAGATATATCTCCTACATCTTTTGTAAAGATAAGGAACAGTAGGAGCTCTCTAACACTTCGCTGGGGCACGGCAGATACCATTTTCATTTTACTTGACTTTTCGTTATTTCCTACGTACTGTATTCTTTCCGACGGAAAGTCACGAATCCAGTGGCAGAACTGAGAAGAAATTCCATGAACATGCAATTTGATTAGAAGCCGTTTGTGAGGTACAGCGTCAATAACCTTCTGGAAATCTAGATATTTGGAATCGATTTGAGATTCCTTATCGATAACAGTCACTACTTCCATGTAAGTAAAGAGCTAGCTACCTTTCCAAGAATTGTACGTTCTGAATCCGTGTTGACTATAGATCAATAGGTCGTCCTCTTATATTCCGTAATAGTTTTCCAAACATGGACACAATGAGTTTGTATCATTTTAACAGGGTTGTCTTCCGACCAACGGTTCGGTCCAACTGAAAGAAGTCGCATTTTTTAGGTACATATACCAGCACTACCTGTTTCTTTGTTAAAATTTCTTACTTTCCTATCCTAGTAACGAATCTATCGTTCATACTTCGATCCTTATAAATGCAAGTTTTATTTCCCTTGGTGACAACATCCTTTGGAATAGTCCCCATTCAGAGATCCGAATGGTGGCGATTTTATACACTGGATTCGCATTCGGGATGACGGCACTTCGGATCCGCCTCTGGTTTTTCAGATTTAGATTTTCCACGATTTCTTGAAATCACTCTCGGCAAAAGCCGGATGGATCTTTTGGAGGGCTCGGCCGATTTTCTTCCCCGTTCTCAACAAAGCAATCGGTAATCGTATTCCGTCTCTAATGACCATGCTGTCAACAAGATCACTAATCTTTCTTCCTTCCAAATGAAGGATTTCTTTCACCTCCGGAATATTTTACACAAGAGGAAGCCATCATCATGTACACATACATTAGAGCTGTACGACTTCGGGAAAAGTAACAACTTTAGTTTTCCCTTGCTTTCAGCCTTTAGAAGTACCTGTGTGGAGCGGCTGGTTGCTTGTTCTGTCTGTTAGCGTTCGTCACTGTAGTTAATTTTTGCCAATTTTTCGCTTTTTTTGTGTGACTTTTATTTACGCTGCCTTTTCTAGGACCGGAAAATTAACTCTATGAGTAGCCAGAAGGCGATGGAGAACATGCTGATCTTAATCTTGTCAGCTAGTTCATACTTGATCTCGTCGAAACTGAATAAAATGATCATAATCTCCATTAAATTAAGAGGACTCGAGAAATACGACGAAAATGACTTACTACAGTTTTTATTTAGAGTTGTATATTCTAGCAAACAGGTAAACGAATTTTTTGGTAAATCTTTCCTATCTAAACTGCACTCGAAACAGTTCAGGTACGTCTTCAACGCTAAGTGCCAAGTAGTCAAGTAACTAAAGTCAATAATATTCATAGAATATATGACATCAACTGCGATTGGGCAAAGCTGAAAATGTGTACCCAGTCGGGATTCGAACCTGGGTCTCCTTCTTTCTAGGCAGTTGCGCTCACCCCTACACCACTGGGGACACACTGATCACCGCACCTGCAAGGACTACCTAAGCACGCCTCCCGTCAGATAAAAATTCCCAGCTTCGCCCTGCCCACAGTACTCAAACTCGTAGTATGAAACTAATTCCCGTAAGAGTAAGGGCTTCAAACTTGCCCACCCCTCCCCACTAACGATAGGATCATTGCCCGTCACCGGCATATTATATATATCCATGTGGCGTCTGTTCCGATAGAACAGACGTCACTTCTGATCCTGCAGTTGTTATTATTTAATATTCACAGAATATATGACATCAACTGCGATTGGACAAAGCTGAAAATGTGTATTCCCAGCCGCGATTCGAACCCGGGTCTCCTGCTTTCTAGGCACTTGCACTGAACCCTACACCACTGGGGGACACAGTGATCACCACACCTGCAAGGACTACCTAAGCACGCCTCCCGTCAGATACGGAACAGACGCCACATGTATATATATAATATGCCGGTGACGGGTAATGATCCTATCGTTAGTGGGGAGGGGTGGGCAAGTTTGAAGCCCTTACTCTTACGGGAATTAGTTTCATACTACGAGTTTGAGTACTGTGGGCAGGGCGAAGCTGGGAATTTGTATCTGACGGGAGGCATGCTTAGGTAGTCCTTGCAGGTGTGGTGATCACTGTGTCCCCAGGTGCCGGGCGCCGTGGCTCAGCGCGCCCGGTCAGAGGGCTCAACGCCCTCTGTAACAGAAAAGCTGAGCCAACAACACACCGAACAAGAACGAACAAAAACGATCAGCGTCCGCAACCACGAGAACTACCCCCAGGAAAAAAAAAAAAAAAAAAAAAAAAAAAAAAAAAAAAAAAAAAAAAAAAGTGGTGTAGGGGTCAGCGCAACTGCCTAGAAAGCAGGAGACCCGGGTTCGAACCCCGGCTGGGTACACATTTTCAGCTTTGCCCAATCGCAGTTGATGTCATATATTCTATGAATATTAAATAATAACAACTGCAGGATCAGAAGTGACATGGATATATAAAGTCAATAAGCTCGCCTCGAAAAGTACAGAGCATTCTCAGCACTTACACGCGGATTTTCAAATTTCTACGGGCGGTAACGCGAAATCAAACATTGTAATGGAGTCCCTGTTTTTCTCGGCTGACGCAGAGTGTACGCGGTCTAGGCTTGACGTAAACTGCCCCCATTTACAAGCTGAGCTTCCTTACATGGCCTACGCGCGCTGTGACTGACAACCAACGACTCGCTTATTGACAGCGTACATTGCTTCGGCAGCCTTCTTTTACATTACAAAATCACTCACATTGCTGGACGTTCAAGACTTACATACTCGTTAAATTTTCTCCTTGAAACATTTTATTTTTTCTTCCAAGCAATAAATATCTTGTAAATTTTGTCTTGTAGAACTGTTAACCCTCTAAAGCATCGTGTTGCTGATCAGCTACATACCTTATTTCTTTTCCATTATCTCTCAAACTTATCAACATTTTACCACAAATCCATTTGTAGCTGCTTGTATACATAGTGTTACATATGCTAATAGTTCGTCGTAGCAATTTTTTACTTCCTGGAAAGGCACAAGGCATAATAGTGACATTTACTGCATTGGGTACATCACGGAAGCACTATACAGCTGACCAGCTATGAACTTTTTGTTGCTAGTAGTGAATAATAATTTTACTATGTTTTTCAACAATTTTTTTTTTCAGTATATACGCACTATTCATTAATCTGGGTAGTATAAATACATTAAAATAAAAATTCATGCATTAAAGGGTTAAACGGCAAGCACTAGCGGATTACGAGTAATCAACTGTTCCTATTCTGTCTTTCTGTACCTTTTCTATTAATCCAATCTTCCTGAAATTTATCACAGCTTCTTCCTCTTGCTTCATACCTAACGCGCTGTAGTACTAACCCTGCGACTTAAGATGCACTTAATCTACAGCGTTTGTCTACTCTCGGATAACAAATTTCATCATTTGTTGATAATTTCTTAAATCAATAAAATATGATCATAAAAACACTTCTCCTACATTCTTACATCAATCCACAATTTTGGGATTTCAATAAATAAATTAGTTCAACTTGAAAGACACCTGAGAATATTTTGAATATTGGGGGAGGAAACCAGGAATACACTTTAACTAAAACAGAAACATGAATGTGTATAATATAATAAGCAACGATTCCAATTAAAAAAATTACTTTTCACGTCTGAATAAGATATTTCAAACACCTTTTACATACAATTGCAAGAAAGAATATTTTGTGTTAGTTAGGTAGCATAAATAACTTTAAAAATTAATTACAAGTGGAATATGGTACAGTTATCACAGGCAAAGGTAGAATGGACCTTTCTTGCTAAGATAATATTCTGTAAAATTCATGTAATTAAAATGATACAATAAGGGAGTCATGGATAGAGTGATAGGATCAGACAGTGTGGGAGGTAATGGAAAACCAGAAATAAACTGTAACTATAAGCTGAAAAACTTTACGTATATAACATTTAGGTAAGTGAATAATTTCAGTAACTTACTTTCCAAATATATTAAGAAATATTTTGAAATTTTTTAATTAATTAATTAATTTTTTTTTATTTATTTTTTTGCTGAGTAGGCAAATCATGAATAAAATATCACTTTAAGAGGGGAATATACCGGTATAAAATCTTAAATGTTTAACCATTACAGTAAAAATTGCTTGAACAGACTGTTGACGAATATTTTCAATATATATTTTCCAGTTTAAAGCAAGAGTTTATTTCTAGTTATCTCCACAAATACTCTTTAGCAGATTTTCAAGAAGTAGTCCTAACGATTTATTTATTGAAATTGTTAATTTATTTAAATGTTGAAAAGGTTAGGATTTTCAGTTTATGATTTAAGTTTATTCCTGTTACACCCTTGCCCTATATTTATTTATGATTGTTTCATGATTTACATTTTAGTAGCACTACTACAGTACAGTACAGTATGTGGCATTTTACAATACGTTTGGAATCTTTGTTTAAAAGAACAGCATCCCTTCCACGTTTGTAACGAAATAATTTAACTTCTTTGACAAAAGAATAAAATCTGAAAATGGCCTTGTAAACTTGCGGAACATATACAGAATTATGCTTTCAATTCAATATGATCATGTTCTATCAAGAACAGACAGAATAATGAGTTAAATAAAATAAATAAATACCTCTTTCACTTTCAATGGTACCGACTCTTTCTCCAGTTTTAATTTTAATTTCTTTATCATATTGGGTTTTTCTTTTTTTTTTTTTTTTCTAACTTATGAAATTGGCGAGGGTAGTATACTTGCAAATTTCGCAAGTTCATTAATGCATTCGCTTTGTTCAGCATCATTATATAGGTAAGAAAACAGACAAGCACCTCCAACACAGTTATGTAGAACACCAGATATTATCCTGTGTTTTTCCATCAATTACTTCGAACTGACACAATGTGTACGACTTCACACTTTTCATTATTGAGAGTCAATTGTCGTGCAGTTATCTTATCTAGATCGTTTCTGGAGTTGGTTTTCATCTTCTGAGGACTTTATTGCACTATATATGTCTCGACAGCACTCAATTTAAAAGATGCCGTGAAGCTAATACTCCAATCTCCGGAATTCATTTTCGTATGATGTTCACAGTATAAATCTGAATTCATCTCCAGCGGTGAAGTTGCAAGCCTAGCGATACTGAATGAAGAATGGGGGAGAGACACTCAACTATTGTTATCGCTTTCTCATAATAGTACTGCCATCGGCAGGCAAAGTTGCAGAATTTTAACTAAATTTGTGCTGACGCGTTTCACGTTAACTAACAAAGAAGTAAACAAACAAATACTCAACACAACAGGGATACACATATTCGCACGAAGTACTTGTTGTTGGGTGTTTTAGAATGACATCGTAGAATTCTATGGACTCCTGAGGTACATATTTTACCATTTCTTTTGCAATGCCCTGCATGTGTTTGAAGTTAATGGGAACCTTGTCCTTGTAAGCCTTTTCAGAAGGTATGTTACGACAAGGCGGAGACCTCGTCTTTCCCAGAAAAAACCGACGTTTCAGCCGCTCCAACCTTGTTTCTCCTGTTCCTGAATTGCTTAAATGTAAGGGGGGAGAACGCCTGCATCTTGTCTTCCAGGGGCCCTTCAGTTTTTCTGGATATAAGTCTTTTTAATGCAAGATGGCCACCATTTATCAAAATTAATTATTTCACCATGCTCTGCTACTTGGAATTCCGCGGCACGGAGTTCGAAAGTAATAAGTCTACGACTTAATGCGTTTGTGTCCCGTAGACATCAAATGCAGCAGCAGTTTAACAGAGAAGCGGAAGGATCACTTAATTCTTTTCAGTGTCGTTTGATGCGTCTTCTTAAAAAAAAAAAAAAAAAAAAAAAAAAAAAAAAAAAAAAAAAAAAAAAGAGAGAGAGAGATAATAAAAAATAAAACAAAAATAATTGTAGAGCTTATGGGACTTAACTACGAGGTCATCAGTCCTAAACTTACAAACTACTTATGAACTAGCTAATACTAAGGACGGTACAAATATCCATGCCCGAGGTGGAATCCAAACCCCCGACCGTAGTGGCCCTGCAGAACGTGAGTGACGCGCCGCAGATCGCTCGGCACCACGGCTGGCGATGCGTCTTGTGCAGCAATGATCGATATACGACAAAACAACATTTGGACTTAATGCCTTTCAGCTCCGATGGATTCATTTATTAAAAACACATCCAAAAATTAGTGGCAAAAGGCTGTGACTTTGCTTTCGAGTGTATTTTTTATGCGGTGATGTGCCATTTCAAGGAATTGTGAATTTAGCGTTGGAAGGAAGTGTGTGGGGTAAAAATCGCAGAGGGAGGCCAAGAGATGAATATAGTAAACAAATTCAAATGGATGTATGTTGCCGTTCTTATGAAGAGATGATGAGGCTTGCTCAGGATAGAGTAGGGTGGAGAGCTGCATCAAACCAGTCTCCGGACTGTAGACCACAACAATAACGACGTGACAGTGGTTTGATGTTTTTCGTCAATTTTGCTTCTTATTTGCTGTTTATACAAACAGGACCATATCATACTTCTATTACGCTTAGTCTTCTATTTTCTAGAGTTCCTCTGGATAATATCGAAGAAATTTGTATCACGAGGAAAGAAATTTTCAAGTTTTGCAATCGGCATTGAAAGATTGCAAATCGGACTTAAAGTACTGGTAGAGAAAATCAATGTATTACTGTCATTATTCAGACAGAAACCCATTGATTCTATGCAAAGTCTGAACCATACGTAGATGACATAGGAATTCTAGAGGAGATAAGAAGTGAGCAAGAAAGAAATGAAATTCTTCCGTAGCTCTCACGAGTGGCTCAAGCTCAACGTTCCCGGTTTCTTTCGCAATTTTGAATTCGGATTTGTTATCAGCGACGCCGTAAACCCATGAGTTCAGACTTTCGGTCAAATCTGCGACGTTTTCAACTTCTGGGCAGCTTTTCTGGATTTCAGGCCACGGTGTACTAGGAAGACAACGAGTGGCTCAACGTTTCTGTGTCTTTCGCAGGTTTGACTTCCGATCCGTAATCAGAGACTCCAAAAAACCATCCGACTGCAGACTTTCGGTCAAATTTAAAATGTTTTCGACTTTTGATGAGTTTCTCGGTATTTCAGAGTACTGTGCGATGTGAAGACAGCGAGTGGCTCACGTCCCTGCGTCTTTAGCTCTTTTGACTTCCGATTCGTAATCAGCGACTCCGAAAACCCCCGACTGAAGACTTTCAGTCAAATTTACATTCATATCAGGCGGTGATATTTGACAACTCACTCACCTTCAAGAAAAATACACAAGAAAGGACAAAGAACACCCTGAAAATGGTGAATGCCTTAACTCTCGTCTTCACCAGTAGAATTATAAACATCAAAACCAAATTACGTCTCCATAGTGCGCCTCGGTTGCACAGTGGTAGAGTGCCAGACTACAAATCCAAAGGTCGCGGGTTCGAACCCCGCCAGGTCCTAGGATTCTTATCTGTCACTTTCCACTTCTTTCACCTCTGGCAGTATTGCTCATGTGAAAAATACCGAGTGGCACCGTGGTTCAGAACCCACGTTAAACTGTAGGTCCCCCTATAACTGGCTGGTTAAGTCAGTTCGAAGGTCGGAGGAAGGCAACGGCATACCACCTCCAAACAGGACCATGCCTAGTAAAGCACTGCGGTGTTCAAACCAATCTTCGGATTGTTGACTGCTTTACCTTTTAAATCGACTATACAACCGCAACTGATGTATGGCTGCGTAGCGTGGGGAGTCACCTGCGATTCAAACTTCAAATCTTTAGAACCTGTTCTGAATCGATGCCTACGGCGGACCCTTGTGGCACCGCGCTACGCGAGGAACCGTGATTTGCACATCGCACTTCGAAAAAATCCTTCAAGGAAAAAAAATCGCCGATTACGCTACCCATCTCTTTACGAAAGTGGTCAAGCTGAGAGAGGAAGTTCGCCAATTCCGCCTCGTCGGGCTAATATATCCACAGCGATGGCACAAGTATAAGGTGGCCCGGTCGCTGATCCGGTGGCACCAAGGAGGTTAAAATAAGGCTAGACGGCACTACTGTTCAAAGCTTAGTTGTCGATTTAAGCCAGTCCGCCAACTTGTGGAGCCAAGGAAATATGTTTTCCGATTAAAGCACTCTGATGTTAACTTTCATACATTTAAATGATTTTCATTTCTGAGTACACATTAGATAAAGTATACCGGGTGAGCAAAAAGTCAGTATAAATTTGAAAACTTAATAAATCACGGAATAATGTAAGTAGAGAGGTAAAAATTGACACACATGCTTGGAATGACATTGGGATTTATTAGAACATGTGAAAGATCTCTTGCGCGCGTCTTTTGGTGATGATCGTGTGCTCAGCCGCCACTTTCGTCATGCTTGGCCTCCCAGGTCCCCAGACCTCAGTCCGTGCGATTATTGGCTTTGGGGTTACCTGAAGACGCAAGTGTGTCGTGATCGACCGACATCTCTAGGGATGCTGAAAGACAACATCCGACGCCAATGAATCACCATAACTCCGGACATGCTTTACAGTGCTGTTCACAACATTATTCCTCGACTGCAGCTATTGTTGAGGAATGATGGTGAACATATTGAGCATTTTCTTTAAAGAATATCATCTTTCCTTTGTCTTAATTTGTTATGCTAATTATTGCTTGTCTGATCAGATGAAGCGCCATCTGTGGAACATTTTTGAACTTTTTAAATTAATTAATTAATTAATTTTATTTTTTATTTATTTGTTTATTTATTTTTGTTCTAATAAAACTCAATTTCATTCTAAGCATGTGTGTCAACTTTTACCTCTCTATCTACATTATTTCGCGATTTATTAAGTTTTCAAATTTCTACTAAATTGTTGATCACCCGGTACTTTTATGGACAGATACCGTCCAGATAATTGAATACACACTAGTCTCCACAAATGTTATTCACACCATAATATGGCGGTAATGGTTTCACTTCTGTGGCGTTAAGGGCATCTCCCCCTATTCTAACCTCCTTGGGTGGCACCCACAATAACCTGACCAACCGACGAGGACATCGGATGCTTCAGGTTCTACCATAACCCCTACAACATCAACTACCACCAATTAAGAATGCAAAAAATAAGGTCCCAATGATGGCTAACCCCAGAGGAACAAAGGACCGGTTTTTGCGCTGTAATGTAAAGAAATAAATAAAGCGATGTAACCGAAAACATACCTCACACACAACAAGAATAAACCCGCGAAGAGAGTAAGTCTTCAGTCACCAACACACAAAACCGAAAAAAAATTACGTAGTTTTCGACTTTTGGCCAACTTTTTGGGGTTTTCAGACCACAGAGCAGCGCAAAGTGGAACGGAATCCCGAAAACGTGGCCAAAACCCCAAGAAGGCGTTTAATTCACACGTGGGTTTCTGAGGTCGCTGATTACGAATTTGATGGTAAAAACTATCTGAACAAAATGGCGGAGCTAAAATAGCAACGTGACCCATGAAAATGCATAATAACTGATTAATAATATCATACATAAAGTATTTAGACACTAATAATTAATATTCTATGAACGTGATTTGTTTATTATTACAAAATTAACAGAATATTTTTCGAAAATACATCGGAAAAATTCTTCGATACCACACACATTGTAGATTGTTTCATTAAATTATCGAATTACAAAGTTGGTAACAAAAATAAATAATTAATGTAACATTATAATCAACGATAGAAATAATAAGTGTAGCTAATAAAGACAAACGTTCTTAACATTCAAAAACTAATATCATTGAAGATTTTGTTCTGATGCATACAAACTGGTATGATTGGTTTTACATCTAAGCAATCTGTCAGTATCGCTCTCGAAGTTCTCAGAGTCAGAATCAACATCGGAATTTTCCAAGGGTGATGGTGGTGTAATTGCCTCCTTTGATACACTTTTCACATGTATTTGTGGCAGTTTTCCAATAATTGATATGTACGGATCCGAAGTTACCACAAGCCTCTTTAAAACGCCTTCTATTATTTTTACACGTCAAAATGTTCTGGAAAAGTCTTCCCGATATCTTTTAATGTCTTTGTTCCTCGCTTCCTGCCCTTCTTCGAATAATTGACCAAACGGAAACAGTGTGTGGGCACATGTAAATAGTTATTATATAAGAGAAATGGCAGATTCTGACAGCTGATTTTTGTCATTTTCAACAGATAATTGATCAATCTATAGTCTGCGATTTGAAATTCCGCAGTATATTGCGGTATATGCTACTTTTGCTCTAGTTGAAAACGCAAGTACGGCAAAGCATGGTCATTTAGCAGAGGCATCGGAAAAAAGTATAATATCAATAGGATAACCTTGAAATTCATATCGCTTTAATGTACGAATATTTCGTACATACGTGTAGAACCGTTTCCCACTTGTAAAACTGAAATTCTAAACTTCAGTACGAAAATCTTCACTCCCAAACCGAGAGTAAATTTGCCCTGCTTTCACAGCGCCGCGTGTGCTCTCGACGAAGGTGCTGTTCCTTATTTACAAAAACGATTTGGGAGAAAATCTAAGTAGCTCTCTTAGGTTGTTTGCACATGACGCCGTCGTTTACCGTCTAGTAAAATCATCTGAAGATAAAAACCAACTGTAGAACGATCGAAATAGGATATAACTATGGTGTAAAAACTGGCAACTGACTCTAAATAATGCGAAGTGTGTAGTCATCCACATGAGTACGAAAAGAAGTGGAAGACTCTGCAGGAGAGACGCTCTGTCGCTCGGTACCGGCTTTTATCGAAGTTTCGATAACTTACCTTTACTACAGAAGAATGCTGAAGATTAGGTGGGTAGATCGCATAACTAATGAAGAGGTACTGAACAGAATTGGTGAGAAAAGGAATTTTTGGCATACCCTGACTGAAAGAAGGGATCGCTTTGTAGGACACATTCTTAGACATCGGGGAATCGTAAATTTAGCATTGGAGGGAAGTGTGTGGGGTAAAAATCGCAGAGGGAGACCAAGAGACGCGTATAGTAAGCAGATTCAAGTGGATGTGGGTTGCCGTTCTTATGAGGAAATGAAAAGGCTTGCTCAGGATTGAGTAGGGTGAAGAGCTGCATCAAACCAGTCCCCGGACTGAAGACCATAACAACAACAACAACAACAACCTTTACTGAGGAGCCTAGCAGTATATTGCTCCCTCCTACGTATATCTCGCGAAGAGATCATGAGGACAAAATCAGAGAGATTAGAGTCCACACAGAGGCATAACGACAATCCTGCTTTCCGCGAATAATACGTAACTGGAATAGGAGGGAAAATCGATAGTGGTACTCAAGGTACCCTCCGCCACACACCGTCGGGTGGCTTGCGGAGTATGGTTGTAGATGTAGATGAACCCAACTAGAGCGACGGACTTCCGGCTGGGTGCCCGAGGCATCGCGTGCGGCGCGCTTCGACCCCCGGTCGGCCCACATTTCACCCGCAGCGGCAGCGGCCAGACAAACGCACGGGTCCCAGTCGCCCGCTGGTCCCTCATTAGAATAATACCGGGCGTCGATAATTCGTGGTCGCCACGCTCGCCTGCTCCAGCCACGGGCCCCGTGTATACATTAGCGTCTGCCCCGTTTCTCAGGCGCTCCTCCGCGCTATAAATATTTCGACTTTTTTCCATCATCCTTCTGACGAAAAAAATTAAGAAAGAAAAGTTACCTCTAGCAGGTGGTCGCGTGCGTGCTCGCTTAGAGATCTGCCTAAGTGATTGTAGCGCTATCCTAGCACGCTCACGGAACCAGCGGGGGTTGTCTTCGGCCGTGGAAACCTTGGCGCCGAGGCAAATTAGATCGCTCACTACCATGGAGAATCGCTCGTTAATGAGGCTGTTCTTTCTTTTCTTTTTTTTCTGTGCGACGAAATTTCGACTCCGAAACTAAATAGCCTGCGGAGAGCTGGAAATTAAGTGGGTTCCTGTCGCCGTAAAGTGGAAGAGCGGAGCAATTTATTTAGAATAAGCGCTGGACTCTCGCTAATCCGGCCATTCCTCAAGGATGCCGGATTAGCTATTGAGAGCGCCGATACAAATACGATTCTATAATGTGTGAAGGAACTTGCTCCACTTCTAGCAGCTGTGCACTGTAATAAACAACGGCCGTTTCCATTTTTCAAAGAGGGTCATCGATAGAGGTCTGCGCGCATGCGGATATCCGCAGTATTTCTTACTTTGCGGATAAAATTGTGAGCGAAGCGGATATCCGCGTGTTTTATGCGGATAAAGAGCTAGGTACCTACCAAATACGTCTTCGAAATGTTAGCTGAAAATTTCAAGTCTTGGGACATTCTTGGAAGCCTTGTGGGGCCCAGGTAGAGCGGAAGTCTGTTGTCCTCATCCCCTAGCCCCAGCGCATGTAGCCGTACCCGAGCACAGATAAATATATATGCAGACGGGAAACCTCCGTAAGGAGCCGGTCCCAAGCTCAGGGGTTCGGGGCGGGGAGTGCTGAAGCAGTTTCGTAAGATGTCCCATGATGGCGCTGCGGTCAGAAGCAGCCCTTTAATCTGACCAGAGCTGGCGGCAGGTAGCGGCTATCCCCACCACCTCCCCTCAAACGCCAGCAAGCCGGACACAGCTGTGGCCTCGTGGCAGGCGGCACGAGCTCTCCCCTCAGCCTCCCCTCCAAGGTACCCTCTGACGTGCGAGAGGCACCCTCAGAAGTGCCTCTAGTGTGATCTACCGGTACTAAGCCAGGGAACCGAATGACACCTGCTAGCGTCTTACGTAACTACGTGGGGAGCGTAGGATATTGGTTTAGGGGGCACTGCTTCTCTGTATATGTTACTCTGTGACCCGAGGGACCTCCTCCTAATCCGTTTACGCGACCGTGTCTTATCTGCAGTCTGTCAAGTGCTTTCTGGGACGCAAACCGGCCCACTGCCACAGAGTAACATATATAGAGAAGCAGCCCCCCCCCACTCCTAAACCACTGTCCTACGCTTCCCTCATAGTTCTGTAAGATGCTAGCAGGTGTCAGGCGGTTCCCTGGCTTAGTACTGGTAGAACACACTAGTGGCACTTCTGAGGGTGCCTCGCGCACGTCAGAGGATGGCGTGGAGGGGAGGCTGAGGGGAGAGCTCGTGCCGCCTGCCACGAGGCCACGGATGTGTCCAGCGTGCCGGCGTTTGAGGGTAGGTGGTGGTGGGGACAGCCGCTACCTGCCGCCTGCTCTGGCCAGTTTTAAAGGGTTGCTTCTGACCGCATCTTACGGAACTGCTTCAGCACCCTCCGCCCCAAACCCCTGAGCTTGGGACCGGGCCCCTACGGAGGTTTCCCGTCTGTATATATTTGTCTGTGCCACTGCCCACCATAGGTGCCATGCCAAATTTCCGCTGCCTTCAGTTAGCGCTTTGTAGTGACCGAGTGACAACGTGCATCGTAGTGAATACAGTGAAAGTTCTTTCTTAAAATGAACACGATATCATTGTATACTGTGTCGTGTAAAGTGAAAAGAGGTAATTTGACATTAGTGGAGAAAAACAACTTGAATTCGTCAATATGAAAAAAAATTTCGATGCGTATTTTATGGCAAGGGAAAGATCAACGGTATAGTGGCCTATTTTGCTTGTAAAAAAGTATAATGTTACACTAGACACAAAAGTGGAACTTCTAATTTGCTGAAACATTTGTGTGAGACAGGACAAAGTAGCATAATTACTTATTTAAATACCAAGATACAAGCAAAAGTTCCTGAAGGTCCACCAAATTTGAAGACAACCGCAACCGAAAAACTTATCAATCTTGTCAGACATTTTACCGTTGGAAGTTGAGGGGAGATCTTGGTTTCTCGAGACGGTGGAGTTTCTTATTGATGTGGGGGCCTACTCCTGAACTATATGTCTTACAGTCACTTAAGTACATCAGTAACCGTCGCGAAAGTGCAAGCAATATGTCGGCAAAGTTTCTTCGCAACTGAATGAACGGTACAGCCGCGCATAGAATATGAATGAACATACAAACAAACATTCATGTTTAGGTATTAGATAATTGGTGACGGAAGTAATAAAGACTGACAATAGCATTTAATAGCAACTATAATAATCAGATACCGTGTGCAGTGAAAGTAACGTATTTAGGAAGGTAGTGGCAGTCGACATGTCTCTTTTCTCTGACATTTACCTATTAGAAGAAGACGGTAGTTTTAACACTTGAAATGACATGCTTTGCTTTGTGTCACATAACGTCTTGTGTGTTACATCTACATCTACATGGGATACTCTGCAAATCACATTTAAGTGCCTGGCAGAGGGTTCAACGAACCACCATTCTACTATTTATCTCCCATTTCATTTTCGAATAGCGCGCGGGAAGAAAGAGCACCTGAATCTCTCCGTTCAAGCTCTGATTTCTCGTATTTTATTCTGATGTTCATTTCTACCTACGTAAGTGGGAGTCAACAATATCTTTTTGCATTCGGAGCAGAATGTTGGCGATTGGAGTTTCGTAAGTAGCCCACGCCGCAGCGATAAACGCCGTTGTTGCAATGATTCCCATCCCAGATCCTGTATCATTTCCGTAACGCTGTCTCCCCTGTATCATGACAATACGAAAAGAGCTGCACTTCTCAGGACTCTTTCGATGTCCTCCGTCAAACGCACCTGATAAGGATCCCAAACTGGGCAGCAATACTCCAAAAATGGACGGACAAGCGTAGTGTATGCAGTTTCTTTAGTAGTTCTGTTGCATCTTTCAAGGATTCTGTCAATAAAATGCAGTCTCTGGTTCACCTTTCCCACGACATTATCTACGTTTTTTCTTCCAGTTTAACTCTGAAGTAATAGTAATTCCTAGGCATTTGGTGGAGTTTACGGTCTTCACTTTTGATTGATCTTGTAAATAAAGTTTAACGGATTTCTTTTCATACTCATGTGGACGACGTCACACTTCTCATTATATAGAGTCAATTGTCAATTTTTACACCATAGTGATATCTTATTCAGATCGTTCTGCAGTTGGCTTTGATCTTCTGATGACTTTACTAGACGGTAATTGACGGCGTCATCTGCAACCTAAGAGAGCTACTTAGTTGCGTTAATATGGGAACAATAAAATTTCCTTTTTGTAAAACTCTGAAACAACCGTTTCTTTTCTTTTTGAATGTTAACACAGTAAAATCTCCTCTACGCCGATCAGTTTTAACCACTGAAATTTAAGAAGATGTCTGTATTAAACAGCTGACGTAGTACTTCGACCACACGGGCTTCGAAGCGCTACTGTGTGTGAGCGCCAATGTTTTCTGTTCAGAATAGCCTGTTTTGGAGTAGGTATAGAACAGTTACCGTGATTCGAGAAGTCAAAAGTAGTTGTCACAGAAATGACACTTTAACAATAATTTTATCATTACATACCGTGATTGTAAATACTGTTATCTATTACTATTACCCATTCAAAACTATAATACCTGCGGATGCGAATAACGAACTTCCGTATGCGGATAAAGTGCCGCGGTTGCGGATATGGGCCTTGCGGATGTGGTGCGGATGCGGGTAAGACTTTTCCTAATTGCGCAGACCTCTAGTCATCGAATAGTTGGGCTGTATCTCTGAGCTCGCGGACTGATGTAAAGTACAAGATGTACCGAGCTGAACAATCTGCCATTTTGAATCCCATTCCGAGGACAGTGTTGTAGCTTATGCTTTATGTGATGCAGCGAAGTGAATCAGCGAATGTTTTGAGATTTTATTGTTTCACAGTGTGAAATCGTTGGTTGTGCAGCTCCAGACTGCTCAAATTGTAGGAGAAGTGATCGCTATGAGTTTTTTCGGTTTCCTTCAAACACAGATCGGCATAAAAGGTGCCTTCTAAATTCCAGACGCCGAGTACGGACGCCAGAATCGAGCAACTATCTGTGTAAGGCTAAGAACAAAATCTTTTTTAATTTGTATTAGAAATAGTTATGCTCACAGAGAGGTAGTAATAAAAATATGGACCTATTTTAATTTTGCTACAGATTGTTAACATATCACGACATACAGTGTGATTAAGGTTACTTTTATTGATTTTATTTACACCAACTAGAGTTATTATAAGGGCTGTTAATTGTATTTTAAGTGATGCATGAGTGCAGCTGGCTCTACCCAGCTAGTGGTTTTTAAACTACATTATTTCGCATTAGTCCATTGTTTAATTGAAATGTGAGTCTCAACACGGGAATATTTTGACTTAAGCCAAGGTGTGAACAGAATGTCTGGGGAAAAAAATTTAACTTCGCAAAGAAAGGGAACTGGAAAGAAGTCGTACGTGAAAGGCATTAAATTCAAAACTTACCATGCAACATTCACTTTATTTCAAACTGCATTCTACCTGACAGACTTTATTTAGTCGTTATCTAACGAAACCAGACGTTTAAAGTTATTAAATACATTTCTGACGTAAAATCTTCTCTGAAATATGGAGTGTGTAAAGCATGCGAGACATTAGAGGGGGGAACTCGGAAAGTGCAGTATCGCAGTTTAACATTATTCCGTAACTGTTTTCAAATGCAACTCTAAGATTTACGGTAACTATGTGGATGTAAAATTTATAAACCAGCAAATAGGATAATTGTAACGTATTTTAACTGTATTTGGTAAATATTTGGAACGGCAGCATATGCCTTAAAGTGGAATGTAAGTGAATGTATCATATCTCTAAATATTCTTCTAATCGCTAACATTAAGTTACTTGCCTCTTACAGTCAAATGTAAGCCGATACATTTACTATGCTGTAACATAGAAAACCATGAAAAATCTCTATTTTTGGATACAAAAATTGTGAACTGTATTAGAATCAACTTCTCTACTTTTTTCATTGTAATTCATTGAGATGTTTACCATCTGTTCTTATGATGAAACTACACTACTGACCATTAAAATTGCTACATCTACAATAAATGCAGATTATAAACGGTTATTCATTGGACAAATATGTTATACTAGAACTGACATGTGATTACATTTTCTCACAATTTGGGGGCAGAGATCCTGAGAAATCAGTGCCCAGAACAACTACCTCTGGCCGTAATAACGGCCTTGATATGCCTGGGCATTGAGTCAAACAGAGCTTGGATGGCGTGTACAGGTACAGATGCCCATGCAGCTTCAACACGATACCACAGTTCATCAAGGGTAATGACTGGCGTATCCTGACGAGGCAGTTGCTCGGCCACCATTGACCAGACGTTTTCAATTGGTGAGATATCTGGAGAATGTACTGGCCAGGACAGCAATCAAACATTTTCCGTATCCAAAAAGGCCCTTACAGGACCTGCAACATGCGGTCGTGCATTATCCTGCTGAAATGTAGGGTTTCGCAAGGATCGAATGAAGGGTAGAGCCATGGGTCGTATCACATCTGAAATGTAACGGCCACTGTTCAAAGTGCCGTCGATGTGGAAAAGAGGTGATCGAGACATGTAAGCAATGGCACCCCATGTCATCACGCTGGGTGAGACGCCAGTATTCAAATGTTCAAATGTTTGTTAAGCTTATGGGACTTAACAATAGGGTCATCAGTTCCTAAACTTACAAACTACTCATCAACTACCTTATACTAAGGACGGCACAAATATCCATGCCCGAGGGGGGATTCCAACCCCCGACCGTAGTGGCCGTGCAGAGCTTGACTGGAACGCCTCAGTCCCCTCGGCCACCACGGCCGGCGATACGCCAGTATGGCAATGATGAATACACACTTCAAATTTGTGTTCATCGCAATGTCGCCAAACCCGGATGCAACCATCATGATGCTGAAAACAGAACTTAGATTCACAAAAAAAAAAAAAAAAAAAAAAAAAAAAAAAAAAAAAAAAAAATAATAATAATAATAATAATAATAATAATAATAATAAAATAAAATAAAAAAATAAAAATAATAATAAAAAAAATAATAATAAAGAACGTTTTGCCATACGTGTACCCAAGTCCGTCGTTGCGTACACTATCGCAGGTGCTGTTGTTGTTGTTGTTGTTGATGTTTAAAGGGGACTCAACTGCTGGGTTATCAGTCCCCTTATCGCAGGTGCTCCTGTCTATGATGCAGCGTCAAGGGTAACCGCAGCCATGGTCTCCGAGCTGATAGTCCATGCCGCTGCGAACGTCGTCGAACTGTTCGTTCAGATGATTGTTGTCTTCCAGACGTCCCCATCTGTTGACTCATGGATCGAGACGTGGCTGCATGATCCGTTACAGCCATGCGGATAAGATGCCTGTCATCTCGACTACTAGTGATACGAGGCAGTTGGGATCATGCACGGCGTTCCGTATTGCTCTCCTGAACCCACCGATTCCATATTCTGCTAACAGTCATTATATAGCGACGAACGCGAGGAACAATGTCGCGGTATGATCAACCGTAATCACGATAGGCTACAATCCGAACTTTATGAAAGTCGGAAACGTGATGGTACGCATTTCTCCTCCTTGCACGAGCCATCACAACAACGTTTCACCAGGCAACCTCGGTCAACTGCTGTTTGTATATGAGAAATTTGTTTGAAGCTTTCCTCATGTCAGCACGTCGTAGGTGTCGCCACCGGCGCCAACCTTGTGTGAATACTCTGAAAAGCTAATCATTTGCATATCACAGCATCTTCTTCCTGTCGGTTAAATTTCACGTCTGTAGCACGTCATCTTCGTGGTGTAGCAATTTTAATGGTCAGGAGTGTACTACGTATCAATTGTTTTAGTTATCTTAACCTTTGCCCACATCCAGGGACTCAAAGCTACCATATTTACGCCCAAAACTACAAAGCTGGTTTTTAGCCCTTTATGCACAACAGCTAATTTCTATGTAACTAATCATAGTAAATGCCTCAAATTTTAACAATGTATTCTGCAGACATTTCTTTAGGATCGCCATTCTCCAATTTTATAAAACCCTTATCCTTCTTAAGATACTACCAAAAGTGTTATTTTTGCTGAAAGGCAGTGTCCCAGCTACTATGAAACTTAACATTCGATTGTAAGAAATCTACTTGAGATAAAAACTTGATTTTTACAGACATTACAGTTTAAAATCTTCGCTCAATGTAAGATTACTTCTATTTTCAAATGTTCAAATGTTTGTTAAGCTTATGCGACTTAACTACAGGGTTATCAGTCCCTAAATTTACAAACTACTTAACAACTAGCTTATCCTAAGGACGGCACAAATGTCCATGCCCGAGGGGGGATTCGAACCCCCGACCGTAGTGGCCGTGCAGACCGTGACTGAAGCGCCTCAGTCCCCTTCTATTTTCGTTGGTCGTTGCAGTTACTATGAAGCATCAAAATTTCGTGAAGGACTGCATCATATTTTAGAGAATTCTCAGAAAAAAATCACTTGGCTTAGACTTTGTGTATACTTGATTTTAGGTTAATTTGTAAAGTCTCACACCTTTCTTCGTTCATGAGTTGAATTTGAGTCCTGCTTCTTGTTTAACTATCGAACATATCGTTTTAGGTCTGCTGGCAATCGTTCTGGCGGTATAAAAATTCATTATGGGTTTATGTTCATCCTAACAAACTCTAATGGAATCTGTTGCATTTAATCCGTATTGCATTTCAAATAACCAACACGTCTCATAGTGAGTAATATTTGCGCTGCCGTAGAGTTATAGCCGACGTCGTATACGTTGTAAAAATCGTGCTTCTGCTCACGTGTTTCGTTCTTGTAGAAATTGGTTTCAGATTTCTCTGTATGATGTTGATCGCTTCAGTGCAACTAATTAAAGTCAGACTAGGCCTTGGGATTTCTGTAATACTAGTCCTGGAGGCTGCTATAATGATTTACGCACATGCTACCTTCTCGCACTACAGTTCTAGAATCTAATTGTACGACAAGTAAACAACTTATATAATGTTGCGTGATTATGGTACATAATGGGATCCTGCCTCAGCGACAGCATCGCGTTGTAGGTGTCGTAAGCTACTTTAGGTCCTTTCAATAAGGAACTCATTCTGAGAGACTCCAAAATAGTTTCTGACATATATTTTCGCATTTAGTAAGTAGTTACACAGATTTTGTTATAATGTTATTCGACTGCCTATATTTAGCGACGAAATATTATGATAGCAGGCACCCGCAGAATAACTAAGATTCTCCAGTATTTCACTAAATAATCTTTGCAAGTCGATGTCACTAACTTTGTCCTGTAATTTTCCAGTACATAGCATACACGCATTGAAAACTAACGAAAAAGTTTTGCCGCTAAAGAAATAAAATAAAATAAATGAGATACTATTTATGTAGATATAGGATGTAGATAAACGAAAAAGAAATCTTACAAAAATGGACGCATCTTGAATATAAATTAATACCCAGCTTTGTTATGCTTTGGGATGTAAGAAAAGTTAGAAGTAAGGATGTTTTATAAGAAAATCTTTGACTGTATTGCCAATAGGTCTGTAATTTCTTTGTACCTTTTCTGCATAAAGAAAGCTCAGACTGTACACCGAAACTTGAGCAGGAGACATGTGATGGTCCTTGAGAAAAAGTATCGTTTCCTTCATTCTGTCCATCTGCTACCAATCCTTTTTCATCTCCTCCTTCCTCTGTATCTATCCCTTTCCTACGCCTCCTCCATCTGCCCATCGTCTCCTTACTTTCCTTCTGTGTAGCATTTCCTCCTTTCTTTCTTTCTGTTTTGCACCTTTCTTCTTTTCACACTGTTTTGCGTCTCCTCCTTCTTTTCTTTCTGTTTCCCATCTACTTCTTCCTTTCTTTCTGTTTTGCATCTTCTGCTTATTTTCTTGGTTTGCATCTCATCGTTTTCTTTCTGTTTTGCATCTTCTCCTACTTTTATTTTTGTTTTGCATCTCCTTCTTCTTTCTTTGCATCTCTTCCTTCTTTTCTTCCTGTTTTGCATCTCCTCATCCTTTTCTTTCTATTTTGTATTTCCTCCTTTTTCCGTACTTTGCTTATCCTCCTGCTTTGCTTCCTGTTTTGCACTTCTTCCTTCGTTTTTCTCGAGTAGCGGTGGCTGGGGGAACAGTCGGTGTATGACGACAAGCGTGCGTGGCAGAAGTTACAACTTTTACCGACATGCACAATCCCATTACATCCCAGGAACACAGAGCGTTCGAGCGGGCTATGGTAAGGAAACGATGATGAGAAGTACAAGATTTACGTTATATTGTTAGTATTATCCCAGAATATTTTTGAAGGTAAGAGTGTTTCTTAATTTTGTAATTGTAGATTTGAACAGTTGAAGATTATCTTAATGAAGCATAGGTAACATGGAAGCCATAGTTTTATTTCAAGTGGAGGTTTGTAATAATTTCCTACCTTCCATCACTTTAATTATTTCAGTTTCATGGTTAGTGTATAGGAAATTTAATTCTGTGGGCACTGCATTATTACGTACCACATTAACTATTGTTGTTGTTGTTGTGGTCTTCAGTCCGGAGACTGGTTTGATGTAGCTCTCCACAATACCCTATCCTGAGCAAGCCTCTTCAACGACACATAAGTACGGCAATCTACATCTGTCTGATTCTGCTTACTGTATCCATCTCTTGGTCTTCCTCTGCGGTTTTTACCCCACGCACTTCCCTCCAACGCTGAATTCACAATGTCTAAGAATGTGTCCTACCAATCGATCCCTTCTTTTAGTCAAGGTATGCCAGACATTCCTTTTCTTCCCAATTCGGTTCAGTACCTCCTCATTAATTACGCGATCCACCCACCTAATCTTCAGCATTCTTCTATAGTACCACATTTCAAAAGCCTCTATCCTCTTCCTGTCCACACTGTTTATCGTCCATTTTCACTCCCATACAAGGCAACACTACACAAATGTCTTCAGAAAGGACTTCATTAGGCTTAAATCAATATTCGATGTTAAATTTCTCTTTTTCAAGAACGCTGTTCTACCCATTGCCATTCTGTATTTTATATCCTCTGTACTGCGAGCATCATTTGTTATTTTACTGCCCAACTAACAAAACTGATCTACCTCCTTTATTGTTTCGTTACCTAATCTAATTCCTTCAGCATCACCTGATTTTCTTAGACTGCACTTCATTACACTAGTTTTGCTCTTGTTAATGTTCATCTTATATGCACCTTTCAGCACACTGTCCATTCCGTTCAACTGCTCTTCCAGGTCCTTTGCTGTCCCTGACAGAATTACTATGTCTTCGGCAAAACGCAATATTTTAAATTCTTCACCCTGAACTTTAATTAACTGTTCGATACAAAATTCATGATAACAGTGTTTAAAGAAATAGTTGCATGACAAAACGAAAGTTTCTGGATGCACGGGATCACATTCAAAATAATTTAATCGATTTAGATTATCCATTATGGACGCTTTTAGAAACTGTGAAAGTTGCTTGCAGTATAATTCAAGAAACATTCATCCAGTGAATTTATATTAAAATGTTACCTGTTTATTTCATAAACCGTTTCTCGAAACTATTTAGGTTGATCTTCAGACGGTGGAAGATGTTACCAGTTCGTTTCAAAGTGTGATGATGGGTACGGGCTCTTTGGTAGGAAGCTGGAACATGCTTTAATAAATCGACACAAGCTATGTTTATGTCACGTTTCGGATCTGGAAATTACGTGGAATTACAGTCGCAGTAAGTAACAGAACATAAATCCACGTAACATCTGGATCAAAAACGCAACACGAAGAAAAACTGTGTCGATTTATTAAAGCATATCCCATCTTCTCAACACAGAACCAGCACCCAATATCACGCTTTCAAATGAACTTGTAACATCCTGCATCATTTGAAGAGGAACCTGAATAGGTTGCAAAACCGGTTCATGAAATAAGTAACATTCCTAAATATAGTGAGTGGTTGCAATTTTCTTAACTTATATTGAGCGTAATTAATACTCTGAATAATTATCAACGGTTTGAAATTTTTAACGTTATTCTCGAGAGAAGTTGCGCTTGCTTTGTTTGTGGCGTCTATTTTGCCTCAAAGAATTGCTTGCCTGCTTATCTACAAAAATTTGACGTTTACGTTCGTTTTACCAAGCAGTTATACGACGATTTTTATCAGTGATTGTTGAACACTGATAGTCTGAAGAAGAGGATCTTGAATCTGTGAAACATACACCTGGAAAAGAATTTCTTTATATCATAGTAAGATAGAGTATACAGAGTTATTAAAAATATCACTTTCTGGCAGGCTATTTATTCGTGGTACCGATCGGTCTACATTTCGATTCGTATAACATTTTCACCGCAAATGCTAGTCAAAATAACATTCCAAAACTCTTGCTCTTGCTAACATACTGTTTAATTAGAAGTATACAGCTCAGTAGTTTCACCACAATAGTTTGCCCCTGCATATTTCAGATGTAGTTTACCGAGTTAACTTTCACAGTGTCTTCATTACAAGTTGCAATTTGAAACCGTTTCATCATTTTTGTTTTCAAGTCACTCAGTCTAAACGGTACCGTTTCATCATCGAACACAATCCGTTTCAGTATACACGGGATTGCTCCTACCTTGCGTGAACATCATGTGTAATTTGTTTGAAAATATCACGGTTAAGTGTGTTTTTCGACCACGATCATTAGGGCCCTTTATAAAGGACGAGGTTAAAATGTGTGAGGCGATTGTCTAGCATACATCTTGCTGTTGTCTCAGGTCATAGCATCACTGTGCGGAAGATCGTTGAACTGAGCATACGGGTCACGCACAAATAGCAGAGAAAATCTAATACTGGAGAACCTTGCCCTGGGGTTATTATATTTTTGTCATCTTTCTTATGACCAGTTCAATCTCGCCAACTACCATTTAGTTCCCTGCGCTAACCACTTCATTCCAGGACAGCACTTGCACCCTACGTGCACAATTATTTCCTGAATGTGTTTCCGTATTTTTCTTCCCTAAAGTTTGTTTCCCTCTTGAACGGTCTAGCACAAAACTGATTAATCTCTGATGCTGTATCATACATCCGATCATCACGCCCCTTTTCCTTGTCAATGGTTTCCTTACAGGTCTAATAGTTGCCGTCTGCCAAGATTTTTTTGTATAATTCGAAATTTAATTGAAAATAACGCCTTAACCCTTTCATTCCCAGTGTAGTTCCCACGAAAAACCATATTAAAACATCTACATCTACATCTACATGGAATACTCTGCAAATCGCATTTAAGTGCCTGGCAGAGGGTTCATCGAACCACAATTATACTATTTATCTCCCATTCCATTCTCGAATAGCGCGCGGGAAGAAAGCTGTTATACACAGTATTTTGAATACCAATCCTTAAAGTAGCGCTGTTGTTGAGGAAAAACATGCTTCTACAACGACGTTTTGCTGCTTGGTGAAGGGTGAATCAACTTTGAGAGACATTAATCGCTCCGACGTAAGTCGAGTTACGCTGCAGTCTGTATTTCAGCAGCGAAGCCACGGCGCTGTGGCCAAGCGCATTGAGGCGCTATGCTACGATGCGCGAGGCCGCTCCCCGTCGGGGCATGAATGTTTGTGTCGTCTTTAGTATAATGTAATTCATAAGTAGTTTGTAAATTTAGGGACTGATGACCACGCAGTTAAATACCTTAACCTTAAAAAAACATTTGAAACATTCAGCAGCGAATTGTCTTGTCTTTGGTGCTGTGGTGAAGATTATGCTAGCATTATTAATCTGACAGTGCTAACAGTCAACAAAATAAATTCCGAAGTAATAATATAATACGATACAAATGTATGCTGTGCGTGAACAACATGACAACAACATTATATCGTGTCGCCAAAGAGATTAGCGAACATTCGTTTGTGTTTAGTGCACTGTATGAAAACATAAAATAACGAATTTAATTTTTTCCAAAGCGGATTTCATAATGTGGGATGTAAGGGTTAACCGTTCATCTGACAAGGGGAACACCAAGTATGGTACCGACGGAATTTGTTGGGTCGTAGGTATGTTGTGAGGGAATTCCTCCAGACCATCAAACTAAAAGGATTTGTTCCAATGGGCCTCGATTTCTAAGAAAATCGAAATCAAATTCGCAGCAAATTACTACGCGTAACGTGTCTACTTATACATGGTGGCTACCGTTCAATGAACCCACCGATTCCATATTCTGCTAACAGTCATTATATAGCGACGAACGCGAGGAACAATGTCGCGGTATGATCAACCGTAATCACGATAGGCTACAATCCGAACTTTATGAAAGTCGGTAACATGATGGTACGCATTTCTCCTCCTTGCACGAGCCATCACAACAACGTTTCACCAGGCAACCTCGGTCAACTGCTGTTTGTATATGAGAAATTTGTTTGAAGCTTTCCTCATGTCAGCACGTTGTAGGTGTCGCCACCGGCGCCAACCTTGTGTGAATACTCTGAAAAGCTAATCATTTGCATATCACAGCATCTTCTTCCTGTCGGTTAAATTTCGCGTCTGTAGCACGTCATCTTCGTGGTGTAGCAATTTTAATGGTCAGGAGTGTACTACGTATCAATTGTTTTAGTTATCTTAACCTTTGCCCACATCCAGGGACTCAAAGCTACCATATTTACGCCCAAAACTACAAAGCTGGTTTTCAGCCCTTTATGCACAACAGCTAATTTCTATGTAACTAATCATAGTAAATGCCTCAAATTTTAACAATGTATTCTGCAGACATTTCTTTAGGATCGCCATTCTCCAATTTTATAAAACCCTTATCCTTCTTAAGATACTACCAAAAGTGTTATTTTTGCTGAAAGGCAGTGTCCCAGCTACTATGAAACTTAACATTCGATTGTAAGAAATCTACTTGAGATAAAAACTTGATTTTTACAGACATTACAGTTTAAAATCTTCGCTCAATGTAAGATTACTTCTATTTTCAAATGTTCAAATGTTTGTTAAGCTTATGCGACTTAACTACAGGGTTATCAGTCCCTAAATTTACAAACTACTTAACAACTAGCTTATCCTAAGGACGGCACAAATGTCCATGCCCGAGGGGGGATTCGAACCCCCGACCGTAGTGGCCGTGCAGACCGTGACTGAAGCGCCTCAGTCCCCCTTCTATTTTCGTTGCTCGTTGTAGTTACTATGAAGCATCAAAATTTCGTGAAGGACTGCATCATATTTTAGAGAATTCTCAGAAAAAAATCACTTGGCTTAGACTTTGTGTATACTTGATTTTAGGTTAATTTGTAAAGTCTCACAGCTTCTCTTCGTTCATGAGTCGAATTTGAGTCCTGCTTCTTGTTTAACTATCGAACATATCGTTTTAGGTCTGCTGGCAATCGTTCTGGCGGTATAAAAATTCATTATGGGTTTATGTTCATCCTAACAAACTCTAATGGAATCTGTTGCATTTAATCCGTATTGCATTTCAAATAACCAACACGTCTCATAGTGAGTAATATTTGCGCTGCCGTAGAGTTATAGCCGACGTCGTATACGTTGCAAAAATCGTGCTTCTGCTCACGTGTTTCGTTCTTGTAGAAATTGGTTTCAGATTTCTCTGTATGATGTTGATCACTTCAGTGCAACTAATTAAAGTCAGACTAGGCCTTGGGATTTCTGTAATACTAGTCCTGGAGGCTGCTATAATGATTTACGCACATGCTACCTTCTCGCACTACAGTTCTAGAATCTAATTGTACGACAAGTAAACAACTTATATAATGTTGCGTGATTATGGTACATAATGGGATCCTGCCTCAGCGACAGCAGCGCGTTGTAGGTGTCGTAAGCTACTTTAGGCCCTTCAATAAGGAACTCATTCTGAGAGACTCCAAAATAGTTTCTGACATTTAGTAAGTAGTTACACAGATTTTGTTATAATGTTATTCGACCCGCAGAATAACTAAGATTCTCCAGTATTTCACTAAATAATCTTTGCAAGTCGATGTCACTAACTTTGTCCTGTAATTTTTCCAGTACATAGCATACACGCATTGAAAACTAACGAAAAAGTTTTGCCGCTAAAGAAATAAAATAAAATAAATGAGATACTATTTATGTAGATATAGGATGTAGATAAACGAAAAAGAAATCTTACAAAAATGGACGCATCTAGAATATAAATTAATACCCAGCTTTGTTATGCTTTGGGATGTAAGAAAAGTTAGAAGTAAGGATGTTTTATAAGAAAATCTTTGACTGTATTGCCAATAGGTCTGTAATTTCTTTGTACCTTTTCTGCATAAAGAAAGCTCAGACTGTACACCGAAACTTGAGCAGGAGACATGTGATGGTCCTTGAGAAAAAGTATCGTTTCCTTCATTCTGTCCATCTGCTACCAATCCTTTTTCATCTCCTCCTTCCTCTGTATCTATCCCTTTCCTACGCCTCCTCCATCTGCCCATCGTCTCCTTACTTTCCTTCTGTGTAGCATTTCCTCCTTTCTTTCTTTCTGTTTTGCACCTTTCTTCTTTTCACACTGTTTTGCGTCTCCTCCTTCTTTTCTTTCTGTTTCCCATCTACTTCTTCCTTTCTTTCTGTTTTGCATCTTCTGATTATTTTCTTGGTTTGCATCTCATCGTTTTCTTTCTGTTTTGCATCTTCTCCTACTTTTATTTTTGTTTTGCATCTCCTTCTTCTTTCTTTGCATCTCTTCCTTCTTTTCTTCCTGTTTTGCATCTCCTCATCCTTTTCTTTCTATTTTGTATTTCCTCCTTTTTCCCTACTTTGCTTATCCTCCTGCTTTGCTTCCTGTTTTGCACTTCTTCCTTCGTTTTTCTCGAGTAGCGGTGGCTGGGGGAACAGTCGGTGTATGACGACACGCGTGCGTGGCAGAAGTTACAACTTTTACCGACATGCACAATCCCAGGAACACAGAGCGTTCGAGCGGGCTATGGTAAGGAAACGATGATGAGAAGTACAAGATTTACGTTATATTGTTAGTATTATCCCAGAATATTTTTGAAGGTAAGAGTGTTTCTTAATTTTGTAATTGTAGATTTGAACAGTTGAAGATTATCTTAATGAAGCATAGGTAACATGGAAGCCATAGTTTTATTTCAAGTGGAGGTTTGTAATAATTTCCTACCTTCCATCACTTTAATTATTTCAGTTTCATGGTTAGTGTATAGGAAATTTAATTCTGTGGGCACTGCATTATTACGTACCACATTAACTATTGTTGTTGTTGTTGTGGTCTTCAGTCCGGAGACTGGTTTGATGTAGCTCTCCACAATACCCTATCCTGAGCAAGCCTCTTCAACGACACATAAGTACGGCAATCTACATCTGTCTGATTCTGCTTACTGTGTCCATCTCTTGTTCTCCCTCTGCGGTTTTTACCCCACGCACTTCCCTCCAACGCTGAATTCACAATGTCTAATAATGTGTCCTACCAATCGATCCCTTCTTTTAGTCAAGGTATGCCAGACATTCCTTTTCTCCCCAATTTTGTTCAGTACCTCCTCATTAGTTACGCGATCCACCCACCTAATCTTCAGCATTCTTCTATAGTACCACATTTCAAAAGCCTCTATCCTCTTCCTGTCCACACTGTTTATCGTTTCACTCCCATACAAGGCAACTCTCTACACAAATGCCTTCAGACAGGACTTCACTAGGCTTAAATCAATATTCGATGTTAACAAATTTCTCTTTTTCAAGATCGCTGTTCTACTCATTGCCATTCTGTATTTTATATCCTCTGTACTGCGAGCATCATTTGTTATTTTACTGCCCAAGTAACAAAACTCATCCACCTCCTTTATTGTTTCGTTACCTAATCTAATTCCTTCAGCATCACCTGATTTTCTTAGACTGTACTTCATTACACTAGTTTTGCTCTTGTTAATGTTCATCTTATATGCACCTTTCAGCACAGTGTCCATTCCGTTCAACTGCTCTTCCAGGTCCTTTGCGGTCCCTGACAGGATTACTATGTCTTCGGAAAAACGCAATTTTTTTAATTCTTCACCCTGAATTTTAATTAACTATCCGATACGAAATTCATGATATCAGTGTTCAAAGAAATAGTTGCATGACAAAACGAAAGTTTCTGCATGCACGGGATCCCATTCAAAATAATTTAATCGATTTAGATTATCCATTATGGACGCTTTTAGAAACTATGAAAGTTGCTTGCAGTATAATTCAAGAAACATTCATCCAGTGAATTTATATTGAAATGTTACCTGTTTATTTCATAAACCGTTTCTCGAACCTATTTAGGTTGATCTTCAGACGGTGGAAAATGTTACCAGTTCATTTCAAAGTGTGATGATGGGTACGGGCTCTTTGGTAGGAAGCTGGAACATGCTTTAATAAATCGACACAAGCTATGTTTATGTCACGTTTGGGTCTGAAAATTACGTGGAATTACAGTCGCAGTAAGTAACAGAACAAAATCCACGTAACATCTGGAACAAAAACGCAACACGAAGAAAAACTGTGTCGATTTATTAAAGCATGTCCCATCTTCTCAACACAGAAGCAGCACCCAACATCACGCTTTCAAATGAACTTGTAACATCCTACATTATTTGAAGAGGAACGTGAATAGGTTGTAAAACCGGTTCAGGAAATAAGTAACATTTCTAAATATAGTGAGTGGTTGCAATTTTCTTAACTTATATTGAGCGTAATTAATGCTCTGATTAGTTATCAACGGTTTGAAATTTTTAACGTTATTCTCGAGAGAAGTTGCGCTTGCTTTGTTTGCGCCGTCTATTTTGCCTCAAAGAATTGCTTGCCTGCTTATCCACTAAAATTCGATGTTCACGTTTACGTTCGTTTTGCCAAGCAGTTATACGACGATTTTTTATCAGTGATTGTTGAACACTGATAATCTGAAGAAGAGGATCTTGAATCTGTGAAACATTTACCTGGACAAGAATTTCTTTACGTCATAGTAAGATAGAGTATACAGAGTTATTAAAAATATCACTTTCTGGCAGGCGATTTATTCGTGGTACCGATCGGTCTACATTTCGATTCGTATAACATTTGCTCCTCAAATGCCAGTCAAAATAACATTCCAAAACTCTTGCTCTTGCTAACAAACAGTTTAATTAGAAGTATACAGCTCAGTAGTTTCACCACAATAGTTTGCCCCTGCATATTTCAGATGTAGTTTACCGAGTTAGCTTTCACAGTGTCTTCATTACAAGTTGCAATTTGAAACCGTTTCATCATTTTTGTTTTCAAGTCACTCAGTCTAAACGGTACCGTTTCATCATCGAACACAATCCGTTTCAGTATACACGGGATTGCTCCTACCTTGCGTGAACATCATGTGTAATTTGTTTGAAAATATCACGGTTAAGTGTGTTTTTCGACCACGATCATTAGGGCCCTTTATAAAGGACGAGGTTAAAATGTGTGAGGCGATTGTCTAGCATACATCTTGCTGTTGTCTCAGGTCATAGCATCACTGTGCGGAAGATCGTTGAACTGAGCATACGGGTCACGCACAAATAGCAGAGAAAATCTAATACTGGAGAACCTTGCCCTGGGGTTATTATATTTTTGTCATCTTTCTTATGACCAGTTCAATCTCGCCAACTACCATTTAGTTCCCTGCGCTAACCACTTCATTTCAGGACAGCACTTGCACCCTACGTGCACAATTATTTCCTGAATATGTTTCCGTATTTTTCTTCCCTAAAGATTTTCCCCTCTTGAGCTCCCTATAGCACAAAACAGATTAATCTTTGATGCTGTATCACACATCCTATCATCACGCCCCTTTTCCTTGTCAGTGGTTTCCTTACAGGTCTAATAGTGGCTGTTTGCCAAGAATTTTTGAATAGTTCGAAATTTAATTGAAAATAACGCCTTAACCCTTTCATGCCCAGTGTAGTTTCGAGACAACACCGTATTAAAAACCGATTTACACAGTATTTTGAATACCAATCCTTCAAGTAGCGCTGTTGTTGAGGAAAAACATGCTTCTACAACGACGTTTTGCTGCTTGGTGAAGGGTGAATCTACTTTGAGAGACATTAATCGCCCCGACGTAAGTCGAGTTACGCTGCAATCTTATTCTGCCATGAGTGTGACTGTGCGTATGGTTCGTGTTATTTTATTTCAGCAGCGAAGCCACGGCGCTGTGGCCAAGCGCATTGAGGCGCTATGCTACGATGCGCGAGGCCGCTCCCCGTCGGGGGTTCGAATCCCCCCTCGGGCATGAATATTTGTGTCGTCTTTAGTATAATGTAATTCATAAGTAGTTTGTAAATTTAGGGATTGATGACCACGCAGTTAAATCCCTTAACCTTAAAAAAACATTTGAAACATTCAGCAGCGAATTGTCTTGTCTTTGGTGCTGTGGTGAAGATTATGCTAGCATTATTAATCTGACAGTGCTAACAGTCAACAAAATAAATTCCGAAGTAATAATATAATACGATACAAATGTATGCTGTGCGTGAACAACATGACAACAACATTATATCGTGTCGCCAAAGAGATTAGCGAACATTCGTTTGTGTTTAGTGCACTGTATGAAAACATAAAATAACGAATTTAATTTTTTCCAAAGCGGATTTCTTAATGTGGGATGTAAGGGTTAACCGTTCAACTGGCAAGGGGAACACCAAGTATGGTACCGACGGAATTTGATGGGTCGTAGGTATGTTGTGAGGGAATTTCTCCAGACCAACAAACTAAAAGGATTTGTTCCAATGGGCCTTGATTTCTAAGAAAATCGAAATCAAATTCGCAGCAAATTATCAGGCGTAACGTGTCTACTTATACATGGCGGCTACCGCTCAGCGAGACAGCGTGGTGTAATCGGCAAGGTGCGAGGCTGCCATGTAGGAGACCTGGGGTCATGTCCGCATGGGTCAAGTACTTTTCACACCTGTCCGATGATTGTGCATAATTATGTATTTTAAGGTAAAAAAGGTTTAGCAGTCAACAATCCGAAGATTGGTTTGAACACCACAGTGCTTTACTAGGCATGGTCCTGTTTGGAGGTGGTATGCTGTTGCCTTCCTCCGACCTTCGAACTGACTTACCCAGCCAGTTATAGGCGGACCTACTGTTTAACGTGGGTTCCGAATCACGGTGCTACTCGATATTTTTCACGTGAGCAGTACTGTCAGAGGTGAAAGAAGTGGAAAGTGACAGATAAAAATCCTAGGACCTGGCGGGGATCGAACCCGCGACCTTTGGATTTGTAGTTTGGCACTCTACCACTGTGCAACCGAGGCGCACCATGTATTTTATAACCATTATTTTGTAAACGTTTGCAGTAAATGGTCAGGATAAAAACATGTAACATCCGCTCAATATATTATGTAATGCGTGACGATTATTTTATTCATTTTGTTTTTTCGAAGCACACTTTTAACGCGATTTTCGAAATCAGTAAACAGTCTTTTGTTAATACCTATAATATTTGGGCAACATTTAACACCTATGTTTACAGTTCCTGACCGTGCTGTTTTTATCTCCTCCTATGACGTATGTACCCACGTGACGCGTCCCAGTGGACTATTATGCTACGGCCAGTCGGTTAGTCATTCGTAGCGTGTCATTCATGCGTGCGGCAGGTAGCGCAACGTGGAGAACAAATGCGCTATGATAGAAGCAGTCTCATCACACGAAACCTCTTCGGAAATGGATGTGTGTGATGAGCAGTCAAAAGGTGAACTCACTAACGCTTCGCAATTGGAATGTGCTCACAGTCACACCGCCAAGCACGATATCCGGAACTAATATCAAAAGTAGCAATTGCAATTTTTAAAAATGGTTCTGCTGCTAGGTATCGATCCCGGGTCTTCTACAAGGGAGCCTAGTATCTTGCCGATTACATCCCACTGTCTCGCTGAGCGGTAAACGCCATGTATAAGTACACACGGCACGCATGGTAATTTCCTGCGAATTAGATTTCGATTTTCTTAGAAATCAAGACCCACTGGAACAAATCCTTTTAGCTTGATGGTCTGGAGGAATTCTCTCACAACATACCTGCGATCCATCAAAATCCGTTGGTACCGTACTTGGTGCTCCCCTTGTGAGACGAAAACTGGACGAAATGATTTGTAGAGGAGAAATATTCTACTACCCTGCTCCCATCAGATTATTTTTTTTTCGTATTTCGCACAGTTTCAGAGATATTTACAAAACGGCAGAATGTATCTGTCTGTAACGTGTTCCCACTCTTTAGGTCGCGACGTTCAACCGGTAGCGAAGTTAGTATTGAGCGGGCCGCTTGTCGCTCATAGAAATTCTAACCCTGCCTTGTATAACATTTAAATGGATTGTTAGTAATTACAGTTTATTATACCGATACTCAGATTTTCAACATTCGGTTGTATGGGGGTTCTGCTCGCTGCAACATTATTCTCCTGGGGCGTCGTGGTAGAAATAAAATACTCGTGGGTACAATTTGTCACTTCTTCTTTAATTTGAATCAACCTTCTTCTCCACCACAACATAACAACTTCAAAACATTTACAAATTACAAAGCATCAGCACGGTAGTACTTCCATTTCAAAACACAGAGTGACATAGCTTCCAGAGCACTTGACAAACGACTGAAAGTCGAACTCCCCCACGCAAGGCGGTGAGGCAAATATATAACATCGGCAATAATGATGACGTTACATTATCCATTGTTCATAACAATTGAATATACTAATTTACAATTAACAAACACACAAAGAAAACATTTCATGTACACAAGAATAATCACAATATAAAATGAAAACTATGCATACAATAATTTCGATGGCACATGTATTTTTGAGACGAAATTTCCGATCTTTCTGTTAACAACAAAGTGCGATGTTAAATATCAATTAATTAGTTAACGAGTACATCATACATGTTCCTAACATATATTGAGCTATCAATTATCTTGGCAATTCTCAAAATAGATTCTAAATCTCAGTTCAGTCAATATATACAAAGAATTACGATATTCAAATTTTGACAATTATGTTAATTACACAATTATCTGGTCAACACAACTTGTTTATGAGCCTAACATATATACAATTCTATTTATTTTCATTTCTTTATGTTTTACAAAAGTTTTTACCCTTCGTCTGTCTATTTATTTGAAATAATGAATAATAACAAAAGTATTGTTTATAGAACTGTCTGGAAAGAAACTATATGAATCTCTTAATTAATGAAATCTACAACTTGTTTTAATCACAGTATCACCGAGACACTGTCCTACACTGATTCCTAAGATGCCTATATCGTTTTTAACTAACTTCACACGCAACTTTTATCACTATTTAACCACACGATTTCGGATCCGACGCAGATGGTATCGTATGGTAACATTGAGATGAGGAGGTCAGCAGTATCGTTACACTAGCAATACTAACTCGGCGTCAGACGCGACTGGTAGCAAGCGAAACGCCACCATATGGGGAGAAAGAGAAAGTTTTAGTTTTAGCGAATCAAACTTTTACGAAGTAAATAAGATTTTTTAATTATACGTAACCATTTTCCATGCAAAAATGTGAACATGGATTTGTTTGAATTACAACGCCAACTGCTAAGAATCAAAGCGAATGTTTAAGACAAAAAGTAGGTAGTTTTTGAATGTAAAATCTGATTCTGCAATAAAAAATGGTGGTTCCCATTTGAAATTTTAATGTTACCTCTCGCCCCAGCTCCAGGGGGCTGGGGTGGAAGCCTAATTTTGGCACCATCAGATGTCCCTCTCGAAAACAATCAACTTTGGATTCTACACATTTTTTCGTGTGAAGCTTATTTTTCTGGTTTTTCAAGTTAATATTTACACCCTGTATATCGCAGTGAAATACCTATTTATACAGAAATAAAAAATTATAAACAAGTAAAATCATTCTATTCGACTAAGAAAATTTTATAATTAAATACAACAATAAAGAAGATAAAATAGGAAGACATTTACTAAATGATAAGAACATTATAACAATTATACAGCGGGATGGAAAAAGATCCACTTTAAAATTTAACATAAAAGTTAAATACCAGTAAGAAAATAAAGATACCAACACAAAACGATTTGCATAATAACCTAAGTAAAATAAAACTGTCGCAAAGGTCAATGAAAAATCTCATTAAGGATATAAAATCATAAATCGTGCTGTGCAAATATTTCGGACGAAAATTAATAAATAATATTAACAATAAAGAATATAAAATTAAATATATAAATGTTATAATGTTTTATGCATTTCATGTTGTATTATTTCATGAACTATTATATTATTATTTTTATATGTTAATGTTTTATTATTTATATATTTTTCTCCGAAATATTTGCAAAAGACGATAAAACTAAAGGAAAAACTAAAGAGATATTTTTTCCTTCTTCTCGTCTCTGGTGATCACGATGTCGACGAGTTGTTAGGCCCCAATCTTCCTACCTTTTTTTCTTTTCTTCGCCCGTTCTGCGGAGAACTTCCTCATTGATCAGACCACCTAATTTTCAACATTCTTTTGTAGCACCATATCTCAAATGCTTTCCCATCGTGCATATTTCACTTCCATACGATGCTGGGCTCCGAACGTATACTATCAGAATTTTTCTCTTAGCGTTAACCCCAGTGTTTGATGCCAGTAGACTTTTCTTGGCCGTGATGCCCTGTTCGTCTGTGTCAGTATACTTTTTATGTCCTTTTTGCTTCGTCCGCCACGGGTTATTAAGGTTACAATGTAGAATAATTCATTGAATTCATCAACGACATCATCACCATGTTAAGTTTCTTTTATAATTCCAACTGATTTCCCATTTCTTTTGTCTAAATACAATTGACTCTAAATCCGTATTCTGAAGTTATTAGACTAATCATTCCACAGAACAGATTCTGTAATTCCTCTTCGTTTTCTCTGAGGATAGCAACATCATCAAGAAAGCTCGTCTTCAATATCCTTTCAATCAGACTTTTATCCCGGTCTCGAGCCTTTCATTTCCTTCACTGATTTTTCGACGTATATCAGTCTAAGGAATTTACAACGCGGAGAGCCTGACATGTGGTTGCAGCTATTGAAACAGTGATGTTAAGAAAGCAGTTAAGATGAAATGAGCGAATAACTATATAAACTGAACTTGATTTCTGCTTGGCATCCTGCTCCATCTCTAGTCACAGAATATAGTGATGGAGTTAATGCGACCCTCACATGAAAATAATTCACAAGCACTGTCGCCATCATCTAATGTCAGTTTTGGTGGTGTAGTTGAGCCAGAGATTGACGGTGTATATGTTGTCTTACGGCATACGTCATTAACCCAACGGTTTTTAATTTTCTTGCGTGGCGTTTGCTCGTTACATTTGTGCCTCATAAGTGAGTGAGCACCTCTCGAAATATAGGTTGTTGTCGAAGACATAATCAGGATATATTCCCTCACATTTGAACAACAATCAGAGCAGTTACTGGAAACTAGTGTCCTTCATCAAAAGAAATAAGTCGATTTACACTATATAAAAATTGTAAAAAGTAAACAGATATATTCAAACATCACACCAGCCTTCGAGAATATGTGGAGCAAGAAACACACAAGGAGCTGATTGCCGAAAACAGAAAAATATCGTCTTCTTTAGCCTCTTTTACACAACTAGACTTTCTCGTCTCAGTTGACTGCTCGAGTCGAATTGGTTTACTACAGCGTCCCTGGTGTGTTTTTTCGTACTGAGTCTCGTCTGTGTCGAGTGGTCTTTTTGTTTTAGACGACAACAGCTAAACTGTAGACACATGTCTGCTGTGCAGTTTCGCACCGGTACGATAAAGTGAGGGCACTTCTTACGCAGGAGCAAGCAATGAAAACACCATTTATTAATGAGCAAAGGAAAATAATTACTGGATGGTCTTGTCAAAGTCTATGACTGAAAAATTGTGAAAGTGTTGTTCAAACGTTTCTAAACATAAACATTTATCTGCCCAAGAATAAGATAAGTACATACCTCCAAACATATCATTCAGTGTCCATAACGTAGTAACTATCACTTTTTTACTTTATTTTTCATGTGTTATTTTCTTGCTAAGTGTCAAATTACATCGAAAATTACTTTTATCATTTGATAATTGAGATTTTTTCACCGTTCAAATAATTTTCGTTAAAAGACATTTATGTTGTTATGTAAGCATATTGCATTCTTTTTGCTGTAAAACGTTATTTTCCTTTAAGGTATTACGTCTCCTTTGGAGGAGAATATTAGTTGAAAAACTACTAGTTCCTGGTGTAGACGTAACATTTTCAATGCGACTAAAAGACAAACAACAGAATAAACTTTCAAAATGTTGAAATGTTTGTAAATTTTGGGACTGATGACCCCGCAATTAAGTCTCTTAAGCTTGACAAACTACTTATGAACTACCTTATACTAAACACGACACAAACAGCCATGCCCGAGGGGTGATTCGAACCACCGACGGGGAACGACCTCGCACATCATAGCATAGCGCCTCAATGCACTCAGCCGCTCCACCGCGGCCATAAACTTTAAGAAGATGAGAAGGTATTTATATAGTTGGAAAGAGGGAGCTCAGAATAGGTTATCTTCCTATATTAACAGAGGCCACTACAGTTCCTTCTTTGTGAACATTCATAGTGTCCAGCATGGTCGTAAATATAGAACTCCATACAATTTATAGATAACTGTCGTCATAGACGTTCTCTCTGTGTGGTTGGCACCTGAAGGAAACTTTCACTCTGCAGCGGAGTGTGCGCTGATATGAAACTTCCTGGCAGATTAAAATTGTATGCCGGTACCGGGACTCGAACCTGGGACCCGGCACACAATTTTAATCTGCCAGGAAGTTTCATATCAGCGCACACTCCGCTGCAGAGTGAAAGCTTCATTCTGGAAACATCCCTTAGGCTGTGGGTAAGCCATGTCTCCACCATATCCTTTCTTCCACGAGTGCTAGTCTTGCAAGTTTCACAGGAGAGCTTCTATGAAGTTTGGAAAGAAGAAGGCGAAGTACTGGTTGGCACCTGATTTCCACGCAGCCATGGAAGGCGCACGGTCTTGGGAGTAGCCGATTTTGACCAGAAAGTCGCTGGTGTCAAACGGGCTTTTTGGACAATGCGCCTTCCGACAACTCTGTTCGGCAATATCGGAAAACTGAGAAATGTTATAGTAATTGTTGAAAAATCTACCCTGTTCATTGGAGGTGACACCTATCGTCTCTTTTAAGGTTATCTATAGATGGAAGGCGAATCTGTGGCAAGTGTCAACAGCTGTTTCGTAGACGAAAATGTTTGTAAATCTAAGGTACTTAACTTTTGTAGTCCCTAGGCGTATAAACTACTTACACTAACGTTTGCTCACACACACCCATATATAACGTATAGAAATCAATTATCCTTTCTTGAGTGCGGAGGCACTCCTAGGCCCCTACTCATACGGGGTTTAGTTTACAGTAATTACGAGTTTGAGCTCTTAGTGGGCAGGGTAAGGTTGTTAATTTGTATCTGACAGGAGGCGTGCTTGAGTTATTTCGTGCAGGTTCCCAGTGGTGTAGAAGTCTGCGCAACTGCCTAGAAAGGAAGAGACTCGGGTTCGAATCCTGGCTAGGTACACATTTTCAGCTTTAACCATTCGCAGTTAATGTCATACATTCCCGGAATATGACTACAAAAATTTATTAAAACAATTAAGTTCTAATCTCCGGGCGTTGGAAATATTACATTAATTCCAGCTTATGAATGTTAGGTTCCAGACGACGAGTATAGTTCAAAGTTCTGCTGAGACAGTCGGCGATAACTCTCAGTGTCGGCCTGAAAATAAGCGACGCAGTGAGTCTTCAAGCACTGAGTAACACCGCAGCAACAGCAAGGATACTCTTCGATGAAAGGATCCCTTCCTTCTCACAGGACGCACAGTAATACCTTTAATATTCGACCACTAAGAGACCTTTACTTTGCTGCATCATACCTGCATTCTGAATAAAACAAAAATACGTGGATACACGTGACAAAAGGCAACGCTAATACGAAAAATAAAGAAGGTTCCTACATTCAGTGCACCCAGATTAGTGAGCGAAACGAGCAAGAACGTACATCCTCAAGCGATTCACAGACCATTGTTAGAAAGAGACTAACATTATAAAAACCGTATGTGAATGAAAGGAACAGAAAGAAGAGACTGCACTTTGCTGGGGAGTTTATTACGAAGGACGAAATATGATAGAACGACTTGATTTTTGACAAAACTAGTAAATTTAACGTTTTTGGTTGCAATTGACGAAGCGTGGTGTGGCGTAAGAAGAATGAAGAATTTACAGTCACAGATTAAAAAGAATGTAAAGTTTGGAGATGGTATGGCCTTGGGCCAATTGATGTTCATCGACAGTATGTCAACTGGAACATACTACATTACAATTTATGGTAAAGAGCTAAATCCATGGGGATATCAAAGGCGTTCAACTTTTTACAGGGCAGTGACCTGAATCATAAGACTTGCACTGTGCAGGATTATTTTTTGTAAAATTTCCCCAAAGTTTACAACCACCACCTCAGTCGCCAGATCTCATCCCCACTGAGAATATGAGGGAAGAATTGGAGTGACGTAATAGAAAGAAAGAAACTATGAAGTTTTTAGTCTTTTACGAAATAAATACTTTAATGACAAAAATAATTAAAATCTCTTCACTAATCTCCAAGATTTCTGTAGTGTTCCGCAGTGCCTCAAGACTCATCGCTAAGCACTCCGATTAGGCGTCGCTTGTATTTTTATTTTTTTATTTTCAATTTTCGTCGTTCAATTATTTTTGTGTGTGTTCATTTAATTTTACATTATTTTGTAAACTGCATATATTATATGCGCTAAAATGTATTAAGCACAAAGATTTTTGCACCAAGCACATCTTATTCCTGCGCATATACATTGTAGTACTCGCAGTATGTCACACAATATTTAAAAGAAAAATGAACAGGGTTATCAAATTTCGACGGAGTTCAAACAGTGCAAAAATATAGATTCACATGGTGTATCGTGGGCAGTATCAAACGAGCGCGGCAATATATTGGTTGTTTACTCCTCAAATATTTATATGCAAAAAATATGTGTTTCTTAATTAGACTTCCTTTCGAAGATTTAATATATTGTTCCCTTAAATCAGAACTAATTCTTGTAACAAAAAATTGATCCCTTTTGGGTAGTTGGCCGCATAATTTTCATTCCCCCTTCAATTTACCTAGCACGATTTTCGTGTTTTATCAAAAGATACTTTCTTAAAAGAAATAATTAGAACCACTTCACGAATGAAAAGTTATTACAATTTTAGCCCCCATTATAGAGAGAACGTTTCACGATGATTGGTGTTTGAAGGCGCTCAAAAGCGAGCTAATAAGCGCCCGGGAACCGTAATCACCCCTATGTTTTGCCGCCGCTAAATAAATACGTGTTCCGTAGTTTTTCATCTATTACAACTTATGCAAATTTCGTAAAAACCGGAGAGTGACACTTCCATAGGTTTGCTTGTCAGTCAGAGTATACCAGAAATTTCTTTTGTCTCCAGTTCTGTTCAGTACCTCCACGATAGTTAAGAGATCTAGCCAACAAATCTTCAGCATTCATCTGTAACACCACATTTCAAATGCTTTTCTTGGTTTTGCACAAAAAAATATTAGCATTCGTATCGGACGACCATCGCAATCACAATTTAGCAAGTGATGAGCTTCGAATATGTTTCCTGTATACGCAGTAGCCAAAAGTATGTTATGGACATAAATATCGTTCTGTTTGCCTACTGGGTAATTGAATTTTTTGAAAATCGCTCATAACCTTCTTTTCCTCTTCGTGATTTGTAGAATAAAAGAAAGCGAAATAAAATTCAATCGATTTGAAGGCGCGCTGACACGCTCCATTTGAGATATGTGATCCCTGTGGCGACAACTGACAACATACTCTTTCTACGGGCGTAAAATTAATTAACACTTATATATTGTTTGGACACACGTGTTTCTGGAAAATGGTCTACAAACATTTCGTAGCAACGCTATGTACAAATACCACTTACAAGCTTTAGAAAATTTGTTTTTGCATGTTTTAAGCAAAGAGAAACGCGTATACTCGGATTACAGAGATTAATGACAAAGTGGTCACTTCGTTTATTTTTATGAGGTTCACTTTGCTCTAAGTGAACACTACAGAGGATAATTATTGTTCTGTCACTTCCGTATTATATTGCTCTGCAGCTACAAGGCAGTAAAGTATTAGTACGTAAAGATTAGTGAGCTGATGCTTACATTTGCGAAACAACTGTTTACGCTGTGGCATGGCCCGGTGTTCTCGGAGTAAAACGCTTGACTGGAAGATGAAGGGTTGAGGTTTCGAAATCCGGTCGGACCTAGCATTTTTTCAGTCTGCGTTTAACCCAGCCTTCACCTCTCAACGATGGGGGAAGTCGCCAGAAATGACATGTGGTACGGATTCCACCTTAAGCTGTAGGTCCCCTTTCCTTTCCCCGGTTGGCTAGCTGGCGTAGGCTAAGGTTACGCAAGTCACCGAAGTGGCGTCCGACTGAAAGACTTACACCAGGCCAATGAGCCACACGAAATTATTATTATTACGATGTGGCATGGTAACTATTGGTATTTAAATTCGTTTTATAACGCATTGGTGAACGTAGAAATTTAATGTTGATTGCCAGTGATGTAGTATTTCCTTATATGATCGATAAATCAACGATACGTGTTTCAGAAACACCCTTTGAGCTCCTCTGGGGAATGTGACTACTTTTAATGACATTTTAAATGATTACTAATTGCGTCAGTAATTCGATTCTATTATACAATATCACATTCTTCCGCGACTACTAAAAGGGAGAAAAATACTGAATGCATAGTTCGTCTTCTACGAAGCTAACCGTCACGCTATCAACCATCTGCAATGAATACTCCCGATGAGACATTCTGCATTGACGGATATAGGCAATTAGAATTTCGGTCGTTATTTTTCTTCGAAAATGATTATTGCTGGCATTTATGCAAAAATATTTGTCCTCACATGTCACATCTACACCCTCCTTAACCCTCCCAAGTTTCGTTTTAAGCTGACTTGCTTCTTTGTTACCAATCAGCACCAGAAGTATGTACAATTTCATGACTATTGCACAAGATCAGTTTCCGTAGTCACAAGAATCAACCTGAATCCAAGCTGTTGCAGAGTTAGCATGTAATTTGTACAGTGGCCACTAATAGCAGTGTTACATTAAAAGTGAAATTGTTTGGTAGAAAATCGAAGACTGAAACTAAAATGCAGTGCTTATTTACACACGTTTATGGTGTAGAATAGTTCGTATCTTTAGACTAAATTTAATCTATTCACACAAACATGTAATAGTTCCTTTTAAAAGTTGAGATATTTTACCTTAAACGCAGTTTTCACCTTACTTATTTGCACCACATTGAAGTCTGGATTGCTTCTGAAAAATTAAAGTTACCATAAACGCATCAAAATGTTCAAATGTTTGTAGAGCTTAAGGGACTTAACTGCGGGGTCATCAGTCCCTAAACTTACAAACTACTTATGAACTAGCTACAACTAAGGACGGCACAAATATCCATGCCTGGGGGGGGGGGGGATTCGAACCCCCGACCGTAGTGGCCGTGCAGACCGTGACCGAAGCGCCGCAGTCCCCTCGGCCACCGCGGCCGGCTAAACGCATCAACTTCGACGTAGTTTTCACAATCAGACGTCACAAAATTATTTTCCATAATTACATGAAAGTTGTGAATGCGTTTTACTTCACAAAAAAACTTGATTATACGCACAAAAAGTTTGGAAAATCTAGTGATTTGCTCCTAATACTGCTATTAATACGTAATAGCTACCTCGTGTCATGTTACGCCACCGCAGCTTTACCCAGTTACTGACTGATTTTTTATCACGTGACCTACTCTTAAAATTTAATGAATTTTCAGCTTTAGTTTCAGAAAGAAACAAATGATTTGTTAAGAGGAAAGACTGAAAGTGCTACTTGAACGTTATAATTATTCAGAACAACACAATTAAAACCACATTGTTAACATAGGAAAATAGCCTGTTGCAGGCTCCCGGTTGTGTAACTGTTGTGGGATACTGTTAAGTGGGAACGTGCACTGGATTTCCAGCCGTCCGGTCAGATGAAGCAGTTGACCGACCGGTACTAACCGCCGTAAGCTATTGATTCCAGTAACTCCATATCTCATCCTTCCACATACTGAACTAGACCAACGTGCCGTCATAACTGAAACCAGTTTGCGAGTAAGGCATCTGTAGTTCATGTAGAGGAAGAAACTAACGAAGTGATAGCCCCGGATCCTCGCAATTCTCTCGCGCTATTAGAAGCTAGAGAGTAGACCGGTGAGGGTAGAAACCGTTGCTCGGTGTCGCATTTTTCGCGAGACCGTGTGACCCGCTGTCTAGCTTCTCCGACCCCCGACAGTAAGGTTTCCGCTAGGGCGTATCTAGGTTGGGGTAACTGGGGCAAGGTGCTGGGTCATACTAGAAAACCTGTATAGGGGGGGATGGCCGTGGCTGACATCGCTGCTGATTGGTTGACAGCCCACTTAGCTGGCGTTGTATATGCGTGAAAGACTACTGTGTGCGTTTCTGTACTGTAAGGTGTCTTATAAGCTTCTGACAGCAATTTCACTACACAGTTATTAACAGGTTGCGGGTACTGCTGCACTATTGCACGTCTTCTGTCGGTTCTATCTACTTAAATTTACTTACATCAATAAACATGCCGTTGGTCGATCTGTGACGATAATTTTAGAACTTCGCGGCAGTTTCTAAGATTAAACCTTGATATGAAGCGATTTACTGAGAGTAAGTAATAATGTGCATTATACAATCACTAGCTAAATTCCCGCTGCTTCGCACGCGTAGACTGGATGGTCTGAATTGGTTGTTTATACTTCTAAATAAAAATTTTAATATATTTAGCTTTAAAAATACTTCCTTTTGTACAATTATTGGCAGAATTCAAAACATCCCGAAAAGCATTTTTTTTAATTATAACCATGGTTCCAAACCGAAATTTTCATATTTGTATCATCAAAGTAGTCTTAGTAGCACCCTTAAAAGATTTTCCCTGATTTCACCCGCTTAATGGTTGAGTTTCCAAAAATATCGAAACAGGTGTTTTCAAAATTCCAGTCAAAAATCGAAATCTGAAGTTTTGTATTTCTTCTTCAAAAAACCGTTCATCCCCTATTTCACCCTCTTAGGGATGGGAATATCGATGAATCGCTGGTGCCTACAATGTAAAATAAATATCTACAAATATCAAGTTTCTATCGTCTGTAAATTCAATTTTCAGCACCGTTTTCTTTTAGAAACAGATCGAGAACGCGAAATTTCTTTCTTACGCTTTGACATCTTTCTTGGTAGTTTTACTTTTCAAACTGCAGTACGCACTTATTTTTTCTTTATTCGTACGCTTGCTGCAGAAATCAACTGAAGAATGTGCATCACGTTTCGCTGTATATAACCTCTTTGTTATTATAGTGTCAAAAGTCATCGCTGGTCTTCAGTGTGAATTTTATAAAAGCCGACGACTTTCAACTACTATATCATCCACCCTGTCATAGCTATCGACACGGAACTGCTAATCCAGTTGCCAGTATTCTAAACAGTACAGTACAGTTGTCTTTCCAGTGTTTATATTGAGATCATTGGTGTATTGCCAGTGTATTTAATGCTCAGTTAATGTAAGTCTGTGTCTCCTGTGTTTTATCTTTGAGTCTTCTTATGTTTGAGCAACTGTTGATCATCGTATTGCTCCACATTTTACGGATTTTTATTCGCCACACTCACCCACCGCCACACACCGCGACCAAAACGTCATAGTGCACACCGCGAACCTAAAGGCTACTCTCATGCATAACAACCATTGGTCTGCAGTGAATATTTTTGGCTACCTTGTGAAATATACGGACACACTTCCCACATTCCATTTTTATATACAATATGTTTATTGATTAAGGACAGGCAAGAGAAATGCCTGGTTGTTCGGGTGTTGACTGTAACAACCAAACTCAACACGGTTAAATAACACTTCTGTTCCCAAGGAATGAAGAACGACGGAAACATAGGGCGCTGAGTTAACAGAGAAGTTGGGAATAGTATAGGCTACTTACGGAAACCAACGAATCATTATTTTCTGTGTGAAGTAATTCTTCTGCTGCCCCCCCCTCCCTCCCCCCCATCATCACACACACTCACACACACGCGCGCACGCACACATATACACACACACACACTCACACACACATACAGTCCCATGCAAGAAAGGGCTTGATAAAAGTTAGTAAACGAATCACGTTAAAATGTAATTTTCCCGTGGTATAGGAGGTGCGTATTTCCAGGTTGCGGTCAATATTTTCTAGCTTTGTATTAGTTCATGATTTTGGTTTCTGACACGTCATGCTACAAAACATGTTTTAATATACAGCGTCCGACTGGCACCTAGCGCTTGGCTATGTACTGTTGGTTTTTCACAATCCAATAATTGGTCAAGACATATGACATGAGAAAGGCGGGGGACGGACAGTTGACTTGTTTTGGATATACATTTACCTACTTTCAGCCAGTTCCTCCTGTTATTTTTCCGATTTTCTGTGGTACAGTGTTCCTAAAAGTATGTAAAAATTACGTTTTTGGTATTTCCCAGTGCAGGAAAAAGTTAAAGTGGCGCAAGACTGCGCACTTAACGTTTAGTTAGCGACATAATCGAGAAAACTTAACAAATTATAGTCATATTTTAACTGGAAATTATTATTTTTCCTGTTATAAACCGGGACCAAAAGTCATATGTATAACCTAAACTGTATTTCGTATTTAATAAAAAATGTAATGCAAATGCGCAGCCTTACCCAACGGTGGGGTAAGCGTGCGTTTCTAGTAGGGAAAAATTTGCGTGTTATTATTAAAATGACAAACACGTGTCAGTCAATCCTGTTTCTTTACTTAATTCATCATATACATGAATATAATGCCCCTTGTTTCTCGGTATGTAATAACAAGTTTTAGTACAAAATATGCTTAATTGAACGAGTGTGGAGCTTGTGAAAGAGAATCTGAAGGATAATATTCCAATTGTAGGTAATGCTGTTTAACAGAGGTCACAAATGAAGTGTCCACAACATAACAAGAACAGGATTCATGCCACCACTCCACGAATTTTGGACACTGAATCCAATCTTCTGTTGGCGGATTATTCTAATTTTCAGTACAGCCGGAACAGTGATAACTACGTGGACTTTCCGTCGCCGTATTTAAGTTTCACTTTCTTTTCTTTTTGTTTGCTTGATCAGAATCACTTATTTCAAACTCCCTCTCTAGTTGTCGTTTAAGTTTTTCATTTCTCAGACCCTGTTTTCCAGCTACTAGCATTTCTGGAGTGCATGCCTTCCGTCCAGAAAAAATATCTCTTTTAAGACTACTATCGATGTACAATATCGACAGTAGTGTTCATAAACGTTTCTAGCTTCACAACAACGAAACAACTAATTTATAATTATAGGTGATGGGGTAAGATTAGGTACTGCGTAGTTTTAGCCCACCCAAAACGCGTAAGCTTTCCCCGCAATACGAGACTGCAGCTTCTGTCTGCACATGGAAACGCTTTGCACGAAATTCTATGTTTCAGTATATCACAGGACTGACAATAATTAATCGTAGTTCACTATAATATAAAGTTAAACATCGGGAGCTCATTATTGTCTTAGGTAGAGCTTATTTTCGAAAGACAAAATTTTATATGAAAATAATGTAAATCATTTCTTACTGCATTGCACAGCCGTTATTTTACTACGACAACAACCAAACTATGGCAACAAAGTTCGATTCTATGGTTAGGGCAGCAGAGGTGCATGACCTAGGGACAACTATATGTAGGTGGACTAGGGCCATGCTCAGTGGAAGAAAGGTAGAGGCTACCATGATGAATGAAAAAATGGTGATCAACACCACTAGGGGTTGCCCGCAAGGAGGGTTCTTTCCCCTTTATTGTGGAATCTAGTGGTGAATGATCTCATTGGAGAATTAAACTCTAGGCAGTACTTTTGCCAAGGATACGTAGATGATCTTGTCATAGTAATACTTGGCAAATTTGCTGACACAGTGAAGAATATGGCACAAGGTGCATTGGACATTGTGCAAGACTGGTGCAGAAAACAGGATCTGGGGGTTAGTCCTAAGAAGACTGTTGTTGTACCATTCACAAGGAAACATATCCAACACTCAAGTTGGAATCTAAAGGTTTTCAATGATGCACTACCTGTGAAGGGGACAGTGAAATATCTAGGGGTTACCCTAGATGAGAAACTGACATGGACCCCTCACATTAGGAATATTTGCTCCAAGGCACAAGGTACTTTAGTAAGTACCAGGAAAGCTTGTGGCAAAAATTGGGGCCTGAGCCCCAAGGGTATGCACTGGATATACACCACAGTGATTAGACCCAGGATCACCTATAGGGCGGTCGTGTGGTGGAAGAAGGTAGAACAGCAGGTTGCTGCTAAGGAGCTTGGCAAGGTGCAGAGACTATCCTGTTTAGCCATAACAGGCGGAATTAGCAGCACACCAACTGCTGGGATGGAAACCATGCTGGATATGCCCCCATTACACCTATGGGTCAAGATGGAGGCAGCGGCTGGTGCATACAGGCTCAAAACTGGTAACAACTGGAACTCTTTGGGATATCCAGAATCACACACTAAAATAATGAGTGAGGTAAGTATAGGAAAGGTTGGGGAAATGCCAGCCGACTATATTATAACCCCATACTGCTTCAACAAGCCGTTCAGAATAACAATTGAAAGTAGGGAGCAGTGGGAGAATATAGTTCGACACCGTTCGGGGGATATTGTCTGGTTCACTGACGGGTCGAAATCAGACCAAGGCGTTGGGGCCGGGGTATACGGGGTGCAGCCAAGAGTGGAGGGCGTCATCTCTCTAGGGAAACTGGCCTCAGTATTCCAGGCCGAAATCACTGCCATAAGGGCATGTGTGGAGGAGAATTTGCGTAGGTGCTACAAAGTATCACTAAGCATCTATATGTATTCAGACAGCCAGGCAGCCCTGAGATCACTGGCAGCTCCTGCAACAAGGTCTAAAATTGTTGCAGAATGTCACAGGGTTCAGGTGGAGCTAGGGGAAAGCAATAGAGTAAACCTATTGTGGATCCCTGGCCACTCGGGGATCAGTGGCAACGAACATGCCGACAGATTAGCCAGGATGGGGGCAGAGTTTCCATTTATTGGACGAAAACCTGTCCTGACAATCACCAAGGCAATGATCAAATTGGAGCTACGTAACTGGCTCAGAAGACAGCACATAGAATATTGGACCAAAGTCCATCAACAAAAACATGGCAAGGTAATGATGCCAAAGCCATGTTTTAAAAGAAGCTCTGCAATCCTGGGCCTGAACAGGAGAGAGATTAGACTCATGGTTGGATTGCTGACAGGCCATGGGAATTTCAAAAAACACCTACATACAATGGGAATAACTGAAGAGGACCCTAAATGTAGGATCTGTGATGACGGTGATGAAACTGCATCACATCTAATCTTCGAATACATTGCATTGGAGAGTAAAAGGCACAGAACATGTAGGATAACCAGACCAGAAGAAATTGTGTCTAATAAAGAGGGACTCCTTGCACTGTTCAAGGGCATTGGTTGGCTTTACTAGATATACAGGGAGCGATACCGCACAATAAACTTAGTTTCGGTGCGGGCAGTGGCGGGTTGGACCAAGACTGTTTTGGCTTCCCTGGAAAAATCAAATCAAATCAAAACAATGGCAACAAAGACTTAGCCACAGAGGCTGTTTCGTGCCCTGCAGAGCAGGTAACTGCTGGATATTTAAAACTGAGATACCTGCGTTGCACGGCCTTACCGCTGCGCATTCTACTCCATAGGATCAACAGGAAAACATTTAAGATGGATTAAATGGGCGTGGAAAGCGTAAGAGTTTACGAACTACAGGGATCGATATCCAGAGACAAAAACCTTTGAGGTACATCACATGCAACATCTATTTTTCTTATTCATCAAGTGTCAGTTGTCGATGTCCCGACGCAAACTCGTGAAAACATGGCGGAAACCCTATGCTTACGTAGGCTTCCTAGATCATATGAGCACATAGTGTCAGAAGGCGCCAGAAAGAAAGAAAGAAAGAAATTAGCGGCGTATGTTGTGGACTATGAAATCTGTTGCCTAATCCCATATGTAATGTAACCGGAAAACAATAAGCAATATTAACAATAAACTGCAATACCAACGAGTTCCCGTCATGCAGATGTAGCGTGTAGGGTGAATATGTCGTGGTATGCCATCGAACAGTGGGGAGGCCAGAGGTTCTGGTGATCACTGCTGTGGAAAAGGAGGGGTGGGGCGTGGTAATGCGGGAACCAGCGCGCCAAGGCTTTTGAAGTTTGGCGAACGTACACGATTCGCCCGTGGGAACTGCACGTTGCATGTGGAGTTTAATGCAACGAAAAACGTGTTTGTTACGCTTATCAACAGCTATATTAATAGCCTATTATTTATCTCGTAGGGTACAGCGTACCAGTACAGTTTATACTGCTAATTCTGCTCAATGGTGAGCAACGTGTAATAAAACTGTTAGTGAAAAGAGCATTCTCGACGCTGAAATACGGGGATGACTTAGTGATACTAAAAACAGGGAGAACAGTGTAGTGGGACAACTAGTCGTACTACATTTTCCTATGTCAGCACTGTTTTGAAGTTGTAAGTCGCCGCCGCAGCCAACCTTGAAGTATGTGACCGCTAGCAGAATTTAACCGACGGCTACGGGGCAACGAATGCAGCTGCGCCTTCTTTATTGTCGCGCGTCAATCGTTCCAAAGAATAAAATGATTAATTATTTTTGTTGTTTGAGATTCAGTCCAAGCTGGTTCTATAGATTCAGGTCCTTGCTAAACTGACTTTGTATTAGTGTGAAGAAGAATAAATATTCGTTAATATTGAAAAGTATCTTGCATTTATGAAGAGTTATTTATAGTCAATAATATATTATAGCAAGAGTTATTTTGATTTTTGTGAAGAACTTCGACTTATTTCAGAAAATAATTAAATTCTGATTGAAATTATTACTGACTTTCTTCGAATGTGATATTATATTGGCATCGAGTGTAAATATTGAAAAACAGTGTTTAGCAGGCGGTGGGATGTTAATTTTTTCAGTACACGCTAGCGACAGCAAACAGTAGTGCCAGTGTTTGACTTAGATAAAATTTTAGTAACGGCCACAGACTAGTTTCCTTGCCCCGCTCGTACAAGAACCTTATTTATTTTTTGTGAACTATTTAAAGAAGTTAATCCTATATTTTCTGATTTATATTGTGGTGCGGGTCACTTTGGACGAAGTTTTGAAATTTTGCACGGTTAGATTGTGACAGTTGGTGTTGCTAGGGGACTGTAAATATTTAATGAACAACGTCCTTAGCAAATGATAAAACCTTTTTAGTATCAAGATACTCTCATGATTAGCGACTAAATATGAACATGAGTAACTGTATTAACCATCGCAGTTATCCCGTACCTGTTCCACCACAAGGGGAGACATGAAAGATGAAAAAAAAAAAAAAAAAAAAAAAAAAAAAAAAAAAAAAAAAAAAAAAGCTTCAGAACTCGCAGAATGAGCAGAAGGGGAAATGTATGAATCTATATAAAGTTAATTTATATAAATAAGTACGATAAGTGTGTATGAGTGTGAGGCATACCCGAACCACACAAACTGTATTGCTGGGCATGTTTCTTGTCTGCAAATAAGAAAACGCCTTGAACACAACGGGTTTTGAAAATCTACCAGATTTACAGCTCTGGATAAACTTAAGGGATCAAAATCCTCAAATTAAATCTTATACAGTATTAAAAAAATTCAGGACTGAACAGGTAAAACATTTGCTGAAACATTCGAAAACAAAATTCCTGACTATCTGCACAGTGAGAAGGGAAAAGAAAATAGAAATGTTTTGAAAAGAGAAGTGTCGTTAAATAAAAGCAATTACCAATAAATGCTACAGTTTTTGGTTAATTGTGATGTGGCACTGTATTATCATTTGAAGATAGCTATCGTTTTCAACGGTAGCTCATCTCTTATACAGAGTGACCTAATTGATGTTACTGTCAGTGTTGTTCGAGATAAGATTAAATCAGATATCGCAAAATGAGTTATAAGAATATTACAATATTTATCTTGTTAGGTTGTCCAGTAGACTATATGGAGCAATTTAGTTCCAATGTTATAAACACACACACACACATATTATATATATATATATATATATATATATATATATATATATATATATATATATATATATATATATATATATATATATATATAAGATTGTTTCTATCATGCACTGGAATTTTTGACACCAGCTGTCTACAAAGAATTTTGAATAACATTTTTATCACTTTTAGTTTGGCAGCTACAACCGTTCAAAGTTTAGGAGCTGGAGGCTAGTGGCTAGCCCCTGGGGCACGGCCCACTATCTCATGACCACCAGCCAGTTAGCTACGCTATCGTAGCCTCCGTCCCCAAAATTTTGAATAGTTGTAGCTGCGAAACTAAACGTGATAAAAATTTCATTCAAAATTCTTTGCACACAGCTGGTGTCAACATTTCCAGTGCATGATAGAAACAACCATTGTTCCGTTTGAAAAATTGTACGTTTGCATAAAAAAATACACTTTCTAGGTATTTTTTCAATCTGTTTATAGGCAAACAAAACGAGTCCTTGACTACCAATCTATTCTGTGTAAACCACACGTCAGTCGCACTTTCCGTTACCGCAATATTTGCGGTGCAAGTGTTAGGTGATTCATCCTATATATAATTGCTACATACAATCTAATGTGATACTGTTATAACTCATTTTGCACCAGGCCTATTGGTTTGCTTATATTTAAAGCCTAAACTCTCATCTCCATAATAGAGAATCCAATTGCAATGATAGCATAAATTACAATCCCAGCATACGTCACAGAAAAAAAAATAAACAATGGTAAATTACAATAGGGAGCTGGAAAACCTTGTGAAATCAATTAGTTAAGTCACTCATGTTTCCTCTTCTATCCTCCTAGAGTGAGCCATTATACGTGTATCGTTACCGATGTAGTGGCGTTCGAAATATTGTTTGAAATTGCTTGGTAAATCAGTTGGTTTTGGCGGAGTCGAAGCGAACCACCGATGGCGATCGATATTGGTACTTAGGTTTCCAGTGATATGTCGCACGAACGTCAGCATTTAATGAACCCTTCGGCGAAAAGGCTGGTTCATCTGTCACGTCGACGGCTACACGACGCCCAAAAGCTGTCATGTATATACAAATGATAGTGCCTGCTACAAATTAGCCACCACTCAAATGAAATACAGTGTTAAGTAATGAATGGATCCTGTAGTATAATACCTATTGCGCCCAACTTCGTTTAACCGTCAGATTTGCAGTGCTAGAAATAGACAAGAAGCGAAGAAAGTGTAGACGCCACTGACCTGATATTGAGAATACGAATCGCAATGAAGAAGAGGCGAAAAAATTAGCCATTTGTCAGCAGAAGTAACAATTTCAGATCATATTTTCTTCCCATAATATCTTTTTTCCCAGACTTCAATGATTTAATAGGTTTATCAGTTTCCAGAGGAAAAAGATCTTAACGCAACGAAATAGAATTACTGCTTTAAATATATCGAGAATTCGTTAAACATTCTTATATTATTTATATGACTTCCGCATGGAAAACGTCTGTTTCAAGATACACATTACTGATCGAACAGTATGTATATATAGAAGTTCACCTGGCACGGAATGGATAATTTGTAGTAGTTCCATTTTCCTGTATTTACGGGATTTTTTATTGCAAGCTTCTCCAAGATACAATGCCTCAGACAAGGCGTGACAAACAATCTGAATTATCTTTTTTTTAACGAAATATCAGTGATTTGATTGTCACGATTTATTAATTAAAAGGCAATAATGATTTTGGCCGTGTTGCCGTTATCAAAGGACACATCTTTTTCTATATATATAAAAATGAATTTCTGTTCGTCGGTCTAGCTAAAACTCGAGAACGGCTGAACAGATTTGGCTAATTTTAGTCTTGAAATATTCGTATAAGTCCAGGGAAGGTTTAAAAGGTGATAAAATATGGAAAAGTTGTCCGGAAAAGAGGAAAATCGGGTAAAAGCGAAAAAGCTTTTCCAAGTGAGCTATCAATACTGTTCATCCAATTGCGATAAAATTTTGTACATTTCACGTTGAAAGCAAGATGAAGGATTGCATCAAATAAAAATTTGGAAAAGTCGTCCAGAAAATAGGAAAACTTAAGAAAAACCGAAAGCGATTCTTTTCTATGAATAAAAATCAATTGCCACATGGTTGTAAGAGCATCACTTGAGTACGGCTTGACAGGACAAGTTTGTATGAAATAAATATTTGGAAAATCTACCGGGAAATCGGAAAGTTTGAGAAAAACTGAAAGTGCATTCTTCAATGTGTTTTTGATCTAATTCAGCACTTTTACTGACTATTCGCACGATGGAGAGGAGTAATTCTTTTTTTTAATTTTTTTTAAATTTTTTGTTTTGTTTGTTTTGTTAATTATGGTCTTGGAAAAGTTTTCAGTACCAAAAAAATAAAATAAAATAAAATAAAAATAAAATAAAATAAAATAAAATAAAAATAAAAAATAAAAAATTAAACAAATAGGGACAGTTAAAAAGAAAAGTTGCAAAATTCGAACCAAGTTCGTTTTTCAATGTACTTCTAACTGTACTCAACACTATAACTTGAGAACCGTTCATCCGATTGCGATGAAATTTTGATCATCTGACGTTCAACGAAAGTTGAACGTTTTTATAAACTAAAAATTTTGGACAGTTACCCGGGAAATTTGAAAGTTCGCTAGAAACATAATTTTTTTTTCTTTAAATTTGATATCAATATCAATATTTTGCATTAAATTTTACATATTTCACATTCAAATCAAGAGTAACGTTCTTAGGAAATAAAAACTGGAAAAAGTTTTCTGAAAATTCAGAAAATACTGAAAAAGATTTTTCTATGAAATATCAATACCATTCATCTGATTCCGATAAAATTTTGCAGATTTGACGTTCAAAGAAAGAGGAAGGTTTGAGTGAAGTATAAGTTTGGAATAGTAAGCCAGAAAATAGGAAAATTTATGGAAAGCTGTAAGAGCTCTTACTTGGGATATCAATATCATTTGTATGATTGCCATAAAATTTTGCACTTTTGACGTTCAAAGTAAGAGTAGATACGTATTAGCAACTGCGAAACATTGCCGGGCCGGACTAGTAAATGTATAAAGTCATCTGACACGCCTGAAGTTCACGTCATCATCAAATCAGTAAACATATCCTTTTATGAATCTAGTTGTCAAGTTATAAATTATCAAAATTCTAAAACACGTTGCACTGCTGCTTCGATGAATTTACAAGACAAAAACATATCCGAAAAGTGAAATGTGCACACTTTAGTGAAATGCACACATAGGAATACCAACACCGAAATAATGATTGTATTATAATTAATAAACCATAAGAGTCAAATTGCGGATATTTCTATGGAAAATACTAGATAACCACAGTTTTCTAACAAGAAAAAAAAGCATTAGTTTCATTGGTGTGTTTGCAAGATAAATTTACTCTGAATATATATGCTGTGTTGAAAATATGCAGATTAAAGATACAAATACGGCTGTGATATTTTGTTTTGAGAGTCTACAAAAACGTTCAATCGATTTCACGCCTGTATTTTGATCTGGTGATTTCCAAGATCCCTTGGGAATCGAAGCGGGAGGGATATGTGTTCATCTCATTGCGAGAGATACACATCGGAGGAGTGGAAGTCGCGATATGGAGAACGTATTCGACAAAAGACGAACGTATTTCAGATTCTGTATATCTACAGTCAATATCAAATCTGAAGAATTTGTAAGGAATTTGTAATGGCACGTACCATAATCGGTAGTGACAACGTCTTCATTGACGATATAGCACACGTCACGGAAAACATCTACATGTTAACATTGCACTGCAATCAATTCTTTGTCATAATACCTGTATCTATAGACTTGATGAATAATACATCTAATGAAAATTTTTTCATACACTTGTAACTGTTAGGAACGAACTATGACATTCCCGCGTTCACAAGAGAAAACAATATTTCATACAAAACTTACTACATTCCTTTGTCACTGCACAAATCAACGTGTAAGTTCGCCGCCGCGACAGTCACCTGTTCGTTAAATACCGCTCGCAGCGAGAACGTAGCGCTCCCGTTTCGTATCCCAAGAGTTCTTGGAAATTACATTTGTTATTGCTACAGACTGGATTAACTTGGATTGCTTACCTTTTCTCTGCTAACGTTTTTCAGCGCTTTCACAGCATTTCACAAGATTTTAAAGATTTCCTACCTGTGGACGGTAACATCCGTACAGCTTGCTAATCGTCTCGTTTGACACTGCTGCCCAGCAACGATTTGTTATCTAACACGTAATCCTGTATTGTCTATTTATTCCAATGATAACCTTTCTAGGAACGTTTAAATCCTAGTTTAGGTGAAGATAACGGCCTTTTGGAGTTCAAATACTGATACCGCAAGGCAGCCAATAAGAAGTGTTGTTGAGAGATCTATTGAAAATGCGTCTTTCACAGCATGAAGGAATATGGTGTGTAATTTGAAACGCTTATTATTGTCATAATTTTTTTTTTTAAACTTTCACGCCCTGTAGTAATTGGTTCTCTAAAATCTCTACGGAAGATCTTCAGAAAAGTACATCGAGAACCAGTCACACATTTAAAATACTTTACACGAAAGCTACGTAAATGACAGAAAAACCTGCCACATCTCTGCAGAGACTGGTTATCGATGTACATTTCTGAAGATCTTCCGTAACGCCAATTACAGTTGGTGCAATTAAAAAAATAACATAAAAAACACTGTCATTTCCTCAGAATGTGTTACTATTCTCCAATAAGAAATATTCATGTCATCGCAGATTTACACTACCACTCGTCAAAAGCATTTACTTATTTCCAACGAGTATGTCACGAATTTACGCTAAAAATTATATGAACATAGCATTGTTTACAAAATAAAACTGAAAGACGCATTTTCGTTGCCTCTCTCGGTCTTTTATCTTTACTCACTGAATATGCTTGTACGGCGCAGATGACTACACAATTCACCGAGATATTCATTCACAGTTACTAGTTGACCCGTGCAAATAATTCACACCCTATCCTGATCAGTCACAGATATGTAAGTTAGTAATGAAGAAAAGGCAGACGTATGTACAAAAGATAATAAACTTCGAATAGTAGTAAAAAATATTAGTATCATAGTAAGAAAATTATTATAATTAAATAAAATTGATTAAATGTGAAACACAAAAAATCAGATAGACACTTTCTTCATGTTCATTTTAATTTTTAAAAACTTGTTTATTTTACAAAACTTCTTTGAAAATAAACTTAGTAGTTATACAGTGATCATCGTTTACTTTATGCTCAAACATAAATATCACCGAATGAGTGAATCCGTAAAAAACCATGTGTAACTGTCCATGCAGAAAACCGGTTCTGGTACATATAATTTTGCCCCTAGAAGAATATGAGGATGTGCTTAATTTATGGTCATGGCGAAGGGTAGTTTTATTGGGAATTGTCTCATCATTTGGAAAGGCATGGTTGGATCAGAAGGTGTGAGGTTAATGCGGAGTAGAAGCACAGTTTTAGCGGAGTCAATGAATTTAGCAGTGATGATGTACTCGCCTAAGTGAGTTACCACTAATATTGCATCATAAATTAATTCCTGATTAGCGTCAATATTTCTAGTTAACATAATACGTTGATAGTCGGAGCGGTGGCTGATGGGAGCAACCGTAAATACATGTCGCTTTTACGATTGTTCCCGGGTATCAACTTAGATTGGAAGAACAATACAATTTAAAAAAAAAAAAAAAGTTTGTTTGTGAAAAACTATATGTGTATTTTTCGTCATTAGTGGAGAACGCAACCTTCAAAATGACACCTCAATCATTAATTTTGGATAAGTAATACTGGCGATATGGCATACCCACAAAAAACACCGATGAGAAGTAATATATATGATTGTTACAGTGAAGGTAATGGCAGAAAAAAATTGAATACTGCAACATGACGAAACTTTCCCAATGCCTTACTAGAGAGAGAGGACGTGCCGTATCGTTATCTTGATTTGGGGTTTTTCGTCCGCAAACCCAGTTGTTTGCAGGAATCAATACAGCATTCATCGGACAATTCGCCATACTTTCGGTCATCACGTGTTCAACTTTCATGATCCTGGCACTATTTCTTTCGCAGCTTTGCGTCCGTTATTTACGGTATAGCTTCATTGATTGTTAATATCCAGCCGTACTGTTTTGATTGAAACAGTGTTAGCAGTGGGTGCTCAGTCCTGCGATCCCCTTTGCCGTTGTAATTTTATGTTGTCTGGCCACAAAATTCTTAAAGCTCTTCGCTCGTTGTTGGTGTTAACCGTCCAACTATTCTGCTTCACGAATGACGTTTGTACCTTGTTTTGCGTTGCTGTCAATAGTGGGGACACTGTCACCAGCGAGCACACAATAACACAGAGAGGCCTTATACTGACAGTGAAATGAAGCCGGCTGAGAGCGCGACACCCAACCAACATGGCGGCCGAGCGCCACCCGGCCACAGCTGCGAGCACAGGGTAGTTTACTGAGTTCTCTGTCTGTTAATTCAGTTTTCATATATTTAAAGGCGTTCCTTTTTGACAATGTATTTTTGCCATAAATAATTACAAATTTGAGCTAGGGACAGCAAATCATACTATTATATAAAATGGAAGCACATTTTTCCTCTGTCTGTTCCTTTAACCTTTTACTAGCTGAATCCCCGCTGCTTCGCATGCGTAGGCTGGTTGGTCTGCACCAGTTGTTTCTTTTTAATCCTGATGAAGAATCCATATCTTAAGTTTCGTAGTTATAGCTTGAATTTTGAGTTAACAGCAACATATTTTTGAAAATCGGTTTTTGCATCCTGTAGTTCACCCCCTTATTAGTCTAATTTCCAAAAATTCCGAAACACGTGTCTTTTAAATTCAAACCCAGAATCCAAATCCGCAAACTTTTAGTTCTAACTTCAAAACTGCCTAAATACTAACAGATTTTCGAAAAACATTCCCTCTCCAATTTAACCCCCTTGATGGTTGAATTTCCAAAAATACCGAAACACGTATTTTTAGATCATAACGAACAATACAAATACCAATTTTTGCAACAATAGCTTCAAAATTGTCTTGACAACAAAGTTTTCGAAAGGAATTTTTCATCCCCTTTTTTACCCCCTTAGTTATTTAATTTCCAAAAATACAGAAACTCGTGTCTTTTTAATCCTGATCAAGAGTCCATATCCTAAGTTTCGTAGTTATAGCTTGAAATTTGAGAACAGCAACATATTTGAAAATCAATTCTTTGCGTCCTCTATTTTACCCCCTTATTGGTTGAATTTCAAAAAATGCCGAATCACGTTTCTTTTAAATTCGAACCCCGAATCCAAATCCGAAATTTTGTAGTTCTAGCTTCAAAATTGCCTAAAAAGCTACGTATTTTCAAAAAACGTTTCATCCGCTATTTCACCCTCTTACGGAAGGAATATCGAAAAATCGCTTCTTAAATGAGGCCTACAGAGTAAGATTAACACCCTCCACAAATTTCAAGTTTCTGTCTTCAGTGGTTTGATCTGGGCGATGATGAGTCAGTCAGTCAGTCAGTCAGTCAGTCTGTCGGGACACTTCCTTTTATATATAGAGATAAATCGAGAAGTACCGAACGTATCATCATGCGATTTCTTTTAATTTCTTCTTTAGAATCCTGGAATAATCTTAGGCTATATTTAATGTCAATACGAATATATGAAAAAAACCTAAAATAAGAATCATAACGAAGAATCTTTTCCCGCTTCTGCACTTTACTCATCTCTGCAGCCTAAACTATAATAGCTAGGCCGTGTACTTTGTATAAGCTTTCAGAACTCACAAATATCTACAAAAACCACGCGAGAGCATTTGTCTAACTTGTACGAGTGAACCACATTTATCATTTTTCTTTTCTAAAGCGCTGGCGCCAGATGGCTTCAGACTACAGATATAGTGATTGCGGGAGATCTGTACAAGTTAGACATATAATCTCGCGGTCTTTTTTTTATCGTCGTTAGTTCTATAATTCTATACCATGTACTTCGGCGCAGGTCTTATAGTTTTGGCTACGCTACAAAGGTCACGAAAGTGGTAAACAATTCTACGTTATTGTTCTTATTTCAATTATTCCTGATTTTCGTATTGACATTTAATGTAGCCTACGTTGAACACAGGATTATACCGATGAAATTGAAAGAAACCGCACCACGATACGTTCTACAGTTCTCGAGTTAAAAAGTAACAAAGCCGGAGTGGCTCAGCTAGTTAGTAATAAAATAAATAAAAAGTATTAAAGTCATAATTATTGTATCATTTCATTATCTACAACTTTCTCGCTGACGAAAATTTCCTGACCACAAAACAGAAAAAGTGGCAGGCGACTAACTTTTTCATGTCGCAATTTTTATTTAATACTAGTTGAGCCGGCCCGGCTTTGCACGGGTAATCAATCTCTAAACTACTTTAACTCGAGAACTGCAGAGCGTATCGTGATGCGGTTTCTTTCAATTTCTTCGGTAAATCCTGTGTTCAACGTACGCTATATTAAATGCCAATACCAAAATGAGAAATAATTGAAATAAGAATAACAACGTAGAAAGGTTTACCACTTCCGCACTTTCGTGACCTTTATACCACAGCCTAAACCATGAGACCTGCGCCGAAGTACATAGTATAGAATTATAGAACTCACGAGGATTTAAAAAAAGTATAAAAAAAGGACTGCGAGATCATAAGTGTAACTTTTACAGATCTTCCACAATCACTATATCTGTTTCTCCCAGCGTATTTGATAGTCAAAATATCCACGGGTGTACTGCCGGTCTGTAGTGTCCAACACTATAGACCGGCAGTACACCCATGGATATTTTGATTACTGTATCTGTAGTCTGAAGTCAACTGGCGCCAGCGCTTTATAAAAGAAAAATGATAAATGTGGTTCACTCGTAAAAGTTACTTGCGTTTTTTTTTTTTTTTTTTTTTTTTTTTTTTTTTTTTTTTTTTTTTTTTTTTTTTTAGGCGTTTGTGTGTTCTGCAAGTTTTTACTAAGTAAACCGCCTAGCTATTATGGTTTAGGCACCAAAGCTGACTAAAGTGCAGAAGCGGTAAAAGACTCCACGTTATGATTCTTATTTTAGTTTTTTTTTTTCTTCATATATTCGTATATCCAGGCATCTAAAGAAGAAATTAAAAGAAACCGCATGACGATACGTTCGGAACTGCTCGAGTTATAAAAAGTTAAAAGGGACAGACACAGGAAAACTGTGTTTCTATTTTATACTGTACAATGCAACCAATAAAACAATATTCAAAGAGTAAATATAAGTTTCAAAGAGTAATTATTGTTCCGCATTTCGCGTTATACTCTTAAAATTACTAAATATCTATCATATCGATATAAAACCGTGCCTAAACGTTCCTCAGGTATGAATTATTAACTGTACAAATATTTAAGTCTCTGTGTCTTGTCATTAGGACGTGCTAAGCGTACACAGAACAGACATCCACATTAATATATACATAGATAAATAGCTATCCGATTGCCATAAAACCGTGCCTAAAGCCTTCCCCGGGTAGACTTTAGTAACTGTACAAATTTTTAGCTCTTTATGTCTTGTGGATCAGACGTGATAAACGTACACTGAAAAGACATTCACATTTATAGATATAGATAAAAGTAATAGTTTCAATTATTATTTTTATACAAACGCAATACATATTGTACTTGCTAAGAACACTGTTGCATTCCTTCAGTATTCATCTGTCCACGTTAAAAATTTGGTAATTCTTTTCCTATGCTAAGGGGTTCAAATGACAATGTAATTAAGCCGAGCGCCACTTGAAGAACTACGCATTTGTCGACCCAGCTCCGTTTCTAAACCCAAATAAGATGGCTGTCAGCCTTCACTGCCTGTACGCTGATGCAAGTGGTATAGCCTATCTATATATTATTCTGTGCTCGCTGACTGTCACTAGTGAAACGGTAAACAGTGCAGCTGTTTTCGTCAGGCGAGCTGCTACCAGCAGTTCTCCACCCAGTTGGCCTCTTTGGAAGTCTGAGAGATGACGCATTCCATCAATCTAGAGCTCTTAAATATACAGGCTGAATCGTCCGCCATGTTTTCCCCAACATGGTTGGAATCGCACTGCACTAACAGCGTAGACGTGCATGCCCTTCCATCTTTCACAAACGATTACGCAAAAACTAATTGGTAGAGATATTTAATTTTTCCGCTACGTAAATCTTTATATGTCAGCATTGTGACGAAATGCTCATCATTTCGTTAATAGTCATAGTTAATAAGATATTGGATTAGAAATAAGAGACTGCGCTACGTTAGGAAAAGTTTGCAGTAAAAAATAGAGGCTGCTATGATATTCAGTTTGATGCACGTTACACCACATGTTGCTACGGATGAAGCTTTCCTAATGGATTGAATTTTATTTTGGACTTAGGAGGAGATCTTTATCTTTCACTCACACCGCTAAACTTTATTTTATTTAGCGCACTCATTTCCAATGGCGACAAGGCAGGAATGAATCACTGCGTATCTCATACACAGTTTAAGGTATCAAAATGATATTTTGACAAATGATAACATGCAAAGAGGGGAGTATTTTGCCACAAGGTTACTACGCAAAACTTCATTAACTGTCGCGTTATTCGAGGAAATATATAGTTGTAGAATGAAAAAGAGTAAAGTTAGTGATTTATTATTCGATTTCTAGATATTCCTTCGTCACTAACAAATGTTTATTTCTTTGCTTCTTGTCCAATGTGTTTCAGTCACTGCTCCGTTTTCAAAACCTAATAGGAGTTACATTTCCTCCAGTTTAAGGCAGCAGTAACAGAACGGAAGTTACAAGATGTAATGAGGATTTTATATGAGAATACTTGAACATGACAGCAAGGATCTCTTCACTAGCTAATGAACTGACTTGTTCTCATTTCCTCGCATAATAAAGCACTCTGTATTGAGATATTTAGAATATACTTTTCATATAACTGAAAAATTGAAATTAAATTTCACATAGAGACACAGCACTTTTGTAGTTTGCAAATATTAAATTTAATAGGTTAAAAGAAGTCAGTACCAGTATCTTCAAGTATGGATGTTATGAAATAACAACATTTGCCTAATTATTAGGAGCTCTAATATGGAAGACGTGTTACTACTAGGCGGGCGGGCGGATCCCAGTGCTTCATATTTAACTGACATTATCTCAAGTTATACATTTCTCACAGACATTCTGTTTGGAGAGGATGAAAATTTGATGTTTTCTGAACATTTCATTCGCTTAATGTATTCACCTAACTTCAACAGAAAAATAGTTCCTCGCATGTCGAAAATTCCGTATCGTCGTCAGAAACGGCATGTTCGTAAACTATCACTACATGCTGTTTATAAATTATTGTCATAAATAAAACTAAAATGAAAAGTGGTGTAGATTTTAACGAAGACGTTGATGAAAATTCCACGTTCATACAGTGAGTAGTTTGCGAGTGTGAGCGAGTTGACAGTTCAGCTCGGGTTTGTAGGAGTCTTACATGAATCATTTCTCTTGAATATTCCAGAACAATCGTCCATGACTACATACCACAGCCTCAAACATATACAGTCGAGACACTCCCACTGATTTTTGTTGTATAATGCGACAGCAGCACTCCAACCGGTCGGGAAACTACATTTCTGAAAACGATATCGGGCGAATGCGGATAGCATCATTTATATTGACCTGTAACACAGGTTTTACATTAGGGGACGCGTCTAATGGCATAAAAATTGGTGATGAAATAAAAATTAACTTCACATTTTTCTGTCTCTGGCATCCTAAGAACACTGGGAGGGTACGGAACGATACATTACAAGACAGTTTATTTACGATTCCCTTTTAATTCGCAGGTGTTCACTGAAGAACTTGATATTATAGGATTGAGAATAAAACCTTCTACCAGACACATTAATGATTACACAGCCGGTTTCGGGCTTGTCGCAACCTGCAATTAGTTTCGCTTTTGCGAAAAACAAATAATTTATTTTCGAATAGTGAACTCCACGCACATGCTACACATTAGGGATGGGACATCAAAACTCGAAATAAGTCCTATCGACATGGGACCTCAAATCGATTCCATATTTCTAGGTTTCCGGATTGCTTTTGACCTCAAAAGCGGCTTCTAAATAAATTGCTTGCTTACGGAATATCGTCACAGTCACAGTTGTGCGATTGTATTCGTGATTTCCTATCAGAAAGAACAAAGTATGTAGTTAAGTCCCATAAGCTATACAAACATTTGAACATTTAAACTACCGATAAATCGAATGAAAAATATCGATGTTTCGGTATATTGATGCAAACATTTTGGCTTCTAATCAAATTGCTTGCTTACGGAATATCGTCACAGTCGTGCAATTGTTTTCGCGATTTCCTATCAGAAAGAACAAAGTATGTAGTTAAGTCCCATAAGCTATACAAACATTTGAACATTTAAACTACCGATAAATCGAATGAAAAATATCGATATTTCGGTATATTGGTGCAAATACTTTAGTTTTGAAATTCATTTTAAAACTTATGATATCACATGTTATTTGAAACAGTGAAGTGTGGGTTTCATGAATTAAAAAAAAAAAAAATAAATAAAAAAAAATAAATAAATAAATAAATAAATAAATAAATAAATAAATAAATAAATAAATAAATTAATTAATTAATTAAAGGAAACCAGCTTTAATTACACATTATTTTACAAATACAGAAATATTACAATCTCGTAATGCAGCAAAAAAGAAAAGAAGGAAGAAAACACATAACCAGAAATTCAAAGTACAGAATTTTGAAGACATGATCAGTTCCAAAGTTTGTTTGCCAGCGAACTTGCAAATATTAATTTGTCGGTATTTTGTGCTTTTAATCCACTTCTTTGAGCAAAAATGGCTTCTTCAGCTTTTAAGAATAGTCTGTCTGCTGGAACTGAGGTCCCAAGAACAGATAAATATTTCCTTGCTAACTGATACCGGTTGGAATTGGATTGAGATATTTCTCTCCATATCTTGAATGGGTTATCTCGTAAATATCCAGGAGGTGGCATTCGCAAATATACATATAATTCTGGAGAAGTGTCTTCAATGTCTAGAGTCATTTCTTTTTTTTAGCTTGCTTCCACGTTTCTTGGACTACATTTTGGTGACCACTCCACAAGGAACATTCCATATCTAAAAACATAATAATTATTTGTTTCATTATTATTATTATGCATGTTTTATCACATATATTGTTACAAAGGGCCAACTGTATAAACATCACTGACTCGAGATCAATATTGACGTTAGTTCAGAAACGTAACTCTGCTCATGACGCCGCACCGAAATCCTGTAGTAAATTCATAACTGACGCTACATTTACTCGTCATGAAACACGCTAACTTATTGGCCGGCTTAAATCGACCCTTAATTGGCTGCTCTGCCGTTCCTAACCGAGCGAGCGCGAGCGCTAGCCGCTGACACATAAAATTCAGTATAAGAAACAAATAAAAAAAGCACTCCAGATGTTGCACCGCATCAAAGGTCTCGAAGAAATGAGTCACTTTCACCGCGGTTTTGTGTCCTACAGTGCCGAGAAATGCTATTACTGATGTATAAAGATGTTATTCACAAGGGTTATATTTTACTTACGGCAGTAGCGGCGTAGTGTCCTAACGTAGGCAACGAAATGTTTGATTTACGAGGATAATTAATTTAGTGACCACCCGGACACAGGTACAAGTGCCTTCAACCATAGAGCAGGAGCAGCATTTATTGTTTATTTTATGCTCAACAGAAAGGATTATTCCGCGCATTCTGTTTGTGATGCGTTTCAAAAAGCATGCAACGTCGTTGCCAACATCAGCACACGATACTGCCGTCACCGTAAGTAAAATTTTACGCAGATTTAAGATCAAGTGCTTATACAATTTCCCATTAAATATTGTTGTTATTAGGACCTTACCTGCTGAAGAAGCAGCACCTGCCTCAGAGTCTGAAGATTCCTTTTCACTATTGGCTTCAGTCAGCGTCTTATTCAATTTTCTCAAAACTTCCGCCTAGGCAACTGGGTTTTAAAAATAGGCAAATTTGACCTTCGGTCCAAGTATGTGCTAAGAGCAAGGATTGACACGTTTTCCATTTTTTGAAAACGCTTCGTCATTTCTCGAAGAACAGCTTAAAAAGAATTTTATCGTTAATTACTTAAAGAAATTAAATACTAATTTCAAACAAAAAAGATTTACACTCTTACCTCCTTTACGTTTCTTTGCTAAAGATCCCTCAGGCTGCTACGCTTCCACTTTATTCCACATATTTCTTTCCATAGGAATTATTATACAACTCGTTGTATATTTATCTCCAAAAAATTTTCTGGTAGCATACTCAAGAGGTCTTAAACAATCCAAGATTTCCGTGAGGTCCTCCAACTCCATTGTTGAAATCATATCCAGATTACAACATGAGTACTTACAATGGCATATAAATGAGCACGCAGTTCCAAGAACCTCTGAATCGTAATATTTACTATTCCATCTTGTTGGAACGTCTGAAAGTAGCTCTGTCTTCGAGCTACCTACTGTCAGCTTCGTCAAACCATCACTAGCTGTTACACTATGCTTAAACCAAATAGTCAGAGCTCTGATTTTGCCGGATATAACTTCAATTCTTTCTACAGAGGGCAAAGCATTTTCACATACAAGGTTTACCATGTGAGCGAAACACTCAGTGAATGTGCTTTTGCTGAGAAAACCTAGACACTTCAGCCTTGACTATATTGGTCCACTCTCTGTAACTACAGCTGTGACGTTATCATGAGGTATTTCAAATTGTTCATAAATATCTTTCAGAACTTGTGAAATATAATCTGAGTTATACCGTTCTGTAAGCTCAAAAAGTCCTAAAGAAACAGAACTTATTTCATCTCTCTCAGGAAGCACATAATGGACAGTAATACACATAAAACGTTTTGTTTGATATGTCTCAGTCCACATGTCAAAGGTTAATGTCACTGTTGTTACCCTATTTAATTCTTGCTGAAACTGCAAACGAAGGATACCATATATCTCGTTCATTAATTGTACAAATGTTCTTCTGGTTGGTATTTTGTACAAAGGAGCTAAAACTTTTAAGAGTTTGACGAAACCTTCTTTCTCTACAGTCTTAAATGGCACACATTTTTGCAAATATGATACAAATTAGCTTCATTTATTTTTTGTAGTCGTTCTCCTCCTTCTGCAAATGGAGCAACGTTCTTCAGAGCAGTAGCGATACCTCCTTGCATACAAGCTGACGAAGTGGTTGCAACTGATGGAGTAGAAGTGATCGGTTTGCTTTCTACATCAGCACTATCAGGGGATGATTTTAATACTGTTTTCTTCATTGATTCGGTAGCCACGCGTCCACGATCTAAAGTATTTCGATGTTGGGACTTTAAATGTGCTTTTAAGTTCGTGGTGTTACCTGAAGTGCGGAGTATCTTACCATAATAATTGCACTTAGCACTTTTACTATCATGTGATTTAAAATGCTTCCACACATCACTTTTAAGAGGCATTCCGTTTCGCCTTCACATCAACAACTCAATAAAATAGAGAGATAACGAGCGAAAACAACAGTACAACATCAACAGAAAGGGTTTCAAGAATTACCAGTGATCTGAGAATTACATTTTAAACAATTATACCAACTGTAGTTTAGAGTGAGAGGAAATTACGAACATACACAGCTGACAACAATCAAAATTTAATAAGACTCTAAATTAAAATGTAGTAGATTGTGTTGTAATGTTGTAAACACTTAAACATGAAAACAATAATCGAGTTGAGATTCTCTATTTAGAGTTAGAAAATAATGACAATAATAATAAAAATATTATATCGATATTATATCGATATTAACGATATATCGGCTAGATGAATATCGATTAAAAATATCGCGAAACTGAGTCCGACACATCGATATTTCAATATAGCGCTGTACGATGTCCCATCCCTACTACACATGTAAAGTTCTGAATGGTTTAAGCACATGAAGATGGACACAAGCCCGAAACCGCTCGTGTCATAAATACATAATCTACATATACATAGATACTCAGCAAATCACATTTAAGTACCTGGCAGAGTGTTCATTAACCACTTTCATAATCTTTCTCTACCGTTCCATTCTCTAACGGCGCACGGTAAGAAAGAACACCTAAATCGTTCCATTTTCGATGTGATTTCTCTTATTTTATAGGGATGGTCATGTCTCTTTATGTACGTGGGTGCTAGAAAAATATTTTCACATTCAGAAGTAAAAGTCGGTGATTGAAATTTCGCAAATAGATCTTGCCGCAACGAATAGCGTTTCTTTTTTTTTTATGATTTTCACCTCAAACCGTACAACATTTCCGTGATGCTTTCCCCCTGTAACGTGATATAACAAAACAATCTGCCCTTCTCTGAACCTTGTCAATGTCTTCCGTCAGTCCCACCTGGTGAGGGTCCAACACTGGGCAACAGTACTCCAGGAGAGGACACACAAGTGTGATGTAGGCAGTCTCTTTGGTGGATCTTTTCCATCTTCGAAGTGTTCTGCCAATGAAACGTAACTTTTGGTTCGCCTTCCCCACAATATTTTCTGTGTATTCTCTCCAGTCCAAGTTGTTCGTAATTGTAACTTCTAGGTATTTGGTAGAATTTACGACCTTAAGGTTTGACTGATTTATCGTGTAATTGAAGTTCAGCGGATTTCTTTTACTGGTCATGTGTATTACTTCACACTTTTCATTATTTAGTGTTAATTGCCAGTTATCGCACCATGTAGAGATTTTGTTGCAGTTGCTTTTAATCATCTCTTGACTTCACTAACCGCGAACAGACTAAGAGAGATATTCAGATTGTCTCCTAAATCGTTTATAAACACAAGGAAGAGCAGGGTACCTATAACGCTTACCTGGGGAAATCCAGAAGTATGGAGTCGATTTGAGGTCCCTTGTCGATGGCACTTATCACTACATGTGAATAAAGGGCAAGCTGATACGATCTTTAATGTGATTGGTAGCGGTTTCTATTCTCAACCCTACATTAGGTACAGTCACGGAGTTCAAACACATCCATCATGGATAAAACGCAGTTCATATTACATTAAGAACAAAAATTGGCTTTGAACCAGCAGGAAATTTAAAGTTTTGCAGAAAGACAAGTTTTCTGTTCAGGACCGTCATGGTATCTTCACTAGGCACCCTCACTACAGTCCCACTGAAATACGTGAGGGCTGAATGCTTAACGTAGGGAATTTCAGCACTGGATGAAGGATAAACCTTACAGATGTGAAAATCAAAAGCAGTAAAACAGAAGAAGGGAATTCCAGAATTGTTGCTACATCTGACCCAGTAACGGCAAGAACGTTCACTTTATAATTAAAAGGAATTACATTCGAAGGTATATACATGTTGAAAAAATGACGAGTCTGTAAATCTATACTAATAATAAATCTGTAAATGTAGGCCTGTCGCTGTTCCCTGCAATCTTCAAAACTACTAAATGAATCTTCATGCGGTTGTCACAGGAAACATGAGAAACGTTTGGGTGAACGTATAGGCATAATTTTATCTGAGTCGCATCACGAAAATAAATAAATAAATTAATAAAAAATAAAAATTAATAAAAAATAAAAAAAATCGTAATTTTAAGTGTTTTCAGTAACCGTCGTGTCTGTTTTTTCAACCATTGAAAACCTCTTATCTCAAAAAGTACTTCACGAATTTGCATGGGGTTTTCACAGGTACCTTGGGCGTAACTGAACAATATGTAGACTTCGTTTCTTAAAAGTGGGATCATGGATAAAGAGAATATCGTAATTTAATTTTTATTTTATCTACGACCGTTATGTCTGTCTGTCTCTTTGAACACGTATGTCTCCAAAACTACTTTACGAATTTCCATTGGGTTTTTACACTAACTTTAGAACATCGTGCGGTTACATAAAGGCTTTAATAATTAAAATCGGATCACAGAAAATAAAGATATCTTAATTTAATCATTTGCTTAAAATCCATCGGGTATGTCTATTTGTTGAGGGTAATCTCCAACTTCGCAACAGCGAATTTCTCTTAATGTCACTGTATAAGGTATAGATGTTCTACCAATTGGTGACATATGAAAATTTGTGCCGGGCCGGGACTCGAATCCGAGTTTCCCGCTTTTCGCGAGTGGTCGCATTAACCACTAGGCTACCCGAACACGACTCCAGGACCGTCCAAACTTCCATATGCCACACTGACTGCATTTACGAATCAACTACATTCTTCCCCTAGCACTCGCAGCTTAATCTGTATTCCCGCACCAGGAAAATGAAAACAACGAGGCATTAACCTACGCCTGTCGATGTTCCCTTCAATTTGCCTCGCTTAGTCAGCTGTTAAAATACTGTATGGTGACGATTTACAGTGTTGATCTATTCATCAATATTTTTTTGCAATAGCGAAAACAGTTGGTAAAAACGGTATATCTGGTAATGTCCTCTACTAGTCGCAGTTAGAAAGGTTTCATTAATCAGCTGTGACTTACATTCAAAGAAACAATATCGATAGCACTTTTTAGACTTATACCAAATAATTTAACAAAAGAAGGAGATAATACCTCGTGGCACGCAAAACAAGTTAGATCACTGTTTCAGTAGCTAAGAGACAATCATCCTAAATTCAAATAGACACAAAATATATATGAATTTGAAATTTCGCGCGGACTTCAATGCGAAAAACATAATAGTTTTCACAACGAATTATGTCTCGTAATTTGGTAGAAAATTATCAGATATTCTTGTCATACGTAATTTACGTTAGCGGTAAAACACAATCAATACCTTCAGTACACGACAGCAATAGTGATGATAACAGATGACAGTGCTGATAAGGATAACTGCTAAATACAAGTATCCGAAATTCATTCACCAAGAAGACGAAGCAAATACTCCAGAATTCCAATTAAGAACAGCTGCCAGCATGCAGAATTTAAATGTAGGTATCCCTGGACTACTAAATCAATTAAAATAAGTTAGCAAAAGCAAGTCTTCCCGTGCAGAATGTATACCAATTAGGTTCCTTTAAGAGTATGCTGATTCAATAGCTCCATACCTAAATATCACAAGAGAAAGCTCGCTCAATTAAATATCCGTACCCAAAGAGTGAGAAGTTGCAAAGGTCACTATAATATTCAAGAAAGGCAATACGAGTGATCCGCAAAATTACAATCCCATATAATTGAGATCGGATTCCAGCAAAATATTGGAACATCCTTTTTTTTAACATCATAAACTTCCTTGAAGAAAGCCACCTATTAACACATAGTACGGACTCATGAAGTAACGTTTTGTTAAACAGAGCTAGGTCTCTTTTCACGTGCATTCATGAGTGTTGTCGGAAAGGGTCTCAAATTGATTCCATATTTCTAGATTTCCGGAAGGCTTTCGGCACTGTAGGTCACAAGCGTCTACTAATCATATTGCGTCCACGTGTAATATCGCTAAAGGTGTGCGATTGGATTCACGATTTTCTGTGAGGAAGGACATAGCATGTAGCAATTGACGGAAAGTTATGGAGTAAAACAGAAGTGATATATGGCACTCTACAGGGAAGTGGTAAAGCTCCCACACTGATTCTTGTCTTCATAAACGATATAGGAGAAAAATGGATAAGCTTTCTTAGACCGTGCGCGGATGATGCTGTCATTTATCGTTTAGTAAAGTCACCAGTAGATCAAAAGCAACTAGAAAATGATTTAGATATCTGCATGATGCAAAAATTTTCAATTGACCCTAAATATTGATAAGTGTGAGGTCATCCGTATGAGCACTAAAAGAATTCCCTTAAAATTCATTCACACGATAAAAGCCTAATCTGCAGCCCGTAAATTCAACTAAATACCTAAAAATAAATTTACAAACAATTTTAACTGGAAATAACATAAAGAAAATATTACAGGGAAGATACGTTTCATTGGCAGAACACTTAGAAGATACAAGAAACTGCCTACACTACACTTGTGCGTCCTATTTTGTAGTATTGCTGCACATTGTGGGATTCCTACGAAGTGGGACTGACGAACAATTTAGAAAGTTCAGATGAAGGCAGCTCGTTTTGTATTATCGCGATATAGGGAAGTGAGTATGATGAAAATAATGCATGAGTAGGAGGAGAAATCACTAAAAGAAAGGCGTTATTCGTTGTGGCGAGGTCTATTTGCGAAATTTCTTTCACCAATTTTCTCCTCCGAATGCGTACATTTTTTGTTAGCATATGGAGAAATGATCATCCTAATAAAATAGGAGAAATGAGATCGGAAACGAGGAGAAAATGCTTGTTTAGCGCTTGTGCCCATATTCAGGTGGGTCGCAGGTTCATTTACGTTTCCCTGCAGGAGTGCACTGTTTACATAGAAACAAACTATGTGGCAAGAATTTTCTATCTATCTGTGAAAATATTGCATATGGGAAAGTAACATGTCTTTAAATATTATTTTATTTGCATATAATAAAGTATTATTGCAATTGCATGCAACAGAAGATTAGATTAATACTTGTTCCATAGATCATGAATACAACACTCCGTAATGATGTGGAACGTGCCAGTTAAATGAAATGTCTCTATACATAATATTACATGACACTCAATTTTTGAATTTTCTTTTTAATTAATTAATTTATTTTTTTATTTTTTTCCTTAAAGTACTAACTTTTATCAAGAAATTCATCTAATGTGTAGAAGGAATTGCCATTCAGAAATTCTCTTAATTTATTTTTAAATGCTAGTTGGCTGTCTGTCAGAATTTTGATACTAGTTGGTAAGTGACCAAAGACTTGTGTGGCAGAATAATTTACCCCTTTCTGTGACAGAGCTAAATTTAACCTTGAATAGTGTAGGTCACTCTTTTTCCTAGTGTTGTAGCTATGCACACTGCTATTACATTTGAATTCAGTTGGATTGTTGATAACAAATTTCATAAGTGAATATATATATTGTGAAGCTACTGTGAAGATTCCTAGATCCTTAAATAAATGTCTGCAGGATGATCTTGGGTGGGCTCCAGCAATTATACTGATGACCCGCTTTTGGGCAATGAATACTTTCTTACTAAATGATGAATTATCCCAGAATATGATGACATAAGAAAGCAGAGAATGAAACTATGCATAGTATGCTAGTTTACTGAGTTGTACATCACCAAAGTTTGCAATCACCCTAATAGTATAAGTAGCTGAGCTCAAACGTTTCAGCAGATCTTCAATCTGTTTCTTCCAATTCAATCCCTCATCAACGTATAAACCTAAAAATTTTTAATATTCTACATTAGCTATAGATTTTTGGTTGAAGTCAATATTAATTAGTGGTGTGATGCCATTTATTGTGTGAAACTGAATATACTGTGGTTTTTTTTTTTTTTTTTTTTTTTTTTTTTTTTTTTTTTTTTTTTAATTTAAAGAGAGTCCATTTATAGAGAACCACCTAATAATTCTCTGAAATACTTCATTGACAATTTAATCAGTTAATTCCTGTGATTCGGGTGTGATAGCGATACTTGTATCATCAGCAAAGAGAACTAGCTTGGCATCTTTATGAATATAGAAAGGCAAATCATTAATATATATTAAGTACAGCAAAGGTCCCAGTACCGAACTCTGTGGCACCCCATGCTTGATAGTTCCCCAGTTTCAGGACTCGGCTCTTTTTTTGTATATTATGTGAATTACTTATATCAACTTTCTGAAGTCTTCCAGTTAGGTATGATTTAAACCATTTGTGCACTTTCCCACTCATACCACAATACTTAAGCTTATCTAGAAGAATTCCATGGTTAACACAATCAAAGGCCTTTGATATATCACAAGAAATCCCAACAGGTGATTTACGGTTATCCAGAGTATTTAATATTTCATTAGTGAAAATATATATTGCATTTTCTGTTGAAATCCTTTCTGGAAACCAAACTGACATTTTGTCAAAACTTCATTTGTATTAATAAAATTGTATCCATTGTTGGTATAAACATTTGTCTTTTTTTCTGACAATATTTCGGTTTCTGCGGATTATTTTGTTACTTGAGTTTCGGATCCATTTTATTGATCGGTGGGCACCACGAACTAATTGACTTACTTGTCACCGTAGCACACTTCCTGACTTTCTTGTCTACACCTTAAATATAGTATTTGCATTATACACAGCAGTTATTCACGACATCTGGCTTGCTTACTTTTAAGTAATGACAGGTGGTAAGGAAATAACAAGATATCCTTCAAACGACATTCAGCAACTCAGTCAATTCCAAGCAGAATAATTGCTCGCATAAAGGCTAGAGTAAATCAACGTGTGTTGGCATGCTCAATTTGTGCAGTTCTTTCTCTTGAAAAAACTATCGCAGTATTCATAACGTGTAATAATTTCGTAATTTGTTCGTCTTAATGTATATCACATATAATCAGCTTCCGTCACATTCGTATAATTCCTACCATGCAACTTTTTTTTCTTTTCTTTATGATTTACGTGGGAGTTGTAATAAAATCGCTGCACAAAACGTCGCGTCTCCCATCAACAGTAGTCAGAAATGCTTGAAACAATTCTCTCTAAATTTGATCACTACGTAGAGTATTGAAATAGCACGTGTTCCTAGATACACGAACTTAGGGTGTAAGAATACTCTAAAAAATGTTGATATATATATATATATATATATATATATATATATATATATATATATATATATATATATATATATATATATATATATATATATATTGAAAGTAGCCAGGTTTATAAGGATATATTTTAAAATATTGCCTTTGTATTTTATATTATTTATTTAGTTTGCCAGTTAGCTCAGTAAATGGATGAAACATAATCCTTCTCTGGGACGTGATTATTCAGGTTACATTTCAGTTGAAGATTTTCAACTGGTGCCAGTAGTCCTACATAAAATGCTATAAAAATAATATTCATTTGCAAATGAAGTCAATGTGGAACCTATCCTTTATATTAAAATTTTAATATTATTCTCAGTTACGTATATCATCGAAACTTTAATTGAATGTTCAACTTGAAGTAAAATCCCAAAGTCTGAATTCAGTGACGCTAAATGAAAACTGTCTTTTTACTTTTTAAGATATGGCTATCAGGAAATTATTTAATGAAATATTATTATTCACTTCTCACTCAGAATAATAATAACAGTAACTCTGAATACATATGCACTTCGTAATTTATAGATCTTTGTAATATACCACTTTTACCATATATTACCACAGTAGTTGGCGTAATTTTTATATAAGTCCAGTTTGGTTTTTCAGAATTGAAATAGAAAATTATTATGTTTTTTTTGTTTTTTTTTTGTTTTTGTTTTATTATTATTATTATTAAACCTTATTTTCCACCCGTCCTTGCTTTATCAGTTAGGAATTCTATATTTTCCACGTAATGGCGGCGGTTGATGCAATCTGTGTCGTTAGCTTCTTGCTGAAACAAATGCTAATGGCGTCCTTTAGCATTTCATAAAAATGATCAATATATTTCTAACTAATTAAAGTTCGTACACTTATTTCATTTAATACATATATTTTAAGACTTTAAAAATGTTCAAACACATTTACAGACCTCATTACAATGTTTCCTTCATTTTCATCAAAAACAATCTCGTCACGATTATGAATCGACCAGCACAGATAAGAGACAAGACACAACCAGATACAACAAGACACAACAAGCTACAACATTTAACATTACATACATTTATATATTTTAATTGTACAAAGATAATATCACACATTAAAATAATTATTCTTTGTTGCGAGTGTAAACATAGACACCTTTTGTTACATGATGCGTCTATATTAGTGGTACCACTAAACTTTTCAACCGTCCATTTCGGTAAAAATTGGAAGGACATTACAAGGGGAACAGTACTTTCGGCTAATACCTCTGTCAGATGCAAAAAGCACTAATTCAAGGGTCTTTTGTATGAGTTCTGAAGAAAGAACGGAGCATCTGAAAGGAAAATCCTACAAGATTTCGGTTATGAAATAATGCAGGATAGAGGTTCTGGGACAGATACAACGTTTGCCTCTCAAAAATTTGTTGCATAGTTATATAAACGGTTATGAAGGTAATTTTTGTCCGTCTATGCAAGTACCAGAGACCAGATATTTTTCACCACACATGTTTCGTTTTATTTAACGCGATACATCTTCAGTGGTGGAAATTCCATCACAGATTTTCCCTCACATCACAAAGCGACAATGCGTTACACAGTTTCATAACTTTTTCTTCCTGCTTCAATGTTTTCCGGTCTAGAATGTATCAAGTGCAACACGCCGGCAGTTCATTATGTGGGGGGAAAATCTCAGATGAAATTTTGACCACTGAACATATTTTCTGTTCAGTTAACGTAACGCGTTTGATGGAAAAGCTCGCATCTTATTTCCATGCACGCGGAAAAATATACTTCAAAATTTTGCAGATACTACGAACCTGGTGGTCACAATAATGAAGAATTATACAATCGGCATTAGATAATTATTCTATTGTCATCGAATAAGTAGGGATCCTAAGAATAAGAGATTAGAGTATGAACAGAGACTTTCTCGTTCGTGATAGAAGTAAACGGAATGTGCCTGTAACGAATATTATTGGTATGCTATATCACGAGCCACGCACTATATAGTGATTTTCTGTAATGTTCTCATGGCAGCTGGTGATTCTGCAAGACTTAGCTGCTGATGATGAAATTATTCTATACAAACAGTGACGCACAGTTTGCCGCAGTGGCGCTTGGAGAGGCTATTTCCATCTCTGTCTATTACGCACGCTAAGAAATTAATTTGTAATGCCGGAAAAACATAAATGATTCACCTTACTTGTACGCAATGTCAAGAGAGAGCAAATGCCTTGCGAAACTAATTTGCTATGTGAGCAGGTAGCGCATAGACACTCGATTCCTTGCGGCGAGCAAAGTGGTAGTTCTTTTTCACTGTATGTTTGTGCGTGTATGTGAGTGTGTGTTTGTGTGTGTGTGTGTGTGTGTGTGTGTATGTGAGTGGAGGGGGTCACGGTGCTAGTTCATAAACTACTGCTCGCTACACATTCCGAGCCGGATAGCGCGTTAATATTTACGTACTTTTTCCTCTATTTATTACGTGTCAGTGCTCGTACCTAACACACGATACAGCCGGCAGCTGCAAACTGCCTTACGGCACTAAATTACAGACTGTATTCCGTAGTTTTCTTATTAAAAGAAGGTGAGGTGAAGTCTACTTCATGTGATCAGAAATGCGGGCAATGTTAATGAACCTCCACGTAGTGCTGTTTGGCCATCTAGTTATTTCCTTTTACTTCATTCCTCATTACGAGCGTTAAATATGAACTCAATTGCAGGTGCAAGTAAACCTTCTTCAAGCAGGACACGGTATACAACGAATATGGTAAAAGTGCGAAAATTACACACAGCAGTTACACGTAACGATTTCGTATTTTTGTTTATCAGTACAGTAACCATGTTGATGCTCTTCCGACTCTTTATTTCCGGTTATATAAGTTTTAAAAAAAAAGGAAAAAAGTAGGTTATAACCGCATGTGAACTATAATCTAGTAGCGAACCCGGCAATCCTAAGTAATTTCTAATACATATAGGAACTGGTTATATAACCTAATCTCCTTCTACTTTCATTTCCTTACTCGGCTGCTCAAGCCCGCTTCAATTTTTGTCTCTTTATCCCTCTCCAATTCTCTCTTTCACACACTCATTCCCCCATTCTCCTCCCCCTCCCCCTATCTCTGACCATCACCTTCACCACACTCCTTGTACATCTCTTATCTCACATTCTATCCATCGCCTCCCCTCCCTTTCCTTTGCGTCTATATCCTCCCTCCCTTTCTTTATATCCACTTACTCCTATCTCTGTCCCTCCTCTCTGAAGATTTTAAGCAAGATCGGAATAAAACTATATAGATTGAAAGTCTATTGAAAAGTATCCTCCGCCATACACCGTACGACTTATTATGTAGACAATGTCAGTACTCTTCGTTTTGAACATGAAAAGTGCCGAATTACTGGAATAAGATAAACGGTATTCATGGAGATCTGTCAACTATGTCAGTTATAATCAAGCTTGCTCGTTGCATCAATTAAATGTTTTCTCTCGGTTGCGGGTTTGTTACTGGTCGCAGAAAGCGGATACAAACCATATTAGTTAGTGTCAAACTTAGACCACATAAAATGTTAAATACGGAACAGTAATTGTTATGTGAAGATACTATTTACTTTTTGAATTTTCAACCGTAACATATGTCATTAAACGGTTTTATTGGTTGCTGTGTTCTACTAAAGTCAATTCAACGCAATTAATACAAGGAAAAAAAGAAATTGTCCAACATTGAAGATAAAATTCAAGACAGTCTATGAAGAATTTTCAGAGATTTTAGATTATGAGCAAACGATTTTTCACATTTGTAAATGCAAATAATTCTAACCGAAAATCTCCGAAATTTCTTGACCGAATGCTATGAAATTTCGACACAAAGTTCAACTGGAATAAGCGCATGTTTTATATATCTAATTGTTTTTTATATATGTCATACATGAATTTTAGTAAAATTTTATGTTCAGAAATCGCTCTTAGTATAAGTCGCAAAATTGACCTACATATGTTGTATATAATAGGCAGATGTTAAATAAATAAGTATCTTAAGATCTTTCTGCATTTGAACGCAACGTTGTGTCAAACTTTGAGCTCTATCAGTGCAGCACTTTTTGAGATTTTGAAGCGCACATAAACCAAAAGTATACTATCATATATGGAGATACATTGGACTGATTTTAACCAAACTTACTACACGTCATGAACAATGAAAACTGCTCCACATGCATATGAGAATGAGAGCATTATGGACTTGCATAAAACGTTACACACAATTTTAAACCTTAAAGAAGCTTTCTCAGTCCTAATAAAATGATAAAAAGGGAAAGGTTTATCACGTTCCACTGTCCACACAGTGTAAGTAAATGATTCGGTATGCCCCTACAATTTATTACTTCTGGAATACTAATTATATTTGTGGGGAATTTTATAGACAGTATATGAGGTCCGTTGAAAAAGAAAGGTGACTTTTCAAATTTTGGGGGCAACGTACATCCCATTAGGGATCTTTTATTTCGTTATGTTGTTACATACGTCCCGAACATATGTTCACAGTTTCATACGTCGTTTGGTTTTGACGTATACAAAAGTTAGTTGCTTTTTAGTGTGCTCGGAAATTTTCAAAGAATTTGCAACTTTTGAGTGAAAAATGGAATGAAGTTTCCTAAAAAAAAAAAAAAACTGAAATGTTGACAGTAGCATACGGTGCCTCTGCTATAAGTAAGGGGAAAAATGTTTTCACGATGCACGAGCTCTTCCAAGATGGCGGAGAATATGCCAATGACTAACCTCGCTTTGGACTGAGGCCTTCGAGAAAGGCAGGCCTCAGCGCAGTCGTCATGCCACGTAGGCAAGGTAGTTCTGAGCCGGCGCGATCGCTAGCTCAGTGGCTGTCCGCTATGAAGCGGTGGGGTGTGCCCCAGCGGCCGGCCAATCGGCTAGCGATCCCGCCGGCTCAGAACTAGACTTGCGCATAATAGTTCGCGATCGGGAGCGCTCACTTTAGTTCGCGGCTTCGCGGCTCTGCCGCGATCTAGTTCGCTATTTTAGTTCCTCCGCTCCCAGCAACGGCTGAGTGGCGTGGTCTGCGCATGCAGGTGGAGGGGGAAGTTCCCCACCAAGCTGCTTCATGCGCTTGCTGCTTGAGCCGCTAACGACATCACGCAAACCAAAAGAAACAGTTTGTGGATAATTTCTCGCGTTCAAGTTTAGAGTTATCTCTTCATCTTGGCGTTATGGAATTTATCGCATGTTTTAGTTCGCGAACGGTTGCACATATTTTAGTACTCGACCAATCACTCATATTTTAGTTCGCGACCGATCGCGCATATTTTAGTACGCGACCGATCGCGCATATCTTAGTTCGCGACCGGTAGCTCTCCGTTTAGTTCGCAGCTCGGCCGCGAAGTAGGTCGCTCTTTTTAGTTCGTCCGCTCTTTTTGGCTTTTGCTACCGCTACTAAAAGAGCTCTTTCTTTTGTTACGACAGCTTTTTTATATAATGATCAGTGTTGTCTATAATGACACGGTTTCCTTACCCCGATATTATCAGAGAACATTTCGTATTTTTATATTATTTCGGCATGTAAAAATAATTATCTCTGAACACCAGAGTAATAATTTAAGAACATCACTTTCAATTTTTTTCTAAGACAGAAGGTACTCCTGCTTTGTACTTCGTAGCGATAGAATCTTGCAGACGGGAGCTGTACTTTATTATTTTTATGTGGCCGATGTTATGTACATTCAGGTAAATATATGTGCTGTGAGCGTATCTTAAATTTATAAATAAACCCCACCTCTCACTTAAATTCGCACTTATGAATTTTTATTAATAATCTTGCCCTACCCTCCCTCCGACCATAACGTCTTTTTCAGCCTTGTTGAATCAGCGCACAGTTTTTTGGTTAATATTTAATGGTGATATTTCGTGTAGCCTGCCACTCTTGTTTCAAAATTTATTCCATAATATTATCATTTACTGGCAACAGAATCTGCAGTCGATTTTCTTGTAAATTTTTAGAAGTCCTATATGTTTGACTTACGTGATATTCCTATCCGATTTATATCATGTCATCTTACTTTACGGTTTGCTACACGAGTCGTAGTTTGATATTGACGAACTGCCATCCACTGTTCGGCGAGTGGTTGTCATATTATTAAAATTTCATTTACAGCCAAATTTCAACCACCGATGGATCTCTTGTTAAAGGTAACCGCTCGTCGATTCTTTTTGTAATGTTCTGCCTGCACAACACTCCACCGTTAATTAGCTTGCCATTTCATTTAAATGCATTTAATAATTTTTTCAAATTTTTTTCCCTAAATTTTGTGATTGGCATCTTTCATAGCTTCTTACTTCAAACCTCTTCCTTCTGTAAATTTGTTAATCTCAAAAATTAATAGCCAGGCTGGAACATTATATGTCCAAGCGTGTGCTATTACCCGTATATTTGGGCAATTAGATATCAAATACTGAAGCAAATAAACCAATTATTTACAGGAATGGGTGATACAATGATATTCAACTACTGTGCATACAGAGTACTCGTAGTATTTTATTTTTAAACTGGATTTCTTTATTTATTTAATAGGTCACTTTAGGAACATTACCTACAAATCACGCGATGCTGCACGCTCTCACGTGCTCTCGCTGTCAGTCTTCGGAAAAGGAGCGGACGAACTAGGAGGCGAGGGATCTGCGGACTAGTTCACGTAGTTCGCCTGTGGGAGCGCTCTCCCGAACTAGTTCGTTCGAGAACTACTCGGAACTACCTTGCTTAAGTGGCATGACAACTGCGCTGGGGCCTGTCTTTCTCGTAGGCCGCGCTCTGTACGCCCCACGACGTCAAAACAGATGCTAACGTCGAACCTATGAAGAAATTGTTTTCAGAAATCATCGAATTCCTGTAAGAAAAGTTGCTGACGACGTTGGCGTGTCGATCGGCTCGTGTCATGTCACTTTTCGGATGTTTTGGTCATGAGACGTGTGTCAGCGAAGCCAAAATGTGAATATGTGAATATTGTGTTCTGATTTCAGTACTAATTTTGTGCAGTATATGATCATTGCAAATAAGCGTTAAAAATCCTACAAAGTATAATGTACGTCTAGTGTATTCAGCATTCATTATGTAGTAATAAGTCTCGTGACATTTAAAATGTAAATATTCTTAAAATAATTTTATAAACAATTCCACGTACACAAGGGCAATACATTTAGAATCTGTGGAATGTACATAACACATGTCCTCTCATTTTGTAAATACGTGTCGCGGCGGAACACACTATCTTTTTGGACATACTGCAAAATCGAAACTTGATTTTTGGACTTATCTCACGGATCGCCATTACAGAGTTGTACGACATCCTAAATACAGACAATACTACTCAAACTTGTTTGGGAGTACCTTGAAAGACCCTCCCCGCTGCTGGAATGTGTTCAGTCAATAGAGAAGAATTTTAAGTGTTTGAACTGCTCTCCCTCCTTGAACTATTCAACGGCATGCACATTCTACGAGAAGCCGTGACTAACCTTACTAGCCGCAGGGAATCGAGATCTTCTGAACGATACAACGAACATCAAGATCTATTAAATAAAAATAAATAAAGATAATGAAATAAAATCATAGAAATGTGAATAAAGAGATTTTCTTTGTTTTGTCTCCTACACATTCCGCTTCCTTTTCTTTCTTTCTGTTCCCTTGTATAGTTAGTTTCCAGGGGTAGTGTTAGTTAGGCGCCTGAAGAGGTTGAGGTTCTCTTTTTTTTTTTTTTTTTTTTTTTTTTTTTTTTTTTTTTTTTTTTTTTTTTTTTTATTATTAGGGTGAAAGTGGCGGTGGCACTTAAGTTTCCTTTCCTTTTGTGGTCCCTTTTCCCAAATAAATAAATAAATAAATAAAGAAAAGAAAAGAAAAAATAAATAAAAAAACAGCCATGCGCGCTAAGGCGCCATGCTGCAGTGCGTGCGATAGTTAGCCGCCGGAGGTGCGAGTCCTGCCTCGGGCATCGGTGTATATGTTGTCCTTAGATTAGTTTAGTTTCAGTAGTTTGTAAGCCTAGGCACTAATAGCCACAGTAGTTAAGTCCCACACATTTACAAACATTTGGACATTTTTAAAAATTCGTATTTATTTTGTATTTTGTTCTGACATGTTCTACATCGAAGATGATCGCCTCACTTTGGATCTACTGTGACAAAAAGGACATCTGATCTAATGTAATCTTTTCAATTTCGATCAGAAGAACCGTCGCAAGTGCATCTCCCGAATATTCCCAATTGGGACAAACTTTAACTCCCGCCCCACCCCCAAACAACCAATTACTGTGGCGTAGTGCGTCATGAGTTTTTACTTCATGGTCAATTACCTTGACGTGCGCCGTTTCAGAGAAGCAATATACCAAAAACGCCCAGAATTGTGGAATTGCAATTCATGGCATTCGCATCACGACAATGTGCCTGCTCATCATCATTGCTTCTGACAGATTTTTTCGCCTATAACAACAGGACAGTCATATCTGAGCCACAATAGTTACTGAAACTAGCCGCGTGGGATTTTTTCTTGTTCCAAAAACTGAAGGTCTTATGAAAGGGCGAAAATTTCAAACAATTGAGAAAATAAAAACTGTGCCGCGGCAGAGCGGCCGAGCGCATTGGGGCGCTATGCTGCGATGCGCGAGGTCGTTCCCCGTCGGGGGTTCGAATCCCACCTCGGACATGGATGTTTGTGCTGTCTTTAGAATAAGGTAGTTCATAAGTAGTTTGTAAGTTAGGGACTGCTGACCCCGCAGTTAAGTCCCATAAGCTCCACAAACCTTAGAACATTTCTTAGAAATAAAAACTGCATCGCTGGAAATAGTCAAGGCTGTACCAAAAAGTGTCTATGAGAAGTGCTTCGAGGATTGGAAGAAGCTTAGAGACAAGTATATTTTATCTGAGGGGGATTACTTTGAAGGGGACAACATGAATATTGGTGAATAACTGCCCATACAAATATATAGTCACCTCACATTTTGAACCTGATTTGCACTACTCAATTTACCTTATAAACTATTTCATAATCTTACACATTATACGTAAGAGATGAGATCGTAAACAGTAAGGTCAATTGGAAAACATCAAAACAGGTATGAACTTAATTCCTATATGAACTTAATTCCTACCAATTCTCTTCCCGACGTATTTTGCACACATTATGTACTTATGCTACTGACTGTACGTTCGATATTATATGATAGTCGTCGCATAGTTCGGGAGATATGACGTCAAAAACCGCTCACTCCCTCATGACGTAATTTAATAGCCGCGGTGGAGCGGCCGAGCGCATTGAGGCGTTGTGCTACGATGCTCGAGGCCGTTCCCCGTCTGGGGTTCGAATCCCCCCTCTGGCATGGATGTTTGTGCTATCTTTAGTAGAAGGTAGTCCATAAGTAGTTTGTAAGTTTAGGGACTGATGACCTCGCAGTTTAGTTCCTTAAGCTTAACAAACATTTTCACATTTTTTTGTAATTTAATTCATATTTACTACTAACTTTGTTGGCAACACATTTTGCTGAAAGCTCCACGATGTTCTTGTAAAATTATATCAAGCAGGCAATCGACCGATGATGGAAGGTAGGCGGGGTGGGTTGGGGGGGACAGAAGAAGAAATACACAGCCGGAACACGCGGGAATATAACGCTGTTTTCAAAATAAACAGAGTCGCGATTATGCATTCTACGTTTCGTATTCACGTAGCTTTCAGAATTACACTGTGCAAGAATACCTTAGTTGTTAGCTGTAGTTCACAAGTAATTTCTGCATATCAGTGTACGTGTACGTATTTGATCTAAGAACATGGAGTAGAAGTTTTCGCCTAAACCAGGACCAGTCACCATTTAACAGAAATAACAAGACGTTACATTAGCGACGTTCCACTCTTAAACAAAGATATAAAGACGAACCTCAATGGCCCCGAGAATACTTGTGTGTTCGATTAATTCTTTTAGAAAAGATGTTAATGCCCAGCTAATATCTATATTTTTGTGTACAACGTTCGAATTTTACGTGCAAAGAACTATTTTTCTTCGAGGTTTTGAAAGTGCGAATCTTCTGGTCTTGCGGATTTGCCCAAAACCTTAGGAATATCTCCCGGCGGGAAGAAACGTTTGGTTTTCCACAATGTAGTAACTCATAAGTGAGGAATTTAATTTTTCAAATAAAAAGGCACAAATCACCACTTTTTATGTAGTTTAGCAAGCGTCATCCAGGATCATCAGATCAAAACAAGCAGTTCCGAAAGTAGACAAAATAACAATAGAGAAAACTACCAAATTCCAAATGAAGTTGTTGGAACGCAGTTTAGCTGTTTCGGTTCCAAAATACGTTTTGATAGATCTTTCCTTGTGATCTTAATACGTGGGTCATTCACTAATTAAATACAGAAATGTCTTTAGATACTTATATATTTAATATGGATTTGCTGTATATAACATGTTCTTGTTGTGGTCTTCAGTCCGCAGACTGGTTTGATGCAGCTCTCCACGCTACCCTGTCCTGTGCAAGGCACTAATAATGTCATCAATTGGGCTTTCAAGTGAGAGAGTTGAAACTGCAACTGGCCAGCCAGAACAGTGTTCGACAGTCTCTCAGTCGCGACAATTTTTGAACTTCTCTACCTACTTGTAAAATTGTGCACGATTCATACAAACTTCACCATAATATTTAGACATTCCACAGTATATATTCACAGCAACAAAACGCTGTTGAACTAATGTAGACTTTCAAGCGCACTCACCATCTAGAAATGTATTTTGGAGGTTATGAACAAAACAATTTCGAAACATCAGTTGATCGAGGCCCATCCCATTGATTCCAACATAAAACCGTAAAAGTACCAAACTTGAAGTACCATCAGATTTTTCCCCAGACCAACGTCTCTCTTTAATTATTGAATGACCGAGGGATTAACATCAAGTTGATCATGGTTTTATGACCGTTAAGCTATGGCGAAAGCAGAAAAACTTAATTTAGAGGTATGTGGCAAGCAAAAGAGCAATAGAAATCTTGTTTTTGGTTGATATACTGCTACACAATACTTTCTGCCGCGCGGGAATGGCCGTCCGGTCTAAGGCGCCAAGTCAGGGATTACGCAGCAGCTCCCTTCTGAGATTCGACTCCTCTCTCGGGCACGGGTGCATGTTATCATTTGCACACGTTAGCTCAGAGGTGCCCACAGAGGGGGAGGTGTCATGGCGCAAACTGCGTCATTGAAATATCTGGGGGAGGGTGGGGGGAGGTTAAAATTGGTACTTTTGGTCAGCCTGGGGGTGGTGGTGGCTTTATAAAAACTATTTACAAAACTCGAAATAAATGTTATTTAATTTCAATATTAAATGGCTAAAAACGGCGTAATATCTAGGGGGTGTGGAAGGGGGGTTGGTTCCAGTTTTTGGGGGAGGGGTGTGGGTGGGCACCTCTGAGTTAGCTTAAGTAGTTTGTAAGTCTAGGGACCGATGACCTCAGCTGTTTGGTCCCTTACACCTACAAACGTTTGAAAAATTTTGAAGAGGGAAGTTGGAATACAAGTTGTAGTAAAAGTAGAAGTAGCAAAAGCATGTCACATCGCATACAAATAGATCCAAATACGTTACCATAATTATAACACTTAAGAACACAGATTTTAGGCCGTAATTGTGAAAGTAAGAAAGGAAGAGTAGGGTTTAACGTCCCGTCTACGACGTGGTCGTTAGAGACGGAGCACAAGCTCAGAGTCTTTGATATGGATGGAAAAGGAAATAAGTCTACCATCTCGGCATTTGACTGGGTGATTTAGGGAAGTAATGGAGAAATAGGTCTCTGCGGATAAAATACGTGTATTCGTTATGTACGAATGATATGTCTGTCTGGTTTGCTCTTTGACTGTCGAGGGGTGTAGGCGGCAGAGTCATCGCGAGAAGTCGTCCCCGATAAGGCGTGTTAAGTGTGGGCTTCCGAAATGCGAAGCGAGAACTATGAATACTTTCATGTGACTTTTTGTAAGATGATCATGATCGTGCATCATTTATGGCCTTTAGACCCCAAATGGGGTCGTGTTCAGGCTGTCCGGTGAAAGTCCTTTTAGGTGACGCCACTGCGGATATTTGCGTGTCAGTGATGATGAGGACGACACAACACTCAGTCCCCGAGCGGAGAAACTCTCCGACCCGCACGGGATTCGAACTCGGGCCCCCTTGCGTGGCAACCCACCACGCGGTCGACTAAACTACGGAAGCGGGCTTTTGTCAGATGATTCAGAATGAATGCAAATTTCACGTTGACAAGCTTTTCAGTTTGCAGAACTTCTCAGGCAGCCATTGTTACCAGCAAGGACAGGTCTCTCAGTACTTCGTTTTCTGTCCTCTAGGAAAAAACATACCTAAATGATGTCATTAAAAGAGTTTGCTTTTTTATAAATGATGTGATTTTTTATTATTGTTTCAACTGTAAATTAAGGAACAGTCTTGGTTCGATATTTGTGGTGTCACTTCAAATCGAATTGGGGAAGAAGTTGTTCATGTTTTGTACAAGTTTTGATCACTAAAATACAGTTCGTGTCAAAAAGTCAAATCCATCCATTGCAGCGTATGCGATTTACTTCCCTTCCACGTATTTACGATTTATAGATACTCCATTTTTTTAAAACACTGGTCTTAGCAATATCATATTGCACATTAGTCTGACTAATAGTTATAATTGGCTTGTCTATTTCCAAGTTTTTAACAGTGTCGCCGCTTTGCAGGTAACAAGGACATAATTACTTTTACAGCTAGCTAAATAATTACAGCAGTTTTTTATTGAAACTAGTGTTACTTACAACAACAAAAAAAAAAAAAAAAAAAAAAAAAAAAAAAAGCAGTACACACGCTCGGGGGAGCCTATAGTAGATGTGCAGAACAGAGATGTTTCTGCGCTCTGCGCATTACGTCACCGTCGAAAAGCTCCGTGCAGTTCACGCACTGTCCTGCCTATTAAAGCAAGTGTATTATGTGTTGTTACTGTTTATTTTTTGTGTTCTATCGCGATTGTTCTACTGCAGTCTGTGAAAACTGTGATAAGACTGAAAGAACCTTCATATGTTTCCAAAAGATCCTGAAACGCATACTGTATGGATTCAGATTTCTAGAAAAAGTGAAAGTCTCGATATTAAAATGCTAGTCTTAGTAATATAGGTTTTAAAGTAGACGATTATTTACATGATCTTTACACTATCTCTAAGAAATAGTGAGACCTCAGCCTAAAAATATCTTAAAACCAACAGCAGTTCCCGCACTGCACCTTTTTAGAGCCACTTGTGCTGCTACTTCGGGTTCTATCAAATAAAGAAATGCCAGAAGATTGTGAAACACGTAAAGTTGCGCTTAATAAGCTATCTTTACTGTTACCAAGGAAAGAAAAAATGGATTGGAGCACAGAAACAGGAAAACGTCGTAGAGAGGACGAAACGAAGACACTTGATAAAGAATTATCACTATTGAAAGAAAAAAAAATCAACTTTTAATGGCTGAACACAATACACTGAGAAGGAGAAAGTAATTACTGACTCATGCGTTAACGGGCACAAGGAACAATGCTAAAATCTTCAGAATCAACTAAACTGACGACTAAAGAGCATCAAGTTTGGCAAAAAGTCTTTACAAGCACACAAAATGACTCGTCAAACCCACGAAGAGTACCGTGTTTGCGACAGGAAGATACAAGTTAAGTCTTTCTTCATAATATCCGTAAACAGGAATATGATGTAACTGTACAACATTGTCGATTGTGATACCAACATTTATACTAATCAACCAATAGTTAGTTCTTTCATTGTTCAACAAATAATTACACAAAAGTACTGTAAATAAAATCAATCATCTTTTACGACAGATAAGTCTACAAACAATTACACTTGTACTTTCGTTTGCAATCATTCTCCTGCAAGTGAATTGCTTCACAAATTTGATTTCTGATTATAATTGTGACAAGCTAAGGAGTGTGTATTTACTCACTATACTAACTTCGAAAAAAAAAATGAATTAAACGAAATACTCCGATCCATTGTTTTATCCATACTGTGCATAATGGTACAGAATTATCCGTCGAATTTCATTTTTAACGGAAAACCTAATATGAATGTCCGGAAATGGATATGAACTGCCGTACTCACGAATGGGAGGCCAATGTGCTAACCGCTCGCTGTGTCATAATTATGAAAGAATGAATTAAGACGTCAACTCTTTTACATTAAGATGTGAGCGGGATCTCATTCGCGCGAGTGCTAAAGGTTCAGGTTCTTGCCAAATTTGTCGTAATGGACAAAATACGAACGAGAATGTACTTGAAAATTTACCCTTTTCGAAAAGCAGCGTGAAGGACTCAGGAGTTATGCCTGTTTATTAGTCGTCTGATATTAGCGGAGGAGTAAACATTTTGATATATAAACATTTCCCAACAAACGCGAAAGCGCTAACATAAAACGACTGAGTTCCATCGGCTCTAGGCAGGTACTGGTTCCGTGCCAAATATAGGTATCTGATACATCAGTGCGCGTCTTCGTGAGCATATATGCTAATGGACACGTGTAGGAAGCGTAGCTTATCATGACAGAAAGTCATTTGCATGGAGCAGCCTCATCAGAATCTACATTAATACTTCGCTGTCTCGGCATCGCCCGATAAAATCAGACACCGCTCTCGTGGCCAGTGCCTTCCCACTTGGAAATGACATTTTCGAATTTACGTAACTGTGCGCCGTGGCTCGTCCGACAGGAAAGCCACGTCGCTTTTCGCGCAACATTAACCGCTTGAGTACCATAATCTAGAATTTGACAGCTGCCCTGTGAATAAGTACGAGGCGTCGTCGGAAGCATGAAAATTACACGATCCGATCCAGCACAAATAATTACTAAGTTACGTCTTTCTGACGCGACCACTCGAGCTACGAATAGTAGCAATTTAGTGATCATTCAGATGCGCACTGTTGTCTCGTAGAGACTCTCTCAGATGCCAGGTGGTCACTAATAACATAACTTGATGCATTCGACGCGTGTATGGGGCGAAAAAGGGGCGGGGGAATTAATTTTTCTCACAGCTGCAATATTTTGGTTATTTCAAAGAGGGTGTGGTACTGCACAAGGCGTTCCACACGTGTTTAAATAGAAATTTTGCACCACAATATTTCGTAACTACTTTTTTTATTACAAACTAAACTCTCAGAGCAGACAAACAATACCATTCAACCCACATGGAACTAATGTGATTCGTTCGACTTGTGGCTGAGGCGAAGAACGGGCGGGGATTTTATTTTTTCGCAAGGCTGCAATTTATTGGTTATCTCAGAGAGGGTATGGTACTGCACAAGCCGTTCCGTACATATTTAAATAGAGATTTTGCTGCTCAATATTTCGTAACTACTTTTTTTTTAGGAGAAACAAAATTTTAAGAACAGACAAACAATACGATTCAAACCTCATGGAACTAGAACAATTCAAATATATTATTTTTATTGCAATAAATACAGCCATCAGCCACTTTCCAAAGGTGTTATAGTGTGAAAAAACGCGTTATAATTTTGCTTCCGTCTTCAACTGTCTTAATACAAAGTGTAATACGCCACTTGAAGATGGCTGCAAATCTGAAAAGCGGATTGGCATAAGGAAAAATCATTTTAACAAGTGGCTGTATGTTGTATTTATTAAATGAAAAAAAATATATATAATCCACAATAACAGAGCTCAAAATGGATAAAATTATCGAATACAAATCTGGTCTGTTGTTTAGTTTTTATGTTCAATTACAAAATTCTGCCAGTAAAATTAAGTGGATTTGAAAAATATCAAATTACGCTTCAAAACACAGTTGTTACAATGTAACTAGAAAATTACATTAATTAATTATGAAAATCTGGAAGTTGATACCATGAAACATTACTACTTTTCTTTATTAGAAACAAAATTTTAAGAGCAGACAAACAATACGATTCAACCCACATGGAACTAGAATAATTCAAATATGTTACTTTTAGTGCAATAAATACAGCAATCAACCACTTTTAAAATATGTTGTAGTATGAAAAAATGCGTTTTAGGTTTGCTTCCGTCTTCAACTGGCTTAATAAAAATTGTAATACGCCACTTGAAGATGGCTGCAAATCTGAAAAGGGGATTGGCATAATGAAAACACATTTTAACAAGTGGCTTTATGTAGTATTCATTAAATTTAAAAAAAAATATATTCCACAATAACGGAGCTCAAAATGGATAGAATTATCGAATACAAATCTGGTCTGTTGTTTATTTTTCATGTTCAGTTACACAATGTCGCTATGAACATTAAGTGGCTCTAAAAATATCAAATTACGCTTCGAAACACAACTGTTACAATTATTTTATTTCAGTGTAACTAGAAAAATACATTAATTAATTATGAAGATGTGGAGTTTGTACGATAAAACTATCCAAGACAATCGGTGACAAAATTGAACATGGGTGACAACATTTGATAACTTCAATACACATACAATTTTTCGTGAGGGTTGATCGACTGACTTTAGTCGCCAGTCTCTTTAACACTGCTGACAGGGTGACAAAGCGGTATTGGTTGTGAAACTGCATATGTGCGTGAGTAAGATGCAGAATCTGCTGAAATCGCCTTGTCCTGGTATACCAAATCGCCACCCGAGGGGCATTCTGTAGCCTGCGACTTCAAGCTCAGTACTGCGAGCGACGTGTTTACAACGCAAGTGGCAGGGCTACAGCAGTGTTCTACGTATCTCTCTACAATAAACTCACCTCAGTTTATAAAAACAATCAAAAATTGAAAAAAAAACTGTGATGCAGCAACATGAGGTATAAGACAAGAAAGTTTATTTATGTGACGATTAGGTACAGTTTAGGGCTATTCGACAATTTTAAACTTGAATGTTACGCGTGAAAATGGCTACACGGTAGAAATCATACCAACAATAACCGTCAAATACTACATTTCATTAAGAAAATTCCACCTGCCTGTGGTTCCCAACAAAGAAAATTACATTATCTTGTTTATCATTCATTTCAAGAGTAAATATTATATTACTTAGTTCTAGAGCATTTACATTTTATTTCTGTAAAAGATCTGTTAGTATCTTTATTCCTTCATATTTAAGAATATCTGTAAATAAACTAGTAACATCATATTGCACTAGCTTAGAAATTGGTGGGATCTTTCAGTTTATTAACCACAGCCTAGGAATTTCAAATTGTTTGTAGAGCTTATGGGACTTAACTACGGGGTCATCAGTCCCTAAACTTACAAACTACTTATGAACTAACTAATACTAAGGACGGCACAAATATCCATGCCCGAGGGGGGATTCGGACCCCGACCGTAGTGGCCGTGCAGACCATGACTGGAGCGCCTCAGTAGCCCCGGCCACCGCGGCCGGCCTAGGAATTTTTAATTAAACTTAGGTTTAAGATTATTTTTCTTTTTTAACAATGTATTCTAGCTCTTTTGATAGTACGATGACACTAGCCTACATAGACGTACTGGAAAGGCACCTCTATGTATTTTAGCCGTAGAATCTAGAAGAAAATCTATGCATATACGGCTATTGTTTTCAGATATGATGCTTTTATGTGATGTGATAGTGGTTTTTATTTGTTCATTGAAAGTTCTTGTCGGATCTTTTGCAGTTATTGATAAAACCATCAAGAAAGCGGTTAACTTTCCTACTATAATTACTTTCGGTAAAAAAGGAAAAAAACTATTCGATTTGTCAACTTTGGAAGTAATGACATTGTTGGAGGTTAATTTCATATTAAATGTGCTTAATGTTCTGGTTTTATTGTGTGAGTGTGGGTGTCACGTTTTAAGTAGTGGTACTGCTATTTATTTATTTGCAAAAATAACAGAAAAACCGAAGAATAAAATATTATCATTAGGCACATTGGCTACTGGCTCCGAACTGAGCAAGACTAAATGAACTTTCACAGTAGTTGTGTTTAATTAGTTTAATGCTCAATGGGGTCAGATCTGGGGATCGCGCTGGCCAGGATAGCTTATGTACACCTTGAAGAGTTCGTTGGATGGTGGAGAATACATGTGGACAAGCATTCGCCTGTTGATAAAGCATATCGCCTTGTTGGTGCATGAACGGTACTAAGACGTGTTGAATGATGGTTTCAATGTGCCGTTGACTGTTCAATGCTCCCTCGACGTACTCTTCAAGTTGTACAACTACCGTAGCCAGCACGATCCCCAAAACTGTCCCCATTGAGCATGTTTGGGACCGGATGAAACTTCATTTGCGCGGTCTGTACGACCGGCACGAAATCTGACCCAACTGAGGCACTATAGTCGGCGTCACCAACGAAGGCGGTATAGTTTTCAGCTGTTCTGGGCACCCCCTCCATTACCGCACTGACAGCCAACAATGTTTATTTTGTACCCGCGTGACTGGCGTGCTTCTCCCGCAGGCGGAACTGTTGGCGCTCGGCCGTAACTCCTCCCCTCCACGTTTCCCCTATCGCTCCGCCTCTATGCGCGGAAGCGCCTTCTTGTGTGACGCCAGGTATAGTTGCAAAAATCATTACAGGTCTTTCCGCAAGACTACAGTCAGTACCTCTGTGCGTCTCCATTGGAGAATTGTAGCCTGAACTGGTGTAAAATGAGGGTTCGACACTGCAAACTCTCTGGTGACTGTGCTCATGTGCATATGGCTCTGCCTGTGTGATCGTATATTGTATACATCTTCAACATTATGTCAATAAAATATCCCAATGCTGGTTCGACGAACCGATGTACTTCTTTTACTGTGTGTTCAGGACATTTGTGGCAAAATAACAAACAAACAAAAATGTCGATAATCGAATGTCGTTGCCTGCGCAATTTGAAGAGTCACCTTACATTTTGAAGATAGACAGGCGAATCGTGGTTGAAAATTCCAGTGACCAGATGAAATCAACAGCCGATTTTTTTTTTTTTTTTATTTTTTTTATTTTTTTTTTTTTTTTCCAAGCAATCACCCAACCAATCTCTGGCCACCAGGGAGACGACTGCGGGTGCCTTCTCGGTGAACGGTACAGGAAGATCCACTGCGACACAGCGCAGGGCTCTGAACTTTCCCGCGCGTGACGTCACCGCGTTAGATTTACGCCGCGCACCCCGGGCCGCGCGTTCGGGATATAGTTATTATCGTGTGATTGCGGCGATTACCCGCACACAAATCACTGTGGCGTGCGTAAGTACTGGCCGCGGCGAGCGCCGCCCGCAGCGCGTTCCAGATACAATAAATATGGCGACCCGCTAGCGGCCAACATGCTAATGGCGGGCTCGCAGTGCGCAGGCGCAGTACGAGGAAGGCGCAGCGCCATTGCGCAGGCGCAGTAGAAGTGAAGGAGATGGGTGGGGGGTCGGCATTGCGCGCCGCTTACACGCTAATTGCGAGTGGACGCCGGCGCCGTATATCACGGATTGCCGCTCCGCCGCTCGGCGAGGCGAAAATTGGGAAGCATAAATAGCGGCATGAGTTATAGCGTTTGGCGGGGAGGCGGCGAGCGTGCGGGGGGTCTCGCCTGTCGATCGATAGAGGTCCGCAGAAGGAATAGGGAGAGGTGTAACGGGCTTCTTCTGTATGATATTGTTCTTATACTGATTTTTGTTTGTGGTGGCCAATTTTGGAATTGGATATCTTCTTTGGTTAAATTGGTATTAGCTTTGGAATGGCTTCACTTTTCCTGCATTTAGTTATGGAAATTCATCATCATTGAATTGACTCTAACTTTTACTTGACTTTCCTGTATGAAATGTAGGTTGGTATGACTGATGCTCCTTTCGTAATAAATTACTGTTTTATTTAGCTTGAAGTTCTGCGTCGTAATTATTGTTCCTGAGCCCATTTGTTAACTAAAAAAAGAAACTTTTTTGTGTTGATCGAACATGAAATTGTGTCTCTCAGGGGCTTTAATGTAATAAAATAGTATTTGAAATATTTTTTCAATTAAAATCCCGATATTTCATTTATGTCGAAGCCAGTTACAAAAAGGTAATGTCTATGCCTGATTTTTTATCATTAATTGTTCTTTGGTAGGATTTATTTAAAGTTCTTTCAAACGTAACAGTTAAATTATTTTTGACACATTTGTTTACTAAAAAAAGAAACTTTTTTGTAATGATCGAACATGACGTTCTGTCTCTCAGGGGCTTCTATTTAATAAAATAGTATTTCAAATATTTTTTTCTTTTAAAATCCCGGTAGTTCTTTTATGTCGAAGCCAGTTACAAAAAATAATGTCTATACCTGATTTTTATCTTTAATTGTCCTTTGGTAAGATTTATTTAAAGTTCTTTCAAACGAAACAGTTAAATTACTTTTGGCGCACACTCATTTTAGCGATCTTTTAGAAGTCAGAGACCACTTTTCACAATAATCATAGTTTAGATGAGGGATCTAAATGCTTGAATAATCGTTTAAGACAATTCTTAAGATTTCATTGATTCTATATTCTCAAATTAAGACAATTACAAGAAAGAGATTTAAACATATCGGAGACTAGACACAGAGAGAGCGAGTAACCCGACTATGGGTACTATTTCTACTCGTATTCAGACAAAACATCACTGAAATATAAGGTATTTTGACCATCTTACTCTAAGGATATTACTATTCTGAATTACATAGATGGTACTTGATTTCATTAGAATTTTGAAGAATACTGACTTTCTCCTCGTAAAAAGCAATAAATAAACAAATAAATAAATAATAAAAATAAATAAATAAATTAATTAATTTTAAAAAAATGATGAAAATTGCGATTTTAATACTATGACTGCGATGTAGTGTTGCAGGGTGGCCAAGTTTGAGGAAGAACATGTTCGTAATTGTAAATTCTGCATGTCACAGGAGGTGAACCCGTGAGCCTCAAAGGAGGCGGGTAGTATCGTCAGTAGAGAATCAGTAACGGCAGAATAGGTGTCTGCCTCCGTTTCCTCTGCAGTGTTCATTGACCTGTGCGTCGCGACCACCAAGGGCGCCGCGAAGTCTTGCTGGAGGGAATCTCCCTCACAGGAGGAAGTAACTGCACCATAAAATAAGTAGGGACTCAGTGATACAAAAACTTATGCCTAACTGAAATTTATTTAATGTTAAAATGACGTTGTTTTTTGTGTTGTACTCATTATGAATTGTATACATCATTCGTCATTATGTAATAAGTTCTGTTAATGATGAATGTTTGAAAACTGTTTGCAGGAACCAATCTATAGGTAAAAGAATATGTTACATTACATAATTCTGAAAAATTCTAAATATATAACATATTTATTTACAAATTGTACAGTACAGTACAGTTGGACCTTCCTTAATGAGCATAATTCCCTTCTGAGTCTTGCGTGAAATGTAAAACACTTGTTAAGTAAAATATATTTTTCTGACTAAAATCGTATAAAAACTAGAGGACCCGTGCAAATTAGTGGAATGACAAAAAGTTGGGAAAAAATTGAAGTGAAGTTGAATGTTGACGCATAGCTTTCTTCAGAATCAATCAATGCAAGTGTTTAAAGACACAAATGAAGGAGCCTGATCCTCTGAGTGTTGTTAGGTCAAACAGAACTGCGTGCCTTAATTAGAAGTGAAGATATCGTGAAACAAACCGATTTAAATAGTCAATGCAAGGACAGAAGGATTCAGCATTTGAATAAAAATAAAGAATGGAGACGCTTCAGTTAATTGTGATACTTGATGACATTTGTGCGAATGAATACTTTTCGTTGAAAGAAAAAATGAAGGAAATCGTTGCATAGAACGGCCGGACTGATTGACTGTAGTTTACAGCAAGGACATTGCCATAAGATATATACAGAAGGCAATCGTGTTTGAGGATAGAACGAGGAAGGCGAGAGCTATGTAAATTCTGATACTTGATGAGAAATCTGTGGATGAATACCTGTGTTTAAAACAAAAATGAAGGAAATCGGCCGGCTGGGTCGCTTGGTCTGGCCAAATGACTTTAGTTTTCCTAGATTCTTTACATGACATAGAGCAAAGTATTTGAAGGAAAACATATTCAAAATTAAAACAACCATGGTGGTTAAAATCACACATAAATAGAAGTTTAAAATCCAAGGCGGTTACAATCATATTGGTGGAGCACACTAGACGATGACGAAGACTGCCTAAAACACACGGCAACACGAATATTCTGCCTATTCTGTGGTCGCTTATGTTTTGAAACAGACACTTGTAGCTCAATACACATACACTGGCACAACTAACGGTGTACTGTTAAAATTGTAGGGCACAGGTACCCCACAGGGGATGTGGAAGGGATGGGAGGCACAGAGGGAAAGGGATGGAAGATGAGGGGATGGGGGAGAAAGGCTCAAGGACTCTCAGGGATGGGGAGGGAGGGGAAAGCCAAGCATGGGAGGGAGGGCGGTTTGGGCGCGTACACGGATGGGGAAGCACTAAGGTTGATAGGATGGCTCGACATCAATACGAAGGGCATCATCCAGGAGGGGGAGGTGACAGAAGTTACCCTTGGAAAGGATGTGGAGAGTGTGAAGGTGAAGTGAGGGATTGATAGCCGCGGCAGAGTGGCCGAGCACATTGAGGCGGTATGCTACAATGCGCGAAGTTATTCCCCGTCGGGGGTTAGATTCCTCCCTCAGGCATGGATGTTTGTGTCGTCTTTAGTGTAAGGTAGACCATAAGTAGTTTGTAAGTTTAGGGACTGATGATCCCCACACTTAAGTCCCTTAAGCTTAACAAACATTTCATCATTTGGAGGGAGGTATAACAAATGAATAGTGTGGCAGAGACCTGGGATGAAACAAGAGGTGGGAGACAAGAGGGTGTTGGGAATCAAGTTGGCGGGAGACATTTTTGAGGTGGAGATATTCGAGGAACTTGAGTAGGTGTGCGAAAAGAATAAGGTTGTACAGATCCAGGTGGGGGATGGGAGGCGGATTTGGTAAGAGAGGTGAAGGATGTGGCGTTCAAGGATCTGGAGGGATTGGTAGTGGGCAAGGGGAGCGGAAACCCAAGCGGGGTGGAAGCAGCACAGGAGTAGACGCATTATGGAACAATGAAGAGGATGGTAGAGGGGTTGAGGCCCCATGTCTGGCTGGAGAGTAGTTTGAGGAGACTGAGGTGGTAGAGGGCTTTTTCACAGACTGTTAAGAAGGTGGGGTTTCCAGGAGAGGGATCAGTCGAGGGTGAGGCCTAGGTATTTGAGGGTTTTGGCTTGTGGGATAGGACAGTCATGGAGCATAAGGTAAAGGTCACGGTGGCGAAAGGAAGGGGCGCTGTGAACTATGATGATTGCCCTAGATTTGGTGGGGTTAACAGTGAGGAGTCACTGGTGACACCAGGTGGTGTCATCAGCATATTGCAGGAGGTGGACAGGGGGCTGGGGTTGCGGCATGTCAGCCGAGTATTTGAGGTAGGGGAGGGGGGAGAGGACAGATCCCTGGGGGACCCCGTTGGAGGGTTTTAACAAATAAGAGTTGGAAGTATTGACAGTGACGTAGGATGGGCGGCGAGTGAGAAATGATGCAATGAAGTTTACAGAAAAGGCGTAGAGTCGGATCTTATAGAGAAGACGGGAATGCCATACACGGTCGTAGGCCTTCTTGCCTTCTTGATGTCGAGGGAGATGAGGATAGTGGCATGACGGAAGTTCATCTGGATGCAAAGAAGGTGGGTGAGGTGCAGGAGTTGGTCATCAACAGAGAAGGAAAGTCATAAGCCACATTGGGAGAGGGAAAGGAACTGGTGTTGGCGGAGGTGCTGTTGGATATGGCGAGGCAGGATTGTTTCCATGTCCTTGCTGAACACCAAGGTGAGGCTCATGGGACGATAGGATGAGACGTCGGAAGGAGGTTTGCTGGGTTTGGGAATCGTGAGAATATGGGAGGTCTTCCACAGGTCGAGATAGATGCCAGTGTATATGAGGACGGTATGGAGGGACGCAAGGGCCATATGGAAGGAATGGGGGCAGGCCTAAAGTTGCCTGTATGTGAGGCAGTTGTGGCTGGGAGCGGTGTTGGGTATAGTGCGGAGTGTTGATTCAATGTCAAGAGCCGTGATTGGTGTGTTAAGTTCAGAGGGGGGGATGCTGTCCAAGTACTGAAAGCCAGGGGTGAGCGGCGGGATGGAGGTGATGGATCTCTAAATGAGCATCATGGTGACCCAACCTTCAAATCTGATATGTCCGTTGGCATTCTGGGTGGTTCCAATGTGTTAAGAAATTCATTTCCATAAGTGGCGACTTGTTCTTCCTCCATTTGCGCGTCGATTGATTTGTATTTCATATGGAAATAACAACATTAAAAATAGTAACTTTTCAGTTTGTATCATATCATTAATCTGTTTCTATAGTAATGGCGCTTGGAGCAGTACAAGATCGGGATAGTGCAGCGACGGCTGTCTTCTTCTCCTCTTAGGGGCACTACTGTAGTTACAAGTGCCAGTAATAAACTTTAACATATACGTTAGCGTATGATATTAGTATGTAAATATCGATTAAACACGATGACGATGGTAGAAGTATGGTATTGATTGTTTTATTAATATTACCTAGAACACAGCAACCAATAAAACGATATTCTGAAATACACTAAAGTTCAAAGTTCAGAGAGTAAATAGCTTTTTCAAAGAGTAATTTTTGTTTCATATTTCAGGTTATATTCTTCAATTCAAGATGTGATCAGCCCCAAACCTCACATGATCACTCACTGCGGTAATAAGAAAATTTTGTAAAATTTTAATCAAAATTAATTCAGCCATCTTACAGTCCATAGGAATCATACATATACACATCGACTTTGTGAATATTGATTTATGCTCCTAGCACAGGGGTAGACTGGCAGACTATAAATCTAAATGTCGCCGATTCGATCCGCGCCAGGTACTAGGACTTTAACCTGTTACTTTCAACTTCTTTCCCTACTGACAATGTTGCTGGTGTGTGAAAAATATCGAGTCACATCGTGGTTCGGAACCCACGTTACAAACTATAGGTCCCTCTGTAACTGGCTAGGTAAGTCAGTTCGAAGGTCGGATGAAAGCAACGGCATACAACCTCCAAACAGGACAATGTCTAGTCAAGCACTATGGTGTTCAAACCACTCTTCGGATTATTGACTGATTAAGGTAGCTTAATATAAATGGTGAGGCTTTTCTGACATAATTTTGTGGGTAATTTCAATTTCAACAAATGTTTGATAGCAGGCTGACTCCAATTAAACACAACTACTGTGAAAGTGCATCTAGGCTTGCTCAGTTCGGAGCCAGTAGCTAATATACCCAAAGATAACACTACTTCGGTTTTTCTCTTATTTTTGCAAAAAAAAAAAAAAAAAAAAAAAAAATAAAAAAAAATAAAAAAAAAAAAAAAAAATAAAAAAAAAATAATAATAATAAAAGCAGTACCACTTCTTAAAACGTAACAGCCACACTCACACAATGAAACCAGTACAATAAGCAAGTTTAAGATGAAAAAAGATGTCATTACTTCCAAGGCTGAAATTCAAATAGTTCTATCCTTTTTGAGCGAAAGTAATTATCTTAGGAAAGGTAACCGCTTTCTTGATGGTTCTATCAAGAACTCTAAAAGATCCGACTGTAATTTTCAATGAACAAATAAAAGCCTCTATCACATCATGTAAACGCATTATATCTGAAAACAATACCCGTATATACAATGTATATTATACTATGTATAATATTATACAATGTATATTATACATAGTCTCCTAGATTGTACTACTAAATTACAAAGAGATGCCTTTCCAGTACGTCTATCTAAGCTAGATTCCATTGTTAAAAAAGAAAAATAATCTTAAACGTAAGTTTAATTAAAAATTCCTGGGCTGTGGTTAATACTCCGCAATTCACCGTAAGGTGCGTGGCGGAGGGTACACTGTACCACTACTAGGCATTTCCTTTCCTATTCCACTCCCAAATTGAACGAGGAAAAAAAGAATGCCTATATGCCTCCGTACGAGCCCTAATTTCTCTTATCTTGTCTTTGTGATCTTTACGCGAAATGTAAGTATGCGGCAGCAAGATCGTACTACAATCAGCTTCAAATTCCGGCCCTCTAAATTTACTTAACAGAAATTCACGAAAAGAACGTCGTCTTTCTTCCAGCGATCCCCAATTGAGTTGCCGGAGCATTTCCGTGACACTCGCGCATTGGTCGAACCTACCGGTAACAAATCTAGCTGCTCGCCTCTGAACCGCCTCTATGTCTTCCTTCAAACCGATCTGCTGCGGGTCCCAAATACTTGAGCAATACTCAAGACGTGGTCGTACAAGCGTTTTATACGCGGTCTCCTTTACAGGTGAAGTACATCTTCCCAAAATTCTCCCAATAAACCGAAGTCGGCTGTCTGCCTTACTCACAACTGTCCTTACATGCTCGTTCCATTTCATATCGCTCTGCAATGTTACGCCTAGATATTTGAACGAAGCGACCGCATCAAGAAGCTCACTACTGATGCTGTATTCGAACATTATAGGATTGTTTTTTTTTTACTCATGCGCATCACCTTACATGTTTCTACATTGAGAGCTAGCTGCCATTCTTCGCACCAACTAGAAATTTTGTCTAAGTCAACCTGTATGCTATTACAGTCAGTTACAGACGACACCCTCCCATACACCACAGCATCATCAGCAAACAGCCGCAAATTACAACTTACTCTGTCCATCAGATCATTTATATAGATAGAAAATAATAGCGGTCCTATCACACTCCCCTGGGGCACGCCTGACGATACACTCGTCTCTGATGAACACTCGCCGTCGAGAACAACGTACTGCGTTCTATTACTTAGGAAGTCTTCCAGCCAGTCACAAATCTGTGAACCTATTCCATAAGTTCGTATCTTCGTTAGCAGTCTGCAGTGTGGCACCGTGTCGAACGCCTTTTTGAAGTCGAGAAAAACACAATCCGCCTGTTGCCCTTCGTCCATGGCTCGCAAGATGTCATGTGAGAAAAGGGCAAGCTGAGTTTCACATGAACGATATTTCCTAAACCCGTGCTGATTCATGGAAAGAAGCTTTTCCGTTTCAAGGAAATTTACTATATTCGAACTGAGAATATGCTCCCAAAATTCTACATGAAACCGATGTCAACGATATTGGCCTGTAATTGTATGGGTCAGTTCTCTTTCCTTTCTTATACACGGGAGTCACCTGCGCTTTTTTCCAATCACTAGGAACTTTGCGCTGAATTAAAGATTCGCTATAAATGCAAGCTAAGTAGGGGGCCAATACCGCAGAATAGTCTTTGTAAAACCGAACTGGTATTCCATCCGGACCAGCAGACTTTTTCTTATTTAGCTCTCTCAGCTGCTTCTCTACACCGGAAATACCTGTTGCTATGTCCCCTATTTCGGAATTAGTACGTTGATCAAATGATGGTATATTTGTGCGGTCCTACTGCGTGAAAGATTTCTTAAAGGTTAAATTTAGAACTTCAGCTTTCCGTTTGCATTTTTTCTATTACTGTCCCAGAATGATCAACTACTGACTGGACAGTGGGCTTTGACCCGCTTATCGATTTTACACAGGACCAGAATTTTTTCGGGTTCTCGGAAAGATCTTTTGCTAAGGTATGGCTGTGATAATTATTGTATGCTTCACGCATCGATCTTTTTATAGACGCACGAATCTCTACTAACTTTTGCCTGTCATCATTTGCGTGTTCTTTTTTGAATCGAGAGTGCAACAGCCTTTGCTTTCTCAGCAGCTTTCTAACATTATTATTATACCACGGTGGATCTTTTCCATCCTTAATCGTCTTTACTGGCACATATTTCTCTAACCCTTCATTAACAATGCACTTAAATTTAGTCCACAATTCCTCTACATCCATAGTCCCAGAATTAAACGATGCCCATTCATTTTCTAAGTGCGATCGTAACATTTGCTTGTCGGCTTTTCCCAACAAAAACACGCTCCTAACCTCCTGACTGGTTTATGAACTTTGGTCACCATCGACGCTAGTATAATATGTCACTAGCTTATTTACAGATGTTCTTAAATATGAAGGAATAAACATACTAACAGATCTTTTACAGAAATACAATGTAAATGCTCTAGAACTAAGTAATATAATATTTACTCTTGAAATGAATGATAAACAAGATAATGTAATTTTCTTTGTTGGGAACCACAGGCAGGTGGAATTTTCTTAATGAAATGTAGTTTTTGACGGTCATTGTTGGTATGATTTCTACCGTGTAGCCATTTTCACGCGTAACATTCAAGTTTAAAATTGTCGAATAGCCCTAAACTGTACCTAATCGTCACATAAATAAACTTCTTTGTCTTATATCTCGTGTTGCTGAATCACAGTTTTTTTTTTCAATTCTTGATTGTGTTTATAAACTGAGGTGAGTTCATTGTAGAGAGATACGTAGAAAACTGCTGTAGCCGTATCACTTGAGTTGTATACACGTCGCTCTCAGTACTGAGCTTGCAGACGCAGGCTACAGAATGCCCCTCGGGTGGCGATTTGGCGTACCAGGACACGGCGACTTCTGCAGATTCTGCACCTTTCTCACACACATACGCAGCTTCACAACGAATACCGCATTGACAACCTGTCAGCAGCATTAAAGAAACTGGACACAAAAGTCACTTGACCAACCCTCAATGAAAATTATATGAAACAATAGTTTTTTTTTTTTTTTTTTTTTTTTTTTTTTTTTTTTGTGTATTGGATTCGTTTAAACCAGCTTCCACTTCCTGTGGAACTATGAACATAGTTTATGATAACTGACAGCTGTCGCACCCTCTGAGAGTATCTGCTTATTATATTAGCTCGGGCAAATGTCACAGTTTGGAATCTCGTTCAAATGTTCAACTGTTTGTTAAGCTTAAGGGACTTAACTCCGTGGTCATCAGTCCCTAAACTTACAAACCACGTATGAACTACCTTAGACTAAAGACGACACAAATGTCCATGCCCGATGGGGGATTCGAACCACCGACCGTAGCTGCCGTGCAGACTGTGACTGACGTGCCGCAGTCCCCTCGGCCACCGCATCCGGCTGGAATCTCGTCTCCTGTACACATTTGCAATCTGCTAGGTTGTTTCGGCGTTTCAGTAGTTACAGGGGCAACAGTCTGGATGCTTGACTGAGCTGGTCTTGCAACTTCAGCTAATCAGCTATGGCTTTGCCATACAGCTACTGAGAACGGGTGAAAGCAAGGGGATACTACAGCCGTTACTTTTCCCGAGGACATGCAGCTCTACTGTATGAATATATGATGTGGCATTCTCCCGGGTGAAATATTCCGCAGGTAAAATATCCCCCCATTAGGCTCTCCTGGCGGGGATTACTCAGCTGTATGTGGTCATCAGTAAAGACAACACTGGCGTTCTACGGATCGGAGCGTGGAATGTTAGGTCATTTAATCGGCTAGGGAAGTTAGAATATTTAAAAAGAGGAATGGATTGGTTGAAGTTAGATATAGTAAGGATTAGTGAAGTTCGGTGGAAAGAGGAACAGGATTTCTGATCAGGTGTGTACAGGAATATACGAGAAATAGAGCTCCAACAGAGAGATTCTGGTGTTCTTCTTTCCCGCGCGCTATTCGAGAATGGAATGGGAGCTAAATAGTTTAATGGTGGTTCAATGAACCCTCTGCCAGACACTTAAATGTGATTTGCAGAGTATCCGAGGTAGATGTAGATGTAGAAATACAATATCATTTGGGGGTATTACAGGAGTAGGTCTGCTAATGAATAAAAAATGCGGGTAAACTACTATGAGGAACACAATGATCGCATTATCGTAGTCAAGATAGACACGAAGCCAATACCGACCACAGTAGTGCAGGTTTATATGCCAAATAGCTCTGCCGATGAAGGAAAAATAGTAGGAGAATATCGACTGAGCAAAAGGAAAGAAAGAGGTTGCCGTCTGGTAGAATTTTGCACAGAACATAATTTAATCATAACAAACACCTCGTTTAAGAATCACGAATGAAGGTTGTATACGTGGAAGAGACCAGCAGACAACGGAAGGTACCAGACAGATTTTATAATCGTAAGACATAGTTTTCGGAACCAGGTTTTAAACTGCAAGACATACCCATCGGCAGATATAGCCTCTGACCATAACTTGTTTGTCATGAACTGTAGGCTGAAAGTAAAAAAAAAAAAAAAAAAAAAAAAAAAAAAAAAAAAAAAAAAAAAAAAAGTTAGGAAAATAAGGAGATGGGACTTGAATAAATTGAGGAAATCTGAAGTTCTTATGAATTTCTTACGAAGCTTTGGGCAACAATTGACAGAAACGTCGGAAATAAAATAGTACAAGAAGAATGGGTAGAATTGAGAGATGAAATAATGAAGACAGCAGAGGACAAAATAGGTAGAAATGCAAGACCTACAAAAAATCCTTAGGTATCATAGGAAATACTAAATTTAATTGATGAAAGGAGAAAATATAAAAAAGACAATAAATGGAGTACAGATGACTATGACAGGAAGTGCAAAATAGTTAAGCAGGAGTGGCTAGAAGGTAAATGCAAGTCATACCGCCTACAGGAAAAATAAAAGAAGCATTTGGGGGATAAATACATACCGCCTACAGGAAAATATAAGAGGCATTTGGAGACAAGAAAACGCAGCTGTATGAATATAAAGAACTTAGATGGAAAACCAGTTCTCAGCAAAGAAGGGAAAGCTGAAAGGTGGAAAGTGTACATAGTGGAGCTCTACAAAGTAAATGAACGTTGAGACCATATTGCAGTAATGGAAGAGGAAATAGATGAAGATGAAATAGGAGATACTATACTGAGAGAAGAATTTGACAGAGCCCCGAAAGACCTAATACGAAACAAGGCCCATGAAATAGATGACATTCCCTCAGAACTACTAAAGTCTCTGGGAGAACCAGCCATGAAAAAACTATTTCACCTGGTGCGTAAGATGTATGACACAGGGGACATACTCTCAGACTTTAAGAAAAATGTAATACTCCTCATTTCAAATAAAGCTGGTGCTGACAAGTGTGAAAATTACAGAACCATCAGTTTAATATGTCATGGTTGCAAAATTTTAACACAAATTATTTACAAAAGGATGGAAAAGCTGGTAGAAGCTGACCTCGGGGAAGATTGGATTCAGGAGAAATGTAGGAACACACGAGGCAATATTCATTTTACGGCTTATCTTAGAAGATAGAGTAAGGAAAGGGAAACCTATGTTTCTAGCTTTTGTAAATTTGGGGAAAGCTTTTGACAATGTTGATTGTAATAAACTCTTTCAAATTCTGAAATCAGCAGGAGTAAAATCGGAAGGTTATTTACAACTTATACAAAAACCAGACAACAGTTATCAGAGTTGAAAGGCATAAAGGGATGCAGAGGTTGGGAAGGGAGTAAGCCAGAGTTATAGCCTTTTTCCAATGTTATTCTATTTGTACAATGAGCAAGCTATAAAGGATAGCAAGGAGAACTTTTGATAAGGAATCAAAGTTCAGGGTGAAGAAATAGAAATATTGCATTTTGCCGATGACATTGTAATAACATCAGACACAGCAAAGGACCTGGAAGAGCAATTGAGCGGAATGGACAGTGTGTTGAAAGGTGTGTATAAAATGAAGATTAAAAAGAGCAAAACAAAGGCAAAGTAGTGCAGTCTAAGAATTAGATTAGGTAACGAAACAATAAAGGTGCTAAATGATTTTTTTTTTACTAGGGCAGTAAAATGACATGCGATGATAGCAGTACAGAGGATATGAAATGCAGAATGGCAATGGCAATGAGAATAAAAGCGTTTTTGAAAAAGAGAAATTTGTTAGCATCGAATATTAATTTAAGCGTAAGGACGTCCTTTCCGAGGCATTTGTGTGGAGTGTTGCCGTCTGTGGGAGTGAAACATGAACGATAAACAGGGTGGACAGGAAGAGGATAGAGGATTTTGGAATGTGGTGCTACAGAAGAATGCTGAAGATTAGGTGGGTGGATGGCGTAACTAATGAGGAATGAACAGAACTGGGGAGAAAAGGAATTTCTGACATATGTTGACTAAAGGAATGGATCGATTGGTAAGGCACGTTCTTAGACATAAAGGAATCGTGAATTTAGCGTTGGAGGGAAATGTGTGGGGTAAAATCCGCAGAAGGAGACCAAGAGATGAATACAGTAAGAAGATTCAGAAGGATACGAAACTTAGAAGTAGATGTTCCTGGAGTAGTAAAACAACTTAAGTCACTAAACAAAAACAAATCTTCCGGGCCAGATAGTATACCAACTAGATTCCTCTCAGAGTATGCTGATGCAATAGCTCCGTACTTAGCTATCATTTACAACCGATCACTCAGCGAAAGATCTGTACCCAAAGACTGGAAAGTTGCCCAAGTTACTCCAATATTCAAGAAAGGCAATAGGAGTGAGCCCCAAAATTACAGACCAATCTCATTTACGTCGATTTGCAGTAGTATTTTGGAACATATACTTTGTTCCAATATTATGAACTACCTCGAAGAGAATGACCTATTAACCAATAGCGAACACGGATTCAGAAAGTATCGCTCTTGCGAAACACAGCTTGCCTTTTATTCACAGGAAGTGTTAAGTGCCATCGACAAGGGATCTCAAATCGATTCCATATTTCTGGATTTCCGGAAGGCTTTTGATACTGTACCCCACAAGCGGCTTCTAATGAAATTGCGTGCTTATGGAATATCTTCCCAATTGTGCGATTGGATTCACGATTTCCTATCAGAAAGGACACAGTTCGTTGTAATTGACGGTAAGTCATCGAGTAAAACAAAAGTGATATCTGACGTTCCACAGGAAAGCGTTATAGGTCCCCTACTCTTCCTCGTGTTTATAAATGATTTAGGAGACAAACAGAATAGTTCCCTTAGACTGTTCGCGGATGATGCTGTCGTTTATCGGTTAGTGAAGTCAACAGAGGATCAAAAGCAACTGCAAAGCGATTTGCACAAAATTTCTACTTGGTGCGAAAATTGGCAATTGACACTAAATAAAGAAAAGTGTGAAGTAATACACATGACCACTAAAAGAAATCCGTTGAACTACAATTACGCGACAAACCAGTCAAACCTTAAGGTCGTAAATTCTACCAAATACATAGGAGCTACAACTACGAACAACTTTGACTGGAGATAACACACAGAAAATATTGTGGGGAATGCAAATCAAAGGTTACGTTTCATTGGCAGAACGCTTCGAAGATGCACCAGCTCCACCAAAGAGGCTGCCAACATCACACTTGTGCGTCCTCTCCTGGAGTACTGTTGCCCCTTGTGGGACCCTCACCAGGTGGGACTGACGGAAGATATTGAGAAGATTTAGATGTTCTTTCTTCCCGCGCGCTATTAGAGATTGGAACGGCAGAGAAAAGTTATGAAAGTGGTTAATGAACCCTCTGCCAGGCACTTAAATGTGATTTGCAGAGTATCTATGTAGATGTAGATGTATAAGACCGCAGTTCATGGTATCACCTAGATCATTTATATACGACGATCGTGTAATAAGTAATGTTTTAGATTTTTCCACTTACAACATATTTATTGTTAAGACTCATAATTTTGTGACGATATAGCTACACCTACAAGTCATATTTTTCTTCGATTTCTCCATCAGGCTCTACGGCAGTACGTCAGCTTTGTGGGAGAGGCGGAGAGCATGTATTCCCTGCCGGTGAAAGCTTTTGTCCTGTTTGCGTAGCCATGTTTTCACTGCATGACTGACACTCACCATCTTCTAAGTGTGTTCTCCCTGCTGGTGGCCCAGAGACACTGAAGCCTGGCGTGGACTGTAGGGTTGATGAGGCAATGAGGTCCAACGCAATTTGCGATGTGTTCCCGGGTTCTCAGACTTGTGTGTGGGTGCCCATTTCGTGTTGGAACAAGATTTTTGCTGGATTGTTGTCCGATCAAACACATTGGATGATACGGTTGTTGAGACTGTTCAGAATTTATTTACCGTAGACTGTACACAAACGTCTATGGATGTTATGGCCGGCTTAAAGAGGAAAAGAAAGGATAATGATGGCTTTGAAGTTCCAAGGAAGTTAATTATAAGTTAATTATTTGAAAGTGAGAAAGTCCGTAATTTAATCTCAATTTATCTGTCTCTTTTCCTTCTTTGTACCCTTGGTCGTGTTACCAAGACACTTCGTTCAAATGTTCAAATGTTTGTAGGGCTTATGGGACTTAACTACAGGGTTATCAGTCTCTAAACTTACAAACTACTTATGAACTAGCTACAACTAAGGACGGCACAAATATCATGCCCGAAGGGCGATTCGAACCCCCGACATAAGTGGCCGTGCAGAACGTGACTGAAGCGCCGCAGTCCCCTCGGCCACCGCGGTCGGCAAGACACTTCGTGCAACTATTTCTATTTGTGATAGAGAAAAGCACTGCACGTGAGCGGGCTGTATGAGTGCTTCGTACCTCTTCAGGGTATGAAGACGAGGGTTTCTGTTCACTAACCTGGTATCTTCTTTCGCTGCTTTTGTCCCCTACGCAGAAGCAGCACTCAGGTAGTAGATCCGTTGTTTTCCGATCTGAGGATGAAATGGTAGTTTAATGTCGCTAGGTTTCACTATTCAGCAACAACTTTTGTCACACGATATTTTGGGTTGTATTTATAAATCTCTGTTCCTGTTCAGAAATCCACAACTGTATAACGGAAATTCACAACTATTTAACGATTTCGTGGTATATCTTACGTGGTCGAAGCACTCGACTGCGACTGATTACCTTGTAGTTTTGTCCACCTGAAACATCTAACAACAGCACTCGTCTTATGGAGATGTTTATTGTCAGAGGACCCTAGCTCGATTGACTGCGACAAGAGTAACACTACACTCGAGTGGCTACATTCTGGCGCCAACGGATCTTTCAACATTGTTTCGCATGTCACGTTTCTTATAAAATAACAGTTAAATAACTTTTGTAAACAACAGAAACATAACTTAAAACAAGATAAATACATAACATGGACATGAATATTTATATAAATTGTGGTATTTTAAATATTAAAAACATTGCTGGGCGGTTTTGGGGACTGAGAGTCCAGTAAGAGGCAATCATATTTTAGATGTAAATATGGAAGGAATTTTCAACTGAATTCTTGTTCACTTATTCTATCTTTCACTCGCACTACATTCACTCTTGGCTATTGGAATTGCTACACAACGAAAATGACATGCTAAAAACGGAAAATTTAACCGACGGGAAGAAGATCCTGAGAAATCAGTAGCCAGAACAACCACCTCTGGCCGTAATAACGGCCTTGACACGCCTGGACATTCAAACAGAGCTTGGATGGCGTGTACAAGTACATATGCCCATACAGCTTCAACACGATACCACAGTTCATCAAGAGCAGTGACTGGCGTATTGTGCCGAGCCATTTGCTCGGCCACCATTGACCAGACGTTTTCAATTGGTGAGACATCTGTAGAATGTACTGGCCAGGGTAGCAGTCGAACATTTTCCGTATCCAGAAAGGCCCGTACAGGACCTGCAACATACGGACGTGCATTATCCTGCTGAAATGTAGGGTTTCGCAGCGATCGAATGAAGGGTACAGCCACGGGTCGAAACACATCTGAAATGTAACGGTCGCTGTTCAGAGTGACATAGATGCGAACGAGAGGTGACCGAGACGTGTAACAGTGGCACCCCATACCATCACTCCGGGTGATGCGCCAGTATGGCGATGACGAATACACGCTTCCAACGTGCGTTCACCGCGATGTCCCCAAACACGGATGCGTCCATCATGATGCTGTAAACAGAACTTGGATTCATCCGAAAAAACGACGTTTTACCTTTCGTGCACCCAGGTTCACCATATCAGGCGTTCCTGTCTGTAATGCAGCGTCAAGGGTAACCGCAGCCATGGTCTCTGAACTGATAGTCCATGCTGCTGCAAACGTCGTCGAATTGTTCGTGCCGATGGTTGTTGTCTTGCAAACGTCCCCATCTGTTGACTCAGGGATCGAGACGTGGTTGCACGATCCGTTAAAGCCATGCGGATAAGATGCCTGTCATCTCGACTGCTAGTGATAGAAGGCCGTTGGGATCCAGCATGGCGTTCCGTATAACCCTGCTAAAACCACTGATCCCATATTCTGCTAACAGTCAATGGATCACGACCAAAGCGAGCATCAATGTCGCGTTACGATAAACCGCAATCGCGATAGCCTTCAATCCGACCTTTATCAAACTCGGAAACGTGATGATACGCATTTTCCTCCTTACACGAGGCATCACAACAAGGTGTCACCAGGCAACGCCGTCAACTGCTGCTTGTGTATGAGAAATCGGTTGGAATCTTTTCTCATGTCAGCACGTTGTAGGTGTCGCCACCGGCGCTAACCTTGTGTCAATGCTCTGAAAAGCTAATCATTTGCATATCACAGCATCTTCTTCCTGTCGGTTAAATTTCGCGTCTGTAGTACGTCATCTTCGTATTCACTGTGGAAGACTATAATCATCCAACAATCAGCTGGAAGAACTCCAGTTTTGTTATTCGTCGGCATGTCTATACTTCATAAATAAACATTAATAAATACCTTCACCCCGAACAAATTGTTCTGAATCCTATTGAAGTCGAAAATGTGTTGAGTACTTTGCGGCGATCCATTATAATGATTAATAATGTGGTTATTCTGTTAAGACAGCTTATTCAATTATGATTACCGCTTTTGATGCTCACAGAGCATCATCATCTGAACTCATAATTACGTTTTACAAAATACCACTAATAGGTATTTTCTTTCCTATTCCACTGCCAAATCGAACGAGGAAAAAAAGAATGCCTATATGCCTCCGTACGAGCCCTAATTTCTCTTATCTTGTCTTTGTGATCTTTACGCGAAATGTAAGTAGGCGGCAGCAAGATCGTACTACACTCAGCTTCAAATTCCGGCCCTCTAAATTTACTTAACAGAAATTCACGAAAAGAACGTCGTCTTTCTTCCAGCGATCCCCACTTGAGTTGCCGGAGCATTTCCGTGACACTCGCGCATTGGTCGAACCTACCGGTAACAAATCTAGCTGCTCGCCTCTGAACCGCCTCTATGTCTTCCTTTAAACTGATCTGCTGCGGGTCCCAAACACTTGAGCAATACTCAAGATGTGGTCGTACACGCGTTTTATGCGCGGTCTCCTTTACAGGTGAAGTACATCTTCCCAAAATTCTCACAATAAACCGAAGTCGGCTGTCCGCCTTACTCGCTCTGTCCTTACATGCTCGTTCCATTTCATACCGCTCTGCAATGTTACGCCTAGATATCTGAACGACTCGACAGCATCAAGAAGCTCACTACTAATGCTGTTTTCGAACATTACGGGATTGCTTTTTCTACTCATGCGCATCACCTTACATTTTTCTACATTGAGAGCTAGCTGCCATTCTTCGCACCAACTAGAAATTTTGTCTATGTTAACCTGTATGCTATTACAGTCAGTTACAGACGACACCCTCCTATACACCACAGCATCATCAGCAAACAGCCGCAAATTACAACTTACTCTGTCCATCAGATCGTTTATATAGATAGAAAATAATAGCGGTCCTATCACACTCCCCTTATCACAATAAAAGGAAGCGAATTTGGCATAAAATTAACTGTGGAAATGAATTCAGTTTATTACCAAGTAAGATACCGTACCTAATCTCATTTTGTGTGTTCACACCGAAAATTCTACTAAGAGCAGAGAAATCCAAAATTTCAGCCGCTAGTATCTATTCTATAGCAAAGATGACAAACAATGTAAATCTTAACGAGATGAAGAGGTCGATATAAATGTAGATGTGATCTCATAGTTTATGCATGTATGTAAGAGTAACAATAACAAGAACCTAACAGCCTTATTGTTCTGTCAGTCGGTCTTCACCGTTTTCTCCTTTGAGTGGCTCTATTGTCATGACTTCTAATTTGGAAACAGTTTCAAATCAACATGGTTCTTCTCAGAAGCTTCAGTTATTATTCTTTACTATCCACATGTCGCAGAGATTAGCCTGCCTAGCCATAACAGGCGGAATTAGCAGCATACCAACTGCTGGGATGGAAACCATGCTGGATATGCCCCCATTACACCTATGGGTCAAGATGGAGGCAGCGGCTGGTGCATACAGACTCAAATCTGGCAACAACTGGAACTCTTCGGGATATCCAGAATCACACACTAAAATAGTGAGTGAGGTAAATATAGGAAAGGTTGGGGAAATGCCAGCCGACTATATTATAACCCCATACTGCTTCAACATGCCTTTCAATATAACAATTGGAAGCAGGGAGCAGTGGGAGAAAATAGTTCGACACCGTACGGGGGATATTGTCTGGTTCACTGACGGGTCAAAATCAGACCAAGGTGTTGGGGCCGGGGAATATGGGGTGCAGCCAAGACTGGAGGGCGTCATCTCTCTAGGGAAACTGGCCTCAGTATTCCAGGCGGAAATCACTGCCATCAGGGCGTGTGTGGAGGAGAATTTGCGTAGGTGCTACAAAGATTGTAGCATCTATATCTATTCAGACAGCCAGGCAGCCCTGAGATCACTGGCAGCTCCTGCAACAAGGTCTGAAATTGTTGCAGAATGTCACAGCGTTCTGATGGAGCTAGGGGAAAGCAATAGAGTAAACCTATTGTGGGTCCCTGGCTACTCGGGGATCAGTGGCAACGAACATGCCGACAGATTAGCCAGGATGAGGACAGAGACTACTTTATTGGACCGGAACCTGTCCTGACAATCACCAAGGCAACGATCAAATTGGAGCTACGTAACTGGCTCAGAAGACAGCACGTAAAATATTGGAGCAAAGTCCATCAATAAAAACATGGCAAGGTAATGATGCCAAAGTCATGTTTTAAAAGAAGCTCTGCAATCCTGGGTCTGAACAGGAGAGAGATTAGACTCGTGGTTGGATTGCTGACAGGCCATGGGAATTTCAAAAAACACCAACATAAAATGGGAATAACAGAAGAGGACTCTAAATGTAGGCTCTGTGATGACGGTGATGAAACTGCATCACATCTGATCTTCGAATGCATTGCATTGGAGAGTAAAAGGCACAGAACATTTGGGACAACCAGACCCGAAGAAATTGTGTCTAATAAAGAACTGGTAAAGGGACTCCTTGCACTGTTCAAGGGCATTGGTTGGCTTTACTAGACATACAGGGAGCGATACCACACAATAAACTTAGTATCGGTGCGGGCAGTGGCGGGTTAGACCAAGGCTGTTTTGGCTTCCCTGAAAAAAAAAATCAAATCAAAAAATCAATCTATATGTCAGTATACTGGTTTAGAAACGCTCTGCTTAGATATGAGAACATGCGGATGCAGTAATCATCTATCCATCCAGTGCAGATCGCTTATCATTAGAGTTTCAAATTCAACAACTATCGTCTTTGTTCATGGTCTGTTGCGTTTTGTCATGCAATTTTAGTGGCACTGTCTCTGTTGATACGGCCTGAGTTCAATAGTCGCTTTCTCCAATCACCACCAACCAAAGCTGTGTTAAATGTTTAAATGTCTGTTAATATTATGGGACTGAACTACGGGGTCATCAGTCCCTAAACTTACAAACTACTTATCAACTACTTATCAACAAATATCCATGCCCGAGGGGGTATTCGAACCCCCGACCGTAGTGGCCGTGCAGACCGTGACTGGAGCGCCTCAGTCCCCTCGGCCACCGCGGTCGGCCCAAAGCTGTAGATAGGGGGTGCGGGCAGATTTCTCCCAGAGCCATATCTTTGAAACTTTCTTACGTCGCGTGTCGTATACCCCACGGTATCTAACTATTTCCTCTTCTACCTTTAGCGAATTTATTTATTTATTTATTTATTTATTGTTTTTAGATTTTTTTTCGCCGGAAATGAGAAAATAAAAAGGTTGAAAACTTCTTTTTTTCTCAGAAAGTGAAGAAACCGACAGTGTACATATTAACTATGGCGTGCTGAAAGGAATACGTCATCTGTAATTCTGATTTCAGCAAGGTAAACTTATTATGCGGGAGAAAATGGAGGCAGTGTGGAACGTACAGATGCATGCAGACTAATTGAAAATACAAGTTATTATAGGCATGTAAGTGCGTGACGTTGATGAAGCAGCAGGGCTTTCTATGGGCAGTAACACTAGTCAGACATGTTTACGGAAAGTGGCGTGCATCGCGCATATTACGGAGTCATTAGCGGTGGTTAAAATTCAATAGCTATAACTAAGCACTTCTCCTGGCAGAAACTGCGGAAGAGTTCGGGAGGATAATTGTCGCCATCTACCCAATGGAAAACAGGGAATATTACGTGACCTATAATTGTGGTTTGTAGAGGAAGACACGTAGTAACAGTTTTAAGAAAGTGCTAACTGTTGGTTCTGTCAGTTCTGAATAAGTATTGTAAGCGCATTAAATTTTAGTGATTTGTGAGTACAGGAAAAAATGCTGTTAATGGGACAACACGACGTTCGACGTTCATTCTACAAAAAGGACGTTGTCTAATATACCGGGTGATCAAAAAGTAAGTATAAATTTGAAAACTTAATAAATCACGGAATAATGTAGATAGAGAGGTAAAAATTAAACACATGCTTGGAATGACATGGGGCTTTATTAGAACAAAAATAAATAAATAAAAAATAAAATTAAATAAAATAAAGTTCAAGAAATGTCCTACAGATGGCGCTACATCTGATTAGAAAAGCAATAATTAGCATAACAAATTAAGACAAAGCAAAGAGGATGCTCTTTACGGGAAATGCTCAAAATGTTCACCATCATTCCTCAACAATTGCTGTAGTCAAGGAATAATGTTGTGGACAGCACTGTAAAGCATGTCCAAGGTTATCAATATTAGTGATTATCAAAGTTGTGCCACGCCGGAGCTTGCTTGCCGACATAGTTACGAAGTGTACTTGCTAGACTTGTATATCGCCGGCCGCGGTGGCCGAGCGGTCTGCGGCGCGTCAGTCAGGTTCTGCACGGCCACGACGGTCGGGAGTTCGAATCTCCCTCTTGGACATGGATATTTGTGCCGTCCTTAGTATTAACTAGTTCATAGGTAGTTTGTAAGTTTAGGGACTGATGACCCCGTAATTAAGTCCCATAAGCTCTACAAACATTCGAACATTTGATTTGAACTTGTATATCTCTGGTCTGATCGGGAGTGACTTCGACCTTATCGCCAGAGGGCGTGAAGAGCGGCGTGGTGTTTGGACGGGTGAAGGCTCTAGCCAGCGCTCAGCAAACAGTGTTGTGAGCAAAACTTTGGCTAGAGACGGGAGCATTTGCAATCCGTTACTCTTTTTTTTTTTTTTGAAGAGCGGCGTGGTGTTTGGACGGGTGAAGGCTCTAGCCAGCGCTCAGCAAACAGTGTTGTGAGCAAAACTTTGGCTAGAGACGGGAGCATTTGCAATCCGTTACTCTTTTTTTTGAAGAGCGGCGTGGTGTTTGGACGGGTGAAGGCTCTAGCCAGCGCTCAGCAAACAGTGTTGTGAGCAAAACTTTGGCTAGAGACGGGAGCATTTGCAATCCGTTACTCTTTTTGTAGCGGATCGTCACGGAAGTTCCAACGAGTTCGTCTACGCTAGTGTCTATCGTACTGTCCACGCACAGTGGATACAAAAATAATTTGAACCCTGTGTACAGCCACCACCGAGTTCGCAAAGTGACGTCAACCTGCTATGCGGCGATTTATTAAGATTGTACAACTCATGCCACGCTAAACAAGTGGATGTGGCTCTAAACGAAACCTGCCGCATTGTCACGGGAAGTCTAAGGCCAACGCCAGTTGAAAAACTATACTGCCTGGCTGGTATAGTGTAACCTGGGATTAGAAGGGAAGTCACAGCCACAATGGAACGTGCAAAGGCATCGGAATTATCAACACATCCCCTTTTTGATTATCAGCGAGCCCATAGCAGACTCAAATCAAGGAAAAGCTTTCTGCATGCAACGACGGAGCTCGATAAATCACCACAACTGACCAGGCTGGAGATGTGGAGAGCAAAGATCGGGGACCTTGGTGGCTGGATGACCCCACAGGAAGCACTCCCACCTAGCTATGAGGAGGACTGGATGACGTGGAAGTCCTTCAATAGACTGCGGACCAACGTAATAAGATCCAAAGTCAACATGAGAAGGTGGGGCCTCTCTGATGCATCTGTCATGTGCGAGTGTGGAAAATAACAAACCACCGAGCATCTGCTACAGTGTGAGCTTTGTGCAGCCTGCTGTACTATGCAGGACCTGACTGGTGCTAACCGTGATGCGTGTGATCTAGCCAGATTTTGGGCTAGCATAGTTTAAGGTTTAATCCTGGGGAAAGACCTTTGAATTGTTACCACTGTTACTTGTAAATATGTGTACTATTAATGGCTAATTTGTATTTATATTCAATGATCTTCATTTTTGTTTTTTGTGTTTCATATTACATTTTGTTCAACATGCTTCTGACACGAATAAATAAAATTAAGATTGTTGATATCTGGTGTTTCCATTGTAATTTACCTATAAGTGTGGTTAACATTTCTACATCTACATCTTCATAGATACACTTCAAATCACATTTAAGTGCGTGGCAGAGGGTTCATTAAGCACTTTCATAACCTTTCTGTACCGTTCCATTCTCTAATAGCGCGTCGGAAGAAAGAACACCTAAATCGTTCCGTTTTCGATCCGATTTCTCTTATTTTATTGGGATGGTCATGTCTCCCTATGTAGGTAGGTGCTATCAAAATATTTTCACATTCAGAAACTATGTATGTCAGTTGCTTGTGGTAACGGATTCTGTGTTTCAGGTGTTCTGTCCAAGCGTTGTTTGTTGTGCATTATAAAAAATAAATACATGAATAAATAAATAAATAAAATGTTATTGGTTCACTGTTGAAACAGGAATACGTCAGGAGGCTGTTCTATTGTGTCTCCGTTGTTGGTGTTTTACTCGGCGCCAGGCTCTTAAGTTGAGTAAACTGTTCATGTTCTCATTTGTAATATATTTACTTGGTTCTGGGGAAAAACTTCACAGGCTTATTTACCTTACAGTATTGGATGAAGCGCTGGTTACTTTAACCAAATGTTACAGTTGTTATTTGGTTGAGTAATTCTTTTAATTTCTGCATGGGATACTTGTTACTAATGAAACACTATTGCCTATAAGCTTAGGTGTTTTAACTGAAGTTTTGGACTGTTTAGTTTCTAATAACTTTTGTGACAGTTTGTTGTTGTTAATAAATTTGTTTCCATATATGTTGTTTGAAACAAGTTTTATTAATTAAAAATTGTTTATATTTAATGGTAGTTAATTAAGGCTTAGTGCCACTTCCTCAAAAGCCCTACCATTCCAAAAGTCTTATTACCGTTCATTTAGGTATTGTAATAATGGCGTCTGCCGTTCTAGGTTCAAGTGCAGTTCAGTTAATCAAAATTCACAGTCAAAATAATTATTCACTACTGTACCTGCATTCAAGTTACCACTCTCTCTCTCTCTCTCTCTGTGTGTCTCTCTCTCCAGAATTATTTATTTCAAAGTTTAGGCTTGATTGTTCTATTATCTTTAATGTGCTTTGTTACTTAGGTTAATAATTTGGTTACTATTCATGGCTGAGGGGACTGTGGCGCTGCACTCATGGTCTGCAAGGCCACTACGGTCGGAGGGTCGAATGCCCCCTCGGGCATGAATATTTGTGCCGGCCTTAGTATTAGTTAGTTCATAAGTAGTTTGTAAGTTTAGGGATTGATGACCCCGTAGTTAAGTCTCATAAGCTATACAAACATTTGAACATTTTGTTACTACTCATTACAAAACAAGTTACATAATTTTAACTTTATATTTGAAAATATTCAATTCAACAAACAAAGTTACATCTAACATTATAAATAGTTCGACATGCTTATGCAGTTGCTACATCTCAATTAATTGTCCAGTGATGTCCATTACAATTGGATTGACAATGGTTTCTCTCCACTAAAATCATCAGCTTACAAGATTTCTTTTTAACACTGAATATTCGCTTTGCTCCTCCTTCCGTAACTTAACAGCAGCATGATGATTTTTTTTATTACTTTTTTATTTATTTATTTATATATATATATATATATATTTTTTTTTTGCGTACCACGTATTTATCCACCACCATTAACGTCCTCGACGACGCTATACCCGTTCCGCATGACACGACGGAAATCGATTTTGCACGCACGAATTCTGCCTTGAGCAGTACGAACGAATAACTTGTTTATTTAGTGTATTTCACTTATTTCGATTTTAACACTTGTAATTGTAATACTTTTCACTTTCAAAATAATATTGTTTCATTATCAACTCGAGCACTCCGCGAGCCGCGATACACACGTCCGGCAATTGAATTGCTGAGTGCCGGGCGCCGTGGCTCAGCGCGCCCGGTCAGAGGGCTCAACGCCCTCTGTAATAAAAAAAGCTGAGCCAACAACAGACCGAACAAAAACGATCAGCGTCCGCAACAAAGAGAACTACCCATAGAACAAAAAAAAAAAAAAAAAAAAAAAAAAAAAAAAAAAAAAAAAAAAAAGTGCAGAGACCACTTCAGTCACAAATTGCAAATTGTTCAGAAGAGAGGAAAAAAGTCATAACACCTCGAAATTATCAAATATTTTAACTCTCTTTTCCCGTCTGTTATGACATGCATTTATGTTGTAATCCTGCAAAAATTTCCTAATTCCGATATAAATATTAGGCTCAGGAAAATTAAAAATTTAATCCGAACTTATGCTGTTTGAGCACTCACAGACAGCTGAAAACTTGGAAAAGGTAATCATTCGTTTAAATTTTATATTTTTCATATTATATTTATATTTATTATTATTATATTTATTATTTTTATATTTTTCATATTATATTTTCATATTATATATATCAAAAATGAAGTTACAGTATTTGCAAAGTCTTCAGAAAACAGTAATATAACAAAGTAAAAAGCTCTTAAAATAGATTCTTGACCAAGGTAGCAATATCATGTGCAGTGGTTGGCCAGGTAAATAGTTCATCATAAAAAACTTTGAAGTTTAGAGGAATATGAATTATTATGTCTTCCATTTTCTTCATCTTGATTGGAACTTTCTCTGATGAGTAGGATGCAATACTTGAAGGAAAATCAGAATCTACGTTCCGGAAAGCAGGTTTCAGCAGCTGATAGGTATGCTCTTGTAATCCATCAGCGGAAGTGTATGCTGTGATTGCCCTTTTCTTTATAGAGTTACAGCGCAACTCTGTATATCGAGTGGGAGCAAACTTGAATTTGCTTCTTTTGGCACACTCCTCCCTCCACACAGAGCAGGAAACGTTAAGTGCTAGCACGTTGAAAATTCTGAACAAGAAAAAGACTTCAATAAGAGCAGCTGTTTAGGCTGGTAAGCACATGACATATGCACTGTAAAAGGGGCAAGACTGATCATGCGATCTTGCAGTGTGAGCAGAAACCCCGTCAGTTACTGACCCACGATCCTTCTGCGCTCAGCGTTCGAAAAAGACACCCTGTATCTACGGATCTATTCAGCAGACTAACATGGTTCTTGTACGCAACACGCGTCTTCCCTTTCTAAGCATCTTTTCATCGGAAACGATTTATCGAATTTTTGTGACTGAAGTGGTTTCTGCACTCATCGATTCAATTGTCACGGGACGGAAGACATTGCTGTGCTGCCTACGGCACAACTAGCAAGCGCCACGCTCTAACATTGTCTTTGGTCTGAGAGGAGCTGTTTTATGCAACTATTGATCTTTGAATTTCTACGCAAAGCAAAACATTTTATATTATCAAACAAGACATCATGAATTAATAGAACTAGTACAGAATGCGTTTACAAAACAGTTATTAAAAAAATAAACATTGACAAATAAAATCTACATTATACTGAACAGATGACTACACGTCATTACGTTTACAAAGAATACACACATATTACATTGTACACCATCAAAGAGTGTGGTGGAACAGCCGATTCTTCCTTCAGATTATAATGGAATTGTGTATTCAGGAGTAAATTTCTACAGTTTGATTTAGTCGGACTTCGACCCTGGCCATTTCACTACACTCGAATTAATAAAAATCTTCATTCATAGGAAAAAAAGTCTTTTAAATATTCGCCGCTAGGTTCTTGTGCAAAATAATAGAAAAATAAAACTGTTCCAAAAAAAAAAAAAAAAAAAAAAAAAAAAAAAAAAAAAAAAAACCTGTAAAAGTTCAAAATCTGGTACGCACTTTCGTTGAATATTCTTAAAAAAATAAATATAAAAATAAAATAAAATAAAATAAATCTTGTTGAATATTTCCTAAGATAATCTTTTACTATCACAGATGTTGCTCACTGAATCAGTCGTAAAATATATCGATTCATAAAACTTGATCTCACTGTTTTCCAGTTAATAAAATTATTGCTGAGTCCCTACACTGGTATAAAATCGGAGAAATTCTGTTATAAGTTCCAAAAATATAAATTCAGTTCAATACGTAAATATCTTCTCTTCTTATTCAGTACAATAATTATTTCTCACGCACTGGTACTGGAAGTAAAAGTTTACTTTTTATTTCGTAAGTTATAAGTCCACTTAATCAATGACATACAATCAGAACTTGCTCGTAAGGACTCAACATCAAGACTGAAACTGTTTTTTTTACATAAAACATGAACAGACTTTTTATTACAAATATTTGTCAAATTTTCTTGTTTATATGATTGTGACGGTTGGCAACGGAGGTACTCCAACAGCATCTTCTCTGAGCGTGTGGCTGTCGACCCGCGACGATTGGTGGCCAGGTACATCATCTTTGGCTTCAGCAGAGAAGATGCTATTACCGTAGGTTGCTCCGTTGTCACCGCACATGACACATAAAAACAACTCTTATATCCTTTGAGAATAAAATACAACCTATTAAGACTAAACATTATTAACAACAACATATATAAACATGTTCCTTTACCTGCGAAACTGAGCTGACGTAAAGGTAGTAGCAGGGGATAATATTTCGTCCCACTACAAGAGGTGACATTTACGCAACGTAAAAATTACGTAGACATTTCACACATTTTTAAATAAATAAATTTATCAAAATATAGTTTTCAATCGCTTAACATGTAAGGACTACCTTACACATCCTATGGAAAGCCATTTTTCAGTCCTACTTCCTACTGGTGGCATTCACCTCTATTCTTGTAATGAACGCTTGACATTCCTCTTAATGCAAAGGGTAGTTAAGAGAATAAAAACGTAGAAGTGTTTCAGTTATTGGCACTATCATAAATTATATACGTACTTGCACCTTATGTTGGACAAGTTACCAAGGAAAGTCGTGGGAAGGAAAAAAGTATTTCGCCTCGCGTGTTGCTACTCGTAAATACAGATATCGATTAAAAGAGCAGTTGCGGCCGTTATTCACCTGTGGAACCGGCTCCTTTCCAATACGTCGTCATTTTTAACACACACTCAGATTAATGATACAGACTACTTCAACTAATAGAGCAGATCCAGGTTCATACGTTTCACTATTCTTCGGGTGCGTTGTTCGTTGTTTAGAGTTTAGAGAAAAATACTCTTGAAGCTACTGTAATATTATCGCGAGATTGACTTACGCAAAGATTTTTCGGGGTTACAAACTACTTAACGTAATTATAAAGTTATTTAGGACCGATTGTATTAAGCAGTTGATCTTAGATTAGCATAGAAAATGATACCAGTTCAAGCTGAACTCGGAAATTTGCGTTGTATAAACGGTGATCTTCGATTATATCGCGGAGAACTCGGATCATCTTTGGACGAACTTCTCCGATCGATCAAATTAAAGTTCAACTTTAATCGTCGGATTTCCACGTAGCGTCGTTACAAAAAAAAAAAAAAAAAAAAAAAAAAAAAAAAGGGGCATCTGTTTTGTACAAATGTACACAGGAAGTAACTGATATAAAAGTTGTTGTTATAGAAAAAATGTAAGTAAATAAGCGAATACGTCACTACCACGCTTTTGAAGCTCGAAATGTGTATTAAATCTCTTAAGTTAGGTTAGGAAAATTAGCGGCTATGTGAACAGCGACTCCTGATATTCATTATTGGTCTCATAACAATTCTTGGAGACGACATGTAATTTATGTAATCAATGTAAAAGTCGAAGTAGAAAAGGGTCATCTGAATAATTTGGCACTAACTGTTACCGTTGTGAAAATGAAAGTAGCAGATAACGCGTGAACATCTTTTACAAACATGCTGTCTAGGCAAGAGTAGTAGTAACTATACAATTCGTAACAAATTTTTAAATACCAAACGTTTGTTTAAATTGCTTTTAAAATCGCATGTGCGTTGATCAGTAAAAATAGTATTAAGCATATGTACGTCATGTGTAAATGCCTTATATAAAGCTGTGATTATTTTTATTTCTTATCGTCTACAGATATTTGACTATTAAGATGAGTCTAGTGTGGATGACATTGAGATCCACTGTGCTCCTCGCATATTTCGTGAAAGGTCGAATCCATCCGTGGAACTGAATGACAAATCATATATGTAAGCGGAAGTTTCAACTGGACAAGATATTATTTGCTTCTGTGGACCCAAGACGTTATCTACAAGAGAATCCTTTTCCGTTTTTGAAACGTTTGAAGAACGCGCCTTTTTCTGTTGGCTTTCCTCCATTTCCACAATGCTAAACTTTCAATAAAAATTACCAAGTAATGTACAAAGATCCGTATATGCTATTTGTTTATACCTGATTATATTTGGTGTCGATAAATTACGATCATTATCTGTGATCGAAGCTTGACAAACGCGTCGATAGCTGAATTTTGCTGTGTTGCCAAGTATGTTTCGCGATAACACAGATCAACTCTGAACCTGATCTGTTGACACGGTTAGCGTTATACAAAACTGCATTCATGAACTTGGTTCATTTTCTTGACTAAGATCAAAATTGATCTACAGTCAGCAATGTTTATACAATCGGCCCTTAGTATCACAAACACCCAACTATACAATAATGGGCCTAACGGAGGACATTTCATATTACATGACAAACTTACTCTCATATAATAAAAGCAAAATTCTGTAATGTCGACGTAATTTAAAAGTCAGCGATTATTCTTCCGAAGAAGATATTTGACGTTACTGTTGTGACGGCCTTAATCATCTGCATCTTATCCATAATCCTCAGAGTCCATGGCAAGGTGCGTGGTGGGGGTTACTCGTACAAAAACTAGGTATTTCATGTTTAGAATGTTCAGATGTTTGTAAACTTATTGGAACAAACTTCTATGGTCATCAGTCCCTTTACTTACCAACTACTTAGACTAACTAGCCTATGGACAACACACAGACCCACGCCACAGGGAAGACTCGAACCTCTAACGGCGAACAACAACGCGCTCCGCAGAGAAGCACCTTAGAGCGCTGGGCTACTTCACAGCGGCACTAGGCACTTCCTTTATTCCCCACACCCAAATAGAACATGTAAAAAAAAAGCCTTTATACCTCTGCACTTGCCGTAATTTACCTTATTTATGCGGTCTTTACGAGAGATGTTACCTGATATTTCGCCTTGTGGGTACGTGTATAACGGTGTATAGGGAAACAGGCGTTTACAACCAATTTTAAAGTGAAAAGAATCAATCGCAAATGTCAATTAAAATGATATCAAGTGCCAGTACTATCAGACCTATATTAAAATTTTGTGTATCCGACTATATTACTTACGTAATTTAAGGCAACGAACAACATGTGAGGGGGAGAGGGGAGGGGGTGCCAGCTATAATCACAGATTGTTTTATAGTGAAACTTTATTTTGCCGTTTTATTATGAACGCAAATTTGATGTATTAATAATATTACACTTCTGTTATCTTTATCAACTACTATAAAACATGAGATCAATCAAAATTATGTACTATGTATTTCACTGTACTGTTTTTAAAGGAAACGCCTTTTGCTACTGCAAATGGTTTTTTTTTTTATAAGTCATCCATTCGCGTTTCGTCTTTGTCACAAGGCATCATCAGTGGGTGTCCTGAAATATTTACATGTTTCTGTTTACACAGAAAGGTTAGGTTTCTTACATATGTATAAAGCATTTCGTTTCTGATTTTAAACAGTTCGTTGTTTGCTATAAAATGGTGTACTTACAGCACTTGCTACTCCTCATCAGTCTCTTTCCGGCAACCAGGTCAAAAGGTTCCACTGTTTTCGAAAAATCTTCCACTGTCATCTGCTGCCATACTGTGTCCACTGTAGTTTGTTTTGTAGTGTTGCCAACCTTCTCAGCTTATTTGAAATTCAACTGTTTTATTGAATGTGTGTTGAAGGTATGAGCAAATTCATGGTGTCAGTTACGCCTGAAAATATCGCCACAGTTTCTGGAATTATGCAGTGAAATCCATTGTCATTCGTCCGTAGAATTGCATCTGAGACTGGTTTGAAGCGTTCCAGCACGCAGAAAATACTGAGAAAGACCCTACACATGTTTCCATTCAAAATTCAAATGCACCAGGCCATACCCGTACGAGCTGTGCAACAAAGGGTTGCCTTTGCTAATCAGATGCTCACAATGATTGATAGTGAAGGATTTGATGTTGGCTGCATCTGGTTTACAGATGAAGCACACTTCCACCTGAATCGATACGTGAATAAGCAAAACTGGCAATTTTGGGGTTCCGTAAAGCCATATTGTTGTGAAGCGAAACCCATGTATTCTCCTAAAGTTACTGTGTGGGCTGCAGTATGCAGCAGAGGCAGTATTGGTCCTTTTTTCATTCGAGAAACGGTCACTGGTGCACGTTACGTTGCAATTTTGGAACATTTTGCCGCCATACAGCAAGTGTTTGAGGATCGACCAGGTACTGAATGGTTTATGCAAGATGGAGCCCGACCACATCGGACCGAACAAGTGTTTCGCTTTCTTTAGGAATACTTCGGGAACCGAGCCATTGCTTTGGAATATCCCAAATTTACTGGTGCAGGCATGGATTGGCCTCCATATTCGCCGGATTTGACTACCTGTGACTTTTTTTTGTGGGGCACAGTGAAAGACATGGTCTACCCGAAACATCCCGCCACGCTGGACGAGCTTGAATCGGCGATCTCTGTGGCATGTGAATCCATTTTGCTTGAGACACTACGAAATGTGATGGCGAATTTCATTCTTCGTTTGCGCCACCTCTGTAGTGCCAATGGTGAACATTTTGAAAACATAGTGATGTGATTGTTTGCAAAGAGTGTTTTCATACGATTATTTGACTTATGTATGCTGATATGAGCTGTACAGCGTACAGCGCCATCTGTTAGCAACTTTTCTAACTATTATTTCAAACTGCTGTATAAATTTCTTACAGCTTTCACAATAAACATACCGTTTACTGCATTCCTCTATCGATCTTTGTTTTCGAGATATTTAATTTTGAAATTAGGGAGTCGTTTTCTGGACACCCTGTAGAATGTGGCTGGCGATGTCTGCCGACCTCGTTGCGCACCATATCAGATATGAATCCGTATGCGCAAATGATTTAGTAATCGTCATGGTGGGTAGATGGCGTTGTTCGCCGGCGTAGTGAAGAGCACCAATGACGTAATCATAAAATCAATGAAACAGTGAAAAAAGATATGAAATTAAGACAATGGAAAGCGACTAGAGACTATCTGCGAGATCGCATCCTTGTGCAGTCATAAAATAGTAAAAAAACTAGTCAAAACTAGTGCCTAATATAGTAAAATACTAATCACAACAGGTGCAATTAAAAGGAATATGTGTTAAATTACAGAAATTACAATTCATAAAATCGGTGAAAAAATGACAATATAAAGTACTAGTAAGCTACTGCAATTGCAGTACAAAGTAAGAGGTACCTGAGATCAAATTCAAATGTTTGTAGAACTTATGGGACTTAACTACGGGGATATCAGTCACTAAGCTTACAAACTACTTATGAACTAGCTAATCCTAAGGACGGCACAAATATCCATGCCCGAGGGGGGGATTCGAACCCCCGACCGTAGTGTACCTGAGATCGTGTGTCACTTCTAATATAAGATCTCCAGAGTTGGAGTAGGCGAGCTACTCGTGAAATCTGGTATACTTTGTGGAACCAGTTTCATTTTATTTATTTTACTATATAAAACAGCCAGGATCGCTAATTATCTTTATTAAGAACTGGTTTTTTCACGTTAAACTCCCGTCATCGGAGCTTTCATATCATTCACCACATCACAAAGGAAACGTTTTAAAATTGTAATTGTTCACCAACATCATAGATTTGTGTTAACTTTGCTGTGACCACATCAAAATGAAGTGCAATGTGTTTTATATTTTACTTGCAATTTGACTTGGCGACTATAATGTTCGGAACACCTATAATTTCAAAAGCTTTTCTTTGTGATACTGTGTATGAAATGAAAGATGTGATGATTGCGGTTTAATCTTCGAAACCGGTCATCTTAATAAAGGTAATTTGCGATCTTTATTATTTTACGTAATAACATAATTCAACAGATCGCTCCCCTAGTATGACGAACTTGTATAAATTTCTATAATCCCCTGGCTTTACACGAAACGAGTTTCAGATACAATACTTTTGTTCTAAATTTCCGTTCTCTCCACAAAGCCGCAGCTACGCAGATTGAGGCACTGATCTGAATAATGTATTTTCTCGGTGAGTCTACTGTGGCATGAATTTCTGAGTGATTTTATAACAGACTCAACCACAGAGAAGCGTGTTTACCGGGTTTACCTAGTACTTCTAAAAGGACTTAATTGTTAAGGATGAACAAATTTAAAAATTGATTAAAAAAAATTAATGATCAACACAATTCCTGATACTACCTTCGCTTAACGCTACAATGTTTTACTTGCTCCTCAATTTGTTATTTGGTAAGCATGATAAATATTGTGACGTCAAATATGCTATCTAAAGCCAGTCCTCACAGAACAGATTCCTTCAACACATTCCATCCTAATTCACATGAAGGTGGAAGAAAGTAACTACCAGCAGCTGTGTTAAAATTATTAATAAATAAATAATCTTAACACAGCTGCTGGTACCAATTTCTTCCACCTTTACATTTATCAACTGTAGTTCTAGCCCATTGATTATGGGGAGAATTATACTTTATTCACATGATGTATGAACATTCAAATTATTGTCAGAAAATTTAAAACATAACCATAAGTGATTGTCTTATTACTGAAAACATCATACAGCCTGATTTCTTGGTCGTTATACAATTTGTGTCTTCTTGGTGTAGCCAGTTTAATTGGGCAGTAGTATATATATGCAGGAATTATTATCACTTTAGTACAAAAATAGTTATTTAAAAATCCTAAAATGTTTCTTACTTATTGTGATCCAAATCTATGCCTTGAATATGGTCGATGGATGGCCTGGAGTGGTTATAATGTGGCAATCTCGGTTCCTTCCATATGTGAAGTTCTGGGTATTTGTTTTTTTTGTAGTACTTTGCTGCGTATGTTCAAACTACTTTATGTGCATACTTGTCGAACTTACTGTGTTTCGGTTGTACACTGTGAAATGTTGAACAATTTTTCATGTCCCTAAAGCGTTGTTGGTCCAATGCCTTCTGACTAAAGTAGCTGCGTACTTGACTGTAAGGCTACGCAGTATACAAAAAGAAAAAATTTACGATGTTGCACAACGAAAACGTCTTACTGAAGAGTAGTTTTTGGGGATGACCTAATTAAACGTATAAAATACAGGTATCACACACATTCATGTGGATTTATTAAGGAAGTTTTGGTCACTACAACAACATCAAACGTGTGCATTGCCCAATGAAATAATTACTCGAACACTAAATAGAAGATCAAGGACTCGTAGTTATGAAGCGTATGCGATAAACATTATCAAGTCTATGGCTCACGTTAATGGTCATTGATTGCTAGTACGGATAGTAGTTTAACGAAATAGCATGCAAATATAGCTGAGAACACCGGTAGTATTACCGAAGTTCGTGACGGAATTTACTACTGGACTGCGAACGTCAAATGTCTGTAATTAAATTTTGATGGAAGTTAACTACCGTGACGTAACCTTCTACTCTGTTATTGTGTTAGCACCGAACGAGGTGGCGCGTTGGTAACACACTGGACTCGCATTCGGGAGGTTGGTGGTTCAAATCCACCTCTGGCCATCCAGATTTCGGTTTTCCGTGATTTCCCTAAATCACTCGAGGCAAATGCCGGAATTGTTCCTTTCAAAGGGTACAGCCGATTTCTTCCCCATCCTTACCCAAACAACCCGAGCGTAAGCAAAGCCTCTAATGACTACGCTGCCCATGGGGCGTTACACACTAATCTTCCTTGCTTCCACTGTGTTGGCAGCTCATTCTGACCACGCCGAAACACTCTGATGGAGTAAGACGACAGCGGTGATCCTCTGGTAACTCTGCGTTTTATGAGAACTAAATACTCAGATTACAATGCAGATGCCATTCTAGTCACCATAGAGAGCCGTCCAAAGCAAGGTACTCTATCTGGATTGTCAGCTTGCACGTGTATTCTTCCTCTCCAGGCAAGTGTCTTGTTACAGTAAGGAACTACATTGTGTACTTGGCTGATTTTGCCAGTTAAAGGAACTGCTGCTTCCAGACATGCAGTGGTGTTTAACCAGTGATGGAGAAGCGTGAGGATCGAAGAAGGAATCCTTAACACTTTCATGACACGTTTCCTGTACCAGGATGTAAAGAGGACGGCAAGAGGAAAGCGTTCCTAAAATAAATTGGCAATTGACTCTTCAAAAATGTTCAAATGTTTGTAGAGACTATGGGACTTAACTACGGGGTCATCAGTCCCTAAACTTACAAACTACTTATGAACTACTTACAACTAACGACGGCACAAATATCCATGCCCGAGGGGGGATTCAAACCTCCGACCGTAGTGACCGTGCAGACTGCGACTGGAGCGCCTCAGTCCCCTCGGCCACAGCGACCGGCGCAATTGACTCTAAATAATGAGAAGAGTGAAATCGTCCACATGGGTACGAAAACAAATCCCTTAAACTTTGTTTACAAGATAAGTCAATCAAAAGTGAAGGCCGTAAACTACACAAAATACCTAGGAATTACTATTACTTCAAACTTAAACTGGAAAGAACACTTAGATAATGTCGTGGGAAAGGCGAACCAGAGACTGCGTTTTACTGGCGGAACCCCTAAAATATGCAACAGAACTACTAAAGAGACGGCATACACTACGCTTGTCCGTCCTTTTATGGAGTATTATGCCCAATGTGGCAGGTGGGTTTGAAGGAGGACATCGAGAGAGTCAGAGAAGAGCAGCTCGTTTTGTATTATCACGATACAGAGGAGACAGCGTTACGGAAACGATACAGGACCTGGGATGGCAATCATTACAACAACGGCGCTTATCGCTGCGGCGTGGGCTACTTACGAAACTCGAATCGCAAACATTCTCCTCCGAATGCGAAGATTTATTGTTGATTGTCACTTACATAGGTAGAAAAGATCATCAGAATAAAATTCAAGAAATCAGAGCTCGAACGGAGAGATTCAAGTGTTATTTCTTCCCGCGCGTTATTCGAGAATGCAATGGCAGATAAATAGTATAAAGGTAGTTTGATGAACCCTCTGCCAGGCACTTGAATGTGATTTGCAGCGTATCCCAGTTAGATGTAAATGTAGATGAAGAAATGAGGGTGGGAAGGGACACACACACACACACACACACACACACACACACACAGTGAGTCACTCAGGCAGCTAGTTACTGTTATTTAAACATTCTTCTACAGTAAGGTCTCAGAGAAATGGTTGGATCAATACGCAATACCCGTTCCTAAGTCAGGACCTGAATATATCTGTCTCGCATGATGGTTTTTAGGACTGAAAGAGCCGAAATCGACAGTACTGCAAAAGCGTTTCTACAGCCAACTAATCCTTTTTTGAGCGAGACTCCATATGGTATTGCATAGATATAACAAATGCCTCATCATTACCGCTGGAAAATGGACATTCACTAGCAGTATAAATATCGTCTGCATATATTTTACAGTGTAGAAGGCGTTCTACAATGACAGTTTGAAATGAGTACACATATTCTCGCATGGGCATCTTTTTATTAGAATTTTAACTTTTATTCTGCCTTGGCTTATTTTTATTGGTATTTGAGCTGTACGTTCGCACGTTCCATTTCTATGTGATATTCTGATTTAGTTTTGAATGTACTTGTCAATAGGGACAAGCTGGTAATCTGTGCCATAAGCCAGAGAGTATGCATTATCTCTGAACCGAGTTGTAGCGAGCAAGGCAGTCTATAAGTTGCGACCAGTTTGTCTGTAGGCAGACTTGGAGAGTGAAGCTATTGTGAAGTAGACGCAGTCTGAAATTTAGATTGGAAGCTTAGACAGCCGCATTGCAGGTATATTTCTGTACAATAATTTTTGGAAGTCTGCCCTGTGGTAGAAACTGTTAATATCACTGAAAAAACGCATTTGCCCTTTGAAATAAAAAGGTAGATTTTCTGTACTTATTACTGTAATTGTAGTATTGTGTGATTATTGTTTAGTAGGTCGTTAGAGTTCCTTATTAACGAATTTAATTAACAAAAGTTCCCATTCTTTTCATCATTCTGAAAATTAATGTTGTCTTGTGTTATCTCCCTCTCACAAAGCAAGTCAGTGACTTACTATTTGATAAAAATGTTAGTGAAACTATAATCCTTCATGAGATCAATCTGCATAACTAATAAGAATAAAAGTAACATTCAGGTAGTCAATGTGAAATTCATAAATAGAGAGTTTTGTGCTATTGATGAAAGATCACACTGTTATGATAATTAATAGGCTTAATACTTACAGAAAAACTTAGTTGTCTTGCAAGAAGGAAAGTATTTGCATTCATTTGTCTTCTTCTAAAGATAATCAGATTTGAAAATTACGAAAATGCAATTGAGACAGTGTAGTGATTGTTGTTTGATGTACATCACCAGTCTCAGTGACACTGATGACTACTTGATTTTTTTGATATTCTAACTGAAGTATTATCTCATGCAAAGCAGGCAAAATTTTCCAGTAATCATATAAACACATTTTTTTCATGGCTCTTGCAGTTGATTTGTTTCAGTATAGCCTGGTCACTAGTATACTGTGAACGCTAAAAATACAAGGGATTAGAATTCAATCAGATTACGATTTTAATTACAATTGCCTCATTAACAGTTGGTCTTCATTTACTGTGTCATCTGTTGTCCTCCAATCACCCGTAATTTTACTAGGATCAGTGTCAGAGGCGTTTAATAGATATCAAGGACAGAATCAGAATATAATTCATACTTTAATCAGTTCATTTAATAGAGAGCGTAATCACATTGTTTTGTGGGTAAATTTGATATGTAACAGTACACCACACACGACCAGTGACACGTTCGTGTAAGAATTCAGACAGGTTTCCACGTTTTAACGAATCCCGAGTTTCAAGTATGGGACGATATTACATGATAAAACATGTAACATGATAGTTTTGGCACACATATTACATCATAAAATATGTTGCACGACAGTTTCGGCGTAAGCAACCATAGTCTGTCGAGAGGAAATCAATATGTGCAGCTATAATGACGTGCCATTACCGCCTTCCGTGAATGACTTCTACTTTTACAGCTCCATCCCTACTGAGATATCAACGCCTGGTGTCGGTACGTGGGCACCGATGCAGTTTCTGAATATGTTTCACAGATGGAATTGGGAATTGCAAAATGCATAGTCTGCGAATTGTTTATACATCAACTAGCTATAAACCCGGCGTTGCCCGGGTGTTTATTTATCCCACATCTCCTTCCCCTCTCTCTCTACATCCGTCTCTTTCTCTCCCACCCCTCTGTTCGTTTCCATCTTTCCCTCTCTCGGCAAAGTTTTCTGCAAGGTACCCTCTATCATGTACCATACAAACATTCAGCTTCCTCTTGGTTTACATGTCATGTGTACAAAAATTCATAAAGGTTGGAGCAAAACTATGCATTTTGTAAAATTCTGTAAGTTAAGTACCATGCACCAAACGAAATTTTATGCAGACAGTGACATTCCTCTTGTTTTTAAGGTAGTCTGTGCAAAATTTCATCAATATCGGAACAAAACTATAGATTTCTATGGAATAGAAACGCAGGGTCACGCACTTTGTTGTTCTCAAATATTCCAGTTTTATTTCATACAACCATTGTTCTGAGAATAACGAAAACAACAAAAAAAGGATCGGTGAAATCGGTCGAGCTGTTCTGAGACTATGGCGCGACCCAGGTATTCAGGGATTCTTTTTATGCTGCAAAGTACCCTCCCCCATGCACCGTATGAAACTTAAGGTAGACGGTGAACTTCCTCTTGGTTTGAAGGTCAAGCATGCGAAATATCTTGAAGATCGGAATGAAACTGAAGAGTTCTCAGCTGACGTTTTCTACCTATAAACTACATTTTTGCCAAATTTCAGATTGATAGGCGAAGTAGTTTTCGAGATTTCGCTTTTAGTCAGTGAGTGAGTTAGTGTTCTTTCGCTTTTATGTACATAGAGATATTAAAAATATGTTCAAATGTTTGTATAGTCTATGGGACTTAACTACGGGGTCATCAGTCCCTAAACTTACAAACTACTTATGAACTACTTACGAACTAGGACGGCACAAATATCCATGCCCGAGGGAGGATTCGAACCCCCGACCGTAGTGGCCGTGCAGACCGTGACTGGAGCGCCTTAGTCCCCTCTGCCACCGCGGCCGGCAGAGATTTAGGGAGAGACTTACTGACAAAAGTAAATAGTAACATGCAAATCCGTAATGCTAACTTTATTTGATATGAGGTCATGCCTAATGCGACAGTTTTACGGCATCTACATCGAAACTGTAGAAACTGTTGTAGGGGAAAGGGGGTGGCGGGCAGTTACAAAACGCTTCATAAACGTCCGAAATTACATTCAAACTTTGTTGCAGGTCCCTAACTAATCCCATTTTCCAATAATTGACGCAGAAATCCGGGTATTCTCACGCGGTGGCCTCTCATTATTTGTGACGTCATATCTCTTGAGCTACGTGTCGTGTGCTCTTTTGTTTTTGGGTCAAGAACGTCCGTTGGCGTACGGTCAGCAGTTCACCAAAGTTTCACTGCAATCGAATGAATGGTTTATGAACACATAGACAAAAATTAATTTTTATATATAAAGATTTCAGATTCACTCATTTGAGATGCCTGAAAAGTTCGTGAAAAGGCACTCCAGTTGATTTATTAGGATTTTATTACATCCACTCTGCACAGTTAATGAAATTCCATTCAAGGAACTGGAGCATCTTCCAATTAATACACACGACACTTTGAGAACTAACAGATAGGTAGATAATTCAGGGCATTCACGAAGAATACTCACTTAACTGATGTTTTCCAATATCTAACGGATGAAAGTGACAAGGCCGTTGACAGCTTCAGTTAGAACGTTAGCGCCGGGTCAGTATATTGTTAGACCCCCATCTGATCGGGGCTGGCACATATGAGTAGCGTAGACGCGCGCGTATCGGGGCCTTTCTGTCTGAAAGGTGCGACGAAGATGAGTTTCAAATATCCTTCCCCTTCAGAAAACCTTCGACACAGTAATATTGCCAGTCAATAAATCGACACACCTGAATAGCAGGTTCATTCTATATATAATGGAAATCGAATGGTGATGTCCATACAACATTCCTGTTTGTTAAATAAAAAACGAAAATTAATAACAACAAACCTAAACATACGCGCTAACAGTCATGCTTCATGCACCCTGAGATAGATTTTAGCTCGCAAGTTTGCTTTTTCAAGTAAAAATCTTTGAATTTGCACTGAAATCCTTCATTTTCATTTTCTATTTTGTATTATTAAGTGACAATTACACTCATACGTCAGTACTTGGACCAGTTTACAAGGATAACAAGTGTGCAAATGGGAAGCTGCTTCATTTCCATTTGACTTCAACTTCTTTGAAGCAAAAAGAAATGGTAATGAGTTTTGTGATTTAATACGCATCAGGCCAGAAGATCCGTAACTTGCACAGTTCGCCGATTACCTGTTGGAAAGTTGTATTGACTAGTAAAATGCGCCATTCTCACCAACTTGCGCATATGAGTCATCTGATTTTTGCTGAACTACAAACGCACATTAGAGCTTTCTAATTCTTTTAATCCACTCACCCCATCATTTACATTTTTGTGGATATCCCGAGAACAGTACAAACAGACTCTTAAATTCGACAAAATAGTGCCAGGGGTGGTTTCTTACCAAAAACGAGCAAAACCAAAGACACAAATATTTAATCAGAAAATAATATATATCTTAGTTCCAAAACAGCCAAACAGACTGTTTGCATTTTTCAAGTGTGTTTGTTACAAAATTTAAGTTTTTCCTTTAACTTGGAAGTATTTTCTGAATAAAAGTTATTGTATACTTTATTTCATCACCTTCTATTCAGTTTAGAAATTTAAGATTGTGTACATTCATACATAAATTATCGGTTTGTACATTACGTAGTAAAGTCTAAGAAAATGGATAACCTTGTTGATATTGGCTTACTGACGGCAAAGCGAAAACTGCGTGTGTGTGGGATAGTTGCGGAGTTCGTGTACTAGCGGTCAGGGCCGTTTTGGCCAAGTTTTGAAATTCGTGTTGAACAAGTAACAGTTCTGGGGTTCATTTGAGCCGTCAGGCCCCAATATGTGCGTTTCAGAATGATCTCGAAAAGCCTTTGGATCCTCCGCTGAGGAGCTGAAAAGCTCCCGTGTGTTGATACTGGTACAGGCCCCACATATGCTTATGGATGGACTCAGGAAGACCGCCGCAGGCACTCCAAAGAGAAAAGTGTTGTTTGTGCGTTTGCATTCCCTTGTTGGAACACTGTCACAGGGTGCTATGCCATCATGAGTAGGACGCGCAAACGCACAATATTAGCGACACATCGTTGTTACAGTCGCGAACAGGGGCGGCGCAAGGCACGTGCGAAACGTGTGGCCGCACGGGGCGGCACTTTCCGAGGGGCGGCAAATCTGCCGCCCCCCTTTTTTTTCTTTTTGGACAAACTCAACATTCATGCCCAAGAGGGCCGCCCCCGTTGAACGAGGGGAGGGGAGGACTGATTTCTTCCTCGCCACTGTATCAGCGTCGCCGTGTTTACGCCATGGAACGGAGAGGGGGAAGTAGTCTGGCGTACACGCCAGTATTCCTGTGGGTGGAGCGCTGCCAGTCTGTTACGCGCCGTGCGTTTAATCACAACTAATTTTGCAAAAGACAAAAATCTAATCTGGAAATTCGAATGCAATGTTAGATTCTGCTGTTACATATTAAGCCTGAAGCAGTTTTCCTAAGCCCTTCATGAGAGTTACCAAGTGTTTTATTCTTCCCGCATTATAGAAAAAAATGGTTGAACATTACTACAGTCAAACATGTCGAACACCTACAATGGCTAGAAATATTCAGAATGTGTAAATACGCTGCGAGTAATTACAGGGGATAAAGACATTGGTAGTAAGCCTGGCATGAGTTGGGTATCGACGTATTTTTGAAAATTTTTGCTATCCGTTTCTGAATGATAGTCCTACGTTTTGGTTTGTAAGCCATGAAACATCTGTCTCCGCCTGCATGAACAACAAACTCTGACCGGCACTTTTGTTTGACAATACTACTCGCACACTACCACTTTGCCAACATTTATTTACTGTTTAATGCGTGTGAATCCGTTTCATCTAAGTAAACTACTGGTCGCTTTGATTCTGATGAAAACCAGAAAAAAAGGATGATCTTTTTGCAGCAATGCTCTCTCGTCCGCACAAAACAAAACATTAATTTTTACACCTTCTAAAACGAAAATCCATAGACAAAACAATGCTTCTAAAGCTTACCTTGCTAGCTTTGAAGCTAATTTCTGTTTGACAAAGGTTGTGCAGTTTTCGCAAAGTAGGTATTTATTTCTATTGTTCGTAATGCCATAGAAATTACTGCCTGATAATACTTGGGCGTTAGTTTAACCGTAGCCTCTTTGTACCTCGTCACGTGACCTAGTTCCTGGCACTGCCGCGTCACCACTTCGCCTTTCCAGGCAATACCTATTGTTGCGTTCTCTACAACGAAAACTACAGAATTCGTTTCGGTAGTCGGCCGAGGGAGTCAAGTTTGGTCAGAAGCTCTGTCATTGTTTTTCGTACGAACAGAATAATTGGTGCGTCCGAATTTCTTGCAACTTGGGAAGTAACAGGTAAATGCTTTTCATATAACGTACTATTAGTATTTCGGATGCACGTTATTCATAATTTTTCTCCTTTAAGATTGCAGAATAGGAATATTTATTTTTCTTATGATCTGTTACTTCAAAAACTCAGTGGCCGAAACCTAGGTAGATCCGAAAAGTAGAAACAAAAATTGCAATTGATTGCTGGCATTTTTTACAGATTTGTTCGAATAAAATTGGAAAAAAATACATGTGTGTGTGTGTGTGGGGGGGGGGGGGGAGGGCGGCGGCAATTTAGCAGCTCGCACGGGGCCGCATTGGGGCTTGCGCCGGCCCTGGTCGCGAATAAACATAGTAGTCCAGTAAGTTAGAATAAATATGATTAATTTTACGTCTCAGATCACAAACTTAAGTCCGCAGACTACCGGTTGCGGTCAGTGAATACAATATTCAGATAGGCTTTTTCAGAACATCTCACATACAGTGTCACGATGGCATCACTGACCGTAATCGGTAGTCTGCATGATCAAGGACTCAAAGAAATCATATTTATTCTATGAACCGTTGTATCAGCAATGTCTGCAGAAACACCACTAGAGGTGATCCTGGCAGAACATCATATGGCTCTAAAATGTTCAAATGTTTGTATAGCTTATGGGACTTAACTACAGGGTCATCAGTCCCTAAACTTACAAACTACTTACGAACTAACTAATACTAAGGACGGCACAAATATCCATGCCCGAGGGGGTATTCGAACCCCCGACCGCAGTGGCCGTGCAGACCGTGACTGGAGCGCCTCAGTCCCCTCGGCCACCGCGGCCGGCCATATGACTGTGTGAACTCCCACAATGTGAGCTGGATAACCTTTGCCCAGACGCTACCGAACAGAAATACAATGGTCAGCCGTGGTATGGAAAAGGGGGACCTATCACTGTACATGAAGTGACGCCATTCGACCTCTGTCCATGCCTCTCTGTAACTTCCCACTTCGCAAGCTGGCGTTGGTCTTCTGGTGTACGTGCAGTCCTATCATATGGACTGCACACCGACCAGTGCAGCAACGATGGTATGACTTTTAGCAGGCGCCACCACATGGACCAATTACGACGAGATGCGCAGCCACACCTGCGACCGCCACAGACAGCAGCGCCCTCTACATTGCTGACTTAACCACACACGCATTGCTGGTCAGGCCAAGACGGTTTGAAAGTAGCCTGTTAACTATTCTAAGCGAGATCTCGGGCAGTTGAGATCTGCAAATGCAAGTTAAAACGCTTACTGCTGCTCTAAATTACTTTGCGAGTGTCCACAGTACTTGATGAACAGAAATTTATCTAACTGCTCACTCCTTAAGGGAGCAGCCAACGTTTTAATAAACTCAAAATAAATGTTAAAAAAGGGATACATGATTAAACATGGGATGGGGATCATGAAATTATAAACCAGAGATTGAATACTTTAAATCATTACCTATTCAATGTAATGAACACGCAAATAAATGTGGGGAGAGCATATTAAGCACAATAAAGCACACACCTTGTACAAGACTGAATTAAATAATAAAGTTACTGCCCTTAATAAGATTGTGTCTGCCCTTTATGAATGTGGAGGTAACATGGGAGGAAATTTGCAAATACACAGTGGTTAAAGGAAAGCACATTCATTCACTCACAGACACTCACATAATGCTTGTGACACATTACTCATGCAGCAACAATTGATAGCAGCGATGAAACGAAGCATCAGTGGCGTTTTGACGAGATGGTTGGTGTTTTGAAGCACAAATTAAAATAACACTATGCACCAAACGAACTCATCTGCTGGGAGGCAGCAGCATATTATCCGTAAGTACCATGTGGTGTGCGACTATGGTGAATTACATAGGATATACAAAAGAAATTAATTTAGAATAAGCAAATAAAGCATGTGCGAGAATTCGTGTAGAAGAAAGCTAGTATAAGTAAAACCATGGCTGAAATCCGAAGAAAAGACTGTTACGAAAGCATGTGATGCAACCGGTCATACCAAGACAGGAAAGTCTGAATCAAACGAGAAAATCTGAGAAAAATGTAGCATACTTTCAGATACAGACACGACGTGAAAATGTTAGTTAAAAAACAGCAAGGAAATTCAAACATAATAAGTTTACTCAAAGGCTGAAGGCCACACACATGAATTCCAACTTGCAAAAACCGGACACAAAATCATCAGGTCAGTTAAAAAACAGCAAGGAAATTCAAACATAATAACTTTACACAAAGGCTGAAAGGCCACGCACGTGAATTCTAAGTTGCGAAATCTGGACACAAAATCATCACCGGAATGAGAATACAAACACTAAATCTAAACTGAATTTCTCGAGTCTTGTAAATAAAGAAAATTTTCGCCTTGCATGGCGAAAGAATTGCTCAAGAAAACTATCACTGATAAACCAAGACTGCCTGATCACAAAGAAAGCAATGCATGTCATCCCCTCAGCATGATTCTACCAGGTACTTACTTCGACAGACGCAGCAAGAGTGAAACCTAAGGCCACACCAAAAGCCTTCTCCACCACACGCCGGATGTAGAGCGAGCTAAAACCCATGGAGAGCGCCTTCAGAGCATAGAGTCTACCAACCGTCGCTTCCAGAAGAAGATAACACCCTCTTATAGAGCTCCAGAGAGGTCTCTTTTGTCACCTCTTTCGACCATGATTATGTTGGTACTACACCAAGAACAGGCCACCTCGCCATCTTGCCAAGTAAGCTTGTCTCTGTCCACCCAGCAGACGCCAGCGCAGACGGCAAACGAAGCCATGCGCTCTTAATTAAAGTAAACGAGGCCTAAAGCGCGACGCGGCGACTGTAAGCCAGTCAATATTAAAAGCAACCCTCCGCAACCATAAGAACACACAAGTTCAATCGCACGGGTGGAAACATATATAAACACGGGGCATTGATCATTAATAAAAAATAATAAAATAATTTGCATACAAATTGACAATATTAATGCTGGACAAACACTAAAGAGAAATGAATAACTGAAAATGGAACACGACCACACATTTAGTGGACGTGTTTCAAATTAGCCACCAGACCAGCCAGAAGAAGCTAGCCTAGCTCAGTTTATGTTTGCTACTTAGCAGTCTTCCTCCTTCAAGCCTGAAGCAAATTATTTGTTTCCATACTGCTGAAAAAACGGTTCTATAAATCAGTATGGCTCTTCTAGTAAAGCGCCCTCATCAGCATCCTCATATGTATGTGGGCTGTTATTATCCTGCAGTAGTTGACACATAGCAGAAGATCCAAGTAATCAAGACACTGTGAGAGAACTCACAGCATTTTTAGGATCTCCAGAAAATATTAGCAGAATGGCGGGGGGTTCGAGGTCATTGGATCCAATACTGCTTAGCGCGTCATAAAATGGACCTCTTTCGCGATAGTGTTTTTGTTTAATAAATCAAAAGTATGAATGGAGAAGGAAATCGGCTGTGCACTTTGAAAGGAAACATCCCGCCATTTGCCTTTTGTGATTTAGGGAAATTGCGGGGGAAACGAAATCAGCATGGCCGGTAGCGAATTTGAACTGCCGGTCTCCCCAATGAGAATTTAGTGTTTTAAAATTGGGCCACCCTGCTCCATGTCTTTTGTTGGTAACTCCAATCTGTGCAACGGAACTGGGTGCTCTCGTATACCTCTTGATAGCAACACCCTACTACATGATACAACAATCCTTCTTCAGCCAGTCCAACGATGTGGTCTCTATTAAATGCATTCAGTTGGTCGACACGATGTCCAACGCGTCTTTCAGACATCGCAGGTGCTTCGTACTACACGTAAACGTATTGCTTCAGTGTCTGACGGCAGTTGACGATACTAACATCGTGTTACATCACGAATTTATTCTGGTACAGAGCCGTGTCAATCTAATCATTTACTCACACACCAGTCTATACTGGAATGGGATAATATTCGTCCACTTCTCTTGGCTGCATCATTTCCTAGTCAGACAGTGTATTATGCAGTATCTAGTCTCCAAGCCTGTAAATATTTCAGCAATATCATAGCAAACTGGTCAGTCCAGTGCCAGCTGCCACCAGTGCCACACCGTAAACAGCGCTAAGTAGCCTATCTTAATTTAATTTGTGTGAATTTTAATTTGCCAGTCTAGTTCATTTTCGGTAGTACTTCTGTTTTAAGAGGTTTATTCCTGCGTACTTGCAGATTTCGTTTGTACTACTGTTTTAATAGTTTATCCTATCGTATTTGATAAATACCGTTGTGTTTAGTCTTCGTCTTTGACTGGTGTATTTCAAAACAAGTCAGAGACCGTTACTAAAGCTCGTTATCAGTCAGTCCAGTGCCAGCTGCCACCAGTGACGTCTCGTAAACAGCGCTAAGTATCTTAATTTAATTTGTGTGAATTTTAATTTGCCAGTCTAGTTCATTTTCGTTAGTACTTCTGTTTTAAGAGGTTTATTCCCGCGTACTTGCAAATTTCGTTTGTACTACTGTTTTAATAGTTTATTCTATCGTATTTGATAAATGCCGTTGTGTTTGGTCTTCGTCTTTGACTGGTGTATTTCAAAACAAGTCAGAGACCGTTACTAAAGCTCGTTATCAGTCAGTCCAGTGCCAGCTGCCACCAGTGACGTCTCGTAAACAGCGCTAAGTATCTTAATTTAATTTGTGTGAATTTTAATTTGCCAGTCTAGTTCATTTTCGGTAGTACTTCTGTTTTAAGAGGTTTATTCCCGCGTACTTGCAAATTTCGTTTGTACTACTGTCTTAATAGTTTATTCTATCGTATTTGATAAATACCGTTGTGTTTGGTCTTCGTCTTTGACTGGTGTATTTCAAAACAAGTCAGACACCGTTACTAAAGCTCGTTGTCAGTCAGTCTAGTGCCAGCTGCCACCAGTGACACATCGTAAACAGCGCTAAGCTTATATTCCCGCACGTTTGATAACGGTGTATTCCACAGCTATGCTTGTTTATTTTGATAACTGCCGGACTCAGTTTTGTTGACTTGACAGTGTAGTTACCACTGACCACAGTTAAGTCAGCAACCAGCCGCTTTTATTATAGTACTAGGCTTCTTAAAAGTTTATTATTTAGTTTTCTACTTTCTGCAGTTAATTGTATCGATAGGATGGATAGGGTGTGTGCCTGCTGTGTGCGGACGCAGGAGGAGTTGGTCGCGGTTCGCGAACAGCTGAGCGTGCTCTTGTCTACGGTCAGCCGTCTTCAGGCTGCTGTCTCGGGGTGCAGCGATGGTGGGGAGTCTGGTGCGTCGAGTGGGTCACCTCAGGCGTCTCACGCTTCGCTCTCTGTCCCTGCTACCGAGGCACCTTCAGGTGTACCGAACGTCGTCGAGCCGCCTTCTCCGCAAGGGGAGTGGCGGGTTGTACGGCGTTCGCGTCGCTCGAGGCGGAAGGTCAATGTGGAGGCTGGACGTCCGTCATCGCCCGTACGTCCTGTAAGTGAAAGTGTGGCCACTCCTTCAGCAGGGTCCGAGCAGGTGCACGGGGGGAGGGGATTATTTATTAGTTATTGGGAGCTCCAATGTTAGGCGCGTGATGGAGCCCCTTAGGCAGATAGCGTCCAGATCCGGAAGGAATTCCAACGTGCACTCGATGTGTCTGCCAAGGGGCCTCATCCGAGATGTGGAGGCGGCCTTGCTGGCGGCTATCGAGGTTGCGGGGTGCAGTCGACTGCAAGTTGTGGCTCACGTCGGCATCAATGACGCTTATCGCTTGGGTTCTGAGGACATCCTCAGGTCCTACGAGCGGCTGGCGGAATTGGTGAAGGCTTCTGCCTTCTGACGCGGGGTGCAAGCAGAGCTGTCGATTTGCAGCATTGTTCCCAGGGTTGATCAGGGTCCTTTGGTTTGGAGCCGAGTGGAGGGTCTGAACCAGAGGCTTCGCCGACTCTGTGACAGTCATGGCTGCAGATTTCTGGATCTGCGTTATCAAGTGGGGAATTGTAGGGGCCCCTAGATAGATCAGGGGTGCTACTCGGGTAGCAGAGTACTTGTGGAGTGCACATGGGGGTTTTTTAGGCTAGGCGCTAACTCTGATGAGCACTCGTCTGTCAGCATTCAGGCCACGTTCGGAATAAAAATTCGAACATCAAAATATTAGCCGCGAACTTTCAGAGTATCAGAAACAAAGTTCCCGAATTTGCCGCACTGCATGGAAGTTATTGCGCTCAGATAGTTTTAGGCACCGAAAGCTGGCTAAATCATGATGTGGAAAGTTCAGAAATATTTAGCGAAGCGTGGAATGTATATCGGAAAGATAGATCGGATACAACTGGAGGAGGAGTGTTCATCGCTGTGGATAAAGATATTGTTTCTACTGAGATCGATGTTTAAAGTAGCTGTGAAGTTATCTGGGCACGTATAACAGGTCTACAAAAACTAAAGTTAATAGTTGGCTGTTTTTACCGGCCCCCCCAGTGCTGCTGTAGCAGTTTTAGAATCATTCAAAGAAAGTCTACACCAGGTAGTGCATAGGTATCCCGGCCATGTAATGCTAGTCGGAGGAGACGTCAACCTTAAGAGTATAGATGGGGACCTCGCTAGTTACATTTCAGGCGGTACAGACAAGGAGACTTGCGAACTACTTTTGGACACATTCTCCGAAAACTGTCTTGAGCAGTTAAACCGGCAACCCACGCGCAATGGAAATATTCTAGACTTTCAGCCACAAACAGGCCTGACCTTATTAACGATGTCTGTGTAGAGACAGGAATTAGTGATCATGATATAGCGTCGATGATGACCAAAGTTCATAAACCAATCAAGAAGGCTAGGAGCGTGTTTTTGTTGGGAAGAGCCGATAAGCAAATGTTACGATCGCACTTAGAAAATGAATGGACATCGTTCAATTCCGGGACTATGGATGTAGAGGAAATGTGGACTACATTTAAGTGCATTGTTAATAAAGGTTTAGAGAAATATGTGCCAGTAAAGACGATTAAGGATGGAAAAGATCCACCTTGGTATAATAATAATGTTAGAAAGCTGCTGAGAAAGCAAAGGCTGTTGCCTCTCGATTCAAAAAAGAACACGCAAATGATGACAGGCAAAAGCTATTAGAGATTCGTGCGTCTATAAAAAGATCGATGCGCGAAGCATACAATAATTATCACAGCCACACCTTACCAAAAGATCTTTCCGAGAAGCCGAAAAAATTCTGGTCCTATGTAAAATCGATAAGCGGGTCAAAGCCCACTGTCCAGTCACTCGTTGATCATTCCGGGGCAGTAATAGAAGAAAGCAAACGGAAAGCTGAAGTTATGAATTTAACCTTTAAGAAATCTTTCATGCAGGAGGACCGCACAAATGTACCATCATTTGATCAACGTACAAATTCCGAAATGGGGGACATAGCAATAGGTATTTCCGGTGTAGAGAAGCAGCTGAGAGAGCTAAATACGAAAATGTCTGCTGGTCCGGATGGAATACCAGTTCGGTTTTACAAAGACTACTCTGCGGCACTGGCCCCCTACTTAGCTTGCATTTATCGCGAATCTTTAATTCAGCGCGAAGTTCCTAGTGATTGGAAAAAAGCGTAGGTGACTCCCGTTTATAAGAAAGGAAAGAGAACTGACCCACACAATTACAGGCCAATATCGTTGACATCAGTTTCATGTAGAATTTTGGAGCATATTCTCAGTTCGAATATAGTAAATTTCCTTGAAACGGAAAAGTTTCTTTCCATGAATCAGCACGGGTTTAGGAAACATCGTTCATGTGAAACTCAGCTTGCCCTTTTCTCACATGACATCTTGCGAGGCATGGACGAAGGGCAACAGACGGATTGTGTTTTTCTCGACTTCAAAAAGGCGTTCGACGCGGTGCCACACTGCAGACTGCTAACCAAGATACGAGCTTATGGAATAGGTTCACAGATTTGTGACTGGCTGGAAGACTTCCTAAGTAATAGAACGCAGTACGTTGTTCTCGACGGCGAGTGTTCATCAGAGACTAGTGTATCGTCAGGCGTGCCCCAGGGGAGTGTGATAGGACCGCTATTATTTTCTATCTATATAAATGATCTGATGGACAGAGTAAGTTGTAATATGCGGCTGTTTGCTGATGATGCTGTGGTGTATGGGAGGGTGTCGTCTGTAACTGACTATAATAGCATACAGGATGACTTAGACAAAATTTCTAGTTGGTGCGAATATTGGCAGCTAGCTCTCAAAGTGGAAAAATGTAAGGTGATGCGCATGAGTAGAAAAACAATCCCATAATGTTCGAATACAGCATTAGTAATGAGCTTCTTGATGCTGTCGCGTCGTTCAAATATTTAGGCGTAACATTGCAGAGCGATATGAAATGTAACGAGCATGTAAGGACAGTTGTGAGTAGGGCGGACAGCCAACTTCGGTTTATTGGGAGAATTTTGGGAAGATGTACTTCACCTGTAAAGGAGACCGCGTACAACGTTTGTACGACCACGTCTTGAGTATTGCTCAAGTGTTTGGGACCCGCAGCAGATCAGTTTAAAGGAAGACATAGAGGCGGTTCAGAGACGAGCAGTAGATTTGTTACCGGTAGGTTCGACCAAAGCGCGAGTGTCACGGAAATGCTCCGGCAACTCAATTGGGGATCGCTGGAAAAAAGACTACGTTCTTTTCGTGAATTTCTGTTGAGTAAATTTAGAGGGCCGGAATTTGAAGCTGAGTGTAGTACGATCTTGCTGCCGCCTACTTACATTTCGCGTAAAGATCACAAAGACAAGATAAGAGAAATTAGGGCTCTTACGAAGGCATATAGGCATTCTTTTTTTCCTCGTTCAATTTGGGAGTGGAATAGGAAAGGAAATGCCTAGTAGTGGTACAGTGTACCCTCCGCCACGCACGTTACGGTGAATTGCGGAGTATGTATGTAGATGTAGTTGTAGATATTTAGGAAGTGATAGTGATCTCGAAATTTAACTTATTTCAGAGATGAAGTCTAATAATACTGACTTTCGCATGCAACACATTTCTTTATCACCTTGTGAGTTAAATACTAGTGAGAACTGATTGCTAAAGTTAAATGTTGTAAAAAGATAATTTATCGTATCATAGTAAGATAGAGCGGCGTTAATTGAATACAGGGGATATATGCATAATCGTAAGATTTCGCACGTGCGTCGCAACAACATAAAAGCGGAGACGCCATTATGTGTTTTTTGCTGTCGGAGGTTTTGTTCATCCAGTTAACATGTCTGTTTCGATTTCTGACTTCAGAAATTGATTCAAGATTTATTTGAAGTGTAGAAGTTGTAGGCTCACAACTGGTGCCTGGCAGAGGGTTCATCGAACCACAATTATACTATTTATCTCTCAATCCATTCTCGAATAGCGCGCGGGAAGAAAGAACACCTGAATTTCTGTTCGAGCTCTGATTTCTCGTATTTTATTCTGATGATCATTTCTACCTATGTAAGTGGGAGTCAACAATATATTTTCGCATTCGGAGGAGAATGTTGGCGATTGGAGTTTCGCAAGTAGCCCACGCAGCAGCGATAAGCGCCGTTGTTGTAATGATTCTCATTCCAGATCCTGTATCATTTCCGTAACACTGTCTCCCCTGTATCGTGACAATACGAACGAGCTGCCCTTCTTTGGACTCTTTCGATGTCCTCCGTCAAACCCACCTGATAAGGATCCCACACTGGGCTGCAATACTCCAAAAATGGACGGACAAGCGCAGTGTATGCAGTTTCTTTAGTAGTTGTGTTGCATCTTTTAAGGGTTCTGCCAATAAAACGCAGTCTCTGGTTCGCCTTTCCCACGATATTATCTACGTGTTCTTTCCAGTTTAGCTTCTAAACTTACAAACTACTAATGACCTAACTTATACTAAAGACAGCACAAACATCATTTCCCGAGGGAGGATTCGCAACCCGACGGGGAACGGCCTCGCACATTGGAGCATAGCGCCTTAATGCACTCGGCCACACCGTCGCGGCTTTAATAAATTATTCTTTCATTTTCTTCAGACGGTGAGGATATATATACAGAAAGGAGGCTGAATGGAATGGAACGAGATGCCGATGAAAGAGGCAGCCGAAGCAGCGACGAAAGGCATACCACTGTTAGAAGCCGGTAAAACGTGTGGAACGCCACATACGAGTTAGTACCGACACTATCAAGAAGAAGAATATAAAGTTACGGGTAACAGTGATCTTTTCCCAAGAAATATGCATTTGATAACCCGGATGGACATGCAAATATATTTTCTCAAGGTTTTTTAACCTCTCTTGTCCACAGAATAATATAATTGGTAAATAGATGATTTAGTCTGACACAGAAAGATTTGGATATTGCTGCCTTGAAACTAGCTAGCACGACGTAAAACACCCCTGCAAAGACATAGTTGGAAACGACTGGCGTGTTTCCATCTGCAGAAGAAACCATCTTTCTTTGAGAAAACCAGAGGGCCTCTAGCAAGAGCAGCTGTCCTAAGCAGAGAGACTGTGAATCGTTCTAACAGAAACAAGATGAGGAGATTGAATGCAAATGTCGATTCTGCCAGGAGAAATGGTCACGAGTTGCAGATGAAGATAGACTTAAATGGATACAATGCCAAACGTGTACCACCTGCTATCATGATTACTGTATCGGTGCGACAGGTTGTAAGGAACTAGTCTGTGAAAGGCTGGTGGTGATTTACGAGAACAGAAATATTTAACGGCGGCTACATTCCATTAATGTGAAATTACTTTCGTAAATATTGTAATTATTATGTTATTAGAGGTAATTGGTATTAAATAGAAATGATCGTATTTTCAGCTAACCATCCATGTAATTCAGTTGTGCATCTGCCCAGAAATTGGCTTATTCGAATATCCCTAGCCACTATCCGAACAGCCCCACTGAAATGCACTTTTGTCCACCAGGAGGTAAATCGAATAAAAGTGCAGCATAAATGTTTGACAATCGTGTAACAACTACCTTTCATCAAAAGGATAAGTGGACCCGTAGAAGTCATAGTAAAAGCTTGAAACAAAAGTGAAGTAAATATATTCCGCCAAAAATTTGATATAAGTTGAAATTATTCTTGTAGCTCCACTGTAGGCCCTACCCTATCCAATATACATTCTGAGGCTGAGACTGACTGTCTAAAAAAATAGTGCAAGAAACAAGCAGGTATTTACATAATGGAAGTCCGTTCTTTTTTTTTTTTTTTTTAATCGTCACCAACCACATATTCGGGTGATATATTTTATTTCTACCGGTTTTGGGCACTAATTCCATCCTTTAGAATAACACTTGTCAAAACTAAAAAGGGATCAGTTGAGAGATATCTGTTTTCTGATCATCGGAAGAACGAACTAAATGGGTCGGTGTCTTTCTGTCAGTTCTACGTAGTGGAGACAACATTACAGCAACTGAGATAGTGGTAATAAGAGAAAGCTGATGCAGAGGGGATTGGTGTTTATTTTATTTACTCCACAAAACAAATTACTCAAGGAGTTGGGCTCAGATAGTGTAGTGTCCAGGTAGTGCAATGCAACAACAATGTGCCCTACCCAAAGCTATGGCATGGAGACCCATAGGAGGGATGGAGGCGGGACAGACACAGAGAGAGGTGTCTGCAGCTATTGGAGTGTCCCAAAGTGTAATTTCCAGTACTTGGATGCAATTTCAGACAACAGGAACCGTTAAAAGAAGGCAAGCCCAGTACCTTCAGCAAGTTATGATCGTTGTCTGCTACTAACAGCCTGTCGAGACAGTAAGCTGAATGCAACTCATCTGCTGTGCTGTCAGCTTACCCCTAACAAGCTGGCAACATGCCAGGAACTCCAGCTTGGCAGGTCAGCCGATTCAATAGCTAGCAAGCGTTATTCCTCAACAAACATGTGACTCTAAATAAACAGAGTATTCTCGAACATAATTTGGACCTTCTCTTACAGAGGTCGCAGCACAGCTGAGAACAAGAAGTATTCCTATACTAGCTTGCAGTTGTCTGGCGATCGCCTTTTGGAGATCAGCAACGCAACTCGCCAGTTAGTCTCGCATCCACGAAACAAACGATGGCCTCGTGGAATACACTGAAGAAGGATAAGCCCACTACAGAAGAAGTTATCGACGCCGTACTGAGAAGGAAGGAAGGAAGATTTGCGTTTAACGCCCCGTCGACAGCCTGGTCATTAGAGGCGGAGCTTATGCTCTGGTTCTTTGGATAAGGATGGGGAACAAAAACGGGCGCGCCCTTTGAAAGGAACCATCCAGGCATTTGCCTGGAGCGATTTAGGGAAATCACGGGCCGGCCGCGGTGGCCGAGGAGACTAAGGCGCTCCAGTCACGGTCTGCACGGCCACTACGGTCGGGGGTTCGAATCCCCCCTCGGGCATGGATATTTGTGCCGTCCTAGTTTGGAAGTTGTTCATAAGTAGTTTGTAAGTTTAGGGACTGATGACCCCGTAGTTAAGTCCCATAAACTATACAAACGTTTGAACATTTGATTTGGAAATCACGGAAAACCTAAATCAGGATGGCCGGAGGTGCAGTTGAACCACCATCCTCCCGGATGCGAGTCCAGTGTGTTACCACTGCGCCGCCTCGCTCGGTCCGTACTGAGAAACCACTAGGGCTGCTCCAACGGACTTCTGTAACTACCTTCGAAGTAGCGATCATTGTTGAAGAAGTTTAGTTGAAATAAATTAGTTCTTCAAGAAGAAGATTGTGTTCACAATAGATTGGCGACCAGTAAGGACTCGAACCCTTGCAGAAGATGTCGCAACAACAATAACAAGTACTATCAGTTTCTAACGTGAAAACTAAGCTGTTGAGTTTTTTATACCACTCTTCCAATTATTTATAGTGCGCAATGGACTGATCTGACTGTTTCTTGTACCTGAGACTCCTGTAAGGAAGAAATCAAAAGCCTGTCACGTAGAAGTCAAAAAGATTATCCTTGCCTACCTACAATCGGTGAAATTTTATCACATGAAGGCTTAAACCCGCGGCTCCGCGCGCGTGTTGGTTGATTATGATAGATGAGCTATCTTTCAGTAGTGTGCTGTGAGACTGGTTTTGAAGGATGAAATGAAATACAATAACGTCTTTAGAAACAAACATTTACAGAGAAAGAGCTGAAGACATTGTAGCACGCATAGACCAAGAATATGGTCTATGGCATCACGTTTCGCTGTATGTAACCTCCTTGCTATAGAGTCGCAAACGACATCGCTGGCCTTCAGTCCGATTTTTTTTTTTAATAATTTGACGACTTTCAACCACCATATCTTCCACCCCCTTTATAGCTATCGGCATGGAACTGCTATGGTGTACAACGGTAGACGTCGGATAACAATTACACACATTCCATTCGTTTGCGTTCTGTAGTTTTCGCTGCAGAGCAAAATATTAACACACACACACGTAGAATTTTATATATACTGATAATTTTCCATCCCAATATACTCCAGTCTTTTATCATTATCAACCCTCAAGCAACAATGCAACCAATAAAACAATTTACAAAGAGTGAACATAATTTTCAAAGAGTAATTATTGTTCCGCATTTCGCGTTATATTCTTCAAATTAGCAAATATCTATCAGATCGCTATTAAACCGTACCTAAAACCTTCCTCAGGTATAAATTAGTAACTGTACAGATATTTAAGTCTCTGCGTCTTGTCGTTCGGACGTGAAAGCGTACACCGAACAGACATTCACATTAATATAAATAGATAAATAGCTATCCGCTCGCCATAAAACCGTGTCTAAAGCCTTCCCCGGGTAGACATTAGTAACTGTACGACATTCACATTTATAGATATCGATGTAAAGATAGATGTAGATGGCATCTCCTGTAATTACAAAAATCTTAAAATTAACAAAGTGAAATTAGTGAGTATCAGTTCGAGTACTAAAGTGATGTCGCTAGTTACTGAAATAAAAAATTGATTTTTAAATTTTGGCTTTATTTACTTTTACTAAAACTCAAATTAATAAAGAAACAAGTTAATTTTTTAAATTTCCAAGTTCTGGATGGGTTTACAGTATAGATGAAATGTATAAACAGTTTCAAAATAAAATAAATTTGGTAGAATGGATGAACAACCGTACCTACTTGACTTGAAAATTAATTCAAATTCGTCATTTTACATTCAAGGGTGTCGCAATGTCAGACATATCATACAATGGTAAAAATGTATTTTTTATAGATGTTTGGGGATGGTGGAGTTCGCCTAAAGCATTTGCACACAATACCGTTAACTGTGCTGACGGCTGCTACTAGCTGCATCTTCGTTGAAACTGAAACTAAATATTGTCTGTCTTGATCGATTAATACCAATCGCACTTTCCCTGTGTCTTAATGAAGTCAAGAACAACCTATAAAGCTAATCTGGCTATAAATTGCCGTACATCAGTCTCAGACTAACCCACCACGTTTCCACACAAAAATGCTTTCACAAGCGTTGCAGGAATGTGCAGGAAATGACAGTGAGGAAAGCTTGACGCCTTACAAGTTCAACAGGTACTGACCCCACATTTTTACCAGTTTTCTCAACTGCAACAACAAATCATCACCGAAGTTCATAACCTCTGCCGTCCGCCACCACCACTACCATTACCAGCACTCAAAAAAGATTCTGAAGATTGGGAAATTTATGAGAAGAGGATAGACTAACACTTCAGAAACACCAGGTTAGCAACGAAGATGACATACGTGTTTTTTTTTCTGGAATCATTTTCGAATGTACGTTCCCCTCACCAAGCTGCCACCACATGACCCTGATGCCCTTTCTTGGTCCTCCATTTGTAAATGCCTCAATGCCTACTATTGTCGCAAATACCACATTGTGACCGGCAGAGTAGAGTTCTTCCAATGCCGGAAAAAAACAAACCAAACATACCAACAGTGGGCTGAAGAAGTCCAGGGCCTTAGCTGGAACTGCAACTTTGTCACCTGCAGCACATGGAAATCTAACACGGATGACATGGTACAGGATCACATGATTAAAACTGCCCCATATGCAGCTTTCCACCATTGTGCCTTAAAAATGGACGACCCATCGCTCAACCAGATCAACTAGTTGGCATTTAAGTTTGAAGCTTCCAAGCCAACCGACTAGAGGATCGAATTGTGGGACGACGTAGCCGCTGTAGACCAGACAATTCGGATCAAGAAGACGTCGCAGTCATACTGGCACCTCCTCGCAATGCCGTCCACCACAGACAACGACCGAGAAGAACTTCCAGCGACCAGGAGACGAGCCAGCCATACCACGGACCACGCCAGCAGCCGCGCCACTACCGGCAAGGAATCCTTGCGTCCGTTATTCCAAGTTTGAACGAGACAATTTCATGGACCGGTTGGTCGACGTACCATCGCTGTGGCCGAGATGGACATCTAGCCTCTGTCTGCCAATCTCCTACCTCACCTTTCGCTACTCGATCTGACGCCTCCCCAGTCGTCCCCATGGATATCAATCAGCAAGTGGATTCATCGAGTTCCACCAAACACTTCATCGACGTTTCTATATTAGGGAAGCCACTCTTCATGCAGGTGGACAGGGACACGGCAGTCTCCCTCATCAACCACATCACCTACACTGTGTTAGATTCTCCGCTGCTTCAACCAACCCCTCAACGGCTTCTGACATACAAAAAACAGGAAATCACTATGATCGTCACATGTGGAGCCATCAGCAGACGGACGTCCTTCCTGGTAGTCAACAGCCCCAACACAGCAGACCTGTTCAGGTTGGACGTTTCCGATTTTTCGGATTGATGATTGATGACCATGTGCATCTGATCTCACATCAAGTTCATTTTCAGGATGTCTATGCCCTGTGCACATAGTTCCACCACCTCTTCTCGCCAGGTGTATGGTGCATCAAGGGTTTCACTGCATCCCTTCGTCTCTGTCCATCACCTAAGCCAAAATGCTGTAGAGCGTGACAGGTGCCAGCTGCTCTCCAGCAGACAATCTAAAAGGAATTGAATCGTCTACAAAGTGAAGGAATGTTTCAGACCATCCAGTTTAGCTCCTGGGCAACACCCCTTGTCATCGTGTAGAAGCCAGGCAGATGCTTACGTCTATGCAGGGATTTTAAGGCCACCCTCAACTCTCCAGATTTCTCTTAACACAGTTTCTCCACCATTTACAGTCATCAAAACCCCCTCTGGCCTGTTCTGACTGACGTGTCTCATGTTCGAACTGGATAGTGACCCGGCCATCTTCCAAAGATACTTGAAACAACTGTTGCATGACATTTCAGGCTTTATCAATTACCTGGACGATATTGTCATCCAGCAGCTAATATAGACAGGACTAAAATGCAACAAAAATGAGTGCTCTTTTTTCCAGCCTTTGATATCGTATCTAGGACATGTCATATAGCGACATGGCATCTCTCTGTCCTTTTCCTATATTGACGCAATCAACAACCTTCCCACGCCACAAGACATCACACAATTGAAATCTTATCTTAGGAAAAGTCTCATAATACTAGAAGTTCCTGCCAGCAGTGGCTCAGGTGGCAGCACGCCCTATATCGCCTTTGCGAGAAAAATGTACCATTCCATTGGTCCCCTGCCTGTGCCACAGGTTTTGCCTCTCAAGCAACAGCTAGTCAGCCTCCTGCCTCATGCCATATGCTCCATCCTTGCTACTGACCCTGGCAACAGACGCCTTCGACTGCAGAGTGTGTGCCATACTGTCCGATAAACTTCAGGACGGAATGGAACATCCAATAGTTTTTGTCTCCAAAACCTTGTGCAACACCCAATTCAAGATAGAGAAGGAAGCTTTGGCCATAGTATTTGCATGTTCTAAATGTCTACCTTTCCAGTATGGGAAGATGTTTCACTTTGTAACTGACCACAAAACTCTCTTGACATTATTTTCTCTAGACGCTGTCTTCCTACCAAGACATCCCAATGTATCGGGAGGTGGACACTGTTTTTATCACAATTGAGATACACCCTGCATTTCAGAAGCACCACACAATGGGTGAAAGCGGATGCTTTTTACCAATTACCATGGACCCTGGCCCAGAATTTGATTATTCCGAACTGCTAATTTCTCAGGTAGACAACGATGGCTAAGACTTCCTCGGGTTTCTCCACCACTGCCTCCACAGTGGCCATTGCTACCACAAGGGATCTGTTGCTATTTGCCATCTGCACATATGTTCTGCATGGGTGGCCGTTCCGTCTACATGGGACCAATAGCAATTCTGCTTCTACTATTCTATATGAAACCAGCTGTCCAGATGGAATCAGCAACCGCACCTAGTATTGTCATTCCACAGAAGCTTATGGGACTTAACTGCGGGATCATCAGTCCCTAAACTTACAAATTACTTATGAACTAGCTTTTACTAAAGACGGCACAAACATCCATGCCCGAGGGTGGATTCGAACCCCCGATGGGGAACAGCTTCAGGCATCATAGCATAACTCCTCAATGCGCTCAGCCATTCCGCCGCGGCGCAGCCCATGGTCCTGCAGCTCTTACACCAAGGCCATTGGAGAATAGCGCGAATCAAGGCATAGGCCATACCAAAGACGTCAGGAAGATGATTAAAGGCTGCACCATGTGTACCCAACAGCTCCTGCACCCACCCAACACTTTCCTCTACTGGCCCAAGCCAACAACTCCTTGAGAGCGGATCCACTTAGATTTTGCCGGCCCATTCGTAGGCCACACTGGCTCCTCATCACTGATCCCTTTTCCCATTTTTCTTTCGTGGTTAGTTGTGCAAATACATTTGATGTCAACTTGTCCACCCTCAATAAGGCTTTTTCACTGGAAGGCTTACCAAACACCATAGTTAACCAACACCAGACCCCAGTTCAACAGACAAGAGTTCAAGGAATTTGGTTCATCCAACTGACACCACCATGTTCTGACGCCCTCCTTTTCATCTGCAGTCGAACGGAGAGACCGAGCGAATCGTCCGTACATTCAAAGCCCAAATGACAAAATATTTCAAAAGACTAATCATTAGATGAAGCCTTAATCCTGCTCCTTAGTTCTTATCACTTAACACCGATAGTTTCCCACAGTGCAGACGAACTCCTCCATGGGCGGCAACACTGTACCCTCCTGCATCCTCTCCAGCCTGGACCCAGACCACAGGTCCCAGATGGACCCACTGGTTTCCTTGCAGCTTCCGTAATTTCGGCCCGCAGTTTTGGCCCTAAGGCGGGATGGCTCCCCAAAAGCCGCCAAATTCATCATGTTTGCATAGACAACAGGATCGTTGATTGACATGTCAACCAACTCCGCCCTGGCACCCCGTCTCTTAGGCTCCTCCTCCTCCTTCTTCCTGTTCAGACACACCCACCTTTGTAGCATCGAATCGCTGGACGTGCAATGTTGCAGCTCCACTGACGATGCAGCCGACACCGCCTCCGTAGCCAGCAGTGTCGACGCTGCAGCCGGCTCCACGGACACTGCAGTCTGCTTCCCAGCCAGAAACTTTGGCAGGCCCATCGTCACTGCCGCTCTCGCTCGACGACGACAATGTACCATGCTACTGATGCCACAGTGGTTTCTTGCTCAACTTCTGCCAAGGCACCGTTCAGCCCTTCTTGCCTGCCATGCCGCACCCTACACACCAGAGGCGGGCCTTCATCGCCTCCTGCACGAAGAGGTCCTATCCGACCAACAGAACATTGTTGCCATTGCTCCCCAACGATCAGCTTCTACATCTACATACATACTCCGCAATTCACCGTAAGGTGCGTGGCGGAGGGTACACTGTACCACTACTAGGCATTTCCTTTCATATTCCACACCCAAATAGGACGAGGAAAAAAAGAATGCTTATATACCTCCGTACGAGCCCTAATTTCTCTTATCTTGTCTTTGTGATCACGCGAAATGGAAGTAGGCGGCAGCAAGATCGTACTACACTCAGCTTCAAATTCCGGCCCTCTAAATTTACTCAACATAAATTCACGAAAAGAACATCGTATTTCCTCCAGCGATCCCCAATTGAGTTGCCGGAGCATTTCCGTGACACTCGCGCATTGGTCGAACCTACCAGTAACAAACCTAGCTGTTCGCCTCTGAACTGCCTCTATGTCTTCCTTTAAAGTGATCCGCTGCGGGTCCCAAACACTTGAGCAATACTCGAGACGTGGTCGTACAAGCGTCATATACGCGGTCTCGTTTACAGGTGAAGTACATCTTCCTAATATTCTCCCAATAAACCGACGTCGGCTGTCCGCCTTACTCACAACTGTCCTTACATGTTCGTTCCATTTCATATCGTTCTGCAATGTTACGCCTAGATATTTGAACGACGCGACAGCTACTAATGCTGTATTCGAACATTATGGCATTGTTTTTCCTACTCATGCGCATCACCTTACACTTTTCTACATTGAGAGCTAGCTGCCATTCTTCGCACCAACTAGAAATTTTGTCTATGTTATCCTGTATTCTATTACAGTCAGTTAAATACGACATCCTCCCATACACCCAGCATCATTAGCTAACAGCCGCATATTACAAGTTACTCTGTCAATCAGACCATTTATACAGATAGAATAGCGGTCCTATCACACTCCCTGGGGCACGACTGACGATACACTCGTCTCTGATGAACACTCGCCATCGAGAACAACGTACTGCGTTCTGTTTCTTAGGAAGTCTTCCAGCCAGTCACAAATCTGTGAACCTATTCCATAAGCTCGTATCTTCGTTAGCAGTCTGCAGTGTGGCACCGCGTCGAACGCCTTTTTGAAGTCGAGAAAAACACAATCCGCCTGTTGCCCTTCATCCATGGCTCGCAAGATGTGATGTGAGAAAAGGGCAAGCTGAGTTTCATATGAACGATGTTTCCTAAGCCCGTGCTGATTCATGGAAAGAAGCTTTTCCGTTTCAAGGAAATTTACTATATTCGAACTGAGAATATGGTCCAAAATCCTACATGAAGCTGATGTCAACGATATTGGTCTGTAATTGTGTGGGTCAGTTGTCTTTTCTTTCTTATAAACGGGGGTCACCTGCGGTCTTTTCCAATCACTAGGAACTTTTGCGCTGAATTAAAGATTCGCGATAAATGCAAGCTAAGTACGGGGCCAATGCCGCCAGAATACTGTTTGTAAAACCGAACAGGTATTCCAACCGGACCAGCAGACTTTTTCGAATTTAGCTCTCTCAGCTGCTCCTCAACTCCGGAAATAACTATTACTATGTCCTCCATTTCGGAATTAGTACTCTGATAAAATGATGGTACATTTGTGCGGTCCTCCTGCGTGAAAGATTTCTTAAAGGCAGAAGGGAGGTGTGTGCTGTCAGCTTACCCCTAACAAGCTGACAGCACCCATGAACTCAAACTCGCCAGGTCAGTTGATTCAAAAGCTATCAGACATTTAATCGCGACAAACAGGCGACTGTAAATAAACTGATTAGTCTCTAACCTAATTTGGACCTTATCTTTAAGAGGTCGCAGCATGGCTGAGAATGGACTAAGTATTCCTACACCAGCTCCCGATTTGGCAACGATCGCCTTTTAGGGACCAGCCAGGCGGCTCGCAAGTAAGTCTCACATCCACCAAGCAAACGATAGCCTCGTGGAATACTGCGAAGAAGAAGAAGCCTGCTACAGAAGAAGTCACCAAAGACCGTTTGACGCCATACTGAGGAACCACTATGGGTGCTCCAATAGTCTTCTCTAACCACCTTCGAAGTAATGGACATTGTAAATAGTGTAGAAGTTTAGAACAAGATTGTGCTCACAATAGCTGCAAGGCATCTTCCAGGCAGCAAAAGGACGCACAACACAGTCAAAATTTGCCTTCGGGAATGTGGCCTATGGAGTGTGTCACATTAAAATCATGACACCTTTTAGACCGCAGAAACTAGGCAGAGAGCCAGCAGGATTCGAGTCGTAACGAATGGTGGCGAGTTCTGTTCACATGTGAGTCAAGATTGTTCAGCAACAGCAGGACAATCGTCGTTCCCTCACCTGGAGAGAACGCAGAACTTGGAAGAACCACACTTATGTGCAGGAAATATTACCATAACATTGTGGCGAACGAGTGGCGTGGGCAAGAGTCAGTGTCGAGCTTGAATGTTTTATCGAAACATGGTGGAAGAACACTAAGCGTCCGATACATGTCGCGAAACATATTTCATATGTGTAAGTGTTTTTTTTTAAGAACAAATTATAATACTATGTAATGAAAGTTGTACGATTCTGGACAGTTCAAATGTTAGTAAATCTAAGGGACCAAACTACTTAAGCTAACGTACGCTAAGGACAACACACACACACCCACACATGTGATTACATTTTCACACAATTTCGGTGCATAGATCCTGAGAAATTGGTACCTAGAACAACCACCTCTGACCGTAATAACGGCCTTGATACGCCTGGGCATTAAGTGAAACAGAGCTTAAATGGCGTGTACAGGTACAGATGCCCATGCAGTTTCAACACGATACCACAATTCATCAAAAGTAGTGACTAGCGTATTGTGACGAGCCAGTTGCTCGGCCACCATTAACACGAGACGTTTTCAGTTGGTGAGAGATCTCGAGAATGTGCTAGTTAGGGCAGCAGTCGAACGAAAGGCTCCTACAGGACCTGCAACATGCGGTCGTGCATTATCCTGCTGAAATGTAGGATTTTGCAGGGATTGATTGAAGGGTAGAGACACGAGTCGTAACACATCTGAAATGTAACGGCCACTGTAGAAAGTGCCGTCGATGCGAACAAGAGGTGATCGAGACGTGTAACCAATCGCACCCCATACCATCACGCCAGGTGATACGTCAGTATGGCGATGATGAATACACACATCCAATGTGCGTTCACCGCGATGTCGCCAAACACGGATGCGAACATCATGATGCTGTAAACAGAACGTGGATTCGTCCAAAAAATGACGTTTTGCCATTCGTGCGCCCAGGTTCGTCGTTGCGTAGACCATCTCAGGCGCTCCTATCTGTGATGCATCGTCAAGGGTAACCGCAGTCATGGTCTCCGAGCTGATAGTGCATGTGCTGCAAACGTCGTCGAACTGTTCGTGCAGATGGTTGTTGTCTTGCAAACGTCCTCATCTGTTGACTCTGGGATAGAGACGTGGCTGCACAATCCGTTACAGCCATGCGGATAAGATGCCTGTCATCTCGACTGCTAGTGATACGATGCTGTTGGGATCCAGCACGGCGTTACGTATTGCCCTCCTGAACCCACCGATTCCACATTCTGCTAATAGTCATTGGCTCGCAACCGACGCGAGCAGTAATGTCGCGATACGATAAACCGCAATCGCGATAGGCTACAATCCGAGGGTGATGATACGCATTTCCCCTCCTTACACGAGGCATCACAACGTTTTACCAGGCACCGCCGGTCAACTGCTGTTTGTGTATGAAAACTATGCTGGAAAATTTTCCTCATGTCAGCACGATGTATGTGTTGCCACCGGCTCCAACCTTGAGTGAATGCTCTGAAAAGCTAATCATTAGCATATCACAGCATCTTCTTCCTGTCGGTTAAATTTCGCTTTTGTAGCACGTTATCTTCGTTGTGTAGCAATTTTAATGACCAGGAGTGTATTTTCCCGGCGTATTTTATTATAATTAAAATTGCAGGTATCTAGCCGTAGCCATTTATTTCTTATTGCCAATATTTCGGCTGTATCGTTCAGCCATTATCAGAGCGATATTAAATCTTTGCCGTGTGTTTTCCTACGCTTTTACTGTGTAGAAGGTGGACCGAAACACTCGGCCGACAGTCTAGTTATCTGACCGATCACATTCAATGTTTCGTATACAGAGGAGGAACGAGATTGGCAGAGAACAGTAATGACAAAGACAGGGGATGATAGGGTGGATGTAAAAGAGTTAGACGCGGCGGAGGAGAGAGAGGTAGATAGGGAGAAGAGGCAGAGACGTGACGAGGAATAAATAAACAGATTATAAGCAAAGGGAAGGAAGATACCGGGTGATCAACAAGTCAGTATAAATTTGAAAACTTAATAATCACGGAATAATGTAGATAGAGAGGAAAATATTTACACACATGCTTGAAATGACATGGGGTTTTATTAGAACCAAATGCAGGATGGCGCTCCACACCGTATTGCTAGACGCGTGAAAGATCTCTTGCGCGCGTCGTTTCGTGATGATCGTGTGCTCAGCCGCCACTTTCGTCATGCTTTGCCTCCCAGGTCCCCACACCTCAGTACGTGCGATTATTGGCTTTGTGGCTAGCTGAGGTTGCAAGTGTATCGTGATCGGCCGACATCTCTAGGGATGCTGAAAGACAACATCCGACGCCAATGCGTCACCATAACTCCGGACATGCTTTACAGGGCTGTTCACAACATTATTCCTCGACTACAGCTATTGTTGAGAAATGATGGTGAACATATTGAGCATTTCCTGTAAAGAACGTCATCTTTGCTTTGCCTTAATTTGTTATGCTAATTATTGCTTTTCTGATCAGATGAAGCGCCATCTGTCGGTCATTTCTTGAACTTTTTTGTTGTAATTATAACCCCATGTCCTTCCAAGCATGTGTGTTAATTTTTACCTCTATTTCTACATTATTCCGTGATTTATTAAGTTTTCAAATTTACACTTACTTTTTGATCACCCGGTATATATGCAGGAATGTTTCTATAACTTATGGGAATTAACTACGGTGACATCAGTCCCTAAACTTACAAACTACTTATGAACTAGGTAATCCCAAGGACAGCACAAATATCCATGCCTGAGGTGCTCCAGTCACGGTCTGCACGGCCACTACGGTCGGGGGTTCGAATCCCCCCTCGGGCATGGATATTTGTGCCGTCCTTAGTATAAGGTAGTTGATAAGTAGTTTGCAAGTTTAGGGACTGATGACCTCGTAGTTAAGTCCCATAAGCTTAACAAACATTTGAACATTTGACCGTGGTGGCCGTGCAGACCGTGACTGGGGCGCCTCAGTCCCCTCGGCTACCGCGGCCAGCTATATGCAGGAAGGAGGGAGAGGAGGAGATGAGTGGAGAGGGATGAGAGATGTGCAGGGATTGGGGTGATGGTGATAGAGATAGGGGGAAGGAGAAAGAAGAGATTGGACAAAGGAATGGGAGACGAAGAGAAAGAAGGGGAGGAGGAGAGACAACGAGAGGGGGGCCGGACTTGGAGAGACGTGAAGAGAGAGAAGAAGAAGGAAATTAGGTGTATATCCAATTACCATACGTATTAGTAACTGCGAAGCTTTGCCGCGTTCGTCGTCGAGAAATAAATGTTTAAGAAAAGGCAGGAGGGATACGTTTTCATTCCTTGAATTAGAAGAGAAAGGGGGGAGGGGAAATATACTGTTGGTGAGCCGGAGGAGTGGAGGAATTTGTATAATATGAGTAAACAAAAGTGGGATGCGAGTAGTAATATACCTGAGCAGTTGTGGTCGTTGGGAAAGGAGATTTTACGATTAGAACGAGTGAGAACAAACGACGTATATACATTAGAGCAAACGGCCGAAAATCGTTACACGTGTATGCGTCTAACACATTCGAAATGTAAAAGAGAGAAAAAAAAATGTTAATTCCGCTGAAGATGTCACCGTTAGCACAGAAACGCGTACTAAACGGCATAAGGAGCACGCCGTTCGAAATCGTCGGTATTGTGAACTCCGCGATACCGTTCGCGCGGCGTTTCCGCGGAGCGATGCGATCTGCGATTGGCAGAGAACGGCAATGAGAAAGACAGGGGATGATTGAATTAATGTAGTGAAGTTAGACGCGGCGGAGGAGATAGGGGTGGATAGGGAGGATAGTCAGAGGTGAAGAGGAATAAATAAACAGATTATAAACAAAGGGAGGGAAGATATATATGAAGGAAGGAGGGAGAGGAGGAGATGAGTAGAGAGGCATAAGAGATGTGCAGGGATTGGAGTGATGGTGATGGGGAAGGAGGAAGAGGACAAAGGGATGGGAGACGAGGAGACGAAGAGGAGGAGGAGAGAGACAAAGAGAGGGGGGCCAGACTTGGAGAGGCGTGAAGAGAGAGAAAAAGAAGGAGATTAGGGTATATATCCAGTTACTATACATATTAGCAACTGCGAAGCTTTGCCGCGTTCGTATTTGAGAAATAAATGCTTAAAAAAAGTCTGAAGGGATACGTTTTCATTCCTTGAATTAGAAAGAGAGAGGGGGAAAATATACTGTGACTGGGGAGTGGAGGTACTTGTATAATATCAGTAAAAGTGGGAGAGGAGTAGGAATATACCTGAGCAGTTTTGGTCGTTGGGAAAGGAGATTTTACGATTAGAACGAGTGAGAACAAACGACGTACATACATTAGAGCAAACGGCCGAAAATCGTTACACGTGTATGCGTCTAACACATTCGAGAATGTAAAAGAGAGAAAAAAAATGTTAATTCCGCTGAAGATGTCACCGTTAGCACAGAAACGCATACTAAACGGCATAAGGAGCACGCCGTTCGAAATCGTCGGTATTGTGAACTCCGCGATACCGTTCGCGCGGCGGTTCCGCGGAGCGATGCGATCTGCGGTTGTTTCTTTCGTGCCGGCACTGACGTCACCGCCTCTGCGACGCACACAATGCGCGCGCCCGGGCCAGCGGCTGCCCGCGCGGTCCTCGCCGCGATTTAGGGTCGCGTCGCTGTAGACGAATGCGCCGCTCGCGAAATAACACTAACTCTGGCGCACCGAGCACTCGATATTTACGCGATCTCCGCCCCGCCTGTCTCCGGCGTTTTCATTACTGCCCCGTGTCCGTGTTGCGGCGCTAAACACGAGCGTAAAACCTGCGATCATAACTTTCTTATCTCTTTTACATTTTTTACCCTTTTATTTTTCTCTGCTCGCTCTTAACTTTTCTCGTTCTCAGTATACGCAACGCGTGTACGCCGGCCGTTTGGAGAAGGCGCCGTGGAATTTCCAGCGGCTGCATATGCATGTGCCCGGTGGGGCAGGAGGCGGGCCGCTTTCGCCCTTTTACTGACGCCGGCGGTTTCTCATAAATACTGTCCACCCGGCTAGCGGTCTCTCACCGGAGCGCCGCTTCTCGGTGCAGCTGTTTAGCGAGATCGAGCTTCCGAAGTGGGCCACGAGTGTCTGGAATCGAGCGGCACTCTCTAAATATTCGGAGAAAACTACTCACAAGGAAAGTACTCGGGCTCGAACAAACACAAATACACCAAAATCATGTGAGAGATAATGTATAGCTCCCTTATTGCACTAGTGGTACTGCAAAACTCTGCAGTCGCCCGTTAGAGGCCTCTGGGGTGCCACGCCTCATTGCACTTTGACCTGCCGGTACGCCAGTAGTGACGGTGCAGAGTGACTCTAAAGTTACGTTTTGTGATTTCAATTGTGTAGTGATGCGTCGGATGGGTTGGCGAATGGTTCATATGTTCGTATGTTTGTATAGCTTATGAGACTTCACTACGGGGTCATCAGTCCCTAAACTTACAAACTACTTATGAACTAGCTAACACTAAGGACGGCACAAATATCCATACCCGAAGGTGGGATTCGAACCCCCGACCGTAGTGGCCGTGCAGACCGTGACTGGCGCGCCTCAGTCCCCTCGGCCACCGCGGCCGGCTCGGCGATTGATAATCAATCCTGCTAATGTATTGCGCTTGGTTTAGATGAAATTCCGAAAAGCCCTTCTTCGTGAAAATGGTCTTCGTGTTGAAGATGAATCACCCGTATGTTTCCTGGAATCTATTATAGTGCAGAATATGAGCATAGGTTGTAAACACTAAAATAGATACCAGGTCACATACCAAGTAACATCTTCTACACCAATACCGTCTTCACCAAGAAGGTTCCTTCGTAACTTCATCTCAACCAATCACACTACATATGCCGCGGCGGAGAAGCCAAGCGGTCTAAAGCGTCTCGCTGCGGAGCGCGCGGTTGCTCGCCGTGGAGGTTCGAGTCCTCCCTGGGACATGGGTGTTTGTGTTTGAGTGTAGGTTAGTTTACCTAGGTTTACCTAGGTCTGATGACCACGCAGTTTGGTCTGATAGATTTACAAACATTTGAACATTTGAATCACACTATATTAGCAGAATTTTTTTCCAATCGCCGACCTATCTGACGCTTCACTACACAAATAACGTCACAAAGCGCTACTTCAGAGGCACACTGCATCGTCGCTACTGGTGTACCGGCAGGTCAAAGTGCAATGCGGCAAGGCACACGCAGAGGCCTCTTATGGGCGACTGCAGAGTTTTGCAGATGCGGGAGTATCGCTAGTGCAATTCACATTATCTCTCACAGGATTTCGTGTATTTATATTTGTTCGAGCCAAAGTACTTTCCTTGTCAGTCACTTCACCTCAATTCCACGTAGCCGTACTAAACTGTAGGGGAGAGTACTACGCAGTGAAACACGGTACACATTGAAACATTCCATCTCAATTGTTTTTTATTAATTTTTTTCTACTTGTTGGTATCCCGGTATGTTTATTATGATAAAATACAACTTTGATTGTAATGGTGGACAGTTTGTTTGATTCTTCTTGTTTCTATACGTTACAATTGGTTTTCGGTGGTCAGAAGTTACAGTTAACGTCGCTTTGTATGTTTAATATTATCGATCTAATATATAAAGCAGAGTGTCCGTATATTTGTACGTGTTGCATACAAATCTACAGTTTTGTTACAATCTTTATGAAATTTTGTACACGTAAGCTTCAATCCATGAGGACGGTCGCCCTAAGTGTAAGAATCACATACGACATATAGTTCACGAGATATGACGTCATAAACAATGAGATGCGTGGAAATCTGCTGCCATAAGCGACAATGCTGCTCATTTTCTGCTAAACCACTGGACCGATTTCAAATGTTCAAATGTTTGTATAGGTTATGGGACTTAGCTACGTGTTGATCAGTCCCTAAACTTACAATACTACTTATGAACTACTTACGAACTAAGACGGCACAAATATCCATGCCCGAGGGGGATTCGAACCCCCGACCGTAAGTGGACCGATTTCAACCAAATTTGATACACATATTCCTTACGTGAGATAAAATCTTCTGTAGGAGTACGAACCACATACGACACATGGTTTAAGAGATATAACTCCATAAACGATAGGAGTTGCAAGAAACTGTCATAATGCGATGAGACTTTACAAATGCACCATATGAGAATGAGAGTACTTAGCGACTTGCAACAAACTTTAAATATAATTTCAAACCTTTATTAAATTTTTTCTCGCTGACAACCATAGTAAAATGATGAAAGGAAAAAAGTTTCTCGCCTACTACTTTTCCGCTGTTTATGGAGTAAAACTACGGCATTCGGTATGACGATACAATTTATAATTTCTGCGCTACAAATTGTAGCCGCAGGAAATTTTATAGGCAATGTACACACATATCGTTGAATGTGCCTCCGAAATTGTAGCACAGTGCGACCTGTAGTTCATGAGGTATGAACACATAAAACAGTAACGTTCACAGAAAACCGCCCTGTCACGCACCAAGTAGTAGTCTATTACTTCTTTAACATCAATTATATACCCGAGAAATTTTACAGACATGCAGCACTTATACAAATGAATACATACCTGAAAAATTATACAATTATACCATATGTAACTGAATAAATATGAGATCGTGCGAATTTTATGTCATTTGTGTTTTGACTTCTATCTTTCTTTATCCGGCCGCGGTGGCCGAGCAGTCTGAGGCGCGCCAGTCACGGTTTGCACGGCCACTGCGTTCGGGGGTTCGAATCCCCCCTCGGGCATGGATATTAGTGTCGTCTTTAGTATAAGGTAGTTCATAAGTAGTTTGTAAGTTTAGGGACTGATGACCCCGCAGTTATGTCCCTTAAGCTTAACAAACATTTGAACATTTCGGTTCGAATCCCCCCTCGGGCATGGATATTTGTGCCGTACTTAGTATTAGCTAGTTGATAAGTAGTTTGTAAGTTTAGGGACTGATGATCCCGTAGTTAAGTCCCATAAGCTCTACAAACATTTGAACATTTGAACATCTTTCTTTGTTTGAATAAGGCGCTTGTAGTTTTGTACATTATCCAAGACAGCGTTATTTCTTATATGTTCTCCGATAAAGATAACAAATTTTTAGAAAAAAGAAGATGGACAGAGAGAGAGAAGGGTAGGAGAAGTACTAACTCCAGGCACGAATAAATCAATAAATACCCGGGCAACGCCGGGTTTTCAGCGAGTATAACATAAAGCTAAAAGAAATATTATGTTTTGTGATAAGATACACATATTTAGGTATGTATTAACCAGTTGTAGATTTGGTAGATACATAGGTTATGAGTTGTGACTAACCTTTTAGTTTATGGTGACTTTGGTACACAGTGAAACACTTGTATGTGGTACACAGTGAAACAGACCATTGGCCTCAGATGAATGTATGTCTACTACAAACAATTTGGAAGATACTATGGAAGATGTTGAGGAAGCCATTGCAGTAACAACAGCAAAGCAAGAGAGTTTCGTGGTTTGCCCAAAGCACCTTCCAAATAAACAAGTGGACGTTCCAAAGGTAGAAGCATAATATTAACATGAACACCAGAGCAAACAGCTTTGAGAAAAGGACAGAGCCGGAAGAAAAGGAGAAATTCCAAAACAATGTATATTTTGTAGCTAACGTCTTGAAGTCAGTAGTTTGTGGTACTGATTATGAAGACTCATACCTTCGGAAAAAAACCAATATTACTTGTTTTTTATTCCCAGTTGCAGAAGATATAGTCTGTGTTTCGCATAAGGACATTGCAATGATTTTGCCACCTGTGTTGTCTATGGCTGTGAAGAGACTTTCCAACCAACAGTATATTCGTTTTCGAATCAATTTTGGAGGACTTAATATTCACTGAACAAAATTAATATCAGTTAATCTTTGTACTTGTATTTAACAAATATATTTATTTTTATAAGTGACTCAGACGTAATAAATACAAAAAACGGCAGCTATTTCACTGTGTACTATACACATTTACTAATTACTAGCAAAATTATTATTCTTTGTTCCAAAATATTGACAAAGTATTTTTCTTTCAAGTAAATAAAGAAAATTTGTTTTGTGATTAGTATTTCATTCGAAACAATCAAAAGGGTAATTTTTGTTTCACTGTGTACTACTCTGCCCTACCTGCCGATATCTCTCGAGGGGCAAAATTCGACAAGAAAAAGTCTGCAGTAAAAGTTGTAAGGTTTGAAGGGGGACATGGAAATGACCTTGAGCCCTGTTTTCAACGTGAAACCAAGGGCATGTTTATTTTTTTCCAATGGTAACACCTAATTTTTTATATATACTTGTGGCGGCAGTTCGGAAAGAACAGACGTAATTTCTGATTATGCAGTTTTTATTCTTTAACTTTTACAGGATATATGACATCAACAACGAATGGGCAAAGTTGAAAATCTGTACCCAGCTGGTATAAGAACCCGGGTTTCTCGCTTTCTAGGCAGTTGCCCTGACCAATATACCACTGGGGACACAGTGATCAGTGCACCTACAAGGACTATCTAACCACGCCTCCAGCCAGACAGACTCCATAATCGTTTTGAACGTGACACAATACGCTTTATTGTAGAGAGCGGTTTACTTTTTCGAAAAACGAGTGGTTTTCGAAAGGGGGCACTTCATTCTAAGTTTCCCAGGTTAGCAGTATTCCAGAACGAAGAGAGATCGGAAAAAAATTTCAATGACGTTGCAAGTTCACAAAATTTCACCGCGGACAGAATTTAGAAACCATAGGGGATTTTCAGTGAAAATTTTTTTCTCGATTTCGCTTCGTCCTCGAGATACTTTCGACATGGTAAACTTACAATGAAGTGCCCCCGTCAAACCGTTGGATTTTCGCAAAAAAGAAAACTTCACTTAGAATACGAATGTGGAATGAAAAATAGATATTACCATGTGAAAAAATGAACTTGACATTGATTCGACGTTGACAAGAGTGTTCAGGGTCATTTCGAGACAACCATTCCATGCCCTCCTTCAAACTTTTACTAGCAACTATTTTTTTCTGGATGGTGCAGATTCAGAGGTATCGACAGGTATAAAATTAACATGCGACACGCCGTATATAAGACTAGCGAGCAAAGCAACGTTTAGTAAATGCTAAATATACATGGAAATCGGATATACATCCTACGCTCCTTTCCTTAATCTCTCTGCCCATCACTATGCCTGTTTGTTACCTCTTTCTTCTATTATTCTTCTCACTCCATTATCTACCTCAAAACCAGACGTTGCTTGGGTGTTTATTTACTCCCATGAACCACAGACACTGCCGAGGTGGGGTGGCTTGCGTGCCTCAACGATACAGACAGCCGTACCGTAGGTGCAACCACAGCGGAGGGGTATCTGTGGAGAGGCCAGACAAACGTGTGGTTCCTGAAGAGGGGCAGCAGCCTTTTCAGTAGTTACAGGGGCAACAGTCTGGATGATTGACTGAGCTGGCCTTGTAATATCAGTTAATGTGGCTTTGCCACACAGCTACTGCGAACGGCTGAAAGCAAGGGGAAACAACAGCCGTTACCTTTCCCGAGGACATGCAGCTCTACTGTATGAACATATGATGATGGCATCCTCTCGGGTAAAATATTCCGGAGGTAAAATAGTCCCCCATTCGGATCTCCGGGCGGGGACTACTCAGGAGGATGTGATCATCAGGAAAGACAATACTGGCATTCTACGGGTCGGAGCGTGGAATGTTAGATCCCTTAATCGAGTAGGAAAATTAGAAAATTTAAAAAGGGAAATGGATAGGTTGAAGTTAGATATAGTAGGGATTAGTGAAGTTCGGTGGCAGGATGAACAGGATTTCTGGTCAGGTGAGTACAGGATTATAAATACAAAATCAATTGGGGGTATCACAGGAGTAGGATTGATAATGAATAAGAAAATAGGAATGCGGGTAAACTACTATGACCAGCACAGTGATCGCATTATCATTGTCAAGATAGATACGAAGCCAACACCGTCAACAGTAGTACAGGTTTATATGCCAACTAGCTCTGCCCATGATGAGGAAATCGAAGAAATATATGAGGAGCTAAAGGAAATTATTCAGACAATTAAGGGAGAGGAAAACTTAATTGTGATGGGAGACTGGAATTCTGTAGTAGGACAAGGAAGGGAAGGGAAGATAGTAGGTGAATATGGTCTGGGCAAAAGGAATGAAAGAGGAAGCCGCCTGGTAGAATTTTGCACGGAACATAATTTAGTTATAACAAACACCTGGTTCAAGAATCACAAAAGAAGGTTGTATACGTGGAAGAGACCAGGAGACACCGGGAGATACCAGATAGATTTTATAATGGTAAGACATAGATTTCGGAACCAGGTTTTAAACTGTAAAACATACCCAGGGGCAGATATAGACTCTGACCATAACTTGTTGGTTATGAACTGTAGGCTGAAACTGAAGAAACTACAGAAAGGTAGGAAAATAAGGAGATGGGACCAGGATAAATTGAAGGAACCTGAGGTTCTTAAGAATTTCAGAGGGAGCTTTAGGCAACAATTGACAGAAACAGCGGAAAATAAAACAGTAGAGGAGGAATGGGTAAAATTGAGAGATGAAATAGTGAAAGTAGCAGAGGACAAAATAGGTAGGAAGGCAAGACCTACAAAAAATCCTTGGATATCACAGGAGATACTAAATTTAATCGATGAAAGGAGAAAATATAAAAATGCAGTAAATGAAACAGGCAAAATGGAGTACAGACGACTAAGAAATGAGATTGACAGGAAGTGCAAAATGGCTAAGCAGGAGTGGCTAGAAGGCAAATGCAAGGATGTAGAAGAATGTATAAATAGGGGAAAAATAGATACAGCCTACAGGAAAATAAAAGAAACATTTGGAGATAAGAAAAACAGCTCTATGAATATCAAGGACACTGATGGAAAACCAGTGCTCAGCAAAAAAGGGAAAGCTGAAAGGTGGAAAGAGTATATAGAGGGGCTCTACAAAGGAAATGAACTTCGAGACAATATTCTAGGAAGGGAAGAGGATGTAGATGGAATAGGAGATACTGTACTGAGAGAAGAATTTGACAGAGCCCTGAAAGACCTAAGTCGAAACAAGGCCCCTGGAGTAGATGATATTCCCTCAGAGCTACTGAAGTCTCTGGGAGAACCAGCCATGACAAACCTGTTTCACCTGGTGTGTAAGATGTATGAGACAGGTGAAGTACCCTCAGACTTTAAGAAAAATGTTAACAATCCCCATACCAAAGAAAGCAGGTGCAGACAGGTGTGAAAACTACAGAACCATCAGTTTAATAAGTCATGGTTGCAAAATATTAACACGAATTATATACAGAAGGATGGAAAAACTGGTAGAAGCCGACCTCGGAGAAGATCAGTTTGGGTTCAGGAGAAATGTAGGAACTCGGGAGGCAATACTCACTTTACGGCTTATCCTAGAAGATAGATTAAGAAAAGGCAAACCTACATTTCTAGCTTTTGTGGATTTGGAGAAGGCTTTTGACAATGTTGATTGGAATAAACTCTTTCAAGTTCTGAAGCAAGCAGGAGTAAAATATAGGGAGCGTAAGGTTATTTACAGCTTGTACAAAAACCAGACAGCGGTTGTCAGAGTTGAAGGGCATGAAAGGGGTGCAGTGGTTGGAAAGGGAGTAAGACAGGGTTGTAGCCTTTCTCCAATGTTATTCAATTTGTACATTGAACAAGCTATAAAGGAAAGGAAGGAGAAATTTGGTGAAGGAATAAAAGTTCAGGGGGAAGACTTAAAAACATTGCGTTTTGCCGACGACATAGTAATTCTGTCAGATACAGCAAAGGATCTGGAAGAGCAATTGAACGGAATGGACAGTGTGCTGAAAGGTGCATATAAGATGAACATTAACAAGAGCAAAACTAGGGTAATGGAGTGCAGTGTAAGAAAATCAGGTGATGCTCAAGGAATTAGATTGGGAAACGAAGCAATAAAGGAGGTAGATGAGTTTTGTTACTTGGGCAGTAAAATAACAAATGATGGTCGCAGTACAGAGGATATAAAATGCAGAATGACAATGGGTAGAAAAGCGTTTTTGAAAAAGAGAAATTTGTTAACATCGAATATTGATTTAAGCCTAAGGAAGTTCTTTCTGAGGGCATTTGTATGGAGTGTTGCCTTGTATGGGAGTGAGACATGGACGATAAACAGTGCGGACAGGAAGAGGATTGAGGCTTTTGAAATATGGTGCTACAGAAGAATGCTGAAGATTAGGTGCGTGGATCGAGTATCTAATGAGGAGGTACTGCACAGAATTGGGGAGAAAAGAAATGTCTGGCATACCTTGACTAAAAGAAGGGATAGATTGGTGGGACACATTCTTAGGCATCAAGGAATTGTGAATTTAGCATTAGAGGGAAGTGTGTGGGGTAAAAATCGCAGAGGAAGACCAAGAGATGGATACAGTAAGCAGATTCAGACAGATGTAGGTTGCCGTTCTTATGTGGAGATGAAGAGGCTTGCTCAGGATAGGGTATTGTGGAGAGCTGCATCAAACCAGTCTCCGGACTGAAGACCACAACAACAACAATTCAGTTGGCCCACGTATTCCGCCTTACTCTCTCCCTCCATCTCCTCCTGCCTTCTACGTCTTCTTCCTCCCCCCCCCCTCCACTGACCTCTAGCCACCTCAGCATCTACATGCCTGTGTCGTTTCTGCCAATTTCCTGTTCCCTCTCTGTGTTCAGCCCCTCCGTCCCTCCCATGTATATAAAAAAGTACAATACCTAAAAAATTCATAGAGGTCGGACAAACAACGTCCACATCTGGAGTAAAGTACCCTCTGCCACGCATCGGGCGACATCGTATCTAGACAGTAATGTTTCTGTTCTTTCAATGATCAAGTGTGAAAATTTTCATCAAGATAAGGATAAAATTGTTGATTGGTGTCGAAGTCTGTTCTAAAGAACCCTCCGCCATACACTGTACGATCTATCATGTAAACAGCGCCGTTCCTCTAGTTTTGAAACTCAAGTGTGCAAAGTTTTACCACATCTACTGAACCGTATACCAGTGCATGAAATGACGTATCTAGTCGGAAGTGACGATACCTCCCTTACTCTCGATTTTCATTGAGATTTTTTTTCCATACAGATTAAAGCACACCATGTAACTTTGGAAAAGGTGTTATATGAAATACATTGTAAAACGAGTATAATAATAATTTAAATAATTTCGTGCAAGACCTTTAACTGCACGCAACTTCGACGCCTAATATCACAGTAACCAGCTCCATTTATCCGAGGGAGGGAATTGGAAACTACGGTATGAAAACGTATTTTCGTGTTGTAGTAACATTTCGTTCCAGACATACTGTAGTTTGACAGAGAAAATTACGGTTCGCACGTTGTGATAGGTAATGTTGAACATGTAGGTAGGGTATAGATCAATGAGTTTTTGAATGCGACTGAAGACAATGGTAGACTGGACAAGGCATCATTTTCATCGCACCATAGTTGTGTCCAACTATGCTTAAGAATATAGAGTGCGGTTTGTGAAGTTGAGTACCAATAAATATGACGTGTTAGTATCATCAGTTTGAAACATTGGGATTTCTTGAAAACTTCTAGGGTGTTGTTTACTTCAGGCTAAGGTTTGCTAATAGTCACATCGTTCTATGTTGCTATCGTGGCTTGTGTGTACTCGGTACCCCGTTTGCTCGATGCATTAGTATCTATGGCCGAATGTGTAAGACGAAGTTTTCCATAAGATTATAGATGCAAGGTAAATTTTTGATTTCATTTTTACTCACGGACAAACTTACAATAACACCTATAAAAAATAAGCTAGCGTGACAAAATTAATTCCAAAGAGAATAACTTCTTCATTATATGTGCAATATATTTTTCACGTGGACCTGATCATGCTGATTAATGGATAATTAAGGCAAAATATGTTAGATTTTCGTACTAACGTACTGCGGTAAACTGTAACTACAACTCAGATCAGGGCTACGTCTGGAGTGTGATTACATAAATCGTATTTTGCGCACTAACTATAACCGTACATAAAAATACAAAAATAAATTTGATCTTCAGCTGCGACTGGTCATTGAAATAAATCAAAGAGGAAAGTTTAAAATTTGGGACCAGCTGGGAATCTGACAAGCGTGTCTTTTTTTTTCTATTTCTTGTTGTTGTTCAATGTATTCTTGACTAGCTTTTTATTACAGAGGGCGGTTAGTCCACTGGCCTAGGAAGTCGCGCTGACCACTGTGCCACAGTGTTCACCAAGACCGCATAGTGTAGGTTCCCCTTTCTCGCCTACCTTCATCGCAAATTTTCAACATAGCCACACACTGTTGACGCATACCCTCTGCCCAGTATCGTCCCTACCCTCGTCACTTCGGCAATTGCCATTTAGGAAATAAGACGTAAAATTAATACTGTGCATCAAATTCACAAAGTGAAGAATGTTCGTGGACTATTTCATTCATAATTTCAAATACGAAAATAGTGAAGATCACCAGCCAAATACAACGACCAGTACAGATATTTTGAAGTTTTTTTTTTTCTTTTCTTTTGTGACCATCAACAACTGAATAAGTAGAATATGGGTCTTATTGTAAGACGACAGAAAATAATTTAATTCTGGATGGAATTTCTAGCAGTGGGTGTTCCATAGGGGTAGTGATGTGGGCTACCAAGTTGTAGTTTTTTTACCAAGTTAATACCAATATATTCATCTTTATTGTAAACAGATGTACCCCACTGAAGGCCTACCATACACATTACATTCCTACTGAAACATTATATCAAGATATTTTATTCAGAAACGTAATTTGACACACATTTTGTGTGACATCCTAGTGTTATCTCTCTTTCTCTGTGCAGTAAGTTTGTTGTTACTACAAATGCTTAAAAAGTACACAAACATAATTGTTCAAAACACTTTCATCATTGTGTAAATCTACCACTCAGAATAAAAATAAAAGACTGTCATATTAGAAACAAAATAAAAATTTAACATCAGTCGTCTTTAAAGTCCAAAAGAAAATTTACGAGATCGTTATTTTTTGACACTTCTTATACCAATCAAAATTCTTAATTACATGTACAACTGCAATTTTACATCCTGTTATTTCAGAAACAGTTGCAGTTTCATAAACTTCAGATATTATTAGCTCGCAGAAAGGAACAATGGCTGTCTTCGGCTTAATTTTATACATGTATCTGTTCTTTGGGACATGTTCGGATTTATGGTGTCTCCATATGTAAATATCTGGAAAATATGCTTTATTTGCTTTCATTACCGGGTTAGAGGCACTTATTGTCGTGTACATAAGACAGACCACGGTACTTTGCAGATTGATCATTTGTGTAGGGCACACGCGCCAAGTGTACGTTTCGTCTCGTCGCTATTCAAGTCTGTGCGCATTTGTTTTGCTTTCAGAGCTTCGTGATGGCCGTTGCGTAGTAAAATATACGCGTCGGTACAGGTCATAAGCTGTAGTGGAGTGATACGTGTTGTCCGTTGTTACTGAGTTCACGTACAGAACAAGTCGTGTATTACTGTAATGGGGCAATCGAATCAGGAAAAAGCAGGCACGCGCAAATGAAGCACGGAGTTTGTATGCGGAATTCTGTCCTAATAGACGTTTGCCGAATAGTAAAACGTTGCAAATAAGACATGAGCGTCCGTGTGAAACAGGATGTAGCAGATGTATTGATGATAATGGACGATCGAGAAGCAGAAGTACACCTGACGAAGGGGAACGAGTTCTCAGCCATGTTGAGGAAAATAACAGGGACAACACCAGCGAAGTAGCGGTGAGGGTGGATGTGAGTCATATGACAGTATGGAGGCTTCTACGAGAGCAGCTTCTTGATCCAAATTACCTTCAAAGAGTCCAAGGTCTTAGTGCTGTGTGGCCGAGCGGTCTGCGGCGCGCCAGTCACGTTCTGCACGGCCACTACGGTCGGGGTTTCGAATCCCCCCCCCCCGGGCCATGGATGTTTGTGCCGTCTTTAGTATAAGCTAGTTCATTAGTAGTTTGTAAGTTTAGGGACTGATGACCCCGTAGTTAAGTCCCATAAACTCTACAAACATTTGAACATTTTCTTAGTGCTGCTGAATTTCGACTCAGAGGGGCATTTTGTAAGAAATCTCCTCTACCACCTTTATTGAATCATTAGGTAATCTAATTTCTTCAGCATCCCTTGATTTTCTTATACTGCACCTCATTTCCCTTGTTTTGCTCTTGTTAATGTTCATCTTGTACGCTCCTTTCAACACACTTTCCATTACGTTCAATTGCTCTTCCAGATCCTTCGCTGTCTGACAGAATTACAATGTTATCGGCAAAAACCAATGTTTTTATTTCTTCACCCTGAACTTTAATACCTTCTCCAAATTTCTTCTTGCTTTCCTTTATAGCTTGATCAATGTACAAATTGAATAGCATTGGAGAAAGGCTACAACAGTGTCTTACTTCCTTCCCAACCACTGTATCCCTTTCATGCCCTACAACTCTGATAACTGCAGTCTGTTTTTTTTTTTGTTTTTTTTTTTTTTTTTTTTTTTTTTTTTTTTTTTTTTTGTACAAGTTGTAAATAACCTTACTTTCCCTATATTTCAATAATGCTTACTTCGGAATTTGTAATAGTGTATTGTATTAAACATTGTAAAAAGCTTTCTACAAATCAATAAAAGCTAGAAATGTAGGTTTGCCTTTCCTTAATCTATCTTCTCAGATAAGTAGTAAATTCAGTACTGCCTCCAGTGTTCCTACATTACTCCTGAATCCAAACTGATATTCCCCGAGGTCGACTTCTATCAGCTTTTCCATCATTCTGTAAATAATTCGCCTTAAAATATTGCATCCAACACTTATTAAACTGATGGTTCTGTAATTTTAACACCTGTCTGCACCTGATTTCTTTGTAATGGTGAATATTCCATTTTTCTTAAAGTCTGAGGGTGTTTCGCCTGTCTAACACATCTTACGCGCTAGGTGAAACAGTTTTGTCATGGCTGGCTCGCCCAGAGACTTCAATAGTTTTGAGAGAATGTTGTCCACTGCAGGGACCTTGTTTCGACTTAGGTCTTTCAGTGCTCTGTCAAATTCTTCTTTCAGTATAGTATTCCTATTTCATCTTCATCTACTTCCTCTTACCTTCCTACAATATCGTCCCTAAGTTCATTTCCTTTGTAGAACCCCTCTATATAGTCTTTCCACCTTTCAGCTTCCCCTTCTTTACTAAAACTGGATTTTAATTTGAGTTTTTATATTCATATAGCTGCTTGTCTTGTCTCAAAATGTTTCTTTTATTTTCCTGTAGGCGATTTCTATTTTTCTCCTATTTATACATTCTTCTAAAAATGTTCAAATGTTTGTCACGCTTAAGGGACTTAACTGCGGGGTCATCGGTCCCTAAACTTACAAACTACGTACTTATAAACTACCTTATACTAAAGACGACACAAACATTTATGCCGACGGGGCAGTCGAACCCCAGCAGGAAACGGCCTCGCTCATCTACATTCTTCTGCAGACTTGCATTTGCCTTCTAACTACTCCTGTTCAGCCATTTTGCACATCCTGTCAATCTCATTTCTTAGTCGTTTGTACTCCATTTTGCATGTTTCATTTACTGTACTTTTGTATTTTCTCCTTTCATCAATTAAATTTAGTATAAGCTGTGTTTTCAAAGGATTCTTTATAGGTCGTGCAGTTCTACCTATTTCGTTTACTGCTGAATTCACTATTTATCCCTCAATGCTACCAATTCCTTTTCTATTGTTTTATTTTCCACCGTGTCTATCAATTGTTGCCTAAAGCTCCCTCTAAAATTTTCAAGAATTTCTGGTCCCTCAATTTATTTAAGTCCCATCTCCGTATTTTGATATCTTTCTGCAGTTATTTTCAGTCTCAGCCTACAGTTCATGACCAATAACATATGGTCAGAGTCTATATCTGCCCCTGAGTAAGTCTTACAGTTTAAAACCTGGTACCAAAATCTGTGTCTTACTGTCACAAAGCTATGAATCGTTGTTCCACTATTCCGGACGTTTTTGCGTATTACTTCTGGCAATCGGCACATAACGTCAAGGTAATACTCCTTATTGAACGTATGGCAAATATTCATGACTAGTCCACCCGGCAATTCTTCGCAATTGCTAATACGTATGTACTTTTGCTTTGAACGTCAAATGTGCAAAATTTTGTCGTAATCGTACGAATAATATTGATATCCCAAAGAAAATAGCCCTTTCAGTTTTCCACAAATTTTCCTATTTTCTGGTCAACTATTCTAAACTTTTACCTCACACAAAGCTTCCTCTCGCTTTCAACATCGAATGTGCAAAATTTTACCGCAATCAGATAAATGGTATTTACATTTCATAGAAAATCTCTTTCTGTTTTTTCTTAATTTTCTTATTTTCCGGGAAATTTTTCCACATTTTTATTTCTTGCTTTGAACGTCAAATATGCAAAATTTTATCGGAATCAGACGAATGATATTGATATCCCACTGAAAAAGCTCTTTCATTTTATCGCGAATTTTAAAAATTTCCGGGTAACTTTCCCAAATTTTTAGTTCATAAGAACGTTCATCTTTCGTTGAACGTCAAATGATCAAAATTTTATCGCAATCGGATGAACGATTATCAACTTATACTGATGAGTACATTTAGAAACACATTGAAAAAAGGAACTTGGTTCGAATTTTGCGACTTTCCTTTTTAACTGTCCTATTATTTGAGTTAAAACTTTTCCAAAACCATAATGAACAAAATAAAAAAAGAATCACCCCTCTCCGTCGTGTTACATGGCTGAATTCAATCGCTTTCGGTTTTTCCAAAAAATTACTATTTTCCGGCCGACTTTGCCAAATTTTTATTTGATGCCAACCTCCCTCTTGCTTTTAACATGAAATGAACAAAATTTTATCGGAACGATATTGCTAGCTCACTGGATAAATCTGTTTCAGTTTTTCCCAATTTCCTCTTTTCCGAAAAACGTTTCCATATTTTATCACCCTTTAAACCTTCCCTGAACTTACACGAGTATTTCAAGACTAAAATTAGCCAAATCGGTTCAGCCGTTCTCGAGTTTAAGTGAGACTAACGAACAGAAATTCGATTATATAGGTAGAGAGATGTACTATGCAACGGTAAACAATTGAAAAGAAACTGTGTACAAAACTTTGACATTTGATCGAATTAGGCGTGCTTTTTTCGGTTTTGACGCTCCGGGTTGCCTCTATTGGGACAATTGGTCTTTGATTTCGGTGTCATAAACCAAAGTTTCGTTTCCATTTATGACCCTTCTGAGCAAATCTGGATCATCATTGACTACGTTCAAGAGCTCCTAAGGGATGCTCATCCTCATGCGTCGATTCATCTGATAAAATTTGAGAATTTGTTGCATAGCATGAGCCGACGTTTTTCCAAGACAAACTTGTTCACAACTTCGACGATAGCATCTGGTTCTGATAAGCTATGGTACCCAGAACGAAGTTCGTCATTGGCAGATCCTCGGCCATCTTGGAAGATAAAAATATCAATTTAATACAAATAAACAATCCCTGATACGGATTTTCGTCTCGAATATGTCAAAGACAATAATTATAAATCTGAAGCACAGAATTAAAATTTGTGATGCGGACGGGAATCGAACCCGGACCTCCATGCTTACGAGGCAGACGTCTTACCGTAGTGAGAATTATCTTTGGAACGCAGAAGCTGAACTAAAGTTTTTGATGTGGAGGGAAATCGTACTTAGACTATTCTGAGGCGCCTTAATCGTTAGTACTGTGGTGGTCTAACGGTAAGACGTCTGCCTGGTATGCATGGAGGTCCGGGTTCGATTCCCAGCCGCACCACAAATTGTAATTGTATGCTTCAGATTTAACATTATCATCTTGGAAGATCTTGTACCAGTTCAAGTGTGTTTGCCTCTGTAACTTATAAAATAATAGGTACGGAAAATTTTAATGCGGTAGGTCAACACAAGAAATGTTACACTTTCTGCGGAGCTATGAACATAGTTTATTGTATCATTTTCCAAAGAGTTACACCACAAAGATATAGTTTTTAAAATGGAACAATAAGTTTTTTTCTATCGTGCATTGGATTCGTTGAAACCAGCTGCGTCCAAATCAATTTAAACTACATTCCTATCACTGTTAGTTTGGGAGCTACAACCCTTCAAAGTTTAGGAGGCGGAGGCTGCGACAGTGTAGCTCACTGGCTGGTGGTCATGAGACAGTGGGCCGTGCCCCAGGGTCTAGCCACTCGGCCAGTCAACTACTCTGTCGCAGCCTCCGCCCCCGGAACTTTGAAGGGTTGTAGCTCCCAAACAAACAGTGATAGGAATGTAATTTAAATTGATTTGGACGCAGCTGGTTTAAACGAATCCAATACACGATATAAAAAACTATTGTTCCATTTAAAAAAAAATATATGTTTGTGGTGTAAGTCTTTGGAAAATGATACAATAAACTATGTTCATAGCTCCGCAGTAAGTGTAACATTTCTTGTGTTGACCTACCGCATTAAAATTTCCCGTCACCTATTATTTTATAAGTTACAGAGGCAAACACACTTAGTGAAACACCCTGTATATATTACTTAGAGCAGATTCACTATATGTATATGTCAAGATGTGATGTGTGTTTAGAGCATTTGATTCGGTTTTTCACACAAAATTTTACGAATACAGTTTGCTACAATTTTTTGTAGTAATAGAAAATCGCTGAACACACTAAAACACGTCTAATCATTCTGTCAAAAACAAATGAAGATTGTTGTACACTTGAAACTCTTTACGATGTTCGGGCCATGTGTACCAATGCAACTAAAAATTTTCCTTTCCCTTGCAGTTTTAAAAGTCACCTTTCTTTTTGAACAGCTCCAGAATTCACAAAATTTGAATCATCGGCTTTCTTTTTCGAATGCGAAAATATTTTTTTGGCCCCCTCTACAGAGGGAGAAATGCTCGCGATCATAAAACAAACCAGAACACGAACGGATAGATTCACGCTTTCGACTTTGTCGCGCGCTGTTCTAGACTGATGTGTTAAAAAAAAAAAAAAAAAAGAAAAAAAATAGTCTGAATGTGGTTCCGTGAAGCCTCTGCGATGCATTAAGTGTGATTTGCAGACTAGCGACGAAGATGTGTATACGAGAGGTACTGAAGATACTCACTACCCATCTTCCTGATGGATCTGGAATAAATATGCACAAATGAGGCGCAGAGTTTCTTAACTCTCGGCTAAAACCGGTTAACAATGTGCGAAATTAAATGCTTTTTCTCTACGTACCAGTTAAGGCGATATTTAGTGCTGTTGTATTAAAAATACAGACATTAATGTGCAAAGTGGTCGATAATGAGCATGTTTGCCAAGTAAATGGGTTTACTTAGTGTCAAGTGTACGTACCGTGGCCTTAAATTCTCTTGTGGTGAGAGAGGGGAAAAAGCGTCTCGTTGCGGCCGGAAAATCTTATCGTAGCCGGCTTGTAACGGTAAAGAGAAGAGCCACGTTTTCCCGCAAAACGGCGGCGCAATGAGTGTCGGCAAGATAAAGACGCCAGCTCTACTCCGCTTTCTGGAACAGCTGCTGGCCACGCTGCGCCGACGTTGTTACACACGAGCGAACATGCCGGCCGGCCGTGCGGGTATAAGCGATTCGGCGAAGGGCTGACGTTTATCGCGCGCCGGAATTAGCCGCGGGAAGCGCCCGGCTTTTCTTGTTTGTTCGTATTTCGCCGGGGAAAGTAATTAGAGGCGTGTAATTACGGGGATCAGATAGTGGGAGCCGAGCTGGTGGCCGAGCCAAAAGTAATTGACTCTCCCGCCACGGCCAGAACAGCAAGTGCGGCGTGTACTCGGGCGTACAGGCGAAGCTACCGACGGCATACGCCGAGCCAAACGCGAGCGTGAAGTTGCCTGCCTTCACACCGACAACCAGCTCCCGCAACTCAGTTGACAACTCATCAGTTGAAACTTCCGGCCTAAATTGCCGTGGTCGATAGTATTGCCTCGCATTTGCCTACGTTTCTCCTAAATCCAAACTGTTCTTCCCCGACACCGGATTCTATCAGATTTTCCATTCGTCGTCAATCTATCTTGTAATCTAAGTCAATGTGTAAAACTTCTTTCCCCTGGCGTTTCGTAGTCAACTGCGGACAACAGCTTTTGAGAATAGTCGACGACAGGTTTGTTGATAAAATATCGATTAATCAATATATCGATATTTTTTTCACAAACCGTCGCTGGTTTGTGAAAAAAGTATCGAAAAATCCTCGTCGATACATCGATATAGCGATATCAAAATGCTAATCGGGTGCCGATATTTTTATTTCACATTACACTTTTTTTCCTCAATTTTTGGTAAATACTTAAATTTTTCTTTTGAAACTGTGATGGAATTCAACTTTACTTTTGTTGCGTGAAGGAGACTTGGTACTTTATCCCATCCATCCATTCAATGTGTCAGAATTTCCTCCCGTGTTCCTATATTTGTCCTAAATCCAAAGGTCCCTATACATTTTAAAAATGTACAGTGAAATAAGGCTGTCCATCATGTGTGCTAGTAGCTATGCCACTCCGTTAGAGCCGGCCGCGGTGGCCGAGGAGACTGAGGCGCTTCAGTCACGGTCTGCACGGCCACTACGGTCGGGGGTTCGAATCCCCCCTCGGGCATGGATATTTGTGCCGTCTTTAGTATAAGGTAGTTCATAAGCAGTTTGTAAGTTTAGGGACTGATGACCCCGTAGTTAAGTCCCGTACGCTTAACAAACATTTCAACATTTTGAACTCCGTTAGATACTGACGAAACACAAAAGCTACCTTCACAGTGACGTATACAAAAAATAAAATAAAATGGCAATGCACGGCCAGTACAGACACATTGTGGTACAATGTATTAAGTATTCTATGTGCTATTATCTGATACTATACAAGAGCAGTCCTGCGGAGAATTCGAAGGCCATTGTAAGCAGGTGACCGTGCCAATTATCTGTTTTCGGGGCATTTGGTGTCTCCTTCCACAATTTCGGAAGGCCAGCCAACCTCATACAAATTTCATTTCAACCCTGACCTGCTTAACTTCCAAGGCCTTACGCAAGCTAATGGATTTTCACACGCTGAGCAGTACTCACGAAGCCAGTGTGTCCCAGAATGAAAGGGTGACCTGTTTCACGCAGAAAGCATTTGTGAACTGGCATTACAACCGGGCACGTTATTGGAAAACAAGGTGATGTTGATCCTTGCGAGAAGGCCACATTTCGTTCATAAGGAGTCGAATTAATCACTAAAACCTGGAATGAAGTTTTTTTTATGTATACTTCACTTTACAGCAGTACTGGTATCAAACAGTGGCACCAATTCAGGGAACAAGTTTTTGAGAATGTATATCTAGTGCACAGATTGTCAGAATTGATATAACAAGGACTAACCTGAATATTACAGAAAGCTGCTGAAATCCAGCATCCTAATAATAATTTAAGAAGTTGAGCTATAACATAATGGTTGGATAAAGAATATGCGGAAAATGAATATATAGAAAAGCTGATTAGTATTAGGACAGCGGAAAACACGATACCTCTAGAGCAGCGTAAATATGTTACTCAACTCCTAGTGGGATGTACATTTAAAAACCGCAACAGATTAAAGAAAAACGTGTTTTTAAGGCCCTGGTATGTCATGTATATATTTAAATCAAAATATTTCCTCGCACGTCTTCCACTTTTAGTATATCACTTTAGGTAAAAACAGCACATCTATCCATAAATTCATAACGTCGTTAAACATCTACAATTATTTCTCCTTTGCTATCGTAAATGGAGGCTATACTTTTTGAGCAGATTATTGATACTTTTTCTATACGTTTCCATGCGAGAAGGCCACATTTCGTTCATAAGGAGGTGAATTAATCACTAAAACCTGGAATGAAGTTTTTTTTTTAGGTATACTTCACTTTACAGCAGTACTGGTATCAAACAGTGGCACCAATTCAGGGAACAAGTTTTTGAGAATGTATATCTAGTGCACAGATTGTCAGAATTGAAATAACAAGGACTAACCTGAATATTACAGAAAACTGCTGAAATCCAGCATCCTAATAATAATTTAAGAAATTGAGCTATAACATAATGGTTGGAAAAAGAATATGCGGAAAATGAATATATGGAAAAGCTTATTAGTATTAGGACAGCGGAAAACACGATACCTCTAGAGCAGCGTAAATATGTTACTCAACTCCTAGTGGGATGTACATTTAAAAACCGCAACAAATTAAAGAAAAACGTGTTTTTAAGGCTCTGGTATGTCATGTATATATTTAAATCAAAATATTTCCTCGTACGACTTCCACTTTTAGTTTATCACTTTAGGTAAAAACAGCACATCTATCCATAAATTCATAATATCTTTAAACATCTACAATTATTTCTCCTGTGATATCATAAATGGAAGCTATACTTTTTGAGCAGATTATTGAGACTTTTTCTACATGTTTTCGGCTATGACTTTCTTACGTTTCTCTTAAGCATCGTGGGTCTTGTTTCCTTTTAACTTACAACGTTGCTTTTGCCTTTTTTCTTTATTCTGTCCTACAGCCTGCTCTTCGTTCGAATGGCTTTATCGTTCGCGTCGCGCTGTTTGTTTTGAACATAATGCGTTCATTTTGAAAGCTCAATAATGAACGCCTAAAGCATAATATTAATCTTTATTATTTGAATGTGCAAGACGGTTTACAACCCCTCAAGTGGACACTGTGTCTCTGTTACTTACTTGAAACCATAGTCTTCTCTGAAACTTTATTAAGACCAACAAAAAAGAATGCGAAGTGTTCTCATGTGTCTCAAACAAGGTGGCCTAAAACTTAAAACAGAGCGAAGAAAATCTGAGTACTTCAACATTTTGTATAAAATGAAGTTTTGCGTCCTGATCCAGAGAAGGTGTGATGTAAAATGGAATGTCCTGTTCCATATGTGATGTGAGAAGAGTCCTAGAACTGTGTTCTTGTTACTGGAGTTTTGATTTCTGTATGAAAGCCATACCTCTCCAGCTGATGCGAAAAACTATTTGGGGTAAATCTCAGCAAAATTCTTTCAACAGCTCTGACGAATGGTCCTGTACTCAGTCTGTATGGCGAAAGAGCATCTACAGTGCGCCGCGGTGGTGTAGCCGAGCGGTCTAAGGCGTCTCACTGCGGAGCGTGCGGTTATTCGCCGTCGGAGGTTCGAGTCCTCCCTGGGACATTGTCCTTAGTTTAGTTTACCTTAGGTTAAGTAGTTTGTAAGTTACGGACTGATGACCACGCAGTTTAGTCCGATACATTTACAAACATTTGAAGATTTTTGAACCTACAATGTTGCAGCTGATGTTGTTGTACAAATCTTAGACGCAAAAGAGGTGACAGTAAGATATGCCTGCAGGACACCAACGAAATCAAAGAGAAACTACTCGTTTAAAGATCAAAAGTGTCCTGCTCTTGTTTGTTTGGTCATTCTGAAAATTTCGACAGTATTTCTACGGTACCTATTAAAAATAAATGCAGTTGATATCTGTTTTACCTATGGCAGCGTCTTCTAGCGGGCCAACCATAGCGCCATCTGCTTTTCCCCTTCAAGCTGGAACTTTGAAGTTTTTTCGTTTGATGCTTCTTTTCGTGAGATATTTGCCCCGGTCACTATCAATTGACCATCCTGTATACAGGGTGAGTCAACTAATATATTTCGTAAGCCACATCAAATACTGACGAACCGATTCCACAGACCAAAATGTTCAAATGTTTGTTAAGCTTATGGGACTTAACTACGGGGTCATCAGCCCCTAAACTTACAAACTACTTATGAACTAGCTACAACTACGGATGGCACAAATATCCATGCCCGAGGGGGGATTCGAACCCCCGACCGTAGTGGCCGTGCAGACCGTGACTGAAGCGCCTCAGTCTCCTCGGCCACGCAGCCGGCATTCCACAGACCGAACGTGAGGAGAGGGGCTGGTGTAATTGGTTAATACAAACCATAAAAAAATGCACGGAAGTATGTTTTTTAACACAAACCTACGTTATTTTAAATGGAACACAGCTAGTTTTGTTAGCATATCTAAACATATAAACAAATACGTAATCATTCCCTTTTGTTGCATTGTAAAATGTTAATTACATCCGGAGATATTGTAACCGAAAGTTGACGCTTGAAACCTCCGACGTTCGGTTGCGGCGTGTAGTAACAAACACGAGTCCTGTGAAGTTGGCACCCCTTTTTTGGAAAATGTACATTTTTTTCAGAGTTCTAGACAGATATACAATAGTTCTGGAGTTCTCTGTACAAAATTTAAATAGTTCTGCATAATTTCGCCGAAAAAATAGGAAAAATTACCACAAAATTTAGTTTTTTCAAAATAATTTTCTGCCTAATTGTTCAAACATAGTTCTGATCACAGTTCTAAATAGCTCTCAAAGAGTTCTACAGGAAATCCTAATGACATTTTTCTGTGCAGATTATACTTCATGAGATAATTGCAATAACGGGGAATCCATTTACACGCTACTGTGAAGTTGGCACCCCTTTTCTCAAAAATGTGCAATTTTTTCAGAGTTCTAGGCAGATATGCAATAGTTCTGGAGTTCTCTGTACAAAATTTAAATAGTTCTGCACTAATTCGAGAAAAAATTACAAAAAATTGTAACAAATTTTAGTTTTTTCCAAATAATTTTTTGTCTAATTGTTCAAACATAGTTCTGATCACAGTTCTAAATAGCTCTCAAAGAGTTCTGCAGAAAATCCTAATGATATTTTTTTGCCCAGATAATAGTTCACGAGCTAATTGCGTAAATAGGGAGAAAAACTACACAAAATTGCGCCTGAGTCGTGTGAAGTTGGCACCCCTTTTTTCAAAAATGTAAATTTTTTTCAGAGTTCTAGACTGATATGCAATAGTTCTAGAGTTCTCTGTACAAAATTTGAATAGTTCTGCAGAATTTCGCCGAAAAAAAAGTAAAAATTACCACAAACTTGAGTTTTTTTAGTTTTTTTAAAATAATTATTTGCCTATTAGCACAAACATAGTTCTGATCACAGTTCTAAATAGCTGTCAAAGAGTTCTACAGGAAATCCTAATGATATTTTTCTGAGCTGATTATACTTTATCAGATAAATGCAGTAATGTGGAATCCATTGTCACGTTATTGTAAATTGGCACCATTTTTTTTGGAGAAATACACATTGTTTTTTGGGGTTCTGTGTACAAATACTATAGTTCTAGAGTTCATGTGAATATTTCTATGTAATTACCCGAAAAAAAATTTGGAATATCTGATAAGCTATCTTATTTGTGCCCGTTATTCGAGAAATATACATTTTTCTTAGGTCATGACAGATATTCTATCCGCTGCACATTCAATTTGTTGTTTTTACGTCTGAGTGATTACTGCTTATCGTAAACAAGAACTATTACACATGTCCCTAGAACTCTGGAAAAAAAGTCTAATTTTTTAGAAAAAACGGGTACAAATTCCACAGTAGCATGTAAATGAATACTCCATTATTGTAATTATCTCATAAAGTATAATCTGCACAGAAAAATGATATTAGGATTTCCTGTAGAACTCTTTGACAGCTATTTAGAACTGTGATCAGAACTATGTTTGTGCTATTAGGCAAATAATTATTAAAAAAAAAAACTAAAAAAACTCAAGTTTGTGGTAATGGATTCCACATTACTGCATTTATCTGATAAAGTATAATCAGCACAGAAAAATATCATTAGGATTTCCTGTAGAACTCTTTGACAGCTATTTAGAACTGTGATCAGAACTATGTTTGTGCTAATAGGCAAATAATTATTTTAAAAAAAACTAAAAAAACTCAAGTTTGTGGTAATTTTTACTATTTTTTCGGCGAAATTCTGCAGAACTATTCAAATTTTGTACAGAGAACTCCAGAACTATTGCATATCTGTCTAGAACTCTGAAAAAAATTTACATTTTTGAAAAAAGGGGTGCCAACTTCACAGCTCTCCCACTATTCAGAATTGCGATATTTCACGTAATTCTGCAGAACTATTTAAATTTTGTACAGAGAACTCTAGAACTATTGCATATCAGTCTAGAACTCTGAAAAAAAATTTACATTTTTGAAAAAAAGGGGTGCCAACTTCACAGCTCTCCCACTATTCAGAATTGCGATATTTCACGTAATTCTGCAGAACTATTTAAATTTTGTACAGAGAACTCTAGAACTATTGCATATCAGTCTAGAACTCTGAAAAAAATTTATATTTTTGAAAAAAGGGGTGCCAACTTCACACGACTCAGGCGCAATTTTGTGTAGTTTCTCTCCCTATTTACGCAATTAGCTCGTGAACTATTATCTGGGAAAAAAAATATCATTAGGATTTTCTGCAGAACTCTTTGAGAGCTATTTAGAACTGTGATCAGAACTATGTTTGAACAATTAGACAAAAAATTATTTGGAAAAAACTAAAATTTGTTACAATTTTTTGTAATTTTTTCTCGAATTAGTGCAGAACTATTTAAATTTTGTACAGAGAACTCCAGAACTATTGCATATCTGCCTAGAACTCTGAAAAAATTGCACATTTTTGAGAAAAGGGGTGCCAACTTCACAGTAGCGTGTAAATGGATTCCCCGTTATTGCAATTATCTCATGAAGTATAATCTGCACAGAAAAATGTCATTAGGATTTCCTGTAGAACTCTTTGAGAGCTATTTAGAACTGTGATCAGAACTATGTTTGAACAATTAGGCAGAAAATTATTTTGAAAAAACTAAATTTTGTGGTAATTTTTCTTATTTTTTCGGCGAAATTATGCAGAACTATTTAAATTTTGTACAGAGAACTCCAGAACTATTGTATATCTGTCTAGAACTCTGAAAAAAATGTACATTTTCCAAAAAAGGGGTGCCAACTTCACAGGACTACAAACACGGGCCACGGTCAGCGAGCAGCATCTGCAGGGTCACGTTTACGATGACGACCGTGTTTACGAGTGTGACTGTAGTGCACTGTTGTGGTTTGGTCTATCTGTCGCAGTGTCCGCATGTAGCGCTTCCTGCTATTGTTATTCTGCATTCGTCTTTGCACGCAGACTAACTGTAGTACAATGTGTTACCAGACGTCTGTGATAGTGTAGTGTTGTAGGAACTGTGACCATGGTGTATTCGAACTCTGAAAAGGCGGAGATGATACTCATCTATGGCGAGTGTCGACAAAATGCAGCTGAAGCCTGCAGGGTGTATGCAGAACGGTACCCGGACAGAGAGTATCTAACATGCCGCACATTTCAAAACATCTACGGCCAACTGTATGCAACAGGTATGCAACAGGTATGGTCGTAGCACGCAAAAGGGTCCGTAACAGGCCCCTCACAGGAGAACCGGGTGCAGTTGGTGTGTTAGCTGCTGTTGCCGTGAACAAACACAGGAGTACACGGGACACTGCGAGAGCCGGTGGGCTGAGTCAAAGTAATGCCATGCGCATACTGCATCGTCGCCGCTTTCACCCGTTTCATGTGTCGCTACATCAGCAATTACATGGTGATGACTTTAATCATCGAGTGCAATTCTGTCAATGGGCATTAACAGAGAATGTGTTGCAGTTATACCTGTTTACCGATGAAGCGGGTTTCACAAACCACGGGGCAGTGAATCTACGGAACATGCATTACTGGTCTGTGGACAATCCTCTCTGGCTCCGACAGGTAGAGCGACAGCGACCGTGGACTGTAAATGTATGGTGCGGAATCATTGGCGACCACATCATTGGTCCTCACTTCATTGCAGGGTCCCAAACAGCTGCAACATACATCGCGTTTCTACAGAATGATCTGCCAACTTTTCTCGAAAATGTCCCACCGGAAACGCGTCGACGTATGTGGTATCAGCATGATGGTGCACCTGCACATTCTGCAATTAACACTAGGCTGCCCCTTGACAGGAAGTTCGACGGGCGTTTCAAGGACGCGGAAGCCCGTTCTCCTGATCTTACACCTCTGGACTTCTTTCTGTGGGGTACGTTAAAGGAGAATGTGTACCGTGATGTGCCTAGAGGATATGAAACAACGTATTGTGGCAGCCTGCGGCGACATTACACCAGATGTACTGCGGCGTGTACGACATTCATTACGCCATAGATTGCAATTGTGTGCAGCACCACTTTGAACATCTATTGGCCTGACATGTCGGAACACACTCTATTCCACTCCGTAATTGAAAACGGAAACCACGTGTCTACGTGTACCTCACCCCTCATGGTAATGTACATGTGGTCAGTGAAAAAGACCAATAAAGGTGTTAGCATGTGGACGTAACGTGCTGTTCTAGTCTCTTCTGTGCCTAAGGTGCATCACCGTTCCCTTTGGATCCTAACTTAATTCGGTGCTCACCGATACACACGATCGAACAGCGGAGGAGTGGTACTCAAGCGTCAACTTTAGGTTACAATATCTCCGGATGTAATCAACATTTTACAATGCAACAAACGGCACTGATTACGTATTTGTTTATATGTTCATATGTGCTAACAAAACTAACGGTGTTCCACTTAAAAAAAACGTAGGTTTGTGTTAAAAAATACTTCCGTGCATTTTTTATGGTTTGTATTAACCAATTACACTAGCCCCTCTCCTCACGTTCGGTCTGTGGAATCGGGTCGTCAGTAGTTGATGTGGTAATATACCCAGCGGTAATGTTAGGTGACTCACCCTGTATGTTGTGATAAGCAAGAGTCCTATAACACTCCCCAGTACCATGCCTGAAATCAATTTCAAGTCTGTATACTTATCTTCGTTCTGAATGGCATGCTGCGTTGTGTTAGCTAGAAACGGATCTATTCTGTCACACAAAAATGTTCAAATGTTTGTTAAGCTTAAGGGACTTATCTGCATGGTCATCAGTCCCTAAACGTACAAACTACTTATGAACTACCTTATACTAAAGTCGACACAAATATCCATGCCTGAGGAAGATTCGAACCCCCGATCGTAGCGGCCGTGCAGACAGTGCCTGGTGCGCCGCAAACCGCTTGGCCACTGCGGCCAGCTCAGTCACACAGTTGGACTGATATACCACAAACTCGGACTTTAGGCATCACTGTGTACAAGGCTGTGGAACTCCAGGCCGAAGTCAAGGGACACAGCATATACCTGCGATCCCGTATCGAATGCCGCTGGATCTCGTGGTTGTGTTTCAGACGATAGTTGCTTTCGGAAAGGAGATTTCCGGTCTCCTGTAATGTAACAATACTCGAACATAAAACGTGTACCACAGTTCCGCTCATTTCCGATATCAGATATATAGGCCTATAGTTCTGCACATCGGATGGACGACCGTTCTTGAAATTAGAAATGGCCTACGCTTTTTCACAATACTTAGGAACGCTTCGCTCCTCTAGACACTTTCGGTACACGGCTACTACAAACTGGGCAATTTTCTTCGCATACCCGTGTAAAATAGAATTAGTATCCCATCTGCTGATATGTATTTCAATATCTGCCATGTTTCGTTTCTACGATGGTTTAGACGATGATCTAAGTGAAATATTCCTCTCTAAAATGGCGTTTTGTGTGTCGTCCTTTGTTTCAACGCCAATATGATGATATATTTTCTTAATGTTTAGTTTCGAACTGTTTATCGATTTGACATAGGGCAAAAATTTCTTAGGAATTTCTGCCAAGTCGATACACATAGTATTGCTGTCATAGTCGTTCAAAACGTCTCGTGTGACAGCCCTTACGCTAATCTTGAAAAATTTAATTTTTGCTTGTCTACAAGACTTTGGTTACATTTATATTTCTATATATTTCGTAACAGTTTCCTAACTTGGGTATTGTATTACGGTGCATTTTTCCCATGTTTCATAATTGTACTCGGCACGTACGCATCTAACGGAAATTGTACAATGCTCTTGAACTTCGTCCACAGAGCTCAATACTGTCAAGTGTTAGAGACGACACTTTGTTTATCAGTCAAGTACTCTGAAATCTGACCCTGTTAGGTGTTGCTAAACATCGAGATCCTTCTACCTTTCTTGATAATTATACCGTATTCACTGATACTGTAATTGACTTATGATCACCGTATAGAAAAGTTCTGGTTTTTTTGTCATCAGCAGATCTAACATATTACCTCTACGAGTCGTTCCCTATTCAACTGCTATAGGTAATTTTCCGATACAGCACTTTATTATTCTGTTGCTGTAGGTAATTTTCCGATGCAGCATTTTATTGCTCTGTTCTCTGTCCCTGCCAACAGTCTTAAACATGTTTGTCTCCTCCTTTACATCCGGCAAGTTAAAATCTCCACATAAAAGTATAATAAGTCTAGGAAATCTACGGCAAATGTTTTCCGAGCTTTCCCTCAAATGTTCCACAACTAGTGATTCTGAGCCAGGTGGTTCAAAAAACTTCCAATGATTGAGTTTGAGTGACTTTTCAAGCTGATTTTAGTTCAAATTACATTTTTTGTTCTTCAATAGGTGATATATATTTCATAGATTTTTAAAGCAATATTAGGTTTGCGTTGAGTTACTACTATCTGTTGAATCTACAGCTCCGCAATATTTGCCACAGGTAGCGACTCCTTCGTGCTTAACATCATGTAATCAGGTAGTAGTTGCTAATTGCCGCAAAGTTATTGCATTGCTATAATTAACACTTCTCAAATTTATTTGTTACGCTTATGTATGTAATGTGTACACTAGGAGCGAACCAACCGGTAGTAATAACTCTACACGATACTCATAATGCACCAAACATCCAGTTTATGTGTACCATGCGATAGTAAAGTGCGAGACAACAAACCCAAAAATTGCGGGTGTACGGTCACTCCCAAAATTTTAGCCTAATCTGTTACACAAAACATTTTCCACCGGGTGGCTATGTTGATTGGTGTAAAAACTGCCTAGTTATAATATGGTTCGGAGCACACTTTACACTATAGATCTCCCTAAAACTGCCTGAGTAAATTAATTCTAGATGAGATTAGATTAATACTTGTTCCATAGATCATATATACGACATTTCGTGTCAGTTTAATAAATGTTGTCTACACTTGACAATCAATATTTTAAGGATTTTTTTTCGTTTTTTATTTTTATTTTATTTATTTTATTTTATTTTTATTTTTTAAGTTTTATCTAAAAATTCATCTACATTGTAGAAGGAGTTGCCATTCAGAAATTCCTTTAATTTCTTTTTAAATACTAGTTGGCTATCTGTCAGACTTTTGATCCTACTTGGTAAGTGAGCAAAGACTTTTGTGGCAACATAATTCATCCCTTTCTGAGCCAAAGTTAGATTTCACCTTGAATAGTGAATAGCATCCTTTCTCCTAGTGTTGTAGCTATGCACATTGCTAATACGTTTGAATTGGGTCGGATTGTTAATAACAAATTTCATGAGTGAATATATATATATATATATATATATATATATATATATATATATATATATATATATATTGTGAAGCTACAGTGAGTATCCCTAGATCCCTAAATAAATGTCTGCAAGATGCTCTTGGGTGGGCTCCAGCAATTATTCTGATTACACGGTTTTGTGCAATGAATACTTTTTTACTCAATGTTGAATTGCCCCAGAATATGATACCATATGAAAGCAGTGAATGAAAATAGGCGTAGTAAGCTAATTTACAGAGATTTATATCACCAAATTTTGCAATGACTGATAGCATAAGTAGCTGAACTCGGACGTTTCAGGAGATCTTCAATATGTTACTTCCAATTCAGTCCCTCGTCAATGCAAACACCTAAAAATTTTGAATATTCTACCTTAGCTACAGATTTATGTTCAAAGTGTAAATTTATTAATGGTGTTATGACATTTACTGTATGAAACTGTATATACTTGGTTTTTTCAAAGTTTAATGAGAGTCCATTTGTAGAGAACCACTTAATGACTTTCTGGAAGATATCATTTACAATTTCGTCAGTGTGATAGCTACACTTGTAACATCAGCAAAAACTACTAGCTTAGCATCTTCGTGTATGTAGAATGGCAAGTCATTAATATATATTAAGAACAGCAAAGGACCCAAGACCGAACCTTGTGGGACCCCATTTTTGATAACTCCCCAGTTAGAAGAATTAATTGTCTCATCTCCATCATGTGAACTGCTTATTTCAACTTTCTGAACTCTTCCAGTTAAGTATGATTTAAACCATTTGTGCACTGTCCCACTCATACCACAATACTTGAGCTTATCTAGAAGAATCCCATGATTTACACAATCAAAAGCCTTTGAGAGATGTCCGGTTATTCAAAGCATTTAATATTCCATCAGTGAAGGTCGGAAGAAGATAACACCATACCACCTGCAACAGGATCTCGCCAAGTAAAGTGCGGTGCGAACTTTATTGTCATAGATTGGGTCTCTTCAGTTTCTATGTACCATAAAGTAAGTGAAGCATTTATCAGTCCGAAGAGTGGAGGAGTACTTGGTACCTAAATTCACAGGTCCCATGTCATTTCAAACTCTGAAAGTTTGTCAGCTGAGTTGTCCCATCTCCATGTCACCTTTCGTGAGGATGGTTATAATGAGCACCTATATCTATGATCTTTTTCCGTTATGCAACAAGCATTTCCGACTGGATTGGTCGTAGTTTGTGTAAACCTTATATATTAAAAGAATCTACGAAAACTAAAGCCAGTCGGCCAGACCAAACTACCCGGCCGATTTCCTTCATTTTTGTTTTGAATGAAAGGTATTCATCCACAGATTTGTCACCAGGTATCTGAATTTACATAACTCTATACATTAAACGCAATTTCCTTCTCTACATTTCTTACGGGGATATTCTTGCTGTAAAATAAAGTCATTCGGTCAGGCCATTTTATCCGACACATTTCCTTCATTTTTGCTTTAAACTAAAGATAGTCATTAGCAGATATGTCATCAAGTAATTAATTTTTATTCAAACGCGGTATCCTTCTGTGCGTGCATTGAATATTTTAATCGGTTTGTTTTACGATAACTTCGGTTCTTTTTAAGCTATTCGTGAACATGCAACTTTAATTCCATTTTTCCCCAACTTTTTTGTCACGCACGGGTCCTCTAGTATGATGTGAAGTATGTTTTTCAACCACCTAAGAAAAATGCCCTGTTGGGGTCCATTAAAGATTATCTTGGTTTGAGTAAGGCTGGTGTCTATCGTATTCCTTACAGTTGTGGCATGTCATATATTGGTCAATCAGGGCTGTTTAAGACCAGTGTACTGAACACAAGGTTCAAACACGCTTACAACAGCCGAGCAAATCCGCTGTTGCATAACATTATATTGGCCCCAGACACTCTGTGGAATATAACAACACAGAGATTCTGGCATCCACTTCCACCTATTGGGATCGTGTTTATTATTATTATTATAGTTTTGGCTGCAGTGAACATACAGCCAGTAGTTATTATAATTGCAAGATTAGAATGTAAATAAAATTGTTACAATATGTATCACAATATCAAGAATAATCTTGCCTAACTATAAAATCATCAACATCACATTTATAAGGTAAGATATTAAACAAGGCATATTTAACAGTTGTTGTTGTTGTGGTCTTCAGTCCGGAGACTGGTTTGATGCAGCTCTCCACAATACCCTATCCTGAGTAAACCTCTTCAACTTCACATAAGAACGGCAACCTACATCTGTATGAATCTGCTTACTGTACTCATCTCTTAGTCTTCCTCTGCCGTTTTTATCCCAAACACTTCCCTCCAATGCTAAATTCACGATTCCTTGATGTCTAAGAATGTGTCCCACCAATCGATCTCTTCTTTTAGTCACGATATGCCAGAAATTCCTTTTCTCTCCAATTATGTTCAGTACCTCTTCATTAGTTACGCGATCCTCCCACCTAATCTTCAGCATTCTTCTGTAGCACCACATTTCAAAAGCCTCTATCCTCTTCCTCTCCACGTTGTTTATCATCCATGTTTCACTCCCATGCAAAGCAACACTCAACACACATGCCTTCAGAAAGGACTTCCTTAGTCTTAAATCAATATTCGATGTTAACAAATTTCTCTTTTTCAAGAACGCCTTTCTACCCATTGCCATTCTGCATTTTATATCCTCTGTACTGCGACCATCATTTGTTATTTTACTTCCCAAGTAACAAAAATCGTCTACCTCCTTTATTGTATCGTTACCCAATCTAATTCCTTCAGCATCACATGATTTTCTTAGACTGCACTCCATTACTCTTGTTTTGCTCTTGTTAATTTTCAACTTATATGCACCTTTCAGCACACTGTCCGTGCCGTTCAGCTGCTCTTCCAGATCCTTTGCTGTCTCTGACATAATTACTATGTCGTCCGCAAAACGCAATGTTTTCAATTCTTCACCCTAAACTTTAATTCCTCCTCTAAATTTCTCCTTGCTTTCCGTTATAGCTTGCTCAATGTACAAATTGAATAACATTGGAGATAACATTGGAGATTTAACAGTAGTTCTCACAGAAGTAATAGGACATAACTGCAAACATCACAAAACAATATAAGGGTTTCAAGAACATAATACAGGTGAAAATATAATTTCAAGCTGTACTTTTCCCAGGTAAACATGGGAGCTACACCAGCTCTTGGATTAGAGCTGAATGCCAGTGACTTTTACGTAGTCCGTGACTAAACTGTACTTAAACTTCTCGCATCGATGAAGTAAGACAGTGACAAAGTAGGGGTGGGGGGCGGTAACCACTCGCAACCAGCTTTCTCTAGAATACACTTTGTGCAGCTCTTTACTTGTTGCATGCCAGTATAATGTGGTTGAGATGCGCCACTGCCGTTGGATCTTTGCCCAATGTTCAGAAGTGATGATTTTTAAGCGGTAGGGTAACATCCATGTCACAGTCTCATCGAATGAGAGACGTTGCATGGTCGAGAGGAAACATTTGGTTGTATAGGCGCCAGGTGTCCTCCCTAATACTCTTGAGAGAGACCTGCCATTCGTGGTACCAAGAGCAATAGGCAGCTTTCTAAATCGTAGATTTGAAGTCTGTATATGGAATCGGTGAGGGGCCGAATTGTCCTCTTGGCGAGGCTGTGAACTGTTTCGTTATGGAGTATGCCTTGATGTCCTTTAATCCAAAGTAAATGGATGTCGATGCCCACTGTCTGTGCATTTGTTATGGCCTCCAAGGTGTCCATTATGTATCTGTTAGCTTGTTTGTCAAATGTCGGATGTTGTAATTTTTATATCAAGCTTTGAGACTCCGTGAGGATCAATATGGACTAAAATGTAAGTGGCGTAATAAACGGCCTTCCTGATGGTCAGTAACTATGCCGTGTAAATAGATGATTCAGGCGGAAGCGCAAACATGCGGTAGGTGCCGTTGGAGTGGCAAAAGGAGGCGTATCCCACACCTGCTTTATATTTAGAGCCGTCAGTATATATATGGGCGTGCTGTGGCCGGTTGCGGAGAAGAACCTGGTCCCGAAATTTATGTTGGTCCCTGTTGTGCAGACGGATGGCAAGTATGTCACTGGGGCTGGGTTGAAAAACCGATTATACGAATAACGGAAACAAGGAAGTTTGGTGTCCTGTATGATGAGTGGGAAGAGATGTCTCTATTTCTCAAAGCTGCGAACCAGTAAGGGAATTCGGGTCATACCACTTCTGTGAGGCATCTTTGTACGTCTCCATAATTGGTGCACCGATTTGAGGCAGGCACTACGAAATATTGACGCTCGGCTGAGGAGGAAAATATCGGACAAAATCTGCGCTTCCACTAGCAGGGAGTTGGTGGGTGTTGCCTTCATAGCTCCGAGAGGAAGAAGAAGCACTCCGTAATGAAGGGCATCAAGTTTACGCAGAGTTGATTTCGCTGCTGTGTCGTAGACGATAGTGCCATAATCTGAAACAGATGGGATCAAGACCTTATATAGAGTCAAGAGTACCGCGGTTCGGCTCCCCACCAAACTGGCAAGCGTGGCCGGCCGCGGTGGCCGAGGGGATTGAGGCGCTCCAGTCACGATCTGCACGGCCACTGCGGTCGGGGGTTCGAGTCCCCCCTCGGGCATGGATATTTGTGCCGTCCTTAGTCTTAGCTAGTTCATAAGTAGTTTGTAAGCTTAGGGACTGATGACCCCGTAGTTAAGTCCCATAAGTTCTACAAACATTTGAACATTTTTGGCAAGCGTGCGTAGAATATTTGCAGTAGTGTCCTCTTTGTCCAAGAGGTACTCAACATGGCGCTTCCACGTCAGTTTTCTGTCAAAGTAACACTAAGGAATTTAGCATATAACCTAATACGCAATTTGAATGGACCGAGCTGAAAGTCTGGAGAGAAATAATTCCGTCGTTTCCTCGTGAATATCACCAACGTAGACTTTTCGGGCAACAGCGGGAGCCCGTTCTCTAACTCCCGTGCATCCTGTTTTTCACAGGCACTAGAAAGCCATACGTTTGTCCCAAAAAAGCACGACGTATGGGCGTATATGCAAACGACGTCCGCGTACTGAAGAAGTTTGACAGTAGGGTGAAAGATAGACTCTAACTCGGCAACATACAAGGCCTATAGTAAGGGGCTTAATATCGCACCTTGCGGGAGGCCACGGGAATCGATTCGGGGATCATGTAACACACTGTCCTGATCACGAATATATACAGTGCGGCAACAAAGTAATCTGTATATGAAACTTTTTGGCAGATTAAAATTGTGTGCCGGAACTGGGACTCGAACCTGGGACCTTTGCCTTTCGCGGGCAAGCGCTCTACCGACTGATCTATCCCGACATGACACAGGATGCCGCCTCACAACTTTACTTACGCCAGTACCTCGCCTCCTACTTTCCAAACTTCACAGAAGTTCTCCTTCGAAACTTGCAAGACTAGCACTTCTGAAAGAAAGGATATGGTGGAGACATGGCTTAGCCACAGCCTAAGGGATTTTTCCAGAATGAAACTTTCACTCTGCAGCGGAGTGTGCGCTGATATGAAACTTACTGGCAAATTAAAATTTTAATCTGCCAGAAAGTTTCATATCAGCCCACGCTCCGCTGCAGAGTGAAAGTATCATTCTGTAATCTGTATATAATTGGGAGGTGCAAAAGTTACAATCTGTTTGTAATTTTATGTATCAAAACATTGTCATTAGCAATCGAAAATTCAAGAAAGCCGTCAAATAACGATTTGTCAGGAAAGATTTTTCAATGTCCAAAGCAGGAGAAGTTTTGTTATCCTAAGTGCTCTTCCCATTGCGAAAACCATATTTTATCTGTGAGAGCAGGTAGTGATGCTCTAACCACCATTCTAACCGGAGATTGAGCAGACGTTCTTGCACACACATGACGACAATGCAATCGGGCGATACGACGTTGCCTGACCAGGGTCTTTTACAAGTTCGAATATAGGAACCAATATCAGAGTGGTCCAATCTGCTGGAACATACCTCTCTCTCAAGATGTCATTAAAGAGATTGAAAAGAATACGTTTTGCGTCATCAGAAAAATTGCGTATCATGGAGTACTGGATGTGGTCATACCCGGGCGACGTGTCGGTCGAGGACGACAGAGACTGTTGAGTTCAGCGAGAGAGAACAGTGTGGTGAGGTCATCTTGAAGATCTTCAACGACATTTGTTGTGGGCTCAATGGGTTCTGTCATGGCCGTAAGAGGTTATGGAATGTTGGCAAACTCATCTATCCAGGTCTGCAGCCGCTTGTTGGGCATTGGTTTTCGTAGAGTGAGTTACCTTCTCACCAAATCTGTCCGACAAGAGTAGGGTAAGATGTACAAATTCAACACAGGTACAATTCCAATCAATATAAGTTTTCGGGCCATTTGTCAGTCTCGTAGTGTCTCGCTGTGTAGCGTCGTAGTGCAGCAGGTTTCTACAGCTCCTCCTGTCTTTTCCAAGAATACATCACTTTGTGCTAAGCAGATACAAATTTTTTTCCTGTTGAGATGCAAGTGAACCTACTTCGCCTAACGCGCTCGTATAAATTTTCTAGTTAAGGCTGACTGGATTCGATCACAAAAATGCAATGTTTGGTACCACCAAGTATGCGTTGGTGCCTGACGAAAAAAGTGCTTTTTATGTAAAAGATGCCCGTAATCAAAATTGTACCAGAAAGTGATCACAATTGTACCTAGTGTGGTACATTTTCGACCGATTTTTCTCAATTATGTAACCTTGTTTTATGTTTATACCAACGTTTGTAATTGTCTAATATTTGTGTTACATATTCATTAAACATCCAAGACGAAGTGCCATAGTCAAAATTATTTCTTTTCTCAATATATTTCCAGTTACAATAACATTTGTCCGAAATGGTCGAAATTGTACCACCTTACCCTATGCAGGGATAACTGTTCACAAAAATTGCTTCCAATGTTCTTTCTTACAGGTCTTGAGAAAGCGTTAATTGGTCACATCCATCCGTTTGTACTGAGAGTTAGTTTTCCAATGTGGTTTGCCGTTTAAGGCGGTTGCATGTCAGTCTCCTCTGCGCCACTCGACACGAACACTCTTGATTCCACCAGGCAACCGGCTGTTGTCTGATGCCAGTTGCCTACCTTGTGTGTGGGTTTCACTGCGATGTCGTTACGTTGATACAATTCGTACAATGAATGAATCTTATTTGCGGCGATACCACCATGGGGAACGACGAAAGCTGAGTATCCATTACTGCACCATACTGAGAACAATCTGCCCTCCTGACATTTCGTTTGAGGGACTGCCTAATTACCGTGTTTGGTGTCGAGTTTGGAGTAGAGATTAAAACAGCATAATGGTTGGAACCCATAGGATAGGAAAGAACAGACCATTTAAAAAATGAAGAAACAGACGCTGGACACAAAGTCAAATGGACGGCTGATGGTTTCTGTCCGGATAATGGAAGTATGTAGGGGATCTATCATTGAGGGTGATAAGACTGAACTCGTCGATAATCTCAATAATGCCATCACCCAACCTATCATTATATGCACCCCCCCAAAATTTGTTGTGTGCATTAAAATCCCCACAGAACAGGAATGGATGTTCCAACTGCTGTACCATATATCGTTATTAAGGAAGCTATTGTAATTAAACTAGCAAGCGACCTCACAAATAGAGATGGTGGTTTAAATTCTGCTTGGAATTCGGCCCTGTCTCTCGTAAAAAAAAAAAAAAAAAAAAAAAAAAAAAAAAAAAAAAAAAAAAACAAAGGGACAGAATTAATGCTGACTGAACTGTTGGTTAACAGTCACTAACGATATATCTGATGTTGGTCATCTTTGGTTGTGTTGACTCTTCGGTTACTTGTACTGTGTGTGTGTTATCTTCCTTGTTTACCCCTTGCAAACCGAGGTATTAAATTCGCTTGCACTTTGCTTCCTCGAGTGCAGTTGTGCCTTGAGAATGGCAGGGTGTGCTCCTGTCGAAATATCGGCAGTGATCGACGACGTCATCCGACGACATACCCTTAAGTTGTTTGAAAATTCATCATATACTTTATACCACACTAGTCGACCCGGCAATGTTTCGCAACTGCTGATATGTATGTACTCTTGCTTTGAACATCAAAAGTGAAAATTTTTATCCCAATCGTACGAATGATATTTATATCCCAAAGAAAAGACATCCTTCAGTTTTCCACAAATTTTCGTGTTTCCTGGCCAACTATTCCAAAAACTTTTACTTCATTCAAACCTTCCTCTCGCTTTGAACGTCGAATGTGTAACATTTTATCGCAATCATGTGAATGGTATTGATATTTAATAGAAAAATCTCTTAATATTTTTTTCTCAGTTTTCCGGGAAACTTTCCCAAATTTTTTTTCACAAAAACGTTACTCTTGCTTTGAACGTCAAATATGCAAGATTTCATCGCAATCAGAAGAATGATATTGATATCCCATTGAAAAAAGCTCTTTCAATTTCTCTCGGATTTTCAAATTTTCCGGGTAACTTTCCCAAATTTTTATTTCATAAGAACGTCCATCCCTTCGTTGAACGTCAAATGATCAAAATTTGATCGCAATCGGATGAACGGTTCTCAACTTATAGTGTTGAGTATATTTAGAAACACTTGGAAAAAGGAAATTGGTTCGAATTTTGCGACTTCCCTTTTTAACTGTACCTATTTTTTTAACTGTAAACTTTTCCAAGACCATAATGAACAAAACAAAAAATGAACCACCCTTCTAAGTCGTGCGAATAGTCAGTTATAGTGCTGAATTCAATCAAAAAACATTAAAAACCGCACTATCAGTTTTCTCAAATTTTCCAATTTTCCGGCAGATTTTCCAAAAAATTTATTTCATAATAACCTTGTCCTTCGAGCCGTACTTAACTGATGCTCTTACAACCATGCGGCAATTGATTTTTATTCATAGAAAAAAATTGGTTTCGGTTTTTCCTAAATATTCCGACTTTCCGGGCGACTTTTCCAAATTTTTATTTGCTAAGTACCTTCCTCTTACTTTCAACATGAAAAGTACAAACTTTTATCGCAACTGGACGAACGGTATTGATAGCTCACTGGAAAAAGCGGTTTCAGTTTTTCCAGATTTTCCTCTTTTCCGGATCACTTTTGCATATTTTGTCACCGTTTAAACCTTCCCTGGACTTTCACGAATATTTCAAGACTAAAATTAGTCAAGTCGGTCCAGCCGTTCTCGAGTTTTAGCGAGACTAACGAACAGCAATATATATATATATATATATAGCTGTAAAAATCGTTGTAGTAATTGGCGGATATTTTGATAGAAGAATGGATAAGATCCTGATGAATGTTGTAAAGACACTTTATTATTCTGTTCCTCGAAGAGTTCCACTTGTTTGTAAAGCAAATCGTTGGCCAACACATAACGACTAAATATTTTGTGTATGTTTAGTGTCCGCATTTTGTCGACCCATGTATGAAACAGAGGACATTAATTGAGGACAAGTTAGATAAAAATCAGTGTGGGTTTAGGCCTCTTAGAAGCTGTCAGGACCAGATCTTTAGCTTACGGCAGGTAGTGGAAAAGTGCTATGAGTGGAACAGGACATTGTATCTATGTTTCATAGATCTAGAAAACGCTTATGACCGTGGTCCTATGAGGAAGCTACTGTCAGTTCTACAAGATTATGGTATAGGAGGCGAACTTCTGCAGGCAATTAAAGGGCTTTACGTAGACTGTCAGGCAGCAGTTAGAGTAGATGGCAAATTAAGCTCATGGTTCAGGGCAGTTTCAGGAGTAAGACAAGGCTGTAACATGTCACCACTGTGGTTCATACTATTTATGGATCATATGTTGAAAACAGTAGACTGTCAGGGCGGGATTAAAATAGGTCAAAACAAAATAAGCAGTCTCGCATATGCGGATGACTTAATTTTAATGGCCGATTCGATTGAAAGGTTGCAAACTAATATCTCAGAGCTCGATCAGGAGGTGCAAGGATTATGATATGAAGATCAGTATCTCCAAAACGAAAGTAATGTCTGTGGGAAAGAGATTTAAACAGATTGAGTGCCAAATAGGAGGAACAAAGTTAGAACAGGTGGACAGTTTCAAGTACCTGGGATGTATTTTCTCAAAGGATGGCAACATAGCGAAAGAACTGGAATCGAGGTGCAGCAAAGCTAATGCAGTAAGTGCTCAGCTAAGATCTACTCTCTTCTGCAAGAAGGAAGTAAGTACCAAGACTAAGTTAGCGGTGCACCGCTCTATCTTTCGACCAACTTTGTTGTATGGGAGTGACAGTTGGGTGGATAAAGGTTACCTTATTCATAAGGTAGAGGTTACAGATATGAAAGTAGCAAGAATGATTGCAGGTACTAATAGATGGGAACAATGGCAGGAGGGTGTCCATAATCAGGAAATCAAAGAAAAACTGGGAATGAACACCATAGATGACGCAGTTAGAGCAAACAGACTGAGATGTTGGGGTCATGTTACACGCATGGGAGAAGCAAGGTTACCTAAGAGACTCATGAGCTAGGCAACGGAGGGTAAGAGGAGTCGAGGTAGACCAAGAAGAAAGTAATTAGATTCGGTGCAGAATGATTTTGAAGTTAAAGGCATAACATCAGACGAGGCATCAAAGTTATCATTGAATAGGGGATCATGGAGGAATTTTAGTAGAGGTACTATGCTCCAGACTGAACGCTGAATGGCATAATCAGTCTGTAATGATGATGATGATTATTATTATTAAGCAGAGATTTTCTTAGGGCTGTAGCCTGCATTGAATAGTTGTCCCTGTGCTGCATGGTGAAGATCAACAAGTGTGGCGTTTTGCAACCGGAGCCCTCGTCCGTCTGCAGGTGAGGTCCTCGGGGACAAGCGCGAGTTGTGGCCGGCCGCCGGGCGCGATGCCTCCCCAGATATCCCGGCCGCGCTGCTGCCTGGATTTAAACGCCGGCTCCTCCATAAAGCGGCGCAATCTTGATGCCGCCGTGCCGGTGCAGGTCCGGCAGAGGGCCGTGGGCGAAGAGGTGGTACCTGTCCCGACCCTGGTGGCCAGCGCCCGAACTGGGCCAAGGACGCGCTGACCGCAGCTACAGTAAGTGGGCAGACACCAACTCCGAAGTTCAGATGTGGTCCAGATATCCTCACTAATTCCCACAGACGAATTCCGCAACTGTTCCTTCAGGTAGACGATCGCATACCTGGGGCTTCCTGCCTAAAACGAAGATGACAAGATACGTGCAGTTTTTGATCCTTGAGAGAGACAGTCATGTAGTAACTGTTCTATTGTGTGTACTAGTGATGGGCAGTTCGGATCATTTCACTGTTTCGAAACATACGGATCATCTGATTCCAGTGAGTCGACTCACTGTTTCGGCACACGAAACATCTTGCGTGCCGCAGAGTCGTGCGCCGCACTACCTCCCGTGATTCAAGTGAACCGCGACCCTGATTCACGTGAGCCGAGAAAGATGCAGTAGGGCGATACAGCAAACACGAAACATCTATGGAATATCAACATGGTTTTCACTCACTAGACTTAATTAAAGGCATATGATTTGTTTGCTACTATGAATTTACTATCGTGGTAAAGCGTAAAGGTTTCCTAAGTTACTCGTATTTTCATACAAACAAATATTGTAACAAAGAAAGCACAAAATAGTAATATTCAAATTCCAAAGTCATGAAACTTTTTCCAACCTTCAAAAATCCATAATTAAGTTTAAATGAAACAAGAAAGACCATGGTTCAAATGTCTATGTGCATCCAGAAAAGAATAACTTTTTTAACCAATTAATATAAACAAAATATTTAAGACTTGTTCCTAAGACATATTAATGCAATCAACAGATATTACTACAATTAGTAACACAAGGAAGCATATTTCACAATTTACATGACGAAACCACTAAACTGAACTAAAATTTTTCAATGTCCAGATAGGTATTCTAGTAATAAGATTCATATTCAGTCAGTCAAATAATAGAGAATCCGTTACAGTTTCTCTAAATTCAAATTAAAAAACGTTATTTTTGACATCTTACTGAGAATGCGGTTTCGTCTCACTGAAAATATTTGCCCTTGCTTCGGAAGATGCGTCCACCTAGCACAGCTGTAGCAACAATGCATAACAACGCTTAGTTCTGCGAAATTACCTCAAAACACTTTTCTCGGTGGTATCCCAGTTTTCAAACTTCCGTTGAAGGGTACCGGTAGCATAATTCAAGATCTCGCGTGGCGCGTTGGGGTAACAACTTCAAAGCTGTTGCATTGCACGCCTGGGCGTTGTGTCGAACTCACCCTGCCAGACGAACTGCGAAACGCATGTTAACGGTACCTAGCGTCCGATACACGAATCACAAGATCCGTTGTTTCGAAACAGTGCCGATTCAAGTTTCGACTCAGTCGAACAGTTCGCTGACTCGATTGACTGAGTCTAAACATCAACTCAGTAGCCAACTCCAGTGTGCACGAGATAGGGGAGCAAACCCTGAAATTACAAGAATTATGTGGTGATCGCAGTTTGTAATGGGATGGATTATTGTCTCCACTACTATCTTATGTAAGCTCAGTTTTACAGAAGATTATGTTTATATATTATGTTTTTAAATGATTTTTATGTAAATGTTATATGTTATGTGATTATTAAAAGGGTTTTTATGTTTCTTGTGTTTCATGTGCTGTGATGGCGATTATACCTACGAGAGCAACATCTTCGACGCCGGGTTCAAGGAGTAATCATCTGGCCACTTAAAGTCGCGGGTCGACGGCCACGAGGCAATAAGATGCTGCTCTCTGCGGTTATCGTCGCGGATATTGACATTATTATAGAAACTTTCGTGGAAAATCAAAAAGACCATAAAATCAGTCTATGTAACTGTCGTTGAGTCATGAACTGTATTGTGAGAGCAATAAATGTCATTGTGTCTCGAAAGTTAACCAAGTGTCAACGATAATTATTTTGATATTTATAGAAATTTTGCAAGAAATATATTCATTTATAGGAACTGAAGAATTATTTACTGTCAAACTATTTTACAATTTGAAAGAAGACATTTACGGAAAGATATTTTGTTTCACAGATAAAGCAAGAAGACTTTTATCAGTTTTTAGTATTTTAATAAATCGATCTTATATAGCAATCGATCACCAGTGAACAGGACTTGAAATATCTGTGTCTATAGCAACCAGAACAACTACGAACTTGTATTTGACAGTTCGATCTTTAAGGGAACTTTAAAACAGGTATTTCAAAGTGACAGTTTAAACAAGTGCAAACCTAGAATCATATGCTTCTTCTATCTGCGCAAGGATCTGTCATTGAAATTTCACGATACAGGAAGATTATATTAATTGGAAATTTTTTTCCCTTGCTGACGAGCGGACGACTTTTGGAGCCTGACGTCTGACAAGGCACATAAAAAATTTAGTATTTAGTCCCATGCAAGAAGAGGTCGTGCCGCCGCAACCTGAGCAACATGAGCTGACATAAGATAGTAGTGGAGACAATAATCTGTCCCACTACAAGTTGCAGAGTAAGAAGGAGCTAACAGGTGCAAAAATTATAGATCTGTCAGTTTAACAAGTCATGGCTGCAAAGTGCTTATACAAATATTATTAACAGATGAATCTAAAACCTGGTAGAATCCGACACAAACGAATATCAGTTTGATTTAGGAGAAATGTATCAACATGAGAGGCACTACTGACCTTACGACTTACCTCGGAAGATAGGTTAAGGATAGCCAAACCTCCATTTACGGCTTTTGTAGACTTGAAGAAAATATTTCATAATCTTGACTTGAATTCCAGTTGAAGACGGTCAAGTAGTGTTTATGCGAATCTTCGTGGTGTTTTAACCAATTGATTTGGACGGAAGCCCGAGAACTTATCCAGTGTTAACGCCGCGAGAGTTTCCACTCTTATATTGAATGGAAAACACTCTTTAAAATTCTGAACAGTGGCGGCTGGTGATAATGTGCTAATGTGCTGCAGCACACTGTAAAATTATGCCATTTGTCTTCGAAAGCAAGCGAGAAATCGCTGTAAAATTACATCCTTTCTATTGGAATGAGGGCCAGATATCACAATAAAATTATGCCAATTCGCTTCCAATACGTATTACAATGCTAGTAATAAGGATGAAAACGCATTCTGGAGCGCTCTCACCGTGATAGCAGGAAACCAGCTCCGTATGCTGAAGTGGGATTCAGCCGCGCTGGTGCGTGCGCAAAGGCGGCGCAGTCGTCTGTTCGCTAGTGCGCATGCGCAGACGTGACGTCAGGCCTGGCGACTCATGTGTGCTGAGACCAACTACAGCACCAGATCAATATTTCTCTTCGCACTGCCTTTAACGATTACGGAAGAACAGTATATGACGAATGTTGCGGCATACAGAGTCAAATAGCGCGCTGGCTCAGGCGGCTTGCGCGTTGTCTCTCAAACCTACTTGTGTGACGCTCGTGTTCAAATACGTCTGAGTCTAAATTTTTAATTTCTGTAAATAAAACTTCAATCACTAACAACATTAGTAATGTATAGCCAAAATGCGAGTGAAACGGCGCTTTTCAGCCAAGTAGTTTCATTGGTCACTTGTGTAGAACGCAGATGACGTGGTGGGGATATTGCTAAGCTCCATTATTTCTGTTGTCAGTCACGCTTTTTATTTTAGTATATTTTGTTTCCTGTTTATTTTTGTAATATTGTAGCACAATGTTCAAATTTTGTACGAGCCGCCACTGATTCTGAATGTATCAGGGATAAAATATGGGGACCGAGAAGTTATGTACAACTTGTACAAAAACAAGATAGCAGTTATAAGAGTGGACGGGCATGAAAGGGACGCAGTGGTTGAGAACGGAGTAAGAGGTTGCAGCCTTTCCCTTACTTCTTCAATCTGTACATTGAGCAAGCTGTGAAGGAATGCAAGGGGAAATTTGGAGATGAATGAAAGTTTATGGGGCAGAAATTAAAACTATATAGTTTGCCTATAACATTTAATTCTCTCAGAGACAGAAAAGAGCAAGTGATCGGAATGGTCACTGTCTTGAAAGGATAGTATCAGACAAACATTAACAGAAACAAAATAGGAGTGTAGAGAATAAGTAGTATAAGAAAAATAGGCAATGTTCAGCAAATCTGATAAGGAAACGACACAATAAAAGTTTAGATGAGTTTCGTTATTTAGGTAGTATAATAATTTATAGGAGATGAAAAGGCTTGCTCAGGATAGAATAGGGTGGAGAGCTGCGTCAAACCAGTCTCTGGACTGAAGACCACAACAAAAACAACAATAATTTATAATGGCATAAGTCGGAAAGATATGAAATGTTTAATGGCTATGGGAAGAGTAGTATTTTCGAAAAAGAGAAATTTCTCGAATCGAATATTAATTTAACAGTTTTGAAGTCTTTACTGAAGGCATTTTTCTGGAATGTAGGCTTGTACGGGAGTGAAGCGTGAACGATAAGGAGTTCAGATAGAAAAATGACAGAAGGGTTTGAAACCTGGTGCTAGAGGATAATACTGAAGATGTATGGGTCGATAGCGTAAGGATGTGCTAAATGAATTGGGAGAAGAAAAATTTCTAGTATACCTTTGACTATAAGTCAACAAGGAATTTTCAATTTAGCCTTGGAAAGAAGTGTATGTGGTAAAAATCGCAGAGGGAGACCGAAAGATGAATCCAGTAAACTGATTCAAAAGGATTCAAACTGCCGCTGTGATTCAGGCAAGAAGATGCCTGCAGAGCTTTGGATAGCGTGGAGACCTGCTTCAGACGAGACTTTCCACTGAAGACCACAACAGCAACATTAACCACTATTCATAATAAGATCTGACATTGTCGGGATGGAGATTGGGCGGCCTTAAAATTAGTTGAAATTCATAAATTTAAAGAATTTATTTAAAATTGATAGAATAGCCTAGACCGCAATTTCTTTATATTTTATTTTTTATTTATTTATAAAGTGGTGACCGCTTTCGACTTTTCATACATTTCAAATGTTCAAATGCTTGTTAAGCTTATGGGACTTAACTACGGGGTCATCAGTCCCTAAACTTACAAACTACTTGTGAACTACCTTATACTAAAGACGGCACAAATATCCAAGTCCGAGGGGGGATTCGAACCCCCGACCGTAGTGGACGTGCAGACCGTGACTGAAGCGCCTCAACCTCCTCGGCCACCGCGGCCGGCTTCATACATTTACGAACCTGTAAACAAGCTAAGGAAAAATTTCAAAATAGATTAAAATGTGACTTACAGGGATGATTGAAATGTTACACCTTGAAAAACAATGCATTTACAATGTTCGTCTTAGTTAAAATTATTAATTATCAATTAAAACAGCATAAAAGGAGAGTCTATCCCATTAGGCAAGAGCCTATTAACTGTTAAACATTAAAATGTCAGTTTTATAATATAGGCTGAGAGATTGCGTTTTGACAGGCAAAAAATTTCACTGTAACCAAGACCTTAAAATTTATTAAATAAAATAGAATTTCCATCACACTCAGATGCACGATCAGAGCTACATTCGCTAGAAGATGACAGGTATCAGATGGCTCTTCGGCTGACGTGATCATTTATGGTGAAACAGCGTTTAAAAGGTAACATGGCATTCAAATTTTAACACATAGATTAAAATATATCATTACCTAAGGGCTGGCTTGTTTCTACATACCCTAGAAAACATGCACAAGGGCCAAAAAAGTTCTAGTTTCGGCCAAACGGCCACCACGAGTGATAAAAATTGCACAGTTTACTCTACAGAAACTTCACAGCATGAACCAGCCCATTCAAAAGCAACGCTAAATGGTGAAATGCACCATAAAGAAATACAAATAATATCGAGAAAGAAAACCCGATAACTACAATGATTCGAGTACTGGTAACTCTGACGGAGGGGAAAATGGTGAACCGTAAAAATATACGACCGCGCCTGAGGAACAGCAACCAGAACGCGAAAGGGCATGACGTCACCACAAACAAAACCACTTGTTTAACAAGCATTAGAACCAATCAAATTGCAAACGCAATGCAAAACGAAAACCACTGGTACAACAGCGGGGCACAAAACAAACAGGCGGACTCGAACTTAACTCTCAAAATGCCAAGACAGATTCGCCGACATTCCTTGCGCCAAACCGTCAATGAGTCGGCCCATCGCCCAAGTGGTCCCGACTTTTTTAGGCGCCTGCTCAAGCAGCAGGAGGAAGAGCCGTTCGGGACAGTCAAACCGCCACTGGCTCGCGAGGCCAGGGGCCCTATTTTGTATATTTCGTACCGATTGCGAAGATAATTTTTTAGCAATGCTGTTTGGTTTTAGCTTCTGATAACGAAACATCTGTTAAACAGCTCATGAGAGGCAGCTCATCAGAGGCAAGACAGCTGGCTCGCATACGGAGATTGGACGTCCAGGAGAAGGGCCTTCAGTGGTACAACGACAAGCAACGACCTGTTGCGTACAGCCCAGGAGATCTGGTATGGATTTTTACCCCTGTACGGAAGGTTGGACAGTCAGGAGAGTTATTGAAGCGATACTTTGGTCCGTATCGTCTCATACGTCGCCTGTCAGGCGTCCAATTCCTTTAGCTTTTCCACATCGTCGAACAACTATGTTCTTATTAAAATATTGTGGCGTTGAAATGGAAGCAGGCTTGACATCGAAGGCAGGGTTGTCAACTGAACACAGCTCTTACACTGAAAGCAGGTTTACTGCGAACTGAAAGTACACGCAGCACTGCATGCCTCTCAGGCAGAGTGCTCTGTTTTTTTATACACAGACAGAATGTACCAGAAATTAGAAGAACAATTATCATAAGAAAGAAGTAGAATTTACAAGTGAACCTTATAAAGTTATAGAACATACTGAAATTTTAATTACAAATAAACAAAATTTTTCCGGTGGGCAGGATTGAACCGGCGACGTTTAACACCGCAGTCGGTGACGCTATCCCCTGCGCCACGTCGGCAGCCAGTTTACGTACTGTATCGCGGCATTGCTCCCTCTCCTGCAAAATCAGCGACCCGCTGTTATGTTTCCTGTGGAGCCAGCTGCAATGTCCTGGATCTTGACCTTGTCCTGGGTCCTCTGTATGGCAGTTCAAGAGAATCCTTCACTTCTCCACGATTATCGACGACAGAAGTTCCTGCCGTGGTTCCATCAGTAACATTACCGTTCTTACAGTCCTTGAACAAGAAGCCGCCTACCTGCTCTTCAGGATCGTAGTAAGACTTCATGCGCAAGACGTGAACACTGTCTCTTCGTTTTTGTCGTTTCGACGACGGCTCATAATCCTCAACTTCGTATATGACGTCTGACTGGCGGCGTATGACATGATACGGACAAAATTATCGCTTCAATAACTTTTCTGACAATCCAACCTTCCGTACACGACAGGTCGCTGCTTGTCGTTATACCGCTGACGGTCTTTCTCCTGGGCGTCCAGTCTCCTTATGCGAGCCAGCTGTCTTGCCTCCCTGGTAATGAGCTGTTTAACATAGTCATCCTGAGTGTCGTCGGGTTGGAATGGGAACAGCGTATCCAATGTCGTCACAGATTCACGGCCATGGAGCAGGAAAAACGGCGTGAAGCCTGTGGTGTCTTGTCTTGCGGTATTGTAAGCAAATGTCACGACTCGCAGAATTGTACCCCAATCCTTCTGCTCAACATCGACGTCCATCGACAGCATATCGGCTAACGTCTTGTTAAAACGTTCCGTAAGACCATTTGTCTGAGGATGGTGTGTAGTTGTTATTCTGTGGACAATGTCCCACTGTGATATTACCTCTGATACTAGTTTTGACTGGAATACTTTTCCACGACCAGATATTATAACACGCAGTGCTCCATGCTTCAAAATAATGTCTTCTAGCAGGAATTTTCCGATCTCTGGAGCTTCTGCAGTCGGCACAGGTTTGGTGACAGCATAGCGTGTGAGGTAGTCAGTGCAGACTATTGTCCATCGGTTACCGGTTGTTGACTTTGGGAACCTCCCTAAAAGATCGATCCCAACTCGTTGGAATGGAGCTACTGCCGGTGGAATCGGTACAAGAAGCCCTGGAGGTAATTTCGGCACATGCTTCCGTCGCTGGCACTCTTTACAGAGACTCACATAGTGCTTGACAGAACGGTAGAAACCTTTCCAGTAATACCTGCATCTGATTCTGTCTAGGGATTTCACAAAACCCAGATGGCCGGGTACTGGAGCATCGTGGAAATACTTCATAATAGCTGCCTGGAGATGAGATGGAACGACCAGTAACCATTTGGGGCCCAGTGGATCGTTGTTTCAATTATGCAGTGTCCACTTTATACGCTGGAACTCTCCATTGGTCGGTTCTCCTTTCTCCAAGGCATCTATGGTTTTTAATAGTGCTGGATCATTCCTCTGTGCAGCTGTAACGTCACCTAATTCAGAGAGGCATGAAATTTCATTCATGCTGCCGTGTTCCACTAATGGATTCCTCGAAAGGCACTTGACATCATTGTATTTACGCCCGTTCTTCAATACTACTGTGACATCTTACTCTTGGAGTCTTAGTGCCTATCTTTGTAGTCGACCTGATGGATCCTTCAAGCTAGTCAGCCAACACAAAGAATGGTGGTCTGTCAGAACGGTGAATGGTTTGCCGAATAAATACAGCCGGAACTTGTTGATAGCCCACATAACTGCGAGACATTCTTTCTCAGTTGTAGAGTAGTTTATCTCGGACTTTGAGAGTACTCTTGATGCATAGGCTATCATTTTTTCAGCATCTTCCTGAACTTGTAGGAGCACTGCACCAATCCCATAACCACTGGCGTCTGTATGAAGTTCCGTTTCCGCATTCTCGTCGTACAAGGCTAGCACAGGTGCGGAGGTTAGAGCCTCCTTAAGTGCCCAGAGAGCTCTTTCTTTTGTCTCATCCCAGTAAAACTTGGCGTCTCCCTGCAGAAGTTCTTGCAATGGAAAGTGCCTTGTTACAAAATCTTTTTATATGACGTCGGTAGTATGACACAGCCCGAGGAAACTTCTCACGTCACGAATGTGCTGAGGAGTTGGGAATTCTGTGACTGCCCTTACTTTATCTGGATCAGGACGGACACCATCTCTGTTGACTAGGTGCCCCACGATTTTTATCTCTTTGGCGACGAAGAGGCACTTCTTTGGATTGAGGCAGAGTCCTGCAGTCTGAACACACTCCAACACAGTTGACTCAGATGTTCTTCAAATGTTTTCCAGAAAACAATAATGTCATGTAAATAGCAAAGACACGTCGTCCACTTAAGGTGTCGAAGCAAGTTGCCCATCATGCGTTCGAATGTGGCCGGAGCATTACATAATCCAATTGGCATTACTTTGAATTCATAGAGGCCGTCAGGTGGAATAAAAGCCGTCTTCTCCCTGTCAGCTTCGTCAACCGCGATTTGCCAGTAACCTGTCTGCATGTCTATAGTTGAGAATTATGTAGCTCCTTTCAAGCAGTCTAAGGTGTCGTCAATGGGCGACAGTGGGTAGACATCTTTCTTTGTAATTTTGTTCAGCAGTCAATAGTTGATACAGAATCGCCACGTGCCATCCTTCTTGTTTACAAGGACCACCGGAGATGACCAAGGACTCTCCGAAGGTTGAATAATGTCATAGTGCAACATCTTCTCCACTTCCTACAGAATTATCCGTCTTTCAGCTGGCGATACTCTATACGTTGTTGTGGTCTTCAGACCAGTCTATACGAACGCTGGCTAATTGGCGGATGATTCCCAGTATTGATACTGTGCTTTATCGTGGGCCGTTTCGTCCGACTTTTGCCTTGCTGAGGTGTAAATGCACCCGAAAATTGGTGTAGTATAGCTAACACACGCTGGCGTTGTTGCTTTGGTCAGTCCGGGCCCTACTGGCAATTCTACGGTTCTTTCCTCCAGCGTGTTGTCTGTACTAACAGCAGGGCATGGGTCTTCGTTGATGACTTTGAGCTCACCGTCCTGGATTGGTTCAGCTGTTCCGATACATTTCCCTTTGGGTATAAGTTGTGATTGCTGGTGACAATTAGTGATCCACATCTCTCCTCGACCACCGGTAATGCTTATGATCACCTCCGTAGATGGTCGCCTCGCTTAGTTTTCCTGGGAGCGGCGGCTAGGTGTTGCGGCTGGTACCTCTGTACGGCGACGGTGAACGGCTGCGGCGCGTCGGGGAGCAACCTCGTCCAGGGTACGGCTATGGGCTTCTTCCCATAGGTCGACTAAACTCATCAGTAAGTGACTGCCTGGGATAGAACTGCTCTGATGGCTGACGTTTTGCGGCAAAATAATTGTCGAATATTCGCCTTCTCTCTTTGCAGTAGCGTACGACACGTCCAGGGCGCCCACAGTGGAAACACTGGTGTGTTGTCTTTCGTCCCAAGAAGTCTGTTCTCCTGCGGGGCGTCATCGTTGCCGGGGGAGTTGGCTGTGTCAGGTCAGTCGGGTCATGCGCTGCCGTTTGGTGGCTGCAGCGTAAGTCATAGCAGGGCGACGCCACTCTTCACGTCGGGTGCGACTGGCGGGACAGACAGGAGCTGATGTCTGAAATACCTCTTCCTCAGCGGCGTCTGCATCCATGGCCATAATCTGATGCTCGCTCGGTCTAATAGTCCCGGCTGCCATAAACTGTTGCAATTCTTCCCTCACACTTTGTCGTATGAGAGAAGCGAAGTGGTGTTGGCCTTCCACAACGGCCATAGGGACTACATTCGGAAGTCTGTCGTACTTCTTGCGTCCAACCCTCCTTTGTTGCATCTCTTCAATACGCTGGCATCATTTGATGAACTCTTCCGTAGTAGCGACGTCTTTGATCAGAAGAACTTGGTACATGTCTTCTGCAATACCCTACATCAGGTGCGTGATTTTGTCGGTCTCAGTCATATTCGGATTGACGATGTTACACAGGGCCAAAACATCCTGTATGTACGACTCTGTCGGCTCACCATGTCGTTGGACCCGGTTCTTCACTTGTTCTTCCGCCGAGAGGATTTGTCGCTGGCGCTCTCCAAACGTCTTCTTAAGCTCCGTCTGGAACGTTTTCCAGTCATTCAGCTTGTCTTCGTTGTTCTCAAACCATTGATGGGCTGTTCCGCCCAGATAGAAATAAACGTTGTCGAAGCACATTGTATGATCCCACCTGTTATACTTGGCGACTCGGTAGAAATCTTTTAGCCATTTGTTGGGGCCCTGTCCAGCGTCTCCTGAGAACACCGACGGGTGTCTGATGTGCATGTGGCTTACAGCTTGTTTCGTGTCCATGGTTCTTCTGATGATACGGATTTTCGGAAGGATGTACTGGTATATCCATTGTATTTCATTTATAGTCCGCGTAAGCGACGGCTTTTACGTTGCCTAATCGGAGCCACGGTGATGCAGCTGCTGCACAGGTTACCTGGCGCCTCCACCAAACAATGTCGCGTTGAAATGGAAGCGGGCTTGACTTCTAAGGCAGGTTTGTCAACTGAACACAGCAGTTACACTGAAAGCAGGTTTATCGCGAAATGAAACTACACGCAGCACCGACAGAATTTACCAGAAATTAGAAGAACAGTTAACATAAGAAACAAGTAGAATTTACAAGTGTACATAAGAAAGATATAGAACGTTCTGGAATTGTTAATTACAAAGAAATTAATTTTTGCCCGTGGTAGTGTAAGTTAGCTTAAGTTGTTTGTAAGTCTAGGGACTGATGACCAGAGTAGTTTGGTCCCCTACAATTACAAACATTTAAATATTTTCACGAACATGGGCACATGATATAGCAACGTTTGTCTCATGTAACATACTCATATAGTGTTTTTTAAAATCCGTTTTGTTTCATTGGCCTAAAGCATTTCTCATAGAATTAAACAATTCTCATTTTTTAAATAAACAGGATAAGAAGTAATTTTTATTTATTCGAAAGTGGAGTGAATCCATGGTATTTAATGAAAAATGAAGTAATTCACAAAACCGACATTTCAATTTAACCAACCACGAAAAGACCAAAAGACTTAAACTCAGGCGGAAAAATAAACTAATTAAGCTCGCAGTTGGGACAAATGAATGTGTTTACGTCACGAGCAATAAAGCCAACACACTCGTCGTTCTAGTTATTCGCACAAAATAAATTTCCTAATGTTTGTAGAGCTTATGGGACTTAACTACGGGGTCATCAGTCCCTAAACTTACAAACTACTTATGAACTAGCTACTATATCCATGCCCGAGGGGGATTCGAACCCCCGACCGTAGTGGCCGTGCAGACTGTGACTGACGCGCCGCAGAACGCTCTGCCTCCGCGGCCGGCTCACAAAATATGTCGATGACTTCAGTCTCCGCACAAACACTGCATTACTAATTTACAGTTAATGTCATTTTCACATGGGCTACACCTATCGAAACAGCGTGAAATATTGAAGAGTGTACGGTGATTTTGTTTAAGAAAACACTGCAAAAGACAGGAGAAAGTAAGAAGCAGTGACACTCAGAAAACAAAACGTCGTTAGCTAGGAATAATCACGTCACTCACTAGCCTTCTTCCGTTACTGGATGCAGATGCCATCAGGCGGAGTTTCTTGTCAGCTCACTCACAGTACCTGTGTGATTTGTCAGATAGCGCAGCTGCAGCAAATTGTCCGGTACACAGAAAAAAAAACATTATATACTTTAGGATACTTTGTGGTATAATAACGTTGTTGCTACTGTGGTCAAAAGTGAGAACCGAAAATTCAATGGTGTGATCAATTTATAAATCGAGCATACTGTTTCAATTTAATGTTGGAGAAGAGGTCCCATGATTCTGATAAGTTGCAGCCTACTTCCATCTACAAACCATTTCCAATCGCTCAAGCTATAGACGTCCCAACGACCAAAAACTACCGTCGTAAAGCGGGGGTAAGATGTACGAAAAGTTCTTGTTTTGTTGAAAACTGACGGCATTAATTGTTAATCAGAACCTACGGAAAATAATTTCATATTTTACATTCATAGTGTGTAATACAACAAGTCTGATTCGCTTTACCCCACTACTTGGGTGCAATCGGTCATCTATAAACGTATTTAATCACCTTATGCCATTCACTGTAGGAAAATGAAAGTAATTTGGAAGAAATAAAAAATCTAATATTAAAATTACAATGGAAAATAAATTCGAATTACCTCTGTTCGTACTCCAAATAACTTGATCTTATAACTAACAACGTGTTTCCATTAAGGCAATTCTTTCCACATAAAGTTTGTTCACATTAATGTCTGGGTCAACATATTGACCCTTCCTCAAATTTTCACCTTTACCTCATTCAACACATTTGAAAAGGAAAATGCCTAAATGTCACCAACGCCAGAATATGCAAAACGTGTCCCCTTCTTGTCTTTTTTCCCTTAAAAAATCATCACATCATTTTGTTCATCTGGCACCAAGTTTGGATTCTCCTTATTTCTATTGTCAGCATTATATGGAACGAATAAATGGTCGCTTGGATCAAGATTGCTTGGTCATAATTACTTTCAGACACTTTTCGGAAAGAAATGTACTCGCTATAGGGAATATGATTAGCATCAGCTGTACAGTTTGTTGGTGGCTTATGCTAAATTTTTGTCGAGTCAGGTCTTGAACAAAGATATCCCAATTTCCGCGTGTTGTTGCCTCAACTTTTTCCCCCCTTCTTGGGGTGGTCAGTTCTTTGCGGACATATGGTCACATTTATTCGTGGTTTACAGACGAGCTCTATGCCAAATTTTTTATTCGATTTTTGTTTCATTTTTCCATCTGTTACAGAGAGCATCCAGCGCTCTGACAGGATTCGCTGAGCTTTTGCGCCGAGACCAAACCATTACGCTTAAAAGTCGGCCACTGTACGTCACAAGAGCCTTGTCTTGGCACTAAAATTAGTAAATGAGGCCCGAGTGAACTACTGGTTACTCCCTGCTATAAAGCGTTGTTCCCTGGCTCAAACTGAGAACAGACTCGTTTCAAATTACTTCAGTAACAGGAAGTTAATAATACTACAGTGGTCAGTATACATAGCAGCTCACACGTTATTATATACAGACATTAATAAGCAAGCCACCACAATTAAACTTATCTTAGAAAGGTGGCTTAGGAAACACTCGTGGCGCAACAGAATTTAGTCGTAAGAAACATTGCATCTGAGCATGTTTTCAGCACTTGTGAAACAATATTAAATAAAAGAGGGAAGGTGCTCTAAAACTACAACTTATAGGCAACTTACGGAATATGCTGAACGTAAAGTTGTTTATTCAGATAGAAAACAAGCAAAACGGGGAACCAATTTTGTTATACAATAAAATGCATCTCTTACATGGATTAATGCGGACGGTGGCCAGCCTAAATTATATATGATTTAACGCTACTGGGGGAGGGGGAGGATTCACAAACAACACTCATTCTCTCTCATACACGCAATGCCACAGCGAAATTCACCAAAATCACCGCGCTGAGACGAGGCGGAAGCAGGCGCCGCTATCGTAGGCGAAATTAAGCAAGTCGGAGGTAGCACAAAACACAATATACAAACACCTTTGAAGCTTGCTCTGATCAGTCGTGCCTATCTTGAGATGGTGCGTGTGTATAGCAAGTTAAATTACATCTGAATTGGACCGCGAGCAAACACGCTAACGGCGACACACAGCTATGTTACATGAACGCACTCCACTGAAGGTGAAGTGGTTGAAAATCGGATTCATTATACAAAATCAAGGTGGATTATTAAGTTGCAGTCTGTTAGAAATCGATCTAGGTACTGGTTTTATAAGAGAAGTGGCGTGAACTCAGGCGACTAACTACAAACCCCGGAAGTCGGAACTCGGACCCACGTGATTCCGAAAACCGATAAAGTTGAATAAATTCAGTTTCCGAAAAATAAAGAAAATAAACTACTGCATGCAACCAATAGAAATGCTTAGAATTATATAAGGAAGCGAATTAAATACAGATACACGCGATAGGGGGCGATTACAGAGACGGATGAGGTCCTGTCTCAGGAAAACCACAAAAATGAAATAATTACAAAGACGGAAAAATAAAAATAGGAATTACGGCATGCAACCCATAGAAATGTTTAGAATTACATAAGGAAGCTATTGAAGGAGGTTGTACAAGGCTCAGAGAGAATTACTGACAATGTTCAATGTTTGTTAAGCTTATGGGTCTTAACTACGGGGTCATCAGTCCCTAAACTTACAAAATACTTATGAACTGCTTACGAACTAGGACGGCACAAATATCCATGCCCGAGGGGGGATTCGAAACCCCGACCGTAGTGGCCGTGCTGACCGTGACTGGAGCGCCTCAGTCACCTCGGCCACCGCGGCCGGCAATTACTGAAAAAGACAGAGTACGTAGTACCAGTCGGAGAAGAGACAGCAAAATTAAAATAGGCGGGGAAAGAAGATCGCGAAATATTAGGGAAATCAGAAGGATTTCAAGCTGTCCCTGCACGTCTTCTCAAAGACCGGCCGAAACTTCGCAACACATAGTTTAATTTAACCCCATAATGCTTGCACAGTATCTTTGATTCCCTACAAGACACTCACCTTTTTGCTTGAAATTCGAGAGATGCCGAAAAAGTAACGAACCACGTTTCTTTCTTTAACAATAATGTATTGAACACAATGAGAATCACAGACGTAGGAATGATGTTTCATCTATACACCATATTTTCTCTCCCCGTCCCAGCGCGAAACCGTAGCGTGAATGCCTTATTGGTAGCGGTCCTTGTTCTGCGTACACAGCTATTTCTTTGCGGATTGACGTTTTGAACGCCTACTGCCGAGTCGCAACGGGTCTGTTCCAGTAAATAACATCAGCTCACTGCAACGTATCATGTGTGACAGCAGTGGATTGCCTCTCTGACCGCTGCAAATATGTAGCTCCGCCGAATCGTCTTCTGACGACTTCACTAGCAACTGTCTTTACTCCTGTCCAAAGTAAGTGCCCCATACAATTGGCACAAACGTTTGTGAACGTTCCCCACAATTTCCTTCCCTGTAGTGAGTTTTTTTGTAACAGCTACGCTTTCTATTGTAGGCTAGAAATTTAAGTGCGTGTACTGACTAAGCTCCAAATGATACATACGTATCGTTTTGCATAACAATACAATAACGCGGACTCTGCGTACTGCACTTTTCCAAGGGTGTTTCATTTCTCTTTATCACTGCTTCGCAGAATTAGCTTGATTATAACCATTTTTCGCGCTTTTCCGAGTCCCTATATGTATTTCCTAGCATAGTATTCTGTTACCTCGCAATTATGAAAACGAGATATTTCGTATGAAAGGAAGTCCTATTCCAAGAACAGTGAGTTCCCCACACATTGTAGTTACTGTATTTCTTCGATACAATTCACCCGATGAATACAAGTAGCCTAGTGAAGTAGCGTGTTGCATCAGTCCGTTTTCGTTAAAAACCATACAACGTGAACATCATTCCGCAATTGCCACATTTTTCATTTCTCGTGTTGTTTATTTGATCAGATTAGGGCTTTTTACATCTTCGTTACCAATGGTATAACATTGATTTTAATAGGGAAAATATTAATAAAGTATTGATAACGTAATTTAGTTGCATTGAATAAGTGTCAAGAGGATGTAAATAAATAATATTGACTGAACTCTAATAAGATTAAATTATTGTATGGTGACGATTTAATTTGTTGATATATTTATCAATATTTTTTTCGCAATAGCGAATTTCACTTTGCGTCACTGAATGAGGTATAGGTGTTCTACCAAATGGTGACATATGAAAATTTTTGCCGGGCGAGGACTCAAAACCGGGTTTCCCGCTTTTCGCGAGCGGTCGCCTTAACCACTAGGCTACCCGACCACGACTCCAGGACCCTCGAAAACTTCCATATGCCACACTGACTGTTGACTCATAAGTTCAGTCACTGTGGCATATGGAAGTTTGGTACGGACGTAGAGTCGTGTTCGAGTAGCCTAATGGTTAAGGCGACCGCTCGCGAAAAGCGGGAAACCCGGGTTCGAGTCCCGGCCCGGCAAAAATTTTCATGTGTCACCATTTGGTAGAACATTTATACCTTATACAGTGACGTAAAGTGAAATTCGCTATTGCGAAAAAATATTGATCTAATAAGATTAATAGTAGTAGTACTACTGAAGCAGCTTCTTCAGTTGCCGATGCAATAATGGAAATAATAAAATTGATATTGGCAGGTAAAACATGTACTTTTAAGTTTGCAGAAATTGATTATGGCTACAGAAAGTTAAAAAAGGTTTACCTCGTGAGCGTAATGAGAATCGGAGAATATCTTGGAGGAGGTATGGATGTGTCGTTGTAACAAGAGCTTAGGGGAACAGAGAACGGTGCATATAACTGACATACAGTGCACAGGCATCGACATCTCGTGTGGACGTACCTCTCTCCTGCATTCCACGTTGCAATGATTTAATACACAACTGTGTTTCTTATCAACTTTTCCCCACATGAATAGGGTGCATACATAGGTGGTGTGGTGTCTGTTATTACGTATGTGTCCAAAGAGCACACACCACACATAGTTAGATGTATTTAAATGACAGGAAGAAAGAGGAAAGTCGAAAAAAATGCGTGGCTCTTGCACTTACCTAATTCAATTGCGACAAGTGAATATAATTAGTTTCCGACCAGGAGTAGAAGCCATGTTTCAGGATACGGGCCAGTCGTCTCCTTAACCATGAGGCTCTCAATTTTCGTATGCTCCAAATTTCCAAAACTCACATGATACGGAAATGACGTCCCTACTCACCATACTTTCTTATCTTCACTATTCGGATTCCCACACGAGGGCGAATGATATTATCACTCATGCGGGGAATTAATAAGCCATACGCCGTGAACAAATGAACATACAGGCCTGGAAAATGAAAAAAGAACCCCATGATATCGTCGACCCAGCAGAGGGAAATTTTATTAACAGTTTCTTACCACGAGGGCAAACAATCAATCGATCGCATTTGGGAGCTACAATTTCATTTTAAAAACCGGTAGGAGTTACATTTTCTTCAATTTATCTCCTATCACTGACTGAACGGAAGTTACCCCGTAGCTCAGTCGACAGCGTTGCTGACTACTACGCAGGAGCCCGGTTCGATTCCGGGTAGGGGACTGCGTGTTGTGTTGTCCACATCATCATTTTCATCATCATCGACACACAAGTCACCAAACTGGCGTCAAGTAAAAACACTTGCGCTAGGCCGTCGAACAATTCTAGACGGGATCTTCCGGCCAAAAATGCCATACGATTATTTCATTTCATTACTAGAATTAACGAGGATTTTATGCGAGAATATTAGAAAATGACAGATACCAAGGATCTCTTCACTAGCTAATGAAATGACCAGTTCTCATTTCCTAACATAATAAAAGTACTCTGTATTGAGATATTTAGAATGTCTTTTCCCTATAATTGAAAAACTGAAATTGAATATTACATAGAAAGGTAGACAGCACTTCTGGAGCTTGCAACTATTAAACCAAGTGGGTTAAGAAGTCGGTACCAATATGTTTAAGTATGGGTGTTATGCAATAACAAACCGTGCCTAATTATTTGGAGCTCTAATACTGAAAACGAGTTATTACTAGACGAACGAGCGGATCCCATTCCATGATAACTGACATTATCTCAAATTAAAAATTTCTCACAGTGTCTCTGTAGTTGATGAAAATCTGATATATTTTGAACATTTTATTCGCTTAATGCGTTCACCAAACTTCAAGAGAAAAAATTTTCCTCGCATGTAGAAAACTGTGCATGTTCGTAAACTGTCATTATATCCTCTTAATAAATTATTGCTGGAAATAGAACTAAAAATGAAATGTAGTGTAGTTCTTCATGGCCACAATGTTACAATTTCGAAGTTCATATAGTGAATAGTTTGGAGTGTGAGCGAGTTGAATTGAACGCAAGATAACATGCGAGCTTCTTCCGGAACGTGACAATTCTTATCACTTGGGGAAAAATACAGGGACAGTTAAGCTTGGGTATATAGGCGTTGCCCGGGTGTTTGTTTATTTACTCCTGCCATTTTCAGGTATATATTCATTTGTATAAGGGCTGTATGTCTTTAAAATCTCTTGGGAATACAATTAGTAGTAAAGAAGTAATAGATTAAAACTTGGTGCATGATGAGGAGGTTTTTCATGAACGTTAATGTTTATGTGTTCATATCTCATGAACTACGTGTTATACTGATACAATTTAGAAGGTACATTCAACTAAATGTGTGTATTCTGTATGTAAAATTTCCTGCGGCTCCAATTTATAGTGTACAAATTATAAATTGTAACGTCGTACTGAATGCTGTAGATTTACTCCACGAAAAGAGGAAAAGTAGTAAGCGAGACACTTTTTTCCTTTCATCATAATGCAGCAGTTTTCGCGAATCTAATTGTTTATGACGTTATATTTCGTGAACTATGTATCGTACGTGATTCTTACACTTACGACGGCTGTCCTCATGAATTGAAGCTTCATGTACAAAATTTCATAAAGATTGGAACAAAACTGTAGATCTGTATACAATACGTACACGCATACATACGGACACACTGCTTTACATATAAAGACTAGATGACCCGGAGAACATCGTATCACTTACCACTTAATATAAAATATATTAATTTAAATCATATATATTTTAGACCAAGTAGCTTTATAAGGACAGCATCAGGTAGTCTAAGTATCTGGTCGATAGTGGGTGGAAAGAGTGGACAAATGATTGACATTTCCCCAATTGTTACTGGTTTGTCGGCACTATTATCTAATATTCCTTGTTCCAGGTTCACTGGAACATTGCGTCTGCGGAATCGATCCATTTCATTTTCCCGCACTCGCTGCTGTTGTGATCGATGTGCTCGAACTCGTTCCATTCTGTACCTATCTACTTCATTGTAATTCACTCTTGAACGCAAATCTGCCATACCAATACGACTGTTATCATTATCAGACTCTCGCTGGTCATCAGTGCGGTTAGCGCAAGAGGTAGCTCATCGGACATTTGATTGACTTCGACGACCTATGTTACGTCTTTTTCGTTTCGGCATTGTAAACAGTATCAGATAATAATGTTTCCGCGCAGTAATAATGGTAACTATAATGGTGACAAAATGACAAATGACGTTTAAATTTTTTGTTTTTATTTTTGGTGTTAGTTTCAAGTCATTTTGTAATGGTACTACAGTCAGCGTGCACTTTGCATATATTTAGTGTATGTGTAAACCTAGACAGTGACTTTGAGCCGGCCGCGGTGGCCGAGGGGACTGAAGCACTCCAGTCACGGTCTGTACGGCCACTACGGTCGGGGGTTCGAATCCCCCCTCGGGCATGGATATTTGTGCCGTCCTTAGCCTTAGCTAGTTCGTAAGTAGTTTGTAAGCTTAGGGACTGATGACCCCGTAGTTAAGTCCCATACGTTCTACAAACATTTGAACATTTTGAAGTGACTTTGACAGTTCATATACGAGTTCAGATCGTGTAAAGCGAATTTTACTCTTTCAAAGTATATTTATGAACGCACCCAACACAATAACCAAGTCATTATTTTACATGTTTTAAATCTAAATTATATTCGCAATTTTTTCAAATTTTATCAACGTTTAAACTACCCCTGGACTTAGACGAATATTTCAAGACTAAAATTAGCCAAATCGGTTCAGCCGTTCTCGAGTTTTAGCGAGATTAACGAACAGCAATTCATATATATATATATATATATATATATATATATATATATATATACCCTTACTCTTACGGGAATTAGTTTAATAACTACGAGTTTGAGTACTATGGGCAGGGCGAAGCTGGGAATGTGTATCTGACGTGAGGCGTGCTTAGGTAGTCCTAGAAGGTGCGGTGATCACTGTGTCCCCAGTGGTGTAGGGGTCAGCGCAACTGCCTAGAAAGCAGGAGACCCGGGTTCGAATCCCGGCTGGGTACACATCTTCAGCTTTGCCCAATCGCAGTTGATGTCATATATTCTGTGAATATTAAATAATGACAACTTCAGGACAGAAGTGACGTCTGTTCTTTCGGAACAGACGCCATGATTAGGCCCGGGAATTACGTCACTAGTGTGTGGGTAAGTTGACGATTCGCGTCTGACGGTAAGCGTGCTAGTCCGTGGCTCCCTGGTGATCAGTATGTTCCCAGTGGAGTAGTGGTCAGCGTAACTGTACACTAGAGTTCGAATACCGGTAGGGCACAAATTTCGAACTATCCCTTTTGATTTAATTCTACACCCACTGGTAGCACACGTCGGAAGATCCAATGTGTGTTGAGATTTTCTACTGCTGACAATGGATTATTTCAGTCCTACGGTGGGTGCAGAGTTGTTGCTTCGCTCGGGCTTCCCTCCTCCTCCGCCTCATTTAGATGCTTCAGCAGATGGGATGGGTTCCAGTGTGGAGCATTATTCCCTGCGGCGACTGCGGCGCGTGCTTTTTGCAGCGGCGCGCGACCTTGGCGTCCCGCGCCGGCGCACCCCGGCAGCGCACGTCATCCGTGACGCCGCCCTCGTTAAGATGCCTGCCGCCGAGGAATGAATCAATTAGGGCGGGTCGCCCATACCGATGAGCCGCGCGGTCGGCGCGCCGTTCCCATGGCGCGCGCTTTTTGTGGGCCAGGCATTCCGCAGCCCGCGGCCGCGGTTCGAGCCCGGGGACGTGCCGCGCCTGCAGGTTCACACGGCGGGGGACCGCCGCATACATAAACATGTCAGCCGCCGAATGAATCACGCAGCAGGCGAGCCCGCGCCGTTTTTGAGACTCCCTACCGGATTAGAAGCCGCCTGCCCGATCGGATCGGATCGGCAGTCTGGAGCTGAAACATCGCCTTTCGCGGTCAGAGGCGTAGCCGCGAGGGCGTGCGGGGAATAGCTCAATTACCCGCGTGCGTTTCTAGGCGGGATGAGCACTGCAAGTGGTTTGCAACGCGGCAATGGCCGTGCGCTCTAAGGTTCCTTATTGTGGAGAGTGGGGCTGTTCCTCCGTCGGAGGTTCGAGTCCTCACTTGGGCATGCATCTGTGTGTGGTCCTTACGTTAGTTTAAATTAGTTTAACAACTTTTTATCCCTGATTACAACCCCCCCCCCCCCTCGACGTATGCTAACAGTGGCTGCTGAATTAAATCTAAAGAGAAAGTTCGAAATTTGTGCGCTATCGGTATTCCAACCCTAGTGTACAGTCTCGCTGACCACTACTACACTGGGGACATACCGATTACCATGGAGGCGCGGACTACCCTTGCACGCTTCCCGTCAGACGCGAACCCTCAACTTATCCACACACTAGTGACGTAATGCCCGGGCAAATATTCAATATATATATATATATATATATATATATATATATATATATATATATATATATATATATAAAGCAGTGTGTCCGCATTTTTGTGTGCACATATTGCATACAAATCTACAGTTTTGTTCCAATCTTCATGAAAAAAGTACACATAAGCTTAAATCCCTAAGTTTAAGAATCACGTACAACGCATATTTCACGACATATGTCGTCATAAACAATGAGATGCGCGATAAACTGCTTCATTATGCTACAGTGCTGCTCATTTTCTCCTAAACCACTGGACCGATTTCAACAAAATTTGATACATATTCCTTACCGTGTGGTTAAAATTACTTTATGGGGCAAACCTATAATTAAGTGCCCCCTGACGGCAAAAGGATTATTATTTTCAAAACATGCTGTTCCCTACAAAAAAAAAAAAAAAAAAAAAAAAAAAAAAGAACACGTAGTATACGAATATGAGATTAAAGTAACGGTTACCATTCGAAAAACTGAACTTGACCTCGGTCTGACCTTGAAAACAGGATCCAAGGTCATTTCGAGATAACCATTCATGACCCCCTTGAAACCTTTCAAATTTGATTAGAGTTTCATTTTCTACTTACATAATTGTGCCGTCCAGAGATATCAGCCGGTATAGATTAAAATGGGACACCCTGTATGGTCTCAAAAGTCATCGCTGGGCTTCTGTCCGGCACTGATGGATCGCTTTACCAGATGGAGAACGATATTACAGAAAAATAGATGCGTTGCGCGACAACCAGTGTCCGAGCAAACCATTCGGCGTCGTCTGCAGCAGAGCGGACTGTACTCAAGGCTGCACTCAGTCAACGTCACAGGTGTTGGCGCCGGCTGTGGTGGGATCAACGACAGGCATGGAAGATCGTGTGTAACGGCAGTATTTTTTACGACGAATGCCGATTCTGTCTTCACCGCCGCGATGACCGGATTAGAATATGGAGACACCGCCTTGAGCGACGACTGAACTGCTGCCAAAAAAGCATAGCCGTCCTGGTTCTACAGCCAGTATAGTCGTTTCGGATGGTATTGGAGTCCACTCCCCAGCTTCCCAGGACGCATTCTTTTGTCCTCCCAGTCTTGTTTCATTATGGTTTCCTTTCTGAAATTGCCGAAAATATTCAATTTACACAAGAACCTCGTTTTTCCAGCCCACATTTATCCGGATTTGTTTTCTTGAAAATGTTCGGAGTTTTGACATCGGTAAAAATCAAATACGTGACTTTTATGGTTGTGTCTTCTGACCTGAGGTGTTTTGTTTTGAATTAACATGGCCTAAATGTATTTATAATTCGCGCATTCGTGAGATTATTGGAGAAACAATTTTTGGTAGATATCCGAATGATAATAGATTCCAATTATAGCATGTAGGCTTTCACGGCCGGTGCGGTGGGACAAAGGGAAAAGGTGGCGAAGAACTTTAAATTGTCAAAATAATCTCGTATCATACCAAACTCATCCTAAATTTGGTTCAGTCTTATTATGAAAACTTGTTTATAGCTCTTATGGTCAGTTGCTAAGTAAATGTTTATAATTTCTCTAATGTCACCTAGAAACTTAATACCTCTCGTGAACCGTGGCACCGAACTTCCCTCCGAAGTCTATGTCCACCGCCTAATATAAAAAATATATAATAGTTTATATTTCTGTCTTTTCTTAAACACAAACAGGTCCTTATACCCGAGGGATAAAGATAAACGGCCAGTATGTAACTTCACATTCAAAGTTTAAACTCTTTAGCGCCAATTCAGTCATGAAACTTGGCGTTCGAGTGAAAATCCACAGCCTACTATATTTTAGTTTCACATTGAAAATACCACTGTTTCATTTGAATGCGTCTTGAAATTCAATAGCCTGTTATAGACTTTTCAAACTGATGGTGTTTCCTTCCTAGATGTAGAAGATCATAAAAGTCTTGAACATCTTCATACTACACATTAAATAAAAAAGCATTCCATATAGATGATGTAATACTTAAAACGCTTCCTCAGTCAAACATCACATGTTTATTGGTCCACTTGCAACACAAGCATATACTATTTGCTTCTGATCCGACCATACATTTACAAGGACGTAATCTGAACTGACTAACATCCATAGCAATAATATGTTACAATAAAATTCTTAGAGGAGGATCGATGTCCCGCAATAAAGAAGGCGCAGAGACGTCCGCTGCCCCGTGACGTCACATAAGGCCAGCTCGGTGATGCGGCGACGCTGCTCCTGTTTATTGCAGTACCTCGATCAACCATGAAACAAAAATAACCAAACACAAAATATTCTTCTTAAGTATCATATCATAAAAATCATTACTCAACATTCAATAAATCGTTTTCATTAATGCGCAATCTTTAATTTTCATCTCCTGCAAAACAAACCTGATATGGGTGAGTAGGGGCTCACAAATCTGTCCCACTACACCGGCGTGTTCATTAATTAAAGTTTCCGGGCTAAGATGCCGTGGTCCACCAATTTTGATATAGTATCTTTGTTCACCATGGTCCCTGTTGACGACGCTCTTTCTTATACAACTGACATGTTTCCAACAGATATAGTATCTTTATTCCGTCACTCCCTATCCACTACTTACTTTCAATACAACAGTGAATTTTATGAGCAAATTAAAGGGGTGGCCATAGGTAGTCCTTTGAGTCCAGCTATCGCTAATTTATTTATGGAATTTTTTGAAGAACAAGCGCTGCAGTCGGCCAACAAAAGTCCCTCAAAGTGGTACCGGTATGTGGATGATACTTTTGTGACGTGGAATCACGGTGAAGAAGAATTAAATGAGTTTTGGTGCACCGGAATAGTATTAATCTGAGGACACAATTTACTATGGAGAGAGAGCAAAACAGACAGTTGAATTTTTTTGATGTATCGGTAATCAAACGGGCAGATGGGACCTTGGGGCATAAAGTGTACAGGAAAGACACCCACACCGATCGTTACCTTCATAAGGATTCAATCCATCTTCGTAGGCAGAAGAGAGGTGTCATTAAAACATTGGATCGAGCTAATAATATCTGTGAGTCTATCTGAGAGATGAATTAAACCATTTGGGAACAGCATTCAAGAATAACGGATATACCGATAAAGAGATAGATCTATCTCTCCATCCAAGAAGAAAAGTGCCCGAAAACAAGCCACAACAACAACTGTCGACTGGAAAACTTTTTCTTCCACTTATCCACAAAATTACGGACCGTATTGGGACAGTTTTGGCCAGATTTCGAATGGAAACCGTTTTTAGACCTACTAAGAAAATTAGTGAATGTTTACGATCAGTGAATGAGTCACCACATCCCCTAGCAACGACTGTGGTATATAAAATTCCCTGTAGCAGTACCATGGTGTACATAGGAACGACAAAAAGAAGTGTTAATAACCGCATATTGGAACATAAAAGGAATTGTCGACTGGGTCAGACAGACAAGTCAGCTGTGGCAGAGCATGTCTTTACACAGGGTGATCACGAAATAAAATTTAGAGAAACGAGCGTGTTAGCCAAGACCTCTCATTATTATACACGAATGTGTATACACAAACACGACAATAATTTTTGTGGTGTCGCACAAGTACAAAGTGCGCGCCAACTACTTTCGCCGTGCGCCGCCATGCATGCACGGCGCGGCGTTCTTCCGACGACAGCCACGAGCGCCCTCTGCTGGAACTCCGCTCGTGGCCACCACTGAAGGACATCGCACTTCGGACTGAGATAGCAACGAGTTAGGACCTTCGTAATCAGATAGGCACCAGTGAAGACTTTGCTATTGTACAGGCACTAGTCAGGCCTCTAACAACTATGTATCAACATTCTGCAGTACTATGTAAAAGTTAAGTATTGTTACATTCTGTGCAATATATATCTCTCTCTAATTTACTCTAGTGTTTATAGTTTCTGGCTGCTCCCCTCCGTACTTGCACCAGCGTGCTATTTTAGTTCCTGTGTCGGGCTCATTCCACTCGGCCACCGACACCTATGACGAGGCTGGGACACAAAAGCGGCGACGAAGTCGGGACACAAAAGCGGCGACGAAGTTGGGACACAAAAGTGGCGACGAGGAGTGATAGAACCTTGGACCAGCCCGCTTACAGCAGCCAGACAGCAGCAGTCGGAGCACGCAGAAATTGCTCCCGCCCACCCACCCTTATTATAAGATTTTTGGGGGAACATATTCTGTTACGTATTTTGTGGACTTTTTTGTTGCAGAGCGAGTCCTCTTTCATATTGCATTTGTGTTTTGTTATAAGTTACTTGTATACGCGGCGCCTAATCGGTCAGCATGGCCACTACCCCGAACCCAAACTTAATGGAAATTATTCAGTTACAGACGGCGCAAATAACACAACTTCTCCAGGCGGTGGCGCAGTTGACAACTCAACAACAGCCGTCGCATCAGCAGCCCACACCTGCCGCCGCACCACTTCCGACGTTCCGCCAGTACAACGAACGTGAGGAAGAATGGAGCGACTACTTCGCACAGTTTCAAGAACTCGTCGCGGCTCGTCAAATTACAGGTCAGAGAGTGAAGAACCTCTTCTTATCGATTGTGGGCCCCCGGACCTTCGTATTATTGCAAAAGCTTTTCCCTCACGCCTCTCCTCGTGATGTAGACTTTGAACAAATAGTAGAGGCACTAAATGCTCATTACGAGAGAAAAGTTCTTGTAGCCGCTGCACGTTACCGATTTTTCAGACTTAAAAAATTACCGCAGCAGTCACACCAAGAGTGGATCACGGAATTGAAGGGCTTAACCCGCCAATGTAAATTTACTTGCTCTTGTGGACTTTCGTATAGTGACGTGATGTTGAAGGATGCGATTACGCAGAATATTCAGGACCCCAGAATTAGAGCAGCAATTCTGAAACAGTCTGACCCCTCATTAGACAGTGTACTGCAGCTTATAGAAGCGCATGATACTTTTGACTTAGCAGATGTAGAAATGCAAAGCCACAGTGTTAATTCAGTGCGCCGTAACGGACGCTTTCCTAGCCGTAGTTCTCAGTGTAGCACTAGTGATTCTTACAATAGTACAGGCCGTACTGAACAGACAGTGAACAGTAGCCAGTGTAAAAGTGCGACGCAAAGGTCGCCCCGTCGTGTTAGACAATGTCATTTGAATACAGTACGCCAACGTTCATTTCCGAAAAATGTACGTAAATCTTGCCCCCAGTGTGTGTCTCGCCACAATCGTGCTCATTGCCCTAGTCGCAACGCAGCCTGTTATCAATGTGGCAAATTGGGACATGTGCAGTCTGTGTGTATGCAAATTAAAAACTCAAAGAACAGTAACGTTAGAAACAGTGCTTCGCAGAGTGCGAGAACAGTTCATTCTGTAAATGTTATACGGGCTGTGGAATTGAACACTGCTTTCCTTGGATCTCAATTGCAAGAAAGTAGTTCTGCGCCTATGGCAAATCTATATAGTGCACCACGTAGCAAGCGCCGACGAGCGCGTAAAACAGTGCAACGGAAAAGGGTTCGGGACAAGCAAAATGACTATGAACAGTGCATTCCTGTAGTGAAAATAGTGCCTTCTGCAACTGCTCCTTGTAATAGTGCCCAGTACTGTGTAGCTCGTGACAGTAGACATCAAGTAGCTACTCAAAAGTGTAGTGCAGTAGTTAGTGACTCTTAGTAGCCTCGCATTGCGCGGACGCCGATCCGGCGTTAGTGCCATCTAGTGACAGTGTTGTTAATCCGCTGCGTGCCGAGTCTGCGCCGCTTACTTCACTACGCGGCCCGCGCAAGCGCAGTAAACAAATCGTAGCAGACGTTGCCCACATTCGCGCACCTGTCGTGCGCCAGAAGCACAAACTTTTTGTAAATCTCTCCATAGAAGATAAGACTGTGCAATTTCAGCTTGATACTGGTTCCGCTGTGACATTAATTAATAAAGATACTTATGAACTTCTGGGTTCGCCAAAATTGTCGCCGTCACAGCAAGTGTTAACAGCTTATACAGGTCAAAATATTCCCGTGCTAGGAACGTGTAGCCTGCCCGCCTCTTTTCAAGGTGTAACAAAAACAGTTGCTTTTGTAGTTCTTCAGGCCAAATCGACACAGAACATTTTTGGACTAGATGCTTTTGACTTGTTTGGTTTATCAATTCAAAGAGATGTGCTTCAAATTTCGTCGATAGTGCCTCAGGATAAAATCAATGCATTGTGTGACAAATATAGTGACTTGTTTTCGCCGGAACTAGGTTGTGCAAAAGACTTCGTGGCACATGTAACTTTAAAAGAATCTGCAGTTCCAAAATTTCGTAAAGCTAGACCAGTGCCTATTGCCTTGCGTGATACAGTTGCCGAAGAACTTAAACGTTGGCAAGATAGTGGGGTGATTTCTCCTGTTTCTGCGAGTCAGTGGGCCTCGCCTATAGTAATTATACCCAAACCGTCAGGAAAACTTCGTTTCTGTGCGGACTTCAAATCAACAGTGAACAGTCAAACAATTGTCGACACTTATCCCCTGCCCAGACCTGAGGAACTGATGGACAAATTAGGACAGTCTCGCTTCTTTTCCAAGATTGATTTAGCAGAGGCATACTTACAGATTCCACTTGATGACGAGTCAAAAACGTTTTTCGTCATTAATACTCACATGGGCCTTTTTCAATTTCAATGCCTACCCTTTGGCAGTTCTTCCGCCCCCGCTATTTTTCAGCGTTTTTTGGAACAGCTGACAGTTTCTGTACCGTGTTGTTCGAACTATTTAGATGATATTGTGGTATCCGGACGTACAGTTGAAGAACATTTATCAAACCTGGAGTGCCTTTTCCAAGTTTTGACTGCATCAGGTCTACGTTGCAATAAAGCAAGGTGTTCGTTTTTTCAAACTGAAATAGAGTACCTAGGCCATGTAATTAATGCCCAAGGAATCCATCCCATACAGTCACATCTTCGAGCAATCAAAGACTTGTCTCCTCCTAAGAATGTGCATGAATTGCAAGCAGTAATGGGAAAGCTTAACTATTATTTCAGGTTTATTCCCAATGCCTCTCAGATTGCAGCTCCACTGCATCACTTACGTAGGAAGAATGTTCCTTTTGTATGGTCTGAAGATTGTCAGGTTGCCTTTGACAAACTAAAGTCTGCACTACTCAGTGATGCATGTTTGATTCCCTTTGACCCACAGAAGCCTGTAGTGTTAGCAGTTGACGCCTCGTCGTACGGTCTGGGCGCGGTAATCTCACATCGCATTGGATCTCACGATCGTCCTATTGCCTTTGCATCCAAGCTACTGACGCCAACGCAACAGAATTACAGTCAGATAGAAAAGGAGGCCTTAGCAATCATTTACGGCGTCACAAAGTTTCATCATTATCTCTATGGCAGAAAATTCTATTTGTTGACAGACCACAAGCCTCTCACGTCGTTGTTCTCACCCACAAAGTCGATTCCGCCACGTACGGCACAAAAGCTTCAGAGATGGTCCTTGATATTGTCTAATTATCAGTATGAGATTTTGTACCGACCTGCCACTAAACACGCCAACGCGGACACACTTTCCCGACTTCCGGTTGGCCAGGATGCGTCGTTTGATTCTTCGGAAATGGCATGTTGTCAGATAGACTCCAGAGATGCTACCGCTGTCGCAGATTTCCCTTTGAACTCTCGTCGGGTTGCACAGGAAACAGCTGCGGATGCAGACTTAAGTGTGGTAGCACGTTTTGTTCGCTCAGGGTGGCCTGCCAGAGCCAAAGACATTGATCGGCCTCTGGTTCGACGTTATTTTGCACAACGTCATGCATTGTCTTTAAGTCAGGGTGTACTGTTGTTGCATACCGACAACGACCAAGCAAGAGTGATTGTTCCTCGTTCACTGCAACGAGAAGTGTTACGCCTCCTGCATCAAGGACATTGGGGAATTGTTAGGACAAAGCAACTGGCCAGACGTCATTGTACCTGGGTTGGTATGGACGCTCAGATAGAGAACATGACGTCAGGCGGCTCCTCCGCAACGTTTCTCAGATTGACCACGCCCCAAGGGACCATGGCAACGTTTACATATTGACTTTGCCGGACCTTTCTAGAATACGCGCTGGTTAATCGTTGTAGACGCTTTCAGCAAGTTTCCTTTTGTGATTGCCATGAACTCAACGACAGCTTCCAGTACAATCAGTGCCTTAACATCAGTGTTTTGCATCGAAGGCTTGCCTGAAACTATCGTCAGTGACAATGGACCTCAGTTTGTTAGTGCGGAATTTCAACAGTTTTGTCGTGTGAATGGCATTCAGCATATAACCACCGCACCTTTTCACCCTCAGTCCAACGGCGAAGCAGAACGTTTCGTTCGAACATTCAAGTCACACATGGAAAAGATGAAAGGTCAGCACTCCAGGCAGCAAGCTCTTCAAATTTTCCTGTCTACGTATCGATGCATGCCACGTGACGGCCCGTCTCCTGCCGAGCTGCTACACGGCCGCCGTCACCGCACTCTCCTTCACCTGCTGCAGCCTCCCACGCACAGAGTCGGATCGTATGGCGCTACGCGTTTTCAGGTTTCTACGCCGGTGCTGTACAGGGTGTTTGCTGGCAACAAGAAGAAATGGTTACCGGGCACCATTCAGCGCGTGCTCGGTCGCAATATGTATGTTGTACGTTCTTCCACAGGGTCGGAGCTGCGGCGCCACGCAAACCAATTGCGCTTGCACAGGCCGCGCGATCCTGTCTCTGGTTTCTTGCTTCCAGACCCAGTTCACCGCCAGGGAGCACAGCCACATCGTTCGTCCCCGGACTACGAGATCGCTATGGACGTCGACGTACCTCCGACGCAGTCGTCGCCGCCGCTGTCGCCGCCGCAGATGACAGCGTCACCGAGAGGGACTCCGGGACCGTGCGGGCCCCCCCAGCTTGGGCCACGCACCTCAGAAGAAGATGACCTGCTCCCTCTGGGCGGGGGCGGGCGCCCTTCCCCAGGTTTCGGCGGGTTCCCTGGAGGATCTCAAGGCAGATGCCGGGGCGCGGACGGCGTCTCGATCCCAGCCTCAGCTACGACGCCCGTCCCACCAGTAACGCCCCCGCCCAGGCCCTCCTCCCAGTGCCGTCGCCGTGGCCCTCAGCCCTACGCCACGACGGCGCGGCGGTTTGGGGGGGAGGGGTGTGGTGTCGCACAAGTACAAAGTGCGCGCCAACTACTTTCGCCGCGCGCCGCCATGCATGCACGGCGCGGCGTTCTTCCGACGACAGCCACGAGCGCCCTCTGCTGGAACTCCGCTCGTGGCCACCACTGAAGGACATCGCACTTCGGACTGAGATAGCAACGAGTTAGGACCTTCGTAATCAGATAGGCACCAGTGAAGACTTTGCTATTGTACAGGCACTAGGCAGGCCTCTAACAACTATGTATCAACATTCTGCAGTACTATGTAAAAGTTAAGTATTGTTACATTCTGTGTAATATATATCTCTTTCTAATTTACTCTAGTGTTTATAGTTTCTGGCTGCTCCCCTCCGTACCTGCACCAGCGTGCTATTTTAGTTCCTGTGTCGGGCTCATTCCACTCGGCCACCGACTCCTACGACGAGGCTGGGACACAAAAGCGGCGACGAAGTCGGGACACAAAAGCGGCGACGAAGTTGGGACACAAGAATTTTAACAGAAAAGAAGAAGGTTTGAAACTGGATAAGATATGGCGGTTAACTTTGAACCAACAATATGACAAGCGATTAACTCTAATGGAGAGAGATGATACTGGTTAAAGATAGCTTTATAATCGGCAATACGTGACAAGTTGTGGCGCCATCTATGCCCTCTTCATAAGCAGGACCTCAAGCACCTAGTAGGAAGTCGTCGACTCACCGCTGAAGATGTTGCCCGAAGTTGGTAACGAAACGTCGGGAGTAAGAAGTTTAATTGATGGACCACGGCATCTCTGCCCTGAAATTTTAATTAATGAATATTTTCCAATGATCGTTTCACTGGAAATTAAAAGAATTTAGAAGATACGATCATATTATGTGGTATTCAACTGTAATACGTATCTTGTATAAAATGGTCACTACCCAATCGATACAAGTTTGCAATTGCGAAAATTATTTTAGTCAATTGCATATATCGTCTTTGTAACATTGGTAAATTACATTTTTTTTGTAATTTACATAAAAACAATATTTATAAACCGCAATTATTATTAGGACTATGTCTTGAATGTTACATAAATGAAATAGTGAATAAGAAGGACAATGATGAATTGCAAGAATTAACTAATGCATATATTGGTATCAGAACTTATTCAACTTATTCTCCAAGTCAGGATCATTATGCTTTTCAAACGATTGAAATTAGGTGTAAAGCTATTAATAATATGTTTGAAACAATATTGCAAAAGACTTCAGTTCTTTATTGTAATGTATGTTTAAAAGAAACATTCGGAGAAAGATTACACACCAAATTTGTTGACAAATATATTTATCATGATGATACCCAAATGTTGTTGTTGTTGTTGTTGTTGTTGTGGTCTTCAGTCCACAAACTGGTTTGATGCAGCTCTCCACACTACCCTGTCCTGTGCAAGTCTCTTCATCTGAGAATACGTTCGGCAACCTCCATCCTTTTGAATCTGTTTACTGTATTCGTCCCTCGGTCTCCCTCTACGATTTTGACTCCACGCACTTCCTTCTAATGTTAAGTTGACAATTCCTTGATGTCTCAAACTGTGTCCAACAAACCTATCCCATATCTTAGTCAGGGTATGCCAGAAACTCCTTTTCTCCCTGATTCGGTTAAGCATCTCCTCATTAGTTAAGTGATCTACCCATCTAATTTTCATGATTCGTCTGTAGCACAACATTTCAAAAGCTTCTATCATCTTTTTATCTCAACCCCTTATCGTCCGCGTTTCACTCCCATACAATGGTACACACCAGACAACTGTTTTCAGAAAGGACTTCCTAACATTTAAATTAACATTGGATGTTAACAAGTTTCGCTTCTTTAGAAACGCTTTTCTTCCCAAAGCCATTCTTCGTTTTATATCTTCTTTACTTCGGCCATCAGAAGTTATCTTGCTACCCAAATAACAAAATTCATCTACTACTTTTATTGTCTCATTACGTAATCTAATTCGTTCAGCATCGCCTGATTTTCTGACATTGTGTTCCATTACCTTCGTTTTATTCTTGTTAATGTTCATCTTAAATACAAATACGAACTAAAATTTTAAAATTTTTTAGGTTACCGAACTGTCTTTTCTAAAGACATGGAAAACACTGTGACCTGCTATTTATGATTCCAGCACTAAAGTGTGTGAAGTTGTGAACACTTTTGAATTCCTTGAAATATTGACAAACATTCCTCGGTTTTCAGGTGCAGGTTATGGTCATGTTGATGCGTAATTGTCCAATGACAGTAATGCTGGTTACGACTTGATGACGGCGTCGAAATTTGTATTGATACCTATTTTACTACTGAGAGCGATAGTGATGTTAAAGTAGTCAACGAAAGTGATGTTTCAGTGGAAGAAATAACGCATCAATCAGAGGCAACGCCACAGCTTGTAAACCTATTACTTAGCCGTAACGTCAGTCCGAGCTAAATGAAGCCGATATCATGTTCGAAATAGTGAAATACATTCAGTGGCGAAATTGATAATTTGTGACGGACCGGGATTCGAACCCCGATTTTCCGCTTCGGGCCAGCGGTCGCCTTTACCAATCAGGCTATCCAGGCTCGCTTTCGTTCCTTCCCAAATTCTTACCCTGTAGCACACTACGATCGTAGTATCCCTGCCCTTAAGTTACTCTTGATCACAGCCTGTAGGCCTACTGGATTCTCGCAAAGGATCGAACGTATTAACGCGTCCTCATTGAAATTGTCAGTTACCTGTTGTGAACATATATACAATTATTGATATAGATCTGTCGTTTTCGGACATGTCCGAAAGAACAGACACCGATAAAAGATGTTGCTGAAACGTCTACGTGATCGTCTACACTAAAGCTCCACACAAGTTTGAAGCAGAAGATGCTTACACACTATTTCAGTAAATAATTAAACATGACTGCAATATATATGTATAGAGTTAACGTGGTGAAAATGTCTCTTGTCAGTGCCAGAATAAAATTTTGTGCATCTATTGTAGTACGTACAATAGTTTTTCTATTTAGTGTAAGGTTTCGGAATTAACCGGACTTTCGATCATCGCGATTACATCCAGTACTTCCTACTCCGTATGAACGAGGTTGTTGTTTATACTACTTCGGTTGTTGCTATAAACTATAATTAAATTGCTGACTGCAATTACGACATTTATTACACACCAGACGCGTTTCGCTTTTTATTTTAAAAGCATCTTCTGTGGTCTGTAAATAATACAAAGGTTCGTACGATTTGTTTTCTTTAAACTTTGTACACGTTAGGACTATGTGTTTTTAATTTGATATTTAGTCTACTCACGGTGTTACTGTGTCTTCCTTACATCCCACTGCTGTTTCTCCGTCTTGTTGGCTGGAGTTGGTTGGTTTCTGAATGTGTTTTTTGGCTGCGTACAGCACTTCTGGTCTGTTTTTGTGTCGTTTCTTCCGTTTCATTTGTTAACACTTCACTTACTTTAAACTGCTTACCGTTTGCATCTCACCTGTTTTAAGTGGAATGCCTTTCGTTTTGTTTATCATTTCACCACAGTGTCGCTATGTTCTTTTTGTCTCTTCATTTGTTTTTCGTGTGGTTTCTGAGTGTCTCCAACGTAATATTTTTGTATATGTATTTAAATCAACGTATCGGGGGTTGTGAGTAGTGGTCTGACTATTTAGGAGGGGGGTCGCTTTCAGAGTGTTTATTTTTATGTGAGGTTGTCAATAAGCTCGAAAAGTGTGTCGTTTGATATGTTGGTTTGGTCATTCATGCGATGTTTCTTTTGTGTTGTTGTTTTTTGGCTACGGTATTTTTCTTGAAGGCTGGAAAGGTGTATCTTTTTGTTGTTTATTCTTACGATTTCATTGTCTTTGTCTCTGATGGTGATTTTAAGTTGATTTTGGTGTAAGTGCTCAGCAAAGGTTGAGTGACTTGTTTTATACCTCTAACTAATGTATGTTATACCACATGTGTTGCATTTCAGTTGGTATATTCCAGATTTTCTGTATTGATCTGTATTTTATAATGATTTTGGAAAATATATTCTTGAAGTGACTTGTTGGTTTGGTGGGATATTTTCAGGCCTTGTTTTTTGAAAATGTCGGATACTCTGTGTGTGTATTTGTGACTGTATGTCTTTGTATACCATCTGTCGTTTTCTTCATTTTCCCTCGTTGTGTTTTTCTTGTATGTGGTATTCTCTCTTTGTGATTGTGGTATTGGTGTATTTATTTATTTTTTATTTTTATTCTTCAACTTTGTCACTAGGCTTTCTTTGTATCCATTGTTTGTGTCTATTTTTACTACGGTATTTATTTCTTGTATTTATCTTTGTCTAGTGGGATGTTGTTTGGTCTGTGGAGTATGTATTTAAGTGCTGCTTGTTTCTGTGTATCTAAGTGTATAATTGTGTCTGTTGTTAAAATAAAAAGCGAAACGCGTCTGGTGTAAAATAAATGTTGTAATGGCAGTCAGCACAAGACGGAATACCTGCTACAGCTGATTTTAGCTGCTGCTGTGGAAGATGGGCTCACAACGAAACACAGTATTTCGGTTGTGTGTATAATCAAAGGCTGAAAGCTGGGTTTGAGGAACTTTTAATTCAATGAAAAATCGATCAAGTAAAGAAGGAAATGTATTAATTGTGGTGAAGTTGTGTGAATTCAATCAATAACGTGGTGGGAAGAACACCATGAAACTCTAGAGACTATAAAACATTTAGAATCCACTGATGATGCCCTGAAACAGAGGCGAAAAGTGTCTGGAGAAGTAAACGGATTACTGCAAGAAAATGGCTGTTTTATTGCCGAAAACACTTATAATTCTGCTCGCAGGAACTGAGAAACAGTAAATGTTTCCCTGGCTTCATGCTCAAATTGGAAGTAAGTGACCTCGTTAATGACAGGAAACACGTAGGCACAAAACAAGGATTTTGTTTCCCGTTTGTCAACAGAAGCGAGTCGGAAAGTTGATAATCGTATTCTGGGAGCGTAGCGTCGTGGCAGCTGAAAGTGGATGACGTGTTGTGGTTATGGGCGCAGATACTTCGATGGGCGGATAAGCCGTCAGAGAAATGAGTGACGGTTAACGCTCGGGCTGCCCTTATGCGTTTCCCAAAACGGGAAAACAGGGCTGATCGATACGGGTGATGCAGGTGTCTCGTTAAGCGTTTCTGCCGCTTCGCCGTCCTGCAGTAGCGTACAGTGCGACGCAGCTCAGCAGGTATTGCCAGCCGCGACCGTCTTCAGTGAAGGTGGGAGCTTTCCTCTGGGAGATCCGCTGGTCTCTTGCCAGCGCGACAGCCACGCACCTGCGGTTGTCATTTGCGCGCCCCAACTTCGGGGACTTGGCACCAGTTTACAATTTCCATTCGTGTCTCCAGGGCGGTTCTCAACTAAAAGAAAAGAAAGTGTTTTAAATATCGCTTGCCAAGAATACGTCCGCAGCACGTCGGCAGCCCCGGTCGCAGGTAATTTATTTCTGCTCTCGAAACTTTCCATTTTCGCTGGCAAAGAGCGAGTGCGTGATATTTTTGTTAGTAGAAACCTGAATTTCAGCCGAATGTCACTAGTATAAATATGCAGCCGATTCTGTTACCACTGATTTATATATTCTCTGCGCCGACGGTAAATTGAAAGTTTATAAACGTTTATACGCTTTGCTGTGCTTTTTTGTTCAATTCTCTTCATCTTTCGGCATTTAAGGGAACGTATTTCTTCTTATCTGCATCTACATCTACATAGATACTCTGCAAATCACATTTCAGTGCCTGGCAGAGGGTTCATTAACCACTTTCATAACTTTTCTCTACCGTTCCATTCTCTAATAGCGCGCGGGAAGAAAGAACACCTAAATCGTTCCGTTTTCGATCTGATTTCTCTTATTTTATTGGGACGGTCATGTCTCACTAAGGAGGTGGGTGCTAGCAAAATATTTTCACATTCAGAAGTAAAAGTCCCTCCACCGTTCCTCTTTTCTCCTAACTTATTTCCTTACTTTCTATCCAATGGGCCCGCAGCACAGAATATATCTCTAAGAAACATCATGTAATTGTACCAATATGCTGCGTTATAGTTTCTATATATTGTTATGTATCCATTTCGGCACAATTAGCCATCATCAGACAATCTGCGAAATACACAAATTTTTTATATAATAATCATCTGAGGTTTGATTCCATTTCCAGCACACCACAATGATGAACACACCAGATGTATTGAGGAGCATTGGCCGTTAATGTTTTATTTATAAACAACAGATCGATTTCAATCACATAGTGACCATCTTCAGTGTATCCTTCAAACAAGCGTTGACGGGCATTCACAATGCTTGTTTGAAGGATACACTGAAGATGGTCACTAAGTGATTGAAATCGATCTGTTGTTTATAAATAAAACATTAACGGCCAATGCTGCTCAATACATCTGGTGTGATCATAATAATCATCGTTTTGTTATATATAATTTTAAGTTAGGCCTGTTATTTCGATATAAAAGTTTTTACTTACGACCATGTGACATCCTTGGCAATGTCTTGCTTAACGATAATGTGAACTTTTGTGTCACACTTATGTAGTAGCATCATACAAATATCGTTAAATAAAAATTTAAGATTTTTTATCGTGATGTTCTGACAGTTGGCCAAAGATGTTACATGTTTATAGCTGACAGTTGATACGGTAAAATTTATGCTGTGGTTTAAACGTCTGTGATCCGTGGGTTATGATTATTCGATATCTCTGTTAAAATTTTTTTTAGCAAACGTCCATAGATGTTTATTAATATGATTGCTAAAAATTTTTAACATAGATATCGAATAATCATAACCCACGAATCACAGACGTTTAAACCACAGTATAAATTTTACCGAAGCAACTGCCAAATGTAAACATTTAACATCTTTGACCAACAATCAGAACATCACGATAAAAAATATTTAAAAAATTTTAACGATATTTGTATAGTACTACATAAGTGTGATACAAAAGTTCACATTATCTTTAAGCAAGACATTGCCAAGGATGTCACATGATCGTAAGTAAAAAACCTTATATCGAAATAACAGGCCTAACTTAAAATTATATATAACAAAACGATGATTATTATATAAAAATTTTGTGTATTTCGTAGATTGTCTGATGATGGCTAATTGTGCCGAAATGGATCCATAACAATATATAAAAACACTAAAAGCAGGATATTGGTACAATTACATTTCCTTACGTTGTAGTTTACATTAAGAAAGTTCGTTATTCATTTCGTATATATAAACTTGTGCACATCTCTCGTATTACTACGCTAAATCTTTGTATGAGTGCTGTTATTTAGTGTAGTTCGTGAAGGACGAATCTACCGAACATGCATCAACCAACTATCAAATTTTTGTAGACGTTAGAGAACAAACTACTCTGATCATCGGTTGCTAGACATACAAACTCACGAAGGACAGCACACACACACGCACACCCTTCATCTTCACATACATAAATACTCTGCAAGTCACAATGAAGTACATGGCAGAGGGGTCATCAAACCGCTTTTATGATGTTTCTCTACAGTTCCATTCTCTAATAGCTCGCGGAAAAAAAAGGAATACCTAAATCTTTCCGTTTTCAACCTGATTTATTTTATTTTGATGATCATGTCTACCTATGTAGGTGGGTGCTAACAAAATTGTGTTTGACAGAGAAAGTTGGTAAAACAATTTTCGCAATAAGTCTAGTCGCCACGAATAACGCCTTTGTTTAATGATTTTCACTCCAATTCATGCATCATTCCCGTGACACTCTCTCCCCTATATCGCGATAATACAAACCGAGCTGCCCTTCTCTGAACTTTCTCTAAATCGTCTGTCCCATAACGCGCAACAATACTCCAAAACAGGACGCACAAGTGTGGTGTAGGCAGTTTCTTCAGTAGAGTTGTTACATCTTGTAAGTGTTCTGATAACGAAACGTAGTCTTTGGTTCGCTCTCTGTATAATATTTTCTATGTGTTCTTTCCAATTTAAGTTGTTACTAATGGTTACTCCTAGGTATTTAGTTGAATTTACGGCCTACAGTTTTGACTGATTTACGGTGTAAATGAATGTTCAAATATTTGTAGACCTATTGTGGTCATCGGATCCCAGACTTACAAACGACTTAAATTCACCAAGGACAACACACACACCCTTGCTCGAGGGAGGATTCAAACCTCCGACTGAAGTGGTCGCAAGTACCGCAACATGCCGCTCCAGAACGCATGACAATTCCCCCACAGCTTACAATTCCCCCACAGCTTGCGTCAACCCTAGTCGGCAGACTCCAAAATACACTTTATGTTTAAGTTCGAATTATCACGCTATTATTATCAGTCCATCATAGATTGAGAAAGCCGTCGTTTGCAATAGCTATGTTTCTGTTTAAAGTGTTTGTCATATTTGGATAGCGATCTATTAAATCAATTTATTATGGAAAAAAGCCAAGATCGCTTATAATTTTTATGTAGGTTACCACTTTCGGCAATTTAAACTGCCATCTTCGGATCTTTCACCTCATTTATCACATCACAAAGAAAAACTTTTAGCAACATACTTCTTCATCAACATTATTGTTGGCTTATCATAATACAAATAAAACATCAAAACCCTCACGTTTTAATATGATGTGGACAAACTAAAACAAAATAAGACATTAAACAATGAGGCTTTTGATATTTCATTTGTATTAAGCCAAGCTAACAATAATGTTAGTGAAAATGTATGTTTTTAAAAGTTTTTATTTGTGATGTGGTGAATGAAATAAAAAAAAATCCGTTGGAGCAATCTTGGCTTTTTTCATAACAATCGTAAAAAGCTATCATTTTTCATTCTTATTAAAGTGAACTAAAGTACCAAATAGTGACTACACCTCGATATCAGGAATTTGAAGTATCAAACCGACTCGACACGGTTGTTAGTGAGCAAAATGATCATTTCCTACGTCATGTTTTGGAAATAAAAGCGTCATTTTCTTACTGGAATATACGAGTTATGTCCACAAAGTAAGTTCCGTTTGGTTATATAAACCAAACGTGTACAGATACAGAAAAAATATTTATTGTATAAAAATCTGCAACTGTTCAACTACTTTTCTACATAACTTCCGAAATTTTGTAGGCACTTGTCAAAGCGTGGGAAAAGTTTTTGTGTGGTTTCTTCATAGAAGGTTGCCGCCTGTGTATTCAACCATGTGGCAAATATGTTCTTTCAGCTCATCATCGTTGAAGTGTTGACCACCAAGGACAGATTTTAGGTGTAAGAAGAGATGAAAAGAGTCTTCTTCTTCCCTTCACGTTGCCGCCCGACCTCACAAGGCGAATGTGACCAAACAACTCTTACGGGAATTTCACTGGGACGTGTTTGATCATCCTCCGTACAGTCTCGCTCCTAGCAACATTCTTCTTACACCTAAAATCTGTCCATGGTGGTTAACACTTCAGCGATGATGACGAGCTGAAACAACATGTTACCACGTGGTTGAATACACAGGCGGCAAACTTCTACGAAGAAGGCATACAAAGACTTCTGCCATGCTGTGACAAATGCCTACAAAATTTCGGAAGCTATGTAGAAAAGTAGTTTAATAGTATACTTATAGATTACAATTCAATTTAATTTCAATTTCAAAATTCAATTTCAATTTAATAGTATACTTATAGTTTAATAGTATACTTTTGTAGAATAAATATTTTTTCTCTGTATCTGTACACGTTTGTTTTATATAACCAAACGGAACTTACTTTGTGGACATACCTCGTATTTATTTTTCAGATACGAGTGTCTCTGAGTTGGATTAGTTTATCGTCTTCCGGGTTTGGTTTTCCTATTGTTCCCACATGGTCACAGTCTAGTATAGTACAGCTGTTTCATTTACCTAATTGTTTTGTACGTATTTTTAGGCGATGAGCATATTATTTATCTGTCTCACAACTGTGAGAAAGATAAAGAACACGTTCACAATGCAAAAATGTTAATGCTGCGGAAAATAACCACAAAAACAAATTTCTTTTTTTCCTCTTCGTGTAGTAAAACATTACATCTTAAAATGTTTCAGACATGACGTTGACTGCATTGTTTGCGAAAATATTGTGAGTTACCTCACAGTTAAACAGTTAAATATTTCCGCAGAGTGTCAATTTAAGGCAATTATCTCAGGTGTTTAGATCTATCTTCGCTACTCCTAAAATGTTTACTTATTTTGCCCCATGTACTTAGTTTAGTTCTTTGGAAACACCGCCAGTGGTCTACATACGGGAATGTTTCTGGTTTTACTAAGCGTATAGATGTGAAAAATGTTCGTCTTAAAAAATTAGGACAAATGTCTTGTATACGTGCCTGCCTCTTGTAAATAAATTTATGTGTCTGACTACAGTACAGCCAATTTGTCTTTCTGGTCCGGTTTCATTTAAGCTCATTTTATGTTATTTTCGTCTCTGCTTTGACAAGTATGGATTCTATTTCATTTACGTGTTTCTTAAACTATATAATGAAGATGGAAGAGTGTTGTAGATGCAAATTAACTAAATGGGGAATAATTGGTTGTCGGTTGGGGTAGCGGACGAAGGGATACCAGATAAAGAACTTCTTATCAGGTTTCTTGTTGCGTCAATGTTGTGCAAGTTTTTGACGTTTTTGGAGGTAGGAACTCTTGATCCATTTCTTAGAATATGTTGGTTAATCGTCACGAAACAAACAACGGTTCTTTTTTAGTCACATCCTTTCTGTTATTTACTGAATAGTTCGCAAATTTAATTAGTTTAATGCCTACTTGAGAACAGATTTCCATAACTCTTGACTCAGACTTCCCGCATTAAGAACTGTCGCAGACTATAATAATGAATAGACGAAAGTACAGTATTTTAAATCAATGATCAGTAGTAGAAAGCGTCGAGAACCACAACCTTCGTATCAGTTGTGGTAAAAATTACTCTCATGGACAATTAAATTAGAGACGTTTGCTTTTTGTTGGACAAGTGTCACACTAGGGATGACGTCAGTCTTTGTATTGTTAGTAAACTGAGAATCGAGCAGCGCCTGTGTAAAAGCCGCCTTGGGAGTAAACGCGACGTTACTGTCCTACAAAATGATTAAGAAGCAGTTTCAGTACGATGCCAATGACGTAATTTCAAATCAAATGTTCAAATGTCTATAAATCTATCGGACCAAACTGCGTGGACATCAGTCCGTACCTTACAAACTACTTAAACCTAGGTAAACTAACCTACGGACAACACACACACACACACACACACACACACACACACACACACACGCACACACATGCCCGAGGGAGGACTCGAACCTCAACGGCGAGCAACCGCGCGCTCCGCAGCGAGACGCTTTAGACCGCTCGGCTACTCCACCGCGGCGACGTAATTTCATTTCTTATATTTTAATGCGTGGTTGATGAAGATATTTCACATATCACTACCCAAAATAGAACGAAATCGTTTCAGGGGTAGCATAAAACGAGTAAATGAAACCACTCATTCCCTCGGGCGTTGATTACCACATTATTTGCAGTCGAAAACTACAAATCGTATTACAGTAAGATGCAGGACGCAGTTGTACAGAACTTTCGATACTCTTGGCATATTCTTGACAATTAAACCCTTCTCTGGGAAAATCATGGGGTTCCAGAATCACTAAACGTTATCTGAGCCCTTTGGACTGCAGAGCAACCTCAAGTTTTGCTCTGGTATACATGGTAGACCCTCTAGAGATATTTCAAAACCATTCAATGAAATCTGAATGCTGTCCAAATTTGAAAAAGGCGTGATTCATCCCTTGCCGGCCGCGGTGGCCGAGGTGACTAAGGCGCTCCAGTCACGGTCAGCACGGCCACTACGGTCGGGGGTTCGAATCCCCCCTCGGGCATCGATATTTGTGCCGTCCTAGTTCGTAAGTAGTTCATAAGTAGTTTGTAAGTTTAGGGACTGATGACCCCGTAGTTAAGTCCCATAAGCTTAACAAACATTTGAACATTTGATTCATCCCTTCTGCATCGCGTTTTGTGTGATATGGTCATGGTGGGGAGGTAGGGGTTGTAACACTGAAACATACGTGAATATAATGATTAGAGGCCCGTCGAAGACACCGAAGTCCTAAATCACCGTTAATACTACTCTTGATCCTTTATTGACCACGTTCAGTGATTTCGATAACCATTCAGTGTATTAGAAAGAAGGGGTAAAATGTAGGTATGACGGGGGGGGGGGGGGATATCCTTCACAACTTGTAGCATTTCCGCGGTAAAGTTAGGAAACAATTTGAAGATATTTGGTGCCAATGTAAGTTCATTAACACTTTATTTAGCATTGTTCCTGTCAAGCAATATCAATTTGTGAAGGATTTTCTGCAAAATGTTTCATGTTTAGTCCTCTGATCAGCAATGCTGCTTGCAAACAACACTTAAACTCTCATATCGGTGATCTTCCGTTGTCTTTCGCCGAAAATTTCGCTGTAATGCGCTTCATTTGTGTAGTCCATGTAGCTGCACGTTCTCGTGAAGTGTGGAATAGCCGCTGGTCGAATTTCCATTCAAAATATTTTTATATTCACCACCAACCGTAAATTGTAGTTACACCTTAAAGTTTTATTATGCTAACAGTTTCAGTAGTTCATTGGTATCATCTCATTGTCATTACGACCGTATTTAATGGTGTTTGTAGCTCCTGAAGATTCATGCAACAGTCACATGTGCGAGGTGGACACACCGGTAAACACGACCGTAGTGATTCATCCATGCGTAATCATCTTCTTTACGATATAAAGTAGTGTGTGCGTACCTATTGCATACAAATCCAAAGTATTATTCCGGTATTTATGAAATTTTGTAGCTTTGACGTGAAGCCAGGAGGACGATCGCCGCAAGGGTAAGGATCGCGTACAACATATATTTCAGGCGATATGACGCGAAAAATTGCTCGCCTCACGCGAATGTGTTGCATATTTCCTCCTAAAGCCCTTGACCGATTTAAACCAAATTTCGCGTACATGTTCCTTACCGTGAGGTAACAACTGTTGAAGGGGTAAGAACCATATACGACACATTGTTCAGAAGATATAACATCATAAACAATAGGGGTTGCAAAAAATTGGTACATAATGCATCATTAACTGGAGGTTATGCCTTGCCACTTTAGCCACTTCCCTATCTCCACTTCCATCCCCTTCAGTTCTTCATATGATTGTAAGCCCATTTCTTCTTTGATGATGTTAAAAAAGTCCTCTTGGCCTGCCTCTTGGTTTTTTCCCTAAAACCGTTCCTTGAAACATATTCTTTAAGAACTCGTTTTGTCTCTTTAAATGTGCTACCATTTTTTGCTTTTCTTCTTCCAATATACTTAAGTTGCGTTCACCTTTCATTCTCTTCTGTTAATATCTGATCAATACTTTTCCTATCAACCCAGCTTGTTTCCGTCATACTTCCCTAAATCGTCATTTCCATTGCTTCCAGTCTCTTTTTATCTGCCTTTCTCAGAGTACTTGTTTCACATCCAGAAGTTAAGACACGCCAAACAAAAGTTTTGGCAAAGTTTTTCTTACTTTGCATAGTTAAACGATAGTCTGTTAGTAAATTACTTTTATTTTGGAAAGCTTGCTTTTCCAAGGCTACTCTTCTCTTTATATCTCTAATACATTTATTACTTTCATTGACTAAGCTCTCCAAATAACAGAAGCTTCCAACATGTTCTCGAACGTCATCTAGTATGATATCGACATTACCATTATCTTTTATCTTTCCTATTACCATAGTTTTTGTATACTTATTATTTATTATTAGATTAAATTCACTTAATATTAATGCAAATGTTAGCAACATGAACTCCATTCTTTTTTTACTGAGTCACAAAATACTGCTACATCATCTGAAAAACAGGTACAGTGTTTTTCCTGTTAATTTTAAATCCTTTTATTATTCTTTTCAATTTTGCAAAGGATTTTTCAATAAATAAGCTAAATGCGATGAGACTTTATTAATACACTGTATAAGAATGAGATCACTTAGCCATTTTCAACAAACTTGAAACGTAATTTCAAACCTTTTTCTCGCTAAAAACCACAACAAAATGATAAAAGGAAAAATATTTCTCGATTACTACTTTTCCGCTGTTCACGGAGTAAAACTAAGGCATTCAACACGACTCTACAATTCATAATTAGTGCACTACAAGTTGTACTCTCAGGAAATTTTACAGACAGTACACACACACACACACACACACACACACACACAGCTGAATGTACCATCGAACCCTTGAAATTGTATCACAGTTCAAGAGATATGAGGACATACAGAGTAATGTTAATGAAAAACCGCCCCATCACGCACCAGGTTTTAATCAATTACTACTAACTGTATACGCAACAGATTTTACAAACATACTGCACTTATACAAATGAATATAAACATGAAAATTATACATTTGTAGAACGTACAAGTCAATAAATATCAGATCATAATATTCTGCGATGGGAAAAAAGCTGTTACAGCATACACCAATTTTTTAAACCATTTCTTATTTACTAGTAACAGAGAGCTGTATTTCAATCACCTTAAGAAAATTCCTGAACTCTGACTGTTCTGTTAACAACTTTGAAGTGTCACTCGCACATGGCTTCAGGCAACAGCAGTAGACTTCTACAGAGCTACAAGGAAAGAATAAGAATGAAACAGTGTACGTCGAAAGATTACGTATCTTTCCCAACAGATCTCCCATTTAACTTCAAGACACTTCAGTTTCCAGTGAGACTTTCATTTCCTATAATAATTAATAAATTAAAGGGCAGTGTATTAAATACTGCGGAGTGGGTTTGCTATCTGCCTGTTTCTCTCACGGACAAATTTATGTCGCTTGCTCAGGAGTGGGCATTTTAGTTCCTGCACAAGTAACAAGAAATATTTTTCTACTCAAGTTTTGAATTAAATGAATGTTTGAATGTTACATGTTGTTTATTCTTCTAGTCTTCAGTCCGGAGACTGGTTGGACGCAGCTAACCACCCTACTCTATCCTGAGTAAGTCTCTTCATCTCCTCGTAAGAACGGGCACCCATATCCATTTCATTCTGCTTACTGCATTCATCCCTAGGTCTCCCTCTGCGATTTTTATCCCACACACTTCATTGCAATGCTAATTCATATTCCCTTGGTGTATAATTATGTGCCATAACAATCTATCCCTACTTTTAGAAAGGTGTGCCAGAAATTCATCTTCTAACCAATTGTGTTCAGTACCTCTTCACGAGTTACGTGATCTACCCACCTAATTTTTAACATTCAAGTGCAGCACCACAATGCAAAAGCTTCTATCCTCTTCTTGTCTGAACTATTTATCGTCCATGATTACTACTTTACAACATTCCACAAAAATGCTTTCAGTTTGTACTGCGACGATCATCACCTGTTATTTTACGAGTAACAAAACTCATCTGCCACCCTTATTGTTTCGTTACCTAATCTAATTCCCTCGGAATCGCCTGATTTTCTTACCTTCCATTACACTTGTTTTGCTCTCGTTAAAGTTCATCTTATAAGATCCTTTCAAGATTCAATCCATTCCCTTCAGTTCTTCTTTCACATCCCAAAGGTAGAATTATAATGTAATCGGCAAGACGCACAGTTTTTATTTCTTCTCCATGTACTTTAATTCCTTCTCCAAATTCCTTCTTGCTTTCCTTCACAGCTTGCTCAATGAACAAATGGAACATCATTAGAGAAAGGCTACAAACGTGATTTACTTCCTTCCCAACCAATGCTTCCCAGTCATGCCCTTCGTCTCTAATAATTGCTACCTCGTTTCTGTAGAAATTGGAAGTAACCTTCTGATTCCTATATTTCACCCGATCTTACTTCAGAATTTGAAATAGTGTATTCCAGTCAACATTGTCAAAAGCTCTCACCCCATCTACAAAAGCTAGAAATGTTTGCTTTTACTTAGCCTATCTTTTAATACTCATCGTAATGTGAATATTGCCTCGCGTGTTCCTACATTTCTTATAAATCCAAACTCATCTTCTCCGATGTCGGCTTCTACCAGCTTTTCCATTACTCTGTAAATAATCCGTGTTAGAATTTTGCAACCATGACTTATTAGAGAGATGGTTCTGTAATTTTCACACATCCTTGCGCCGGCTGACTTTGGAATTGGAATAATTTTTCATAATGTCTGAGGGTATTTCGTCTTGTACTGCATGTGAAATAGTTTTGTCATGGCTGGGTGTCCCAAAACCTTCAGTAGCTGAGAGGGAATATTATCTTCTCCAGGGTCTTCGTTTCGACTTAGGTCTTTGTATGCTCTGTCAAATTCTTCTCTTAGTACAGTATCTCCTATCTCATCTTCATCTACCTCCTCTTCCGTATCTAAAGTATTATCTACAAGTAGATTTCCTTTGTAGGGCACATCTGTAGATTCTTTCCACTTTTCAGCTTTCCCTTCTTTGTTCAGAACTAGTTTCCTACCTGTGTCCTTGATATTCACACTACTGCTTTTTCTGTCTCTATAAGTCTCTTTTATTTTGCAGTAAGCGGCATCTATATTTTCCCTCTTTATACTTTGTTATACAGACTTCCATTTTACTTCTAGTCACTCCTGCTTAGCCATTTTGCACTTCCTGTCCATCTCTGTACTTCATTTTACCTGCTTCATTTATTGCATTTTTGTATTTTCTTCTTTCATCTATTAAATGCAGTATTTCCTGTGATATTCGAGGACTTTTTGTACTTCTTGTCTTTCAACCTATTTGGTCCTTTGCTGCCTTCGTTATTTCATCTCTCAAAGCTACCCATTCATCTTCTACTATGTTACTTTGCCCCGTTTCAAAAAATTGTTGCCTTAAGCTCCCTCTGAATCTCAGGTTCATTCAAATTATCCAGGTTCCTTCTCTTTATTTTCCGACCTTCCAGCCATTCATTTAGTTTCAGACTACAGTTCATGACCAATGAGATGTGGTCAGAGTCTATATCTGCCCCTGAATATAGGCCTCTCTTACAGTATTAAATCGTTTCCGATATCTGTGTCTTATCGTTATGAAATATCTTCCAATGTCTCCGGGTCTCTTCCACGTATATAACCTTCTTTCGTGGTTCTTGAAACAAGTTTTGTTGTATTAGCCAAACTTCAAACTTATAAGTCGCAATGGGTAAAAGTTACAGGGTTTCGGGAAGAAGTGTTTCCCAGATTCAGTTGCTCATTGTAGATATGGGACAGACCCGAACGCAGCATCGAATGGCAGCCTTCAGAGACTCGTAATTATCGTTGTGATGAACATCTGGTAGATCATAAATAAGATGTTGAACAGAGGCTGCTTTCGTCGAGCCACAATGTTGTTGAGGGATTTTCCATTACAAATCAACGCCAAAAGACAAACGTAAGTTTCAAGTGTTTTAACTATCTCGTCTACAAAACCGATGCTGGATAATAATGAAGCGTTTCTAGCGTGCAACGGGAACATTTAAAAGAACAACAATTTTTCCCCAAGAAAGTATGGTGTAGTGTTATGCATCGGTGCTACGGTGTCCTTCCACCAGTATATTGTAAATGATTCACGCAATAGGATGGCCAAAATGCTGAAGGAGAAAAATTAGTGCCTGTTTGGTGATTAAATTCACGGCTCTAGTATTGTATTTCGTCATATACTGTTCAACAACAAATGCAATGACTTGATTACAGAATTAATGTATAGTTCTTTGCGTTACTAGGGAAGAACATTAGGCTGACGTGATGTAATTCGAGTAGATAACATTATAAAACACGGAATGTGAAACCGGATACCTATAACTAAAGTCCTCAATAGACTAGCAGATTGGAGAATGGCTTTCAGCTTGTGTCAAATGGCTTGTTTTGGTGGTGATAATGCTTCCGTAAATTGAAATCTTAATGCTATTAATTTTTATCGATCTTTCCTACCAACGAAACGATCGGTGAGCAAAATATGCCAACTCGTTAGTAGCCTGACGACCACATTTGAATTCATTCTTTCGGTAAGAAACGGCCCTGAAAGACGGTATAGAGCACCTACGAAGTCGTCTCTGATTTTATCTAAGTTGCGGTTCAGTTTTATGGTTCTGGTCCCCAATCGATAAGAATTCAACTAGGTCTACCTTATCCGGTCTCTTAGTTTTCTGTCCGTGTCCGTCTGTTAAGAGACCTCTCTGTCAGGATAGCTGTGGCTATCAAGTTGACATTACTGGCAGATACTAACGTCCACCGCCACTTGGCGTTGCAAGCTAGTACATCTAAACTCATTGAGTGCTTTGGCAATAACATGTGCTTCACAGTGCAAGCAAAGGAAACAGTCTGAAAACTGTTAGTTTTTTTGCCATTACAACTCGTGTTGCTTTGTTAATCTGTCAAAACTCTCAATATTGATACAATTTGAATATTTATGTATTACAAATAATTAGTGCTAACTGGCCAATGTAGGGTGAACGTTGAAGCATACCGGGCGCGGTGGCCGAGGGGTCTGCGGCGCGCAAGTCACAATCTGCACGGCCACTTCGATTGGGGTTTCGAATCCCCCCCTCTGGCATGGATATTTGTGCCGTCCTTAGTATTAGCTAGTTCATAAGTAGTTTGTAAGTTTAGGGACTGATGATCCCGTAGTTAAGTCCCATAAGCTCTACAAACTTTTTTCTTTCTTTTTTTTCAGTTGAAGCTGCCGTCTAGTGCTAGTGGGCTTCATGCCTTCCAATTTACGAGAAACGTACTCTGGCAGTTTACGTCTACGACATGTGCTACCATATGTCATGTCTGAAACCAAATTAATGCTGGGGATTAACGTAGTATTTCATGTACATTGTTTGTTTAGGATTAAGTTCTCATATCACACAAAAATCGAAGCGTTCCACATAACGACAAGATATTTCCGTAACAACAATAGCCAGCCGTAACGCTTTAGTTCTCCGGAGACTTTCGTCAGATTTTATCGGTATCCAAACAGGAACAGACGAAGTCAACCCATCTCTACTTCCAGTTTAGCACAGTATGTTAGCTCATAAATCCAAAATTAATTAAATAAATGAATAGTTCCATCAACAGATGTGAAATTACATGACAAATTTAAACTTGCAACTTACATTGAAAGATACGAGGAAATCTATGAGTTCTCAGGAACCATTTCGTATTAGTATCGATACCCATAACAGACAAAAAATTTGAGATTCCTTCAGTGGACAGACCATCTACATTCATTACTAGCTTTCGTAGAGTTTTCTGCATGTCAATGTATTCCATTCTTCTACTAGTCCCCTCCTCCCTCCTTTCACTGACCATGTCCTCCTCACCATTCATCTACCTCAATTTTTATTTACAAAGACAGAGATATTTTCCCTTCCAAACATTATTCCTCCGATTTTGAGACCTTCCACTATGTACTATACGATAGCTTATTGGGTAAGAAAAGCCTTCTCAATATTACATATATCCGCCAATTGAAAGACCATCTGTCAAATGCTATAGAAAGCTATCACAAAATAGCTTCAGCCAGACGACACCTCTATCTAGTGATTTGCCCAGTAGGACAACCTGCCCCCACTGTTGTTCAGCCGAGCATCGTGTGTGTTCCGTTGGACAAAGTGCATTGGTTCTGAACTGAGAACAGGACAATAAACTAGGAAAGGGGCAATTTAAAGTATTGTTTCACACTTGGCAAAACACGTAAAGAATCGCACAAGATGCTGGTACATGTTAACAGGAATGAAGTACTGCTCATGATATGTGTGTACGAGTGATCGCTCGTTTTTGACGAAACTGGGAAAGTGTTTCGCTCCAACGCAGTAGCGGACGACCGGCGAACGCCGTCTACGACATCAAAGAAGTGAGAACATTAACCACAAACGATCGTCGAATAACTGTGTGCATAATGGTCAGGGAACTGCAGATTCACCGTGAATCCGTGCGACAAATCCTTACCCAAAAGTTATGGAAGAGGAAAACGTGTAGAAGCAGGGGCGTTTAGAGGCTTAACAGGTTATTGTCGAAACGACAGATGCGACACCCACTATCTTAAATCGTATTTTCACTGAGGATGAAAACTGGTGTCACCGGAACGACTGAAACGTACTGGAAAAGCATGGAATGGCCTTCTGTTACATTTCCTAGTCGGAGCCGAAAAATCACACATCAAAACGATGCTCATCGCCTTTTTTCCGTAGTCAAGGTATTAACCACAAGGAATTTCTACCTGAAGGTACGACGTTGAACTTTGCAAGGTATGTTGAAACTTTGATCAGTTTCATGCGTCTACGTAGGATACCACCCCAGAACGCACAATAAAGCTCATAGTTTTTTGTTCACGACAATGCTCGCCCACACAGTCATTGGCACCAAACAGTACCTGGCAAAAACAAGAAAAAAAAGACTTCTTCCTATTCCCTCGACTCTAACTCCCTTTGAAACGAAAAAGATTTACGATACAACGTTGTGAACACCCTCCCGAAGGAAGACTTCACTGAAAGTTTCCAGCACATGTATCGGAGGGCTCATTGGTGCACAGTTTTCGGAACTGACTGTTTCGAAGGACACATAGGTAACTGCAGCTCATATTTCGTCTACGTTTATGTTTCAGGACTATTCATCGAACTTTTTTGTCAGAGATTGTATATTAATAACAAGGTTATGTATTTATCTGAATTCAGTTGCCATTTTTTGACAGCGAACTTCTCTTGCCTTTTTTCCAGACCATTTTATCTCATGAATTCCCCCACGTTTTTAAACTGATATACTATTTTCGCACATTTCGCGTTGAAAAACTTTGGTGCTTGTTTGTTGTACACTATGTATTTTATTTATTTGAAAGATGCATAGCATAAGTCCGTTTAAATGTTTATTGTGCACTGTGTAAAAATTGGAGGCATCAGCAAGAACTTTTAGATATTAATGGCATCAACGTTAAACATTAAAAAACGTTCTGTTCGTATGTATCGATAAAATGAGTTAGGAACCCACGCGATGCACTGATCGTAGTTGATATATAAGATGACTTTATATTTCTATGAAAAAATATCTATTTATTTTACCCCTTAGATACAATAAATTTCTGACAACGATTCTTCCAATCCTCGAAGTATTGCTCATAAACATTTTCTGGTACAGCCTTGAGTACTTGCAGAGATGCAGTTTGTATTTCCTCATTCGTTGCAAATCTTAGTCCTTTCATAGGCCACTTCAGTTCTGGGGAAAGGAAAGAGTTGCAGCGAATCAAATTCGATGAATATGATGGCATAGACATGTCTAACGTGTTGTTTTGGGCCAAAAATTCTCTCACAAGTAACGATTAATTAGCAGATGCATTATCATGAAGATTTTTTCCATAATTCTGAACGTTTTATGCGTATTGCTTCTCGTTATCGGCGCATTACGTCAAAATAATACTTCTCATTGACAGTATGACCTCGAGGCAATAATTCATGATGCACTACGCCACAGTAAATGGAAAAAAGTGAGAGAAGCTTCGTAGACAATTGATCGAACTTGAAACGGTTTTGTCGTCTTGTCTCTCCTGGAAGCATCCACTTGGACCATTGGGCTTTGGTTTAGACGTCATAACCATACACCCATGTTTCGTCACCAGTTATGGCCCTTTTGAGCAAATAAGGATCGTCAATTACGTGAATGAAGAGCTCCTGAGCGACCCTTAAGCGACGCTTCATCTGATCAAAATTGTGATGCTTTGGAACGAACTTCGCTGACATATAATATCCGAAAACTTGTATGACACGGGCCGACCGATATGCCAACATCCTCAGCAACGTCTCTTACGGTCATTCGACGTTATCATCTGTTGTTGATGTGCGGGCAACAAGAGCGATGTTCGTCACTGACAGCTTCTCAAACATCTTGAAAGAGCTTGTACCACTTGTAAACATACTTTTTTTTCTATTTTCTTCTTTTACTTAGAGTAGACGCACTATATGCTACCGTCGACATTTCAAGTGTTCTAGAGCACTTGGTTCCATTTATAACACGAAATGTTATGCAAATTCTTTGCTACATTTATTATAATAATAGAATATCTCCCGGCACACTAAAAAACGTCTAACCTTTCTATCTGTCAAAGACAAAAGAAGTATTCTGTAAAATGGAATGTGTGAACCTACTTTCGGTTCATGTATCGTCATAACAAAAGAAATATCGAAAGTAAAATGTACGTTTCCTGCGCAATTTGAAAAGTCACTTTACTTTATTAATTACTAGCTTCTAAAGCGGGTATTGTCTGGGTATGTATGTATTTTCTATTCTTATATTAGAAACGCAAACAAAAATTAGGAAAAGATTTCATCTTCATGTATTCATGAAAACAGCTTAGAAATTGAGAAACAGTAGGCCTAAAAGAAAGAAATATGCATAACGCAATGTAATTTTTTTTTCTTAGTCCATTTAGTTCTTCCCTTTCTGTCCATCGGCTTCTACCTTACTATCTGTCCATTTAAGTTTCGTTTTCATGTAGCTCACTGCTTATGACTTTATATATCCTTGACTATGTGTCCTACAATAGTATGATTTTCCAGATTTGTAGAGTGTAACATTAGGAACCTGTCATCAATAGTGGAAGAATGAAGTCTCTTGGATCACGCGTCGCGTGATGGGATAGTTTTTGCGACTCACAGTTTACAATGTCGTATCTCCTGAACAATGTGTCGTAGGTAGTTTTTTACCCCACAGTGATTGTTATCTGATAGTAAGCAATATGTGTACCACGTTTAGATTAATTTGGTCCATTATTTTAGGAGGAGATGTAGAAAAATAGCGATTGAAGTAGTAGTTATTGGGAAATCCCATTGCTTATGAATTCATTTCTCCTTAAATATGTGTCGTATTACCATGTAAATGTGAAGGTACATTCAGGGGTATATGTGCCTAATGTCTGCAAAATATGTTGTGAATGGTGTGAGTAGTAAAGACGTAAAAAGTCCAAATCTCATGCGTGACGATACAGTTTTTCATTGTCCGAATTGTTTATGATTTCAATTCTCAGAAAATATAAGTCGAACTGTGAAGTAATATCGAAGGAACATTCATTGGTACATATGTATACTGTCTGTAAAATTTCTCTCGAATACAATTAACAGTGTAGAAGTAACAAATTGTAATGTCATGCCAAATGCCGTAGATATACTTCACGAACGCCGGAAAAGTAGTAAACGATAACCTTTCTTCCTTCCAGAATTCTGTTGGTGTTGGCAACGAGAAAAAGTATCGTAAAGATTTGAAACTATCTTTAAAGTTTATTGAAAGTCGCTAAGTGGTCTCACTCACTCTCAAATAGTTGACGAATAAAATCACGCTATCACGCGCCTCAAGAAAGTGAAGATTTAATTGTTTGTGGTGTGATACCGTATGAACTATGCATCATAGGTGGTTTCTGCCACTGTAGCTAACGATTCCTGATCGTAAAGAATATTCTTACCAAATTTGGTTGAAATCGGTTAATTAGGAGCAGATGTAGAATATTATTACACGATGCGGCCTTTTTTTCACGAATTTTATGGTTTATGACGTTTCTGCCACGCTAGCAAACGTTTCCTAATCCTAAAGAATATTTTTACCAATCATCATCATCATTAGAGACTGATTATGCCTTCCAGCGTTCAGTTTGGAGCATAGTACCTTTAATAAAATTCCTCCATAATCCGCGATTCGATGCTAACATTGATGGCTCGTCTGATGTTATGCCTTTTACTTCAAAATCATTCTGCACCGAATCTAAGTACTTTCTTCTTGGTCTACCTCGACTCCTCTTACCCTCCGCTGACGAGGTCATGAGTCTCTTTATTTGTCTGTGCTCTTAGGTAACCTTGCTTCTCCCATGTGTGTAACATGACCCCACCTTCTCAGTCTGTTCGCTCTAACTGCTTCATCTATGGTGTTCATTTCCAGCTGTTCTTTGATTTACTCATTATGGACACCCTCCTGCCATTGTTCCCATCTATTAGTACCTTCAATCATTCTTGCTTCCTCTACTTTATGAATAAAGTAACCTGTATTCACCCAACTTTCACTCCCATACAACAAAGTTGGTCGAAAGATAGAGCGGTGCACTGCTAAGTTAGTCTTGGTACTTCCTTCCTTCTTGCAGAAAAGAGTAGATCTTAGCTTTCCTGCACCTCGATTCTGGCATCCTGTGAGAAAATACATCCCAGATACTTGAAACTGTCTACCTGTTCTAACTTTGTTCCTTCTATTTGGCACTCAATCTGTTTCGTTTTGGAGATGCTGATCTTCATATCATAATCCTTGCACCTCTGATCGAGCTCTGAAATATTCGTTTGCAAACTTTCAATGGAATCGGCCATTACAACTAAGTCATCTGCATATGCGAGAATGATTATTTTGTTTTCACCTGTTTTAATCCCACCCTGCCAGTTTACTGTTTTCAACATATGATCCATGAATAGTATGAACAACAGTGATGACAGGTTACAGACTTGTCTTAACCCTGAAACTAGCCTGAACCATGAGCTTAATTTGTCATCTACTCTAACTGCTGCCTGACAGTCTACGTAAAGCCCTTTAATTGCCTGCAGAAGTTTGCCTCCTATATCATAATCTTGTAGAACTGGAAGTAGCCTCCACCTAGGAACACGTATTTTTACCAAATTTGTTTGAAATCGGTCCATTTGTTTAGAAGCAGATGTAGAATATTATCACATGATGCGGCCTTTTTTCACGAATTTCATGGTTTATGACGTCATATCTCCTGACGTATGTGTCGTAGGCGGTTTGTTAAGCCGATAGCGATTGTTGCCTGATAGTAAGGAACATGGGTAACATGTTTGGTTGTAATCGGTCCATTAGTTTAGGATATGTGGAACATACATACTTACGCACATACAGCCTATTTTATAACAAGTATAGATTACTGGCACCCCTTAATAATTGCAACGTGATTAACATTTGAATAAATAGCAACAGTTAACTGTCGGTTATGTAACAGAAAGAATAACAGTACTGCGGTATTTGGGATTTTGCTGGGCTACGCAGCTTAGGGAGTTTGCCGTTACTTCGCAGAAGCCAGCCGGGTTTACCCACCCGCTCGCCGTAAATACAAAAGCGGCCATTCAGAGCCGCCTGCAGGCTTTCGGCGCAGCGTGCATTCCTGCCGCGACCGGACGCTCTCTGTTTCACAAGCGGCGGGGCAGAGAGGAGTAAAAAGAGGACGGCGCGAGACAAAAGACGCGCGCATTTCCTGCTCGCCATTCCGGACTGCGCCCCGCGTGCACGCAGGGAAAAAGCGAGGTGCACGCCGGCGTTCTTGCCGTTTTTCCCTTTCGTCACATTTCTGCGACCGCTGCAGCGAAATTCGCCCGCCAGCTGCTGCGATTCCTCTGGTTCTTTTGTTCCACTCACAGAGTGATTCATCTCATTCTCCCCTATGCTCTCCGTCCTTCCTCTCCCCTCATCCTTATCCCTCCCCCTTCCCCAAACAACACTACTGCCACTCCATGTCGCTTTATGCAGATACATTTTTAACTGAATGAAATAAATCGCAATTTGCGATGTTATGGCATCACTGTAATAGGTTTAGATGAAACACCAAACTGTGGCGAATGAAAATTTGTGCCCAGCCGGGATTCGAACCCGGGATATCCTGCTTACTAGGGTTCGAATCCAGGCCGGCATAAATTTTCATTCGCCGCAGTTTGGTATTTCATCTAAACCCAATACAGTGATGCCATAACATCGCAAATTGCGATTTATTTCATTCATTTGAACGCTGTAATTCGTCAAAAAATATATATAACCTTTTTAACTGTTTCGTTGTGTCGGTTGCATCATGTTCTGTTTACGATGGAAAAAGGAGTTAAATTCCACGTTTAGCTGTATTATAACGCATATTTCCTCTCTTGTAAATATGCTAGACACAGAGGCGCTGACATTTGAAAATCAGTGTGGGTGCTCTATATCATGGTTCACGAACGTTCGAAACCAACCCTCCTGAAAATCATGTTTATGCATTTTTAAATGAGCAATACATGATAAAAGTAAATAGGCTGTTGTATGGCCTTTTAAAGATAGAAGGAAGAATGAGGAGGAAGAAAAGTAAAGCATGGCTGCATTAGGACTCTACAATAGAGCGATCTACTTGGCCGAAGTGGATTTTCAATATAAACAACACCCCAAAACTTCTACACGACCAAATTAAATAATTTTTCACTGTACACCAATCTAATACATTTTGTGTGAGGCTATTCTTTCTGACAAAAGCGTTTGGTAGAACATCGTCACCAAGATTTAAGGAAATCTTTGAAATATTTTGAGATTTTGAAGTCCGACATCAAACATATTTGGTCAGTTCCAAGCAAGAGCTGTATACTTCATCGAAACTTCCATCACTTCGAGATAACTCCATGACATCTCTGACAGTATTGATATAGTCCAAGGTTTTTTTTAAGCCTGAGAGAAAAACATTACAAATTTCAACTGAATCTATAATTTGAATAACAAGGGAAGTGACAAAGATAAATGAAAAACGATTAACTTTAGCATCAGCATCAGATTTTCAAGCTAAATTCCTGAAAGAACACAATTGAATGTTCATAAATACGTACACCTGAAAGGACAAAAGGACCGATGTGCTTCAGAATGAATAAAACTAGCATAGTGCGTAAAACACGCACCCTTTTCACTACTCGCTCGGGGACCCGCGTACAAAACTGATCATTTCTTTCACGTATGAAATATCGTTTCTCGCTATTGTCACGTTTTGCATTGCCTCTTGAGTCGTAAGGTAGGTTTTGAGTTTTCCAGATTTTTTTTTTAATTTATACAATTTTATTTTCCATCTCAGTTTTATGTGGGTGCTCAGCACCCCCAAAAAATTCTTGGGGGGTGCACGAGCCCCGGAGCACCCACGGAGTAGGCGCCCCTGGCTAGACGTGTTGTTCTGTCTGTACATGTCATCAATATCCATGAACGTATTTATTAGGAAAGTCGTACTTTAAGTCAACAACAGCAGCGACTTACAAAAGTCTCATGACCAATTGTTGTTGTTGTTGTTGCTGTTGTTGTTGTTGTCGTCTTTAGTCCGGAGACTTGCTTGATGCAGCTCTCCACCCTACTTTGTTCTGAACAAGCCTCTTCATCTATTCATAAGAACGGCAACCCGCATCCATCCGAATCTGCCTACTATATTCGTCTATTGTTCTCCCTCTGCGATTTTTCCTTCAGACACTTCCCTTCAGTACTAAAATACGATTCCTTCATGTTTTAAGAATGTGTCTTACCAATAAATTCCTTCTTTTATTCAAGGTATGCCAAAAATTCCTTTTCTCCCAAATTCTATTCAGCACCTCTTCATTAGTTGCGCGATCCACCCACCTATCTGTAGCACCACATTTCAAAAGCCTCTATCCTCTTCCTGTCCGGGCTGTTAATCGTCCATGTTTCACTCTTTTACAAGGCAACTCTCCACACAAATGCTTTCACAAACGACTTCCTTACACTTAAATTAATATTCGATGTAAGCAAATTTCTCTTTTGCAAAAACGCTTTTCTTTTCATTGCCATTCTGCATTTTATACCCTCTGTACTGCGACCATCATGCTATTTTACTGCTCACGTAACAAAACTCTATTGTTTCGTTATTTAATCTAATTACTTCAGCATTGCCTTCCAAATTTCTCTTTGTTCTACTTCACAGCTTGCTCGATGTACAATTGAATAACATTGGAGAAAGGCTATAACCCTGTATTACTCCCTTCCCAACCACTGCGTCCCTTTCATGCTCATCAACTCCAATAACAGCTGTTTGGTTAACGAACAAGTCGTAAATAATTTTCCGTTCCCTATATTTTACCCCTGCTGACTTCAGAATTTGAAAAAGTGTATTCCACTCAACATTGTCAAAAACCTCCTCCAGATGTAGAATAGCTAGAAATGTAGGTTTATGACAAATTGTGCGATATAAAAGTAGAATGGGCATTCACATAACACAAACGTTGCATCATTTCCGCTTCTTAGTAAAACTTAAAGGCCATTCTCCCTTCATCACTGTTACAATTCACTACTAGAATCTTTCGAACTTTTAAAATACAAGATGTGAAACAGTAAAGTGAAGTTTTTACTTCAAGTAATATGCGACCTGTCCTGGTCATAAAAGCAATCGAACAAACTCAATCTTCATAGGAGGCGCACTTATATTTATATATATATATTTATATATATATATTTATATATATATATATATATTATACAGTATACTTCAAACAAATTAATAAGGAAATCTTCAAACCTGTTAGAAAACCCGAATATGAGAATAACTGCATACACCGAGGGTGACACTTGAATCAGCGCCACCCCTCCATGTATCGTCGTTAGATATGCAATCCGCCGACTCTGCTACCTGCGATACAACATTCAACCGTGACGTAAGTCTCAAACATGCCTACTACGGATACATACATCGTTTACTTACATGTAATCATTAGAAATCACATAAAGAAAAATTCGTTCTGACGGAATTGCAGCCGGCCGCGGTGGCCGAGGTGACTGAGGCGCTTCAGTCACGGTCAGCACGGCCACTACGGTCGGGGGTTCGAATCCCCCCTCGGGCATGGATATTTGTGCCGTCCTAGTTCGTAAGTAGTTCATATGTAGTTTGTAAGTTTAGGGACTGATGACCCCGTAGTTAAGTCCCATAAGCTTAAAAAACATTTGAACATTTTTTTAGCAGTTTTCGAGAGAGCCTCTGTTTACTCAGCTACTTTGACTTGCTATGAAAAGACGTATGTTAATAATACCCAACTTTGGTGTACAAAACCTCCCAAATACCAGCTTTTACTACAGTCCAACCGAAAACTAATTTTCACACATTTTACAAGATCTCGTCCCTGTAACTAAGCCTTCTTGAGTGTGCGTTAGCATAACCAAGAGTCCGCAGTATGACATAGGAGGCTTACAGGCTTAGACAAATGCACGGTAATTTTATTAAAGAACTGCCAAATTGCCGAGCTCGGTGGTCTTGGGGTAAAGCGCTCGCCTAGAAACTGAAGAGTTGCGGGTTCAAAACCCGGTCAGACCTCTGACTTTTTCACCCTGCGGTTTAATCCATCCTTCACCTCTCAACGATGTGAGGAGTCGCCAGAAACGACACGTGGTTCGGATTCCACGTTAAGCTGTAGGTACCCTTTCCCTGGTAGGATAACTAGGGTAGGTTAGGGATACTCAAGTCGCCGAAGTCGTCCAATTGAAAGACTTGCACCAGGCCAGTGAGCCACACGGTATTATTATTACTATTATATTACCAAATTGGATTCTTTTCTCTCGTAACATTTTATACATGAAAAAATTTAACTCAGAGAATATGTAAACTGAAATCGACACACTGGAGTCTCGATATTTCGATTCTCGAAAATACGAGGTTCCCATAAATCATAGAACGTCATAAAACGAAACAAAAATCGTGGATACATACTATCTTGCCGGCCGCGGTGGTCGAGTGTTCTGCGGCGCGTCAGTCACAGTCTGCACGGCCACTACGGTCGGGGGTTCGAATCCCCCCTCGGGCATGGATACTTGTGCCGTCCTTAGTATTAGCTAGGTCGTAAGTAGTTTGTAAGTTTAGGGACTGATGACCCCGTAGTTAAGTCCCATAAGCTCTACAAACATTTGAACATACTATCTTCACAGAAAAAGACGCTTTACCATTGTATTGCAAAGTAATTAGTAAAAAGACTATAAAACCTTTAGGTTGCCAATGTAAATTACTATTCAGATACTTTTCAAAAAATTTCACACTTTTTACACACAATTTTTTTTTTTTTTTTTTTTTTTTTTTTTTTTCAAGTTCGATTTACTGCTTTTTCGCTTCCGGTCCCATTCACCTCGAATTAATGAAGCTCTATGTGCGGTTAACACAAATAACCCCACAGTCCTGAATATCTATCTTCTTGTAGAAAGATATTCTTTAGATAAACAACGATCTTGCCAAGTAGATACTACGAAGTGATAGGGCCTGGAGAAGACTGCCATAACAGAAAATGTGCAAAAAGTAATAATTTGTTTGCTTCCATAATTAACCTTGACATTTTTTTTCTTGAGAACCCTAGCTGTAATTAGTGATCTCTTCCGGTTTTGCAATAAAATAACTTTACATATCTCCTTGTTTACGTTCCTAATTATGTAATGCAATAAGTTGTCAGTAGATCAACTCCAATTAGTACTGCAGTAGGTATTTTGAAATATAAGGTCACAGTTCCGACTAACAGTATGATTTTTGTCAGTGTAAATATACGCAAACTGGACAGCAAAACCTATGTACGACTTGATCAGTGTTTCCTAAATCCGTTTTGGTTATGTAAAAAAAAAAAAAAAGGCCCTCGCTTTTAAGGATACACATTAATAAAACTTTTCATATTATCAATTTGATAATGCGTTCCGTTAGGTACAAACGGAATAGTTAAATTATTACTAACACACTATAAGAATATCACCATAAGATACAATTGCGTTATACTCTGATAAACAACAAAATAAAATTTTTCAAAATGTTCAAATGTTTGTTAACCTGCTGGTCTAAACTACTGTGTTCATCAGTCCCTAGAGTTACAAACTGCTTAAATTAAACTAACCTCAGGACAGAACGCACTCCCATGCCTCAGGAAGGACTCGAATCTCCGACGGCGAGCAACCTCGCGACCCCCATACAAGGTGCCTTACAGCGCTGTCCAATACAATTTTTGCGCACGAGAAAAGACTCCTAGTAGTTTAACTAGGTTTAATGCGTTATGGTTAACTGAATCGCGACTTGACTTCATCCTTAAGTTCACGAAAGCTAGTTTCGGCCATGCCGAAAATTGAGCTGATTTGTGGCCGAATCCGAAACTGCACCCGAATCTAATATTTTCGCCGAAACCAACCGAAACCGGATTTTCGGTCGGTCCTTAGCTTCTGCTAACGGCCAACATGACGTCTTCACATTTCTACCAGAAATTTACCCCCTCCCACTCCTTCATATATCCTCGTGTGACGTACACTACTGTACATTAATTTTAATACACCCTGGTATTTCAGATTTACAATACAAATCAAACGTTATTTCTCAGGAAATATGATTATATTAACTTACACGTATATATAATACAATCACTATCATATTTTACTTTCATCAAAGTATCCTTCTTTGGATTTAATGACTACCTCACAAACTCGAGGCACGCGGTTAATCAGTTTTTGTAGGTATCGTGTATCTATTTGATCCAGACATCTTTAAAAATATTCCAGAGATGTTCCTTGCTGTATATATTAACTTCAGTGATACGCCTGTCCACTTCATCCCACACCATTTCAATCGTATTACAGTCGGGGCTTTGGGGCGACCTTGTCTTTCAGTACTTTCTATTTTTCCTTTGATGTAATGTAGTTCATGCACTATGCCGACCGATGTTTTGGGTCATTACCTGTTGTAAGATGAACCCTTTCCGTATTAAGCACAATCACTTCGTGTTGCATGAGTTTGAAGTATATGGTGGTACTGTTTCCGATCCATACATCCGTCTATTTTCACAATGTCACCAACTCCATCTCCAGCGAAACATCCCCAAATCATAACAGACCCTTCACCCTGTTTAACTGGAGGTAGAAGAAACTGCTGAGCTACCCTTTCCCCTACAAATCAACGAACGACTGTTCTCCTTCTGGTTCCAAATATCTCGAATTTCAATTTGTTGGTGAATAACCTCCAATTACAATGTTTTTCTAGCTCATTGAAGTCTCTTCTGTTTATTTATGGGCCTTATAAGGGATTTTCTTGCTGTGACATAGCCTTTAAAGCCAGCTTCAGTTAGTCTCCTTTTTACTGTTGCAACAGATATTTCTGTCGCGTTCATTTCTACCTATTCTACACGAATTTGGGGCGCTGTTTCGAATCTATTTCTTTTACTGGTAATTCTGATATATTTACCATCACTTTTTGTTGTTTTACGAGGTCGTCCTGGTCGTGGTATGTCCGTATTGCTACCTGTTGTCTTCTGGCGACTAAGGCTGTATTGCACAGCCCCCTATAGACACACTACACTCAAATGATTGTAAAGCTTATGGGACTTAACTGCGGGGTCACCAGTCCCTAAACTTTCAAACTACTTATGAAATACCTTATAGTAAAGACGGCACAAACCTCCATGCCCGAGGGGGTATTCGAACCCCCGACGGGGAACGGCCTCGCACATCGGAACCTAGCGCCTCAATGCGCTCGGCCGCTCCGCCGCGGCCACAAATTTCGCCATTTGACGAAGAGATAAATCTGCCTGTCTCAAATCAAATGTTTGTAAATCTATCGGACCAAACTGCGTGGCCATCAGTCCGTAGCTTACAAACTACTTAAACTAAGGTAATATAGCGAGACGCCTTAGACCGCTCGGCTACTACACCGCGGCATCTGCATGTCTAAGTGCTACAATTGCATCACGTTTTTCTATGGATGTCTCCACTCGTGGAGCCATACTAGCGATATCTACACTTCAACTGCCACGAAGGAACTTACATGCAGGAACCAGAGGTTATGTATCGTAGCAGTACTTGACGGCCGCGGCGTGCATGTCTAAGTGCTACAATTGCATCACGTTTTTCTATGGATGTCTCCACTCGTGGAGCCATACTAGCGATATCTACACTTCAACTGCCACGAAGGAACTTACATGCAGGAACCAGAGGTTATGTATCGTAGCAGTACTTGACGGCCGCGGCAGAGTGGCAAAGCGCATTGAGGCGCAATGCTACGATGCGCGAGGCTGCTCCCCGTCGGGGGTTCGAATCCCCCCGTGGGCCTGGATGTTTATGTCCTCTTTAGTATAAGGCAGTTCATAAGTAGTTTGTAAGTTTAGGGACTGATGACCCCCGCAGTTAAGTCCCTTAAGCTTAACAAACATTTGAACATTTTTTAGTGCTTGAAGTCCGCTGTGGACACCACATCACTACAGGAAACAACATAGATGCAGCAAATGCGGCATCCCTCGGCAAATAGGTAAACAAACGCATCAGATTGCTACATAAAGTTTATGAACACAACATTGTTTGTTGGATACTACTGTATCTCGATGACCACAAACAAAAATCATGGCATGTGGACAATTGTTGTACTATTCCTTTGCTTCCTCAACTGTACCCGGGGTATTAGATCTCATCTACGGAGAACTAGATGCCAATTATTGGGTGTATTGAAATTTATGAGCGGTAGTCTAGATTTGCACAGGACAGGGGCCGGCCGCGGTGGCCGAGGGGGCTAAGGCCCTCCAGTCACGGTCTCCACGGCCACTACGGTCGGGGGTTCGAATCCCCCCTCGGGCATGGATATATGTGACGTCCTAGTTCGTAAGTAGTTCATAAGTAGTTTGTAAGTTTAGGGACTGATGACCCCGTAGTTAAATCCCATAAAAAAAAAATTAAAAAAAAAAAAAAAAAAAAAAAGACAGGACAGGGTAGCGTGGCGAGCTGCATCAAACCTGTCTGCAGACTGAAGACAACAACAACTTATTTTGCTTACCATATGACTATAGAAAGCAAATTCAAATGGATGGAGGTTGCCGTTCTTATGAGGAGATGAAGAGGCTTCCTCAGGATAGAGTGGAGAGCTGCATCAAACCAGACTCCGGACTGAAGACCACCACACACACAGTCTAAGTGGCGTCCTCCCATATTAATGATCATCGTTCAGACGCTTGTTGAGAATTTCTGAAATGCTGAATATTGCCCCACACGTTGGAAAGGCCTCGTCAATGTGCGACTCGCTCCGTGTCTCATCAGAAACTCGGCACGTTGACCACACAAGCTCAGATGCACGTTCCGTGTGCCGACGGCTTTTAGGTCAGTTTAAACAGCTGCCAGCGGGATACTCGCGCATGCGCAGAATTGAAATTAATTTCAAGCATCGCCTTCTCCCGCTTCTGGCTGCTTGCCATGCAGCTGCTGTTTAAGGAGTAACCGCAAGCTACCGGACTATACCCGGAAAATTATTTCTGGGGCGCACAAACCGCCATATTCGCGCATGCTCAGAACTGTCCGAGTTGTAGTGGGAGGGTGCTGGGTTGGTCTCCACGAGCTCAGTGATTACTTTTCGTGATACTTCCATCTGTTTGTCTTTGTGTGCAACTGCCTCGTCATATTAAAACAAAACTTACTTCTGTCAGTGGGAACTGTTATGTGAATGTATTCCAAAATCGCGGAAGGCTAAAACAATGTGATAATACTTCAGTTTTCTGATTTTATTTTCACGTTGTTAGCAGATCAAGCATTGAGATGAACATGTAGTGCACAACTCAGTGATCATTTTATATATTTTAACTATTAAAAAAAATAGGCGGTGTACACGAGTCCCCAGGGCTCAACGAGGAGTTTCTTTAAATGAAACTATATGAAATATTTTTGTAAAAACACTTTTTATATCACAATCACATAACTTGAATTCTTTGATCGTTTTTTCCTCGTTCTATTTGCGAGTAACAGAGAAGGCAATGGGTGGTAGTGGCCAAATGTACCTTCCGCCACGCACCTCAAATGTTTCAAATGTTTGTATAGCTTATGGGACTTAACTACGGGGTCATCAGTCCCTAAACTTACAAACTACTTATGAACTAGCTAACACTAAGGACGGCACAAATATCCATGCCCGAGGGGGGATTCGAACCTCCGACCGTAGTGGCCGTGCAGACCGTGACTGGCGCGCCGCAGTCCCCTCGGCCACCACGGCCGGCACACGCACCTCAATGTACCTAGCAGTACAAAACACAGAAAACGCAGTCTGCTTTGAGCTCTGTCATTGTGGCCAAAGGGCACTTGAAAGGGAGAATAAGGGGAACGTACTTATACATTTCTCCTATTCCGAATGCAATTGAAATGTTCAAACCGACTTCATACGGCTTTTCACCACCGGTGCAGTCATGATATGCAGGTGCCACAACACAGTGGAGATACGAGAATTTCTTCAATCTTCCACAGAAAGAAACGTTCCCAGAGTTCTAGGAAAATAGAGTTAGTCATTTTACAGTATTTTTATATGCACAAAGAGCTGTCATTGTTTAGTGAGAGAAGTGAGGTCATGAACTAAATCTACGATCCAAAATTCGTACAACAGGACAGGCTGACAACCATCCGATTGTATAGTCCATAGCGGAAACCGTCATCATCACCATCAGGATTAATTTAGACAACATTGTCAAAGGAGAGAAACAGCGATCTATTCGGTATGATTAATATTACAAAAAACAGTCTTGATCGCATAAAATTAACAGTTTTTTTTGACCGGTTTCGACCTGATGTAGCCCACCTGGCCAGTGCTGGACTCGGCTGGGCTGGGCTGTCCTGGCTGTTCTGCTGGCCACATGCGCTACATTTTGTTCCGAAGATAACTTACATCAGGTCGAAACCGGTCAATAAAAACTGTTTACTTTTTGCGATCAAGACTTTTTCTTGTAATATTAATCATCCGGATTTCCTACGTAGGAACCTTTTGAACTATATGGCTCTATTGATTTATGTCCTGGTAGAGCCAATCCCTCGCCACTGCATTTCACGTTATTCACCTGCTCTTGAGAGCTTCATCAAAGGCAACCACCCGTCATTGTTGGACAAGGCGAAGGAGAGAAGCAGAGGGCAATTTTATGACAACTAATTTACAGCGAAAATATTGAAAGCAAAAAGCTTGCAGTAGAAGAGATTTGACCCATACTGACAAAGGTGAAGAAGTGCTCATAGTCTCGCTCGATGATATTTCCCGACGTGAGGTCCTTGTCAAAATATGTTCACACTCCCCTGTACGAGTCATTGAAATTTATAATGAGAATTTCCGGAAACCCTTTAGACTTCAAAATCGTACAACCCATGTCCGTGCGAATGTTCATCATAATGTGGTGTAAAATCCGTAGCAAAGCGATCAGAAACTTTTCGCCTTAATGCATTAGGCCTACAAATACCTCTTTGTCTTTTTATATAACTGACATATGTACTGCTGCGGTGGAGTAGCCGAGCGGTCTAAAGCGTCTCACTGCGGAGCGCGCGGTTGCTCGCCGTGGAGGTTCGAGTCCTCCCTGGGGCATGGGTGTGTGTGTTTGTCCTTAGGTTACTTTATCTAGGTTTAAGTAGTTTGTAAGCTACGGACTGATGACCACGCAGTTTGGTCCGATAATTTACAGACATTTGAACATATGTACTTTTATGAAAACCAGTCACAGCAAAATATCATTAGAAAAAAAAATAGACTGATTTTAACATTACACAGCCGCGCAAGAATAACCGCGTAGTTCTTGCCGTCTTGTACGGATTGCGCAACCGTTCCCCGTCGGAGGATCGGGTCCTCCCTTGTGCATCAGTATGTGTGTTGCTCATCAGTTAAGGTAGTTTCTAATGCTATGGACCGAGGAAGCCAGCAGTTAGGTCCCTTGGATTTCCAAACATTTTCATTATAGCATTATACATTTTCTTATTTTTTCTTCATGTGAGCGAGACAATTTTTCAGCTTGCTCGGGGAGTCAGTTACGCTTGCGTCGCCCCTACTGCCCGTCTTCATTACTTAACGTCCAAATCAGCCCTTTTCACGCCATAGTATTTCGCGGAAAAATTTAGAATGCTCTTATTTGACTCATAAGAGGAATAATCGTAGGTAAAGCTCAACACCACAAGACAAGTATTACACTTACCAGGAGAAGACTTCAGACACGGCCAGCAAATTTCGTTTCAATTTGGCATGTAGCTTGGGTACAACCTAAACCGTAAAAAGTAAGTAAAGAAGTCAGCAATCCGAAGATTGGTTTGAACACCTCAGTGCTTTACTAGGTATGGTCCTGTTTGGAGGTGGTATGCCGTTGCCTTCCTCCGACCTTGGCTTACCCAGACAGCTATAGGGGGACCTACAGTTTAACGTGGATTCCGAACCACGATGCTACTCGATATTTTTCGCATCAGCAACATTGTCAGAGGTGAAAAAAGCGGCAAGAGACTGACAAAAATCCTAGGACCGAAGGAATCTATGAAAAACTTTGGCTCAACATCCCATGTTTTTGAGAAAATCGCGCCTAAAGGTTATTACGAGCAATCGACTCAAAATTGACGGGATTAATTTGCAATTGTAAAAAGAGCATTTGTCATCAACATGCATACTTTTCCACTGTCTCTTAGGTACCCACCTCGTAAATGCCCGAGAACAACGACAGTACACCGCCCAAGGTAATTGGCTGGGAAGCGGAGAACCCGAGTTCGATTCTCGAGGAAGTTGTACGGTTTTCATTTCCTTACACTGCAGTGTTTCGTATCAGAATTCGCACGGGTAGGAGGTTAATAGTGTTAGTAAATCAATAAGTAAGGATAAGAGGTAGGCAAATAAATTTTCAAACTACTTGTGATAGTAAACAGCTAAAATGTTGCTGGTCGCTTCACAATGGCTCTTCCATTCACTGTTACGTGTCCTCACTTTTCTTTGAATCACTAGATAGATGGTGTTAGTCATAATTATAAGTATTCGAAACAAATATCCTTGTGACATCAAGAATATTTAATAAATGACTTTACACAGCTACTCTGTTCCTTCCGTAGAGTCTGTGGAAAAAAAATTGATTTTCATGTGTACCACGATACGATATCTGGGTCTACGGCCCCAGGCGTTGCTCTATTATCATTCTCGGCGAAAAGCGTTTACCATGGGGGAATATAAGCGGCATTTTTAAAAGTTTCTCTTCTCGATTTCTGGCAAAGTATAAGTTTGATGGCCCCACCCATGATGATGAGAAAGATTCCATTTAAATTATCAATCGTTCTCAACAGTTTTGAGTCGATTGCTCCTAATAATCTTTATGGGTGATTTCAAAAGAAGCGGAAACCGTTTATCGCCTGCACAATTTTCGCTATTCTTAGGGTCGAACTTTAGCATTGCCCTGACGTTTTATCACTTTTTAATTACGAACACTACTTGCAACATACTCTGTAGGCAATATCTACATACTTCACTGAATGCACCTGTAAAACTACATAGTTGCGGGGCACATAGGTCAGGATGTATATAAGGCGACAGACACTAGAATGCCTCAAAAACTACTTTCTGCTTGAACTGCAGTGCGGTAGTACATCAGGCTTGACACTTTAAATTTTTATTTTGTATTTTTTTGAATCTAAATATATCATGGTAAGACACGTTGTTCGGGAGATATGTCGTCACAAAAACAGACGCGTGAAAAAGCGACTTTTGCATATAACGGAGCGCAAATTACCATACATTCATCCAGTGTGTGACACTACGATCGTTTAGTGAATTCCAGATAATTTTAAATACGAGTCCATCGAAGCATTTCTAAACTTTTTCTTGATCACGTACTTACATATTTATAACATTAATTCCTCTGTAATGTAATTAACGTTTGACGTAGTCCTACACGAGGGAATTTAATTCTTTTTTAATTGGCGGTTTCACTAGTCTCTTTCCTCTGGCACCCAGTAGGCTTTTTTCCTGGTACTTCCCTCTCCAAGTACTGACGTGGTGTTCGGGTCGGCTGCATTCGCTTCACATGACGTAACCAGACTCGCAGCGTGCACTCTTTCCTCAATGTCCAAGGTCACCTCCATGTCTCCCCTTACATGTTCGTTCCTGACTCTTTCTTTATTAGTTTTCTTATAGAGCTGACCTAACGAACATCATTCCTCATGTCCGTATTTGACTCTGTAATACAGGTCTGCACTCTATACGTCACGAATGGCAGGAGATAGGTTTCATACCTTATCTCGTTAGCTTTTAGAGGGTCTCCCACTTCGCACGTTAGGTTTCGAACTTGATGACAGGTGATGAATCCTTTTGGTGTTCTTTTTAAGGTAAAATGACCTGAACGGCTGGTGTTTTTAGCATTTTCTCTCCCTCACTGTCAAGAGGAAGGTCACTGGCTACTGCGGTGGGACGGGGTACGGTCGATGATAAAACTGTCATTCAAGTCCATACTAGTTTAATAAAAGTTATAACTAAACAACATTTTAAAAAAACAAAGTAATAAATTTTTGGACTAAGTTTCAGTTGGTTGAAGTTTTCTGTTACCTAGTAATATTAACTGTCAAATCTGTCCGTGAAAAATTTTCAACTTCGATCCAAAGCTCCAGTACCACCAACACGATAAAAAAAAAAATCTTCTCTTTAGTGAAATAAAATAAAATTAGATATAAGGTCCTTGTACGAGAGGCGCAGGAGAACTAAGTTTTAACTGTTACTATATTTCACTCCCACAAATAAATCACAGTCAATGTCAACTGATATCGATCTTTTTAAACCCTCACATCAATGTTCACGGCCTGCTAAACTTGAAGTTTTGTAACAACAGTTAATGTACTTGAGCTTGCCTCATATGAAGATAAAGTCAATGATAAATTCCATAAACCATTTAATTATCCTCTTGGCGCAGTTCAATACTTCCAATAAATCAAAATAATATTTTGACAGATTGCTTGAAAATGGCCTAAGGTCGAAACAGCTGTCGCTAAACTAATAAAATATTAGCAGCATCAGAAGGATAAACTTTTTTTAAAATTTAGTTTTGCGATATATATTTTGCTGCGGGCCCAATAATGAAGAAAATGGCTCCTGTTGTACAGATACAACATATTCTGCACCACATCATAAGATTTACGCCACCAACTACCTTTTTGAAGGTTCCATTCAGTGTGGATTCTTGTGATGGTTGACATCACTTAACAAATGTATGCCTCATCACTAAAAAAGGGATATTGTAACTTTTGAACCATTGAACTGGCTTGACTTAGCGTGAATAGAAGCAAGTTATGAACATCTGTAGTTTCTAATAAAACTTACCTTAAGAGGAAATCGGAAAATAGGAAATACTCCTGAAAGACGTTCGCGGATATTGTATGTATTATGAGCAATACTCTTAAATCTGGTGCTGGGGCATAGTAGGTAAGCGAACAGACTGCTATTTTTGCGACTCGGGTTCGATTCCCACTAGAAGCTTAATTTCATTTATTAAATTTCTTGCAAAATTAAACTTTTAATTATAAAATTATAAAAAGACTATCTTCAAATTTGGAGGTAATATGTAGAAAAAGGTAACACGAGAAAAAAATTCCATTAATCAAGAGATAAGGAAAGCATGAGGCCGTTATAAACAAGTACAACAAAAACATTACATCGATGGAGAATGACAGTTGCATTCGCGTATTTTTCACAAAAATTTGTTTATTGCTAGTGGTATCTGGGTAAAAAGCTTCCAACGTAAACATTCCATAAGACAACAACAACAAAAAACTGACCAAATTCGTCTGCACGAATGATGTTGCAACTCTGGAAGAAACGGTAGGAGCAGTACAGAAATTATGCATGGAGACGAGATATATAATGCCAAACTTCAACACTTGTTATGTGATGAACACTGACCATACCGGATGACAGTATGAATCAACGCTGAACACTGGTTTGTGGGGGTGGGGGCTGGTACCTGCCGGAGGTGCCATTGTGCTAGTTCGGCAGGATTCAGTCCTGTCCCCTGCTCGCCTACCTGCCGTTGGGAGGATTCCGTCCTGCGCCCATGCAGTTTGGTCCCATAGCTTTACAAACCATTGAATCTTGCCAACAACCCACCTCTACCATCGAAATTATTTGTACTAAAATAGATAGCTGATTTCTGTGACCAGTGTTTCAAAAATATTGAAAGCAGCTCAGTCTCTAGAACGCTTGCCAGTGAAGAGGAAAAGTCTTCTGGTCGAAGCTGTATTTGGGACACAGTTTTCATTTACCATTTAGTTTCGTTATTGAAACTTTATATTTTCGATGTGATAGTTGAAAGTGCACGAAACTTTTCGCGCCGTGAGACAGAATATCGTGTACAAGTAACAGGACACTGACCATTGCCGAAATTCCCGACATAATGGAGAACTCTCGAGGGAGGCGGCAGTGTGAGCACGCCAACCGCGGCTGACCGTAATCCCTAAATCCCGCGCCGTCCAGTAGCGGACAGGTAGCGGGCGCACCATTTCGCCGCTCGGCAGTATTTATTTCTTTTTCGTCGACGGCGCCAAACTCTCGACTGTGTAGCCGGCCGGCAGAAAAGGAAGACGGGGAGGGCCGCGCTGCGTGAGGCGCCCGCCGCTGTCGGTTTAAATTCTCGGGCAGGCCGGGTAATTGAAAAAAGGAGGAGTGGGGTACCGCGCCGGCCGCGCTGACACGGCTCTAAATAATTCTGCGCTGTCGGCGGCGTCGGCAGCGGCAGCGGCCGCCAGACGCCAGACACACGGCCCGAGGGCTCATTAATGCGAGCGCTTTTCATTTGTCGCCGCGACGACAGTCGCCGGCTACCAGGGGCCGCAACAGGCAAAGTGCGGCCACCGTCTCCCGCGGCACTCGCCGTCGTCTGCAACTGGACATTGGCTGAAAACGCCGTGCGGTCGTCGGAAGTGGTGGCGCCTTGCTTATACTGTTGCAATAACACATCACTTTCCTGTTGCAAGAATGGCAACAGGAAAGTATGTTGGTTATTTACATTAACCCTTAACTACTACCTGCGGTCTCTCAGACCGTTACGACTTTTTGAGTCGAGATATTTCACACGCCCCTGCCAAGCTAAAAGGACTCTTCCGTGTACCTTCCTGGTGGCCAAGAAGGTCCACGTGTCAGCATACTTGCAGTGTTGCTGCTCTTTGTTCCGTATTTATGAGCCTAGCGCGGCATCACTGACCGACCACAGTGTTTGCGTGTCGCTGGCGCATGCTCTGCCTTATAGCGCCTGGCCAGTCGGTTTCTTGAGCGCGGCGTGCTCTCTCTCTGGCATACAATTTGCTATGGGATTTTTGTATCTAATCACGCTGTGAATTTGTAAATATAATCTCTGTAATGATAATCTGTGGGTGTTTAGGGAAATAATGACTTGCTGTTCTTTTCGTAGCAAAAAAATAAAAAAATAAAAATGTACTAGAAATTGCGCTGTGTTTTACTTGTCGTCATGTTACCCATACTACATGGTTAAAAAAAGTAAAATTTCTACTAATGCCACCTCTAAGAAGTGTAATGAACGACAGGGAGTCATGAAAAAATATATTTATCAGAACACTAGTTTAATATATGTAAAATAAAAGAGCGGTCTGAGAGACCCCTCCACAGTAGTTGCGTTCCTGTCAACGTCTATAGTAGTTAAGGGTTAACAATAGTATTTACAGAAAAGAAACAGGAAAAACGCATACCTTAATGTTAAATGTTGTTTTTCGTGTGGCTGTCAGACATTTGCAGTGCAGCTACCATTAATGTCTTCCGATAAGTATTTTCAATGTCTTGAATACATTTAAAGCGTCCGTCGCGGTCACAACGAAGTTCTGTTTAGTAATGTTAGAGCGAAGTGGAATCAAACGTGCGCAAAATGTTGGTGCTCGTATAGTGGATGCTTCTGTAACTTTTAGATGAAATGGTTGGAGTTTCAATCGACACAGATAGAATATTTATACAGCATACAGGGAAAGCGAAAAAACCTCGTCCGCTGATAACGTGGACGAAATTGTGTCCTGAGTGATCGTGTCAGGTAGTGATCACTGAAGAGGATTGTAACAAGAAATAGACGAAGACAGCTGCAAAACACATGGAAGAACACAATATTGCACTCGAGATCTCTGTCAGCACCTAAACGAGTCGATAGGGGGTGGATAACCTGGGAATTGCAAGGTTAGTTGTGGTTTCAGAACGCTCACAGGAATGGGAATATGCACAGGTAAATGTGGTGCCGAAGCCATAAAATCTTAACTATAAAGTAATAGAAGAATGTCTTTTGATCAAAAGAATGTCATTTCAAACTGTTTCCAACTTCTACATCTACATACACACTCCGCAATCCACCGTAAGGTGCGTGGCGGAGGGTACGCCGGCCGCGGTGGCCGAGGTGACTGAGGCGCTCCAGTCACGGTCAGCACGGCCACTACGGTCGGGGGTTCGAATCCTCCCTCGGGCATGGATATTTGTGCCGTCCTAGTTCGTAAGTAGTTCATAAGTAGTTTGTAAGTTTAGGGACTGATGACCCCGTAGTTAAGTCCCATAAGCTTCACAAACATTTGAACATTTTTTTGCGGAGGGTACACTGTACCACTACTACGCATTTCCTTTCCTATTCCACTACCAAATAGAACGACGAAAAAAGGATCCCTACATGCCTCCGTACAATGTTGATTGGAATAAACTCTTTCAAGTTCTGAAGCAAGCAGGAGTAAAATATAGGGAACGTAAGGTTATTTACGACTTGTACAAAAACCAGACAGCGGTTGTCAGAGTTGAAGGGCATAAAAGGGATGCAGTGGTTGGGAAGGGAGTAAGACAGGGTTGTAGTCTTTCTCCATTGTTGTTCAATTTGTACATTGAGCAAGCTGTAAAGGAAAGCAAGGAGAAATTTGGTGAATGAATTAAAGTTCAGGGGGAAGAATTAAAAACATTGTGTTTTGCCGACGACATAGTAATTCTGTCAGATACAGCAAAGGACCTGGAAGAGCAATTGAACGGAATGGACAGTGTGCTGAAAGGTGCATATAAGATGAACATTAACAAGAGCAAAACTAGGGTAATGGAGTGCAGTGTAAGAAAATTAGGTGATGCTGAAGGAGGTAGATGAGTTTTGTTACTTGGGCAGTAAAATAACAAATGATGGTCGCAGTACAGAGGATATAAAATGCAGAATGGCAATGGGTAGAAAAGCGTTCTTGAAAAAGAGAAATTTTTTAACATCGAATATTGATTTAAGCCTAAGGAAGTCCTTTCTGAAGGCATTTGTATGGAGTGTTGCCTTGTATGGGAGTGAAACATGGACGATAAACAGTGCGGACAGGAAAAGGATTGAGGCTTTTGAAATATGGTGTTACAGAAGAATGCTGAAGATTAGGTGGGTGGATCGCGTAACTAATGAGGAGGTACTGAACAGAATTGGGGAGAAAAGGAATTTCTGGCATACCTTGACTAAAAGAAGGGATAGATTGGTAGGACACATTCTTAGACATCAAGGAATTGTGAATTTAGCGTTGGAGGGAAGTGTATGGGGGAAAAATCGCAGGGGAAGACCAAGAGATGGATACAGTAAGCAGATTCAGACAGATGTAGGTTGCCGTTCTTATGTGGAGATGAAGAGGCTTGCTCATATGTATTGTCGAAGCAAACACGGAGCAGATTTCGCATTAGCTTATTTGCTTTATGCTGTGACTGAACCGAATATCGTGTGGTGATTTGTGCTAACACAGAATAGCCTTGACATTCACTTGAATTCTTTGTGGTGCAGTAGACTGAATTTCGTGTGATATCCAACGGAGGACGGTGTTTCAACTGGCGATGGAAGATCCAGATTCAAGCAGCAGTGGTAAGTCTAGAAAAAGACAGAGCTTTGGTAGACAGTCTGAAGTATCTAAAAAGCTAAGAGCAATGTCTGATGAAATAGGGGAGCGTTGTAACTGTAAGAAGAATTGTACTGATTTGCTAACTGATACAGAGAAATCTACATTAATATCTAAATTCAATTTATTGAAGGACTGGAGTGAGAAAACTTGTCACCTGACAGGACTGATTTCTGTTGACAGTGTACAACGGCGTAGGCCTCGCAGAGATGACCACACTCAAATATAAATAGAATTTTGTCAGGGGAATTGCAGGGAAGTTATATAGTGAAATATCATCCCAATATCATATAACAATCTGACTTTTAAAATTTTATTTGTGCGTTACACTAAGAAATTAAAAAAAAGGTTTACAGATAAAACGACGTAAGGGTCCAGTTTTTTTTATAAATACTGTTTTATACTATCAGGGAATACTAAACAAAGATCGTTGAATGTACTGTATAAATTACAGAAGCGTATGTCAATAATCAATGAAACTGTAACGCTTTAAACTTTGAAATTACTCTCCTGAAAAGTCTCTAAAATGGACTTAACCCCTTCTTTCCGTGTAGTCTTCAATTTCTCTTGTCTTTGTGATCACTACGCGAAATGTAAGAAGGCAGCAGCAAGATCGTACTACACTCGGCTTCAAATTCTGGACCTCTAAATTTCCTGCCGGCCGCGGTGGCGGAGCGCTCTGCGGCAGGCCAGTCACGGTCTGCACGGCCACTACGGTCGGGGGTTAGAATTCCCATTCGGCCATGGATGTATGTGCCGTATTTAGTATAAGCTAGTTCGTAAGTAATTCCGTAGATTTTTCCGGCGTAATAATGGTTGTTATTCTTCGCGGGTTTGCGGCCGGATTATGCGCGCTGGCCTGTTCCCGCGGTATAAAGAAGCCGCCGTAACTGATGTGTCCTCAGTTCCGGTGTGATTGTGCACCAGTCATACCTGAAGATGGCAGCAGGTGAACCGCCGAAATATCGTATAAGCAGATCGATATAATCCGACCGCAAACCCGTGAAGAACAACAACTAGTTCATTAGTAGTTTGAAAATTTGGCGACTGATGACCCGTAGTTAAGTCCCTTAAGCTCTAAAAGCATTTTAACATTTGAAATCTAAATTTCCTCAACAGAAATTCACGAAATGAACGTCTTCTTTCCTCCAACGATCCCCAGCTGAGTTGGCGGAGCATTTCCGTGACACTCGCGCATTGGTCGAACCTACCGGTAACAAATCTAACTGCTCGCCTCTGAACCGCCTCAATGTCTTCCTTTAAACTGATCTGCTGCGGGCCCCAAACACTTGAGCAATACTCAAGACGTGGGCGTACAAGCGTTTTATACGCGGTCTCCTTTACAGGTGAAGTACATCTTCCCAAAATTCTCCCAATAAACCGATGTCGGCTGTCCGTCTTACTCACAACTGTTCTTACATGTTCGCCGGCCGCGGTGGCCGAGCGGACTGCGACGTGCCAGTCACGGTCTGCACGGCCACTACGGTCGGAGCTCAAATCCCCCCTCGGGCATGGATATTTGTGCCGTCCTTAGTATTAGCTAGTTCATAAGTAGTTTGTAAATTTAGGGACTGATGACCCCGTAGTTACGTCCCATAAGCTCTACAAACATTTGAACACCTGAATTTCTTACATGTACGTTCCATTTCATATCGTTCTGCAGTTTCACGCCTAGATATTTGAACGACGCGACTGCATCAAGAAGCTCACTACTAATGCTGTATTCGAACATTATGGGATCGTTTTTCCTACTCACGTTACATTTTTCCACATTGAGAGCTGCCATTGTTCTCACCAACTAGAAATTGGGTCAGTCATCCTGTATGCTGTTACAGTCAGTTAAAGACGTCACCCTCCCATACACCACAGCATCATCAGCAAATAGCTGAAAATTACAAGTTACTCTGTCCATCAGATCATTTATATAGATAGAAAAAGATAGCGGTCCTATCACACTCCGCTCGGGCACGCCTGACGATACACTCGTTCCTGATGAACACACGCCGTCGACAACAACGTACTGCGTTCTATTACTTAGGAAATCTTCCATCCAGTCACAAATCTGTGAACCTATTCCATAAGATAGTATCTTACGGCATTTTTCACGTACTGAGCGCTGGTGAGGATTACCTCGACAGACAACAAATACACACCTGGCCGTTAAAATTGCTGCACCACGATGTCCTGCAGACGGGAAATTTAACCGACAGGAAGAAGATGCTATGATATGCAAATGATTAGCTTCTCAGAGCATTCACACAAGGTTGGTGCCGGTGGCGACACCTTCAACGTACTGACATGAGGTAAGTTTGCAACCGATTTCTCATACACAAACAGCAGTTGACCGGCGTTGCCTGGTGAAACGTTATTGTGATGCTCGTGTAAGGAGGAGAAAAGCGTACCATCACGTTTCCGACTTTGATAATGGTCGGATAGTAGCCTATCGCGGTATATCGTATAGTGACATTACTGTTCGCGTTGGTTGCGATGCAATGATTGATAGCAGAATATGGAATCGGTGTATTCCGCAGGGTAATACGGAACGCCGTGCTGGATCCCAATGGCCTCGTATCACTAGCAGTCGAAATGACAGGCATCTTATCCACATGTCTGTAACGGATCGTGCAGCGACGTCTCGATCCTTGAGTCAACAGATGCGAACGTTTACCTGCACGAACAGTTCGACGACGTTTGCAGCAACATTGACTATCTGCTCGGAGACCATTGCTGGGGTTACCCTTGACGCTGCATCACAGACAGGAGCGCCTGCGATGGTTTACGAAACGACGAAACTGGGTGCACAAATGGAAAAATGCCATTTTTTCGGATGAACACACCTTGGAAGCGTTTATTCGTTAACGCCATACTGACGTATCACCTGGCGTGATGGTATGGGGTGTCATTGGTTACACGACTCGGTCACCTCTTGTCCGCATCGACAGCACTTTGAACAGTGGCCGTTACATTTCAGATGTGTGACGACCCGTGGCTTCACCCTTCATTCGATCCCTGCGAAACCCTACATTTCAGCAGTAAAATGCACGACCGCAAGGTGCAGGTAGTGTACGGGCCTTTCTGGATACGGGAAATGTTCGACTGCTGTCCTTACCAGCACATTCTCCAGATCTCTCACCAACTGGAAACGTGTGGTCAATGGTGGCCGAGCAACTGGCTCGTCACAATACATCATTCACTACTCTTGATGAACTGTGGTATCGTGTTGAGCTGCATGGGCATCTCTACCTGTACACGCCATCCAAGCTCTGTTTGACTGAATGCCCAGGCGTTTCAAGGCTGTTATTACGGCCAGAGGTGGTTGTTCTGGGTACTGATTTCTCAGGATCTATGTACACAAATTGCGTGAAAATGTAATCAAATGTCAGTTCTAGTATAATATATTTGTCCAATGAATAGCCGATTATTATCTGCATTTCTTCTTGGTGTAGCAATTTTAATGGCCAGTAGTGTATGAACGACAGTTGTAGCTTATCGTATGTCAGACCATAAGGCCTGGGGTCGGGGCAAAGTGTCTACGACGAATGCACTAACCGTGACAGCGCTCGCCAGTCTCACTCATCGCTGAAGACCGAGGTCTGCCATTCGAACTGGCTGATCAGGAGTCCCGAAACACCACCTTCAAGACCTACGTCGTGAATTACCTTTCCATTCCGTTCGCATCCTTTCTTTTTCCCTTCTCTCCCATTTGAGGAAGGAACTGTATTCTGAAAGCTTGTCCTTTTTCGTCCCCTTTTTTCTGTGTCTTCATTTGTGTAACTATCGGCGGTACAGCACAAAGGTAAGTACTGGCCAGCCAATCTATCTCTTTTGGAAAATAATTTATCATCTCTGAGGCGAATTTTCATCATTAATCGTATAGACTTATTTTTCTCGTTTCGATGATTACTGCCACTTCTAAAATTATTCGACAAGTTTTTGACCACCCTGAAAAAGCGAGACAACAATAACATGAAAACGTGAAATTTTAGCAATAATAAATGAATGTTAAAATTTGCCTTAAAAATATACATCTTTTTGAAATCAAAACCTCAGTTCATGTAATGAAAACGAGGAACATAAACTTTTTCAGCATTTTTCCGGCAGTGATAGAAAGTTCAACGATTGATAAAGTTCACTCTGTGAGAAGCCTAAGGAATTTACTGCTGAACAATTTCTCCTATGCAGAGTTGGGCATCGTTAATAAAAAAAATTTAGCTTCATTAATCATTAATCCGTTATTAAAAGTTAACTACGTTAAGCGTTAACGTTTTACTTTGCGGACAATTTAACGGAAGTAACCGTTAATCGTTAACACGTAAAAGTACTGTGTATCCGCGCGAGAACTTGCCTCCATTTCCAAATTTATATATTTGCGATTGTTTTATTATTCAAGAGAGCAATAAAATAAAACGTATTACCCTATAAAGTGTTATGTTCTGTGTGTTTATTAGTCTTCTTGTACACAAGGAAGATTTTGCCATTTGTTTATGCTCTTGGCCGACCACCAGGACAGCGTCCTAGTAATACATAAACCTAAGTTTCTAATAATGCTAATTGAGCCATAAAATAAAATTTACATGAGACTCAAAATATATAGCTTCACTGAATATCATTTGACATAAGGTACATATTGCCTGTAAGGCATGTTAGGCATGTTAGGCATGTTTGGGAGTCAAAATAAAAAGACATCCCACTGTAGCACTTGAGGGTGTAGGTGTAATATATTTTATAAAAAACTCATATTTAAATATTTTCCCAAGAAATAATACGTCGTTAAATGAATATTTTGATTTTATGTCCAGACATATTTTCATTAGACTTTGTGCTTTACTTGTTAAGCATATTTGGCCTGTGGTCTACTTAGACTGAGAGACAAAATTTTAAAACGTCTTGCACAGAAGGTACGTTAAAAAAAAAAAAAAAAAAAAAAAAAAAAAAAAAAAATTAAACGCGTCTGGTGTAAAATATTTATTTAATTGCATTCGGCATCAGACGGGGAAATTAATATATTTAAAATCATATGCTAATTTCCTGATAAGATGTCTCAGACATATCTCGATTCTCGCAACCTTCATTATCGTTTGTTTCGCGGTATGCAATTTAAATTTGTTCCTGTCAGCTATAACTAAGTTCAAATGAGAAAACAGTAATTAAAATTAACTTTTCCTTCCTTCCTGTCCCCATTCACTACTAATACCTACGCCGAGCAGATACTCCACAAGTTCTAACAATCAAAATACTTATTTGTTTAGTACGTCGTCGCTGAACCTACTATGAATCAACAGGGACATAAAACAAACATTTATTATCGTTGATACATTCTCGTTCGCCATTGTTATTGTTGATGGAAACAAGAAGTAGGTACAAAATAACGGATTAACGGACTAAGGACAAGGTAACGGAAGTTAAAGAGTCCGTTAATGTGTTTTTGAATCAACTTGAAAGTTAATCCGTTACTCAAAAAGTTAACTTCGTTAATTAAGATAAACGGATTAACGGGCTTGTGCCCAGCTCTGCTCCTATAGCAGTGACGAAATTCGAAGTGGACTCAACTGATGTTTATTTTCTGTTCAGTGCCAGTATTTAACAATGTAACCAACGAAACTGCCCTTCACACATTACAGTACATCCTTAAACACGGACTCAGAAAACTGTATTTCAAGCAGAGCAAGTCAGCCGATATTTATTTCAAACTTTACCAATGCAGCAACTTCATAATGGAATTGACGAGCACTCAAGGGTAGCAGATAGAGTGTAGCATACGGAAGTTTGCGTCAGTCCGGTAGCGAACACCGCTAGCCTAGTGGTCATATGACCGCGCGCGGAGAGTGGGGAAGTGGTGTTCGAATCTCCGTCCGGCACTAATTATCATCTCTCATCAATAAATTGTACAGAAAATGGTGATCATATTCGCAATTGCGATTACATACCTTGAGGTGTGTATTTTACCAATGATACCAATTAACACAAGTTTAAGTAGAAACAGCATTCTGTGCAAAATAAGTCCTCTAATGAGATCATTGGAAATAAGCATTTTAAAATCGTTTTCTGATTTGTGATGTTGGACTAAACAGTTTAAATATTATCATGTTGACGTTAGTGCACTGATTTCTTACTAGTTTTTTGTAGAAAGAAAAATGTTCCTAATAGAGCGCATCAGAAGACGAATGTGTCCTCCCAAAGGTCAATTACGTCAATGGGGATGAAGAACTAAGACTTTTCCCAGACCAGCACGAAGGTGTCGTGAACCACATGGCCTGCTTTTAGGACAAAGAGACTGGGCATAAATAAAATAATTCTAAAATTTCTGACGACGGATTCCAATCTAATGAAAAATGACGATTCGTTTGAAGTATTACGAAGTTAGGTCCGATTAATATTCAAGAAGTTGGTAAAATGAAGCGCCAATAAAATCATATAAAACAAATTTTCCCCGACAGAGACTAAAATTACCGTTTGCTTGAGTGACCAAAGTATCATCTTACCGTGGGGGGCGAAATAATTTTCCGTGTCCTGTATTAATTAATACATTAAATTGGCAAGATGGCGATCAGCCACAAAGGCTACCGGAGCAGTTAAGTTCAAACCCGAAGAGCCAACGTCTTCGCGGAAGGACACTTCTGTTCCCGCCGTCTTTGACGAGTTGCCGCCAAGACAGGCCGCCACCCTAGGAGGCGTGAAACCGGGCCTTGCGGGCCAGAACGAACTTTTAACTGTGCTCTTGTCAGGTTGGTAACACGTCACTAGTTTTTCCGGCGGAAGTATCAGCGGTGCGAAACTCGCGTTAACAAAACTGGCGTGAGCGACGTGGCCGCTCTCAGTTCGGCAGTTGCTTCAGATGCTTGCAGTTCTTAGGACGACAGGTCCGCGATCGCCTATTGTGCAGATGCCGCCATGCTCAGTCTTGATGATACTTCGTTGACCGACAGGAACTTCACAGTTCCACCGAGCAGGTATTCGCGATTAAAGTGAAGTAATTGCATTCGGTCGCGCGTTTCATAAATATGCAACGGACTGTATATCGGGCGATAGGCGCGATGAATACTAAGATGCTTTTCCTTTAGTTTTTGTGCCGCCCTTGTTACGGGCTCAGTCTACTGTTCTCAAGACCAACGGAAATTTTCAGGAAACTCAATACGCTCTCTTTATCTCTCGTTAAAGGCTGGTCGAACTATTTGAGGAGCAACTTTTCAAAACGCATTATGTCCACTGGTGGACAAAATTGAGTTTGATATGGAATCCGGTATTTTATTACCCGCTCCACACACTCCTGCAATCAGATAGTGTCAAACCGCATTTTAACACCTTCAAAAAGAGCACTGAAGAGTAGCATATGCAACAAATAGCATTTCGTCCTCTAGTATGATTGAATCAAACTGCGTTAAGTCCAACAGTTGCCTTTATTTTGTTTTATTAAGCTATATTGGCTGCAATGTAAGACTCGTGGACTAAAGCGAAACCATTTAACTGACCAACAATAATCAGTTAATATTCGTTTTCAGTATTACAGCATTGTTGTGTATAAACGTTTATCATTCTGTCTGTTAGGATTCTAGGAAGTCAAGCGTAAAATCATTGTTGTGCTAAGATGGAGAGTATTATAGCGAGTGAATGTGTGACTGTTGGAGAGGAAATGAAACGTGAAACGAGAAAACGAATGAAGAGAAAATCAAAAAGGGTAGATTGTGCAACAGAACCCAACAAAACGCACTTTGTCCATCACCAAAGTGCTCATAGCTTGAAAGTATAAAAAAAATTTCCTTGTATTAAACACATTTGGATCAAAAGCCTTACCTCAGTATGTGGTGTAAAATTCGGAATAATTAATCAAATATATTTGCGGTATACGTTTTTCGCTTCTTCTGAAACTTTTCTTTTTGGGACATAATGCGTTTTGAAAGGTAGTTCCTCATTTGAATGTGCTTTATTTTCGATGATCGCTCTGTATTGTATGTCTTGTCCTGCAACAAGAATCAGTAACTGTTTAATAAGATGTAACAGACTACCTCGTAATTCTATATGCTATTTTCAGAATACAAAGATTATTTCAATGAACTGTACGACTTCTTGTATGTAGCCTTTCCCTGTTGCTATCATTTTTATTCATTTACAAAATAATAGAAACCCCTGCTGGAAGAGAGGAGGTCCAATGCTGGTAACGGTCACAGCAACAGCAGATTAACAGGCAAGTCACCTGTTAATTGGGAAGCGGAAGTCAGGCAGATTGATGTAAGTCATAATCTCGTTTCTTTCTTCCCTCAACCAACCATACGAAGAGACAGGCGTTACAAGAAAAACTAGCTTCTTCCTCAACTCGCAGCTTCAAAAACATTACAATGAAAATATCTTTAAATATTAGCGTTTTTCGACAATTTAACCCTGATTTTCCAGAACAGTGAGCTCTCAAACGGTACTGCATCTGTAATAGCAAGTAGCAATGAGTGGGATGTTCCAATGACTGTAAACCAATGCCACCAAACTACTACGATAATCAGTCGCTATTCTTACAAACTACTTAAAGTAACTTACTCTAAGGACAACACACACTCCCATGCCCGAGGGAAGACTCGAACCTCCGGCGGGAGCGGTTTCGCATTCTCTGACATGGCACGTAGACCGTTCGACCATTCCTGCGCGGCTGAATGGGAATGCATGGATCCTAATCTCCACTATGTTGTACAGTTATATTTTAAGGCATGAAAACGCCATGTCTGATGACATTATCACCTGCGTAATTTCATACTACGTGTCATCATATAAGTTACTGTACTTCGCATAGTGCATAATAGTACAAGAAATGGTCTATCATCTGGCATGAAATAACATGATATGATACATCACGTTGCGTCATGTCGTGGGCCACAATATGATTTCGTGTCTCATGTCACAACATAACCTGTGGCAAAAATATGAATATAATGGAACATATGTGCCTGCTGTGATAGGGTACACGACAGGACATGGTGTAAAAAAACTTTCATGGGGCATCATATGTGACATCATGCGACATATAATGCTCGTATCAGGTGGTGTGGTAAGTAGAAGACAGAGCAACATGGCATTTCGAGACAATTGAACGTGCGACAAGGGTAACAATACTAAAAGTAAAATTGCGCTATTATGTCAATATTTTTTTATTTGCATGTTGAAGCTGTTTCATGTACGTTACTGATACTGGTCAGGACGGATTCGTCTTTTGTTGAGATGTGGTAGGGGCAGTTTTCGTTATAGTTCCCAATTTCTATTCAACAGCACTTGTGTAGATATCATAGTTCACAGGAGTTCTGAATTAGGACTTCAGAATGTCTTCATTATAGTGAAATCTGACTTCACGGTTATTTTACTGTTCCTAATTAAAATCTTACTGAAATTAGCGTCCCCCCCCCCCCAAAAAAAAAAAACAACCACGAAACGACAATCAACTTTAAAGAGCACCATTAATTGGATGTCCAACCAGTCTTTAAACCATCAGATATCGACAACGGTTACTGACCAAAAGATGAAAAAAATCGTTTTTAGTTAATTCATATAACCGCTTTGGAACGATTCGCAACGCCTTCGAAGGGTATTTCTTTTCCACATAAAATCCAAACGGTGGTTAAAATGGCACTGTTAGTTGATTATTAATTTGAACCCAACTTTTGCAAAAGGGGTTAATCGATTTGGAATATTTGTCTGGATGACAGCTCCTGTTAATCCTTCAAACTTCTTTTGTATACTGTAACATAGCTACAGCGAGACACATGTGGCAGTGGTTTCATATATGAGCGCTGGTTGAGACTAAACTAAAAAATTTCAAGCGATGTTCCTAGCACAAACAGTAACCAAGAACCAACCGCCCCCTCCCATCCTCAAAAAAGGAAAGGCAGTCAACAATCAGAAGATTGGTTCCAACACATCACTGCTTTACTAGGCTTGGTGCTGCCCTTGCCTTCCTTTGTACTGACTTTCTCAGTCAGTTATTCAGTTTAATGAACCATGGTGCATCTCGACATTTTTAACGTCGGTAACACTGCTCTGGTGAGACGAGTGGAAAGAACAGTTAAAAATCCTTGGCTGAACCGAGAATCGAACCCATGACCTTTGGGTTTATACTATGGCACCCTGCGAGTCTGCTACTTTTTTATTTATTTTACCTTTTATTATTTTATTGTTATTCTATTATTTAATTTTACTTTTTATTGTCATTATTTTCTATTTCCACCGAGCCTCACATGCTATAAGAATTATCCTTTAAATGGATCACTGCAACGTAGATTTCTTTACTATGGACTGTCTGTTTCAAAGGAAGAAACGTTGGCGGTGATAAATATTCACATAAACAGGGTGTTCCAAAAAGGTGCGGCCAAACTTTCAGGAAACATTCCTCACACACAAAGAAAGAAAATATGTTATGTGGACATGTGTCCGGAAACGCTTGATTTCCATGTTAGAGCTCATTTTAGTATTTCTTTTTAAATGTAAATTGAAATAATTCTTTCAGACAATTGTCAATACCCAATTGTTTCGTTAGTATGTACTGTACTTCCTCGATTCACCGGAAGGTGGCGCAATTGAAGGAAGGTAATGTTGACTTCAGTGCTTGTGTTAACATGCGACTCATTGCTCTACAGCAAGCACATCAGTACGTAGCATCAACTGGTTAGTGTTCATCACGAACGTGGTTTTGCAGTCCGTGCAATGTTTACAAAGGCGGAGTTGGCAGATGCCCATTTGATGTATGGATTAGCACGGGGCAATAGCTGTGGCGCGGTAAGTTTGTATCGAGACAGATTTCCAGAACGAAGGTGTTCCGATGGGAAGACGTTTATGGGGGCATTTGAAAGCTCTTGTCTACGTAACCCCTGCACCAAATGTAGAGACTCTTCGTGCACGTATTGTGGGCGGCTGTGATACAATACGCCATTCTCCTGGGCTGCATCAGGGTTTCCATGCGACGGAGGGTGGGTGCATGTATCCTCGCTAACGGACGACATTTTGAACATTTCCTGTAAGAAAGTGTTTGAAGTCACGCAGGTACGTTCTGTTGCTGTGTGTTTCCATTCCATGATTAATGTGATTTGAAGAGAAGTAATAAAATGAGAGAAAGAGAAAAAAGAGAAGTAATAAAATGAGCTCTAACGTGGAAATTAAGCGTTTCCGGACACATGTCCACTTAACATATTTTCTTTCTTTGTGTGTGAGGAATGTTTCCTGAAAGTTTGGCCGTACCTTTTTGTAACACCTTGTATATTAGCAAATTGCGAATTTTTCCGACTTCTGCTGCCGTAGTAAAGATGGACCATCAAATACAACACAAAAAAATTTGTGCCGCACTGGGACTCGACACGGGTTTCCCGCTTTTCGCCATTGGTCGCCTTAACCTTTTCGCCACCCGAGCACGCTCGCTGGACAGACACAAGCTTTCATGTGTCACATACTTCACTGAATCCCACAAATTATAGCACAAGATATGGTGTTATTTTCTTTGTAAATATTGAGTATTATTTTCTGACATTTTCTGCATCCTGGAGGATCTGCTCATTAAGGAGCTATCGGAAAGGAAAACTGTTACACAAACTGATAAGTTTTATAATATTTTCGATTTCATAAGGAAGCGAAAATTACAAGTTCATTACATAACATATGAAGCAATTAATACTTCTTTAATTGGTTTGTGACTCTTTCTCAAGTATAGGGGGCTTGCCATTTTGTATAAATGTTCCTGTTGACAGACACAATAAGAAGATAACGAAACAAAACTGTAAGCAAAAATATGACTATCACTCTTTGCTGACAACTTAAGTGGACTACATTGCGTTAGACCTTACAAGCGTGCAAATGCGGTTACGTAAGTCGTGATGGCAGTCATTACAAACAGACCAAAGTTGTTGGGGAACTACTTCACTATCTCTTTAACAACCCTTAAATACCTGGAATTGCGACACAGTGCTGCCCTCTCATTAATGATGACCTTCCTTTTAGACGTAAATGATTTACTTTAAGAGACTCTTCAATAATGTTCAAATCTTTGTGAAGCTTATGGGACTTAACTACGGGGTCATCAGTCCCTAAACTTACAAATTACTTATCAACTACCTTATACTAAAGACGGCACAAATATCCATGCCCGAGGGTGGATTCCAACCCCCGACCGTAGTGCCCGTGCCGGCCGCGGTGGCCGAGGTGACTGAGGCGCTCCAGTCACGGTCAGCACGGCCACTACGGTTGGGGGTTCGAATCCCCCCTCGGGCATGGATATTTGTGCCGTCCTAGTTCGTAAGTAGTTCATAAGTAGTTTGTAAGTTTAGGGACTGATGACCCCGTAGTTAAGTCCCATAAGCTTAACAAACATTTGAACATTTTTTTGTAGTGGCCGTGCAGACCGTGACTGGAGCGCCTCAGTCTCCTCGGCCACCGCGGCCGGCTAAGAGACTCTGCTGGATATCCTAATATTAATACATCGGCAGGAAAAATGAAATGCCGATCGTTTAATACTAATCATTGAAGCCGGCCAACGAAACGTGTGTAATTCTAAAAGTACTTTGTCATGGATGTGCACAAAATAAAAATCAGGAGTGTTCAGAATGTTCAAGTGTTTATTAAGCTGCGGGGTCATCACTCCCTAAACTTGCAGACTACTTATGAACTACTTTATACTAAAGACGACACAAACACCCATGCCCGAGGGGGGATTCGAATCCCCGACCGTAGCGGCCGTGCAGACTCTGACTGGCGCGCCGCAGACCGCTCGGCCACTGCGGCCGGCAAATCAGGCGTGTACTTGGTCATTAACAATAATAAAAGGACATAGACGCTCTCAAAATTCTGATGTTGCCTTACCTATCATGTACTGAAATCTTTAGTAATACTACTGACCAGTGGAAATCTAAGTGTATACCGATATGGTGTTATGGTGCAAATGTCACAAACACGTAACAATGTTCCTGAAGTGGCATTCTAAGGAAGTCCTTTTTTAAATGCTTCATTTGCAGTAACGCAAGATACAGTGTCCAAAATATCTGGTCGCTGACGTAAGCGGCGGAAATAAAAACGCCGTAGTAGCGAAGTCTGTAAGAAACGCTGTTTATTGGATTAGTTATATCGCTTACTTTTCTGTAAAAGAAATGTATTAGTCACATGCCAAATTTGGAGTATGTTCGTAACTTTTAACATCTTTATTTTGAATAGCTAAGACGAGGGGAAGATGACGAGGACGTAGAGGGAGGAGATGGTTAGAGGGAGGAGGAGAGATGAGATGAAAGGTAGGAGCAGAAGGAGGAGGAGATGGATGTGGGGTGGATACAGTTAGTATGAGTATGGGGAAGAGGAAGATGGGGAGAAGACGGACAGAGAGAGGGGACATGGAGTAGATGGACAGAATATACAATACGATTGCTATATTCAAGGTCCGATATGCTTATCATTCTCCAGTCGTTGTGCCCTGTTATCTTTATGTTTATACTTAAAAAGGACAAAGAAAAGTTTAGCAAATCCAGTCAGTATAAAAAAATGATTTCTGGGTGAACATTTTGTTCTAACTTTGTTGTATTCCATATAGGCAAAGCTACGTAAATCAGCATAGAGATGTATTTGGTATGTTTTCTTGGTGTGTCTATGATTGAAAGAATTCTTTCGGTCCATTCATTTCTTATTTGACTGAGCTACGGCGATGCATGACCGGCTTCAAGTAATCGTAACAGTAATATTTATTTATTTATTGCTTATTTAGTCTGACCAGAATTGGTCCATAAGGTCCTCCTTTACATCTGACCATCAAAGCCACTGCATTTCAGGTGCCGCCGGCCTGTCTTAAAAACCGGACAGACGATTACTTCCACCTTGTATTGCGCACAACGTTTGATCTACAATGTTTTGTACCCTAAAATAGTGGCTCTACAGGTATACATGCAGGCTTAGACATCAGAAAGCAGTGTATGTTTCAATCCAAAACAGTTAAGAGGTTCTTAACTGTACTCTCCTGTAAGTAGAAAAATAAATAATTACTGCTAAATGATCTTCCTGGGTATGGGGACATTGTATTACGCAGTGTCTCTGGCAAATGAAAATGCTATTCTCCTGAGAGCCAAAATTTTAATTTATGTGTTTTCAAAGGAAAACTAAAGACAAATGAAGTTAGAATAAATTGAATAATGAAATGTAATAATAATAAAGAAGGGAGGACAGGATTCGATCGTTAATGATATCATTTAGATAACCCAAACGACAAATATAAACAAAAACAGTTATCGTGTTTACCGTTTGCTGCGTTGGGTATCAGCTGCGACTCTGAAATCATATCAAGAAACTACCTGTTTAAATCTGTAGCGGAACTGAATCATCCAAAACTTCCTTTTAATCTTGATGAAGTCAAGTCCCGCTAGTCAGAAACTAGTATGGCGAGGTATACTGATTCAGCAAATTAGCCCACCATTGTCCCTTCCCACTACCGTTCGCAGATGTTAACTAATTATTGCAGATGGGGAAAATGTTCAGCCGCGGTGGAGTAGCCGAGCGGTCTAAGGCGCCTCGCTGCGGAGCGCGCGGTTGCTCGCCGTCGGAGGTTCGAGTCCTCCCTGGGGCATGGGTGTGTGTGTTGTCCTTAGGTTAGTTTACTTAGTTTAAGTAGTTTATAAGCTACGCATTCATGACCACGCAGTTTGGTCCGATAGATTTACAAACATTTAATTTTCTTTTTTTTTAATTAATTAATTTTTTTAATGACCACTGCTGGTTGAAAAAGCCCTGCAATTATATGTGAAGCCTGCAACTCAACACTTGTCAACACAGTCTACTGTTTCTACCAATAGGCAAAACCACAGTGGATCGCTAAGTAGTCACCGAAGCACACCGTCTAGTCATCCAAATCGTCACACCAATGGCTAGTGACATGCCTGCGGAAGTCACCACCAGATAAGGCGTTTTTTCGTAACACCATCAGTTGTATATATATCTTTTCGCATTCCTCCACAGTTTGTGGTCAACCGCACCTGCTCTAGGCTGCAAATCATAAGGGCCAAACCATTCCTCCAATACGAGATATGTTTAAAAAGCTGAGACCTGGCTGTTGCACGTCATGTGTTTTTACTTTGGTAAACAGTGGGTGGGGGTGAGTGTGTCACGAAACCAAATGTTCGGCCAGTCCTTAGTTTACAATAATAATAAAATTGTTGTAGTTATAAAAACATTACAGGGCACTTAAAATAGTTTAGATTAATACATTAGAAGTAATATTTAATATTGTGAGAAGAGAGAAGGAAAAAAGTATAGGACAAAGTAGTGACAGTGACAGAATCAAAAGAGTGGAATATAAACACAGAGACTTTGCTGACACGGGGAGGGAAAGTTTGAGTGGTAATGGGAACTGGCAAGAGCTGGCAAGTACTAATTTTGTATATGAATTATAAAAGGTGGCCAATAAAGGTTATATAATTCTAACCATGTGAATTGCCGGTATACTGTGGTTAAATAACATCAAATAAATGGGTCAAGAATGTCTTTCAAAAACCGTATAGATAATTGAACTGTGATATTCAACTGACATTAAATAAAACAGATATCGGGTCGAAAACAGTAAATGCGGAAAAATAGAAGAATACAACTGACTCTACGAATAAATAATGCATGAAATTTTATTGTTAGACTGTATAAATAATGACGCAAAATATAGCACCAAAAGGTATCTGATAAAACTCTTAGTGCCAAATGTTTTTGTATATTTAAATTAATTTGTAATTGCGTGATTGGTAATCTGAGTACATGAAAGATGCATTAGTAGTTCCAAGATTTGATCAAATAAGATGGATTCGATAAACTACAAGTCTAACTTAAGCGTGCACACTTTGTCAGACTTTTTTTATTTACTAGATGTCCAGCCTCAACCAGTTCACTTAAGAAAAGATTATTCAGTGTCTTCTGCTGACACAGTATTGATTATGTAGGCTAGTGTTAAAAGAAATGCTGAGACCATTTTGTCACTTGCATTTGTTTTATCTAGTCATTAAAATATTCTTTGTGCCCTGGGTGCACATTAACTTAATCCCTCAAGAATCAAGTCGAATGAAAGTGGGAGGCAAAAATCATCACAAGTACAATAAAATTAAATGTCAACTGTAAAAATTAGTCACTATATTACTCAGTTTAGAATTATCAAAGACAAAATTAAAGAAATTATGAATTGACGACAAGGCAATTTTGTTTTTATGATCATGATAACAGAATGTAGAAGTAAAATAATAATAATAATAATAAATGAAGGAGTCTAAGTGTCAAACAAAGCATATGTGATTTAGACAGCATGCAGAATACTTTTTGTAAGTATTCAGCATGGCATGTTTCCTTTTTAAACTATCTAAGCCTTGTATAAACTATTCCTCATTAAACCATTTCTCTTTGGCACTTAACCCCTCTGTAATTTATAGTATTCAAATAAAAATGTAACATAAAAAAAAACTTTGAGTTCTCTACGGTAAAAATAAATCACACAATAAAACATTGAAAACTTTTGCAGACGACAGGTCTAAGTGACATTAGAGCCTCTAATGAAATTCTATTATGGCTGTCTATCGTTAACAACGCAAATGAATGAACCATCTTAAAAATGGGCACAATGGAAGAAACACCTTTGCCAGCAAAAGTATCCTCTGAGTGTAAATAGCCATTAAAAGTGGGAAATGGAAAAATGAATTAAGACTTTTTATTGTTATTATTAAATAATAGAAGATTGTTAAAGATACTGAATGTGGCCACGGAAGACTGTGTTTGATACAGAGATGATCTGCGTTTATTAAGAAACCGTTACAGGTTGGTTAACGAACTGAGATTTTGAAAATTATTTAATCAGTGTTTATCCACATGTGTGTGAATTAATGACTGTACACATGAGCAAATTGAAATAGATAAATTGATGGTGTCTAACTAATGTCATTGTATGCATCTACAATACTGACTGTCTAAGTTCGTGAAGACTTGTTACTTGTTGGAAGTAGGTGTTTCGTATTTCTTTAACTATACGTGAGCAGTATACATCAGTTGGTAGCAAATCTGACTGATAAACACCTGTAACCTATTTCACTGAACCGTGATTGTATTAAAAATAATCAAATTAATTTTCATCACAATGGAGCGCTACTGACAATAAGTGACGATTATAGTCAACGTAGGTTTTATTCTGCTCTCGTAATACAATGGTACAAGCTGCAAATAAAATTCAATACTAATTTCTACTTTTAAATATTGATGTAGATTCGTCCAGACTTTGCGTTAAATAATAAATTTACATGATCAAGTAGAAGTGACGAAGTCGATAAGATGTTTAAGTTTCGCGAATCACTTCTATTTTGTAAGATGACTGACAAAATATAATTATCACATTTATTCATGGGTAAGTTTTATTCAGATTGCTGTATAAGGCTTAAAACTGTAATGCTGACTGTTAATTAAATTCGAAACAGGCCATTCATTCTTTTTGAGTGAAATTGTGATTCTTTGAACAACCATCATTTTGAACCAGAACAGTAATTTCTCTCAGGATTCAATTACAGGTTAATTGCCTCATCATATAAAAACAAAAACAAAAATGAGTTTGGACCCTGTAAATATTTAAACAATTGCTGTCTGAGAATCTTACAGGCCTTCTGTAACAATTAAAAACCGTCTACATTGCTAAAATTGTATTTATTTAGTTTCGGCCTCTGCCATTATCAGATCTAGAAACCACTGAACCAGCAAAGTAAAGTTCAGTGTCAATAATGAAGTCTGTACCTAGTAGGCCGAAACGATGTAATAAATAAATACAACGTCAGTATTCTATAAGGTCTCTTTATTCTTGTTAAAGAAAATGAAGATCTTGGATTCGTATAAGAAATTTGTTAATTATCTCTTCTTGCAAAATCTTCATCGTTATGCAGTCTACACGTAGCTTAAGGCAAATATGAAAAATTCATCCTTCGCATATCTGGTATCACAAATTAATATATCCTGTACCATATCACTTGTCACGACCAAATTACTGACTTGACTGTTAAACAAAACTGAACAACGCCAGTGATGTCTGACAAAACTAAAGAATCTCTCATACTGACATTACACTGCTATCTATCCATAGTTTACATACTATGCTCCGAACAGACACTAATCGATTTGAAACCCATCCTCCCAAATGGGTGACCATTTCGGTTCTCAGCCTCAGTACCAAGATCTGTCCCGTCTCCGTTTTCTGTCTCACAAGGAAACCTTCCAGTCTCGGAAATTTAGCTTGGGATGAGAGTTCACATGTTAGTAGTATACGTCTCGAGTTTCCACTCATAGAAGTTTTGAAGCGTACTATCCCGAAAATTTAGAGAAATAGTGATCTAAAGCTGAAGTGCAACTGATATACAAGGTATATACGAGTCAATTAGGGCAGTAATGCGAAGTAACTTTGCAAGTAGTATGCGTGACAATCATGTGAATGATCAGGTTTCGATCCAACCTGTGAGAAATATTTTTATTTCTGTGATTTATTTTAAAAAATTAATATTTATATTTGTATAATTTTTAAATAATATTAAAGAGACAAAATATTACCATTAATATCATAAAGAATCTTCTTTTATTTATGAAATGACGGTTGCATCTAATTAAAATTTTAATGAAGATATTTTCTTTAAATAAAAAGTTGAATAATTGCAAATGCATATTTCTACTAATGTAGGGAGATAAAAGCGTTAAGTGCTTTTTTAATTACAATTTTATTACGAAATTTGGCGATATTGTATGCTGTGCGAAGTTAGCTCGGTTCTTCGCAGTCATTTGTTCGTTATTTTCAAGGGTGTTGGTAATATTCGTAGTAAATTAAAGAAAACGGATCCGTAATGGAAAAGCAGAGTATAGCTGTTACCCAATTGTTTGCATACTAACAGGCCGACTGCCAGGAAAAAATAACAAAAATAAATCGTTCTTGAAGGTAGGATCAGATGAGAGGTTCACAAGGGAAACACCAAGTATTTTTTCATGGTTAGACACTATACTGAAATGTTCAAAAAATCTATGTTACATTCAGCTAATAAGGCACATTATATGCTTAGTTGATATTACGATCACTGGTGCATTGAAGATGATCATTATATGATCGAAATCGATCTGCTAAAACAAAAATACGACCAATGCTGCATACTACATTTACTATAAAACCAAGTATGGTATCAACGAGCTTTGATGGATCGCAGTTATATTGTGCGGGATGTCCTCCAGACCACCAAGCTAAAACTATTTGTTCCAATGCGCTTTGGTTTCCAAGAAAATCGAGATCAAAGTTCCAGCGCGTGACACCTTTACTTGTGCGAAGTCTCCAACGGTACGCCAGTCAGTGTGCTGCAATTAGCAATGCGCTTTACTGCCACACAGACGACCCAAGTTCGAATTCTGCTCGGAATTTCCTTTTTTTTTTACACTTTTCCGACGATTGATTGTGCATGATTACATGGTTTCATAGCCAGTCTTAAGTTAACGCTTGAGTAATTGGTTTAAGATAACAAATTATATTAATTGCTCAATATGTTTATTACGTGAAGATTATTGTATTTAGTTCTTTATTTCGAAGCATACTTTTACGGCGATTGAAAGATATTCCTAAATCAGTAAACCGTCTGTAGTTATCAGCTGGAACATTTGTGCAGCATTTGTTAGCTGCGTTTACAGTCCCCGGCCCCACTGTTGTTATACCGTCGAATGCAGTGTGTACCCACTTGACGCATCCCAGTGGATTATTATGCTGCGGCCAAATGTGTTTTGTTGTTTATTGTTTAATTGTACAAGAACTTCATGTAACTGTAATTATCTGATATAACTTTATCTTTACAATATGAATTGATAAAGTTGGAAAAAAAGAATATTATTATATACAATAAATTGTGGGACAAGTGTAAAAAGAATCCGAGCAGAATTTGAACTCAGGTCATGTGTGTGACAATCGAGCACCTAGGTAATTACACCACACTGACGGATGTACCGACGGTAGCTTAGTACAGGTGTAGGTGTTACGCGCTGGACTATGATCTCGATTTTCGAGGAAAACAAGGTGCATTGAACCAAATCCTTTTAGCTTGGCGGTCTGGAGGATTGATAGTTCTATTTTGTCAGTCATCTTACAAAATACAAATTATTCATAAAACTTAAACATTTTGTCGACTTCGTCACTTCTACTTGATAATGTAAATTTATTATTTAACGCTAAGTCTGAACGAACCTACATCAATATTTAAATGTAGAAATAATCGTCACTTATTGTCAGTAGCACTGCATTGTGACTGAAATTAATTTGATTATTTTTAATACAAACATGGTTCAGTGAAATAGGTCAGATTTGCAACCTTTACTGCCCACGCATAGTTAAAAAAATACGAAACACCTACTTCCAACAAGTCATAACGAACGTAGACAGTCAGTATTGTAGTTTCATACAATTATATTAGCTAGAAACCATCAGTTTCTCGATTTAAATTTCTTCATGTATACAGTCATTCATTCACACACATGTGGATAAATATTGATTAGATCATTTTCGAAGTCTCAATTCGTTAACCCACCTGTAAGAGTTTTTTAATAAACGCGAATTATCTCGGTATCAAACAGTCTATCGTGGCCGCATTCAGTATGCTTAACATTCTTCTATTATTTAATAATCACAATGAAAAGTCTTAATTATTTTTTCCTTTTCCCACTAATGGCTATTTACACTCAGAGGTTACTTTTGCGGTCAAAGATGTTTCTTGCATTGTGCCCATTTTTAAGATGGTTCATTCATTTGCATTGTTAACAATATTTAGCCATAATAGAATTTTATTAGAGGCTTTAACATCACTTAGCCCTTTCATCTGAAAAAGTTTTCAACTTTTTATTTTGCGGATTATTTTTCCGTAGAGACCTTAAGGTTTTTTATTATATTTTTATTTGAATACTATAAATTAGAAAAGCATTAAGTGCCAAAGAAAAAATGGTTTGATGAGGACAAGTTTATACAAGGCTTAGACAGTTTAAAGAGGATTATTTTACCGTAGAGATCTAAAGGTCCCTGCGATCCATCAAAATTCATTTGTACCATACTTGTAAAATTACTTAACTACGAGGTCATCAGTCCCTAAACTTACAAACTACTTACGAACTAGCTAACTCTAAGGACGGCGAACCCCCGATCGTAGTTGCCATGCAGAACGTGACTCGTGCGCCGCAATCCGCTCGGCCACCACCATACTTGTTCCCCTTATTAGACGGTATACCATCTGATCTATTTGACCGTGTTAAGAGTTATACGAGGCGCGTCCAGAAAGTAAGTTCCGTTTCAATTTATCTCCGCTGCAGCGCTGCGATTGCAGTTCCGCACATGCGCTGTAGACGATGTGTATCAAGGAGAAGAACGTTCACCATTTGTCAGTTACGTACGCTTTGTTGTGCTTGTTTGAAATGTCGGAGTTGATTGAAAATACTGCAGCCTGTGAAATCAGGTTTCTGATTTCTGAATGCGAGGAAAGTGAAACCAAGTGAAATTGCGATGTTTACGGACCAAATGCGATGAGTGATTCGATGGTGAGAAGATGGGTCCGACAGTTTAATAGCGGGCGTAGTGATGTGCACGATGAAGAACGAAGTGGGCGTCCACCTTTGGTTACAGAAGAACTGGTTCACGCGATTGATGTCAAGATCCAGGAAAAACCGTAGGTTTACAATTAGTGCTCTCGCTATGGACTTCACGACAACGCTCGACCACACACTGCAAATGTGACGAGAAACCTCCTACAGGGATTTGGCTGGGACGTGTTTGACCATCCTCCATACAGCCCTGACCCCGCTCCTAGTGACTTTCATGTGTTTTTACATCTCAAGTCTTTCCTTGGCGGTCATCACTTCACCTATGACGACGAGCTGAAAGAAACTGTCTCCAACTGGTTGAAGACACAGGCGGCAGATTTCTATGAAGAAGGTATACAAAATCTGGTGCCACGCTATGACAAATGCCTGCAAAATTTCGGCAGTTATGTGGAAACGTAGTTTAAGAGTTGTAGAATTTTGTGCAATAAAAATGTCTTCTGTATCTGTGTACAATTTCATTTTATTACCAAACGGAACTTACTTTCATCGTAGTTACGTCGTACATGCGATGAGCTTAAAACATGCAGTTTTCAGGAAAGTGCGTTTTAGGACTTCCAACATTGAGATCTACCCTGTGAAATTCCATCCCGAACTAAATTTCCCAGTTGGGAAGGACTCCTTGTCATATCAGGGTCTCATTTTCCCTTTATGTACGTGACTTCATTACGAGTGCGGAGGCAGTGTTGTTCGCTCGTCAGGCAGACGGACGCCTCCCGCTGGCGGCAGGTAGCGCACGCACCCCCTGGAGCATCGGGACACGTACACACTCTGCCCAAACGCGGCGCGCTATTTGCCCGCAGCCCTCGCTGGGCCTGGCCGCGCCATTCATCAGCCGCCTCGCCCGCCGCTGAATCGCCGCCACTCGTCCTTTTGCCGGCGCGCTGAATGCATGAATGAAGTGTATATACGGCCGGCGCGGCCTTTTTGCGCGCTTTTGCTTTAAAATACAATTGTTGTCTGCGCGGGGCGTCCTTTTGTGTCGGGCCCGGCTGTCCCACGCCACTGGCGCTCCGTGTCTCTGCCAGCGCCGGCGACGTGACCGGGCTTTTTGCCGGCCGCTAGCAGCCTTCCAGAGACTTCAGAGCCGTCGTCTCCTGCCCACTCCAGGTCCGCGTCTCTCGCAACAGAAGGCTTTTTAGCTGCGTATCTGTCCCAGTCTGTGGACACTCCGACTGGATTAAACGCTGTTCCGTCCGTGCTAATTGGTGGAGTCTTTGGCAACGTACATGACGACTTCTGAGTGTAGCGTTAACGATGGGAGGGTATGCAGAGGTGAACGAATTACCCTTCCAGCCTGCCAGGCCCAATCTCCGCTGCAACCTTGCGAACAGCTCAGCCTGTCGTGACGTAGACCGAAGGGTACACGTCTACCGAAACCAGTGAGGCCAACGAGAAAAACAGATCGTGGTGCGGACATCACGAAACGTCATCAGAGAAGGCTTGAGATAAAGAGATCGCTACCCGACTGGCTGGCCGCTATGAGACGGTAGCTGTACCTCAGTTGCCAGCCATTCAGCTGGCGTTTACGTTGTCTCAAGCCTTGTCTGATGACGTGTCATGACATACGTGCTACGACGTTTCTCGTTGCCCTCGAAGCACAGTCAGTGTATAAGCGAAATTGGGTTCCCACGAGCGTGTCTAGTTTCACGTGACCCGTTTAGCCTTCTGCACGTCACTACAGGTTGTGCAGTCAAGAATTCGTGACTTAAGAATAGCAAGGCAACGTTTGCATCTCATCTGTCGTAGCATCAACATTTGGTTGTCTGCCATACGGCACATTTAGACTGCATTAGCCCTCCATGCTTATCTGTTAGCGACGGCGACGTGACCGGGCATTTTGCCGGATGCAACCTGCCTTCCAGAGACTTGCGAGCCGTCGTCTCCTGCCTGGTCCAGGTCCGCTTCTCTCGGAACAGAAGGCTTTTTAGCTGCATACCTGTCCCAGTCTGTGGACACTCCGACTGGGTTAAACGCTGTTCCGCCCGTGCTAATTGGTGGAGTCTTTGTCAACGTACATGACGACTTCAGAGTGTCGCGCTAACGAGGGGATGGTATGCAGAGGTGTACGAATTACCATTCCAGCCTGCCTGCCTCTAACGCCGCTGCAACTCTGCGTACAGCTCAGCCTGTCGTGACGTAGACCGAATAGTACACGTGTAACGAAACCAGTGAGGCCAACGAGAAAGACAGGCCGTCGTGCGGACGTCACGACACGTCATCAGAGAAAGTTTTGAGACAACGCGATCGTTACCTGACTGGCTGGCCGCTATGAGACGGTAGGCTGTACCCCAGTGACCAGCCAGTCAGCTAGCGTTCGCGTTGTCTCAAGTCTTCTCTGATGACGTGTCATGACGTAGGCGCGGCCTTTCTCGTTGACCTCGAAGCACAGTCGGTGACTACAGGTTGCACTGTCAAGAATTCGCGACTTCAGAATAGCAAGGCAACGGTTGCATCTCATCTGTCGTAGCAACAATATTTCGTTGTCTGCCATACGGCACATTTAGACAGCATTAGCCTTAAATGGTTATCTGACAGCGATGGCGACGTAACCGGGCTTTTGCCGGCCGCAAGCAGCCTTCCAGAGACTCGAGAGCCGTCATCTCCTGCCCGCTCCAAGTCTGCGTCCCTCGGAAGAGAAGGTATTTTAGATGCGTACCTGGCCCAGTCTGTGGACACTCCGCGTGGATTAAACGCTGTTCTGCCCGTGCTAATTGGTGGAGTCTTTGGTAACGTACATGACGACTTCGGAGTGTCGCACTAAAGATGGGAGGGTATGCAGAGGTTTACGAATTACCATTCCAGCCTGCCAGGCCCTGTGACCGCTGCAAGCCTGCGAACAGCTCAGCCTGTCGTGACGTAGACTGAAGAGTACACGTGTACTGAAACCAGTGGGGCGAGCCTCAAAGACAGGCCGTGGTACGTACGTTACGACATCAGAGAATGCTTGAGACAGCGCCATCGCTACCTGACTGGCTGGCCACTACGAGACGGTAGACTGTACCCCAGTGACCAGTCAGTCAGCTAGCTAGCGTTCGCGTTGTCTCAAGCCTTCTCTGATGACGTGTTGTGACGTACGTGTTAAGACTTTTCTTGTTGGCCTCTAAGCAATGTGCATACCGATACATGCTTCTCTGCCTTTTGCAGTTACCTTCATTCTTTGGTACACACCTATGGACTTGTTGACGTCATCAAGCATCTGGTACCTTCTTCTGCGCCAACCTTCAACTGCCTCTACCAGAAGGCAATCTGGTCTTAAACTGTGGCCTAGCCATTTAGATTTCTGTTCTTTACCGTCAGCAACACACTCCGTTCCTCTCCAACTCTACTCACTACTTCTTCATTTCTGACTTTATCGATCCAGCTGATCTTCTCCATCCAACGCCATACGAGAGCGCCGCGGCCTTCTCTCTAGGTGGTGTTGATTACACAGAATATTCTGAATTTATTTGATTAAAGGAGAAAATGTAAACATGCAAAAAGTGAAACAGAACAAAGGGAGAACAGACATCTGAAAAATGACATTGACTGTAGGTGTAGACTGGCTAAGCAAGATTGGCTAAAGGACAAATGAAAGACCATAGAAGAACGTATAAGCAGAGGAAAGATAGATACCGCCTACGGAAAATAAAAGAGACCTTTGGAGACAAAAAACCGGCTGCTTGAATATCAAGAGCTCAGATGGAAACCCAGTAGTAAGCAAAGAAGAGAATTATGAAAGACAGAGTGAATATAATTATAGTGGGCTTATACAAAGGAAATGAGAGTAATGGAAGAGAATGTACAGGAAGATGAGTAAGGAGATACGATAGTGCAAGAAGACTTTGACAGAGCATTGAAAGATTTGAGTCGAAACAATGCCCCTGGAGTAGATGATATTCCGCCTGAACTGCTGATATCGTTAGGAGAGCCAGTCATGAAGAACTGTTCCACCTGGAATGCAAGATGCATGAGACAGGGGAAATACCATCCGACTTCAAGAAGTATATAATAATTCTAATCCCAATGAAAGTAAGAGCAGACAAATGTGAAAATTACAGAACTATCAATGTAATATGCCATGGTTGTAAAATACTAACACGAATTATTTACAGACGAATGAAATAACTGGTGGAATCCGAACTTGGAACGATCTGTTTAGATTTAGCAGAAATGTAGTAACACGGGAGGCAATATCCACATTACGACTTATCTTAAAAGATAGGTTAATAAAAGGCAAAAGGCTACATTCTTAGCATTTGTAGATGTGGAGAAAGTTTTTGGCAATGTTGACTGGAATACACACTTTCTATTTCACATGGTAGCAAGGGTAAGATACAGACGACGGGAGGTTATTTTCAAACTTGTACAGGAACGAGATAGCAATTATTAGAGTAGAAGGGTATGAAAGGGACGCAGTGGTTGGGAATGGATGAGTCAGGTTTGTAGCTTTTCTCCAATGTTGTTCATTCTGTACATTGAGCAAGCTGTGAAGGAATGCAAGGAGACATTTCGAGAAGAAATTTAAGAAAATAAAAACTTTCCGATGTCAGCCAAGGAAACACTACAATATACCTAGCAAAAATTATACGAGAATATTGAGCCCGAAGTTTCCTTGGTTGAGACCGACTCCAAGAATAACAATAATTATAGCTACATTATATTATCGTAATAACTTGATTGACTTTTAAGTAGTTTAATATTTTCCTTTTCATTTTACTTAGGAGAACTCTAAACATATTTTGATCACTGTTTGTTACTCCTAGGACTGTGTTGAGTTAGATTTAAAAGTGGGTAGGTACTTATCTATTTATTTTGTGGTAAACACATAGATCGTACCTACATATTGATGAGTAGAAAAAGTAAGTTGATTATTAAGTTGTAGAAGAATACGCAATTATTATTATTTTTTACATTTAGTGCATATTAATTTGTTTTGGAATAGTTTTTTTAAGATTTTTTATTTTTGTTTATGTTATTTGGATAGCAAAACAACTTCTAATGGCCGAAGTAAAGAAGATATAAAATGCAGAATGGCTATGGGAAGAAAAGCGTTTCTGAAGAAGTAAATTTTTTTTAAATCCATTATTAATATAAAAGTTGGTTACAAATATGTGGCATGAGTTGAGAATGTCAGAGAAATGATAATGATACAAAATCATCCAACAACCATGAACGCCGCATATTACGGCTTCCTTGACAAACCATAACAACAAAATAATGGAGCTTCGCTGTGTATGCAAAGAGGCTGCCTGAATAGAGGGTGATAGTATAAGGAGTACGGCAAAATATTCTTATTAATGAATCCTAGTTTAATCCTATTATATTAATAATGACTAAATGCACTTCTCCGTTTGAAATTAGGTCACCTTAGGTCAATACACCATACAACGATATTATAGTAGATAATTATCTTTTTCATTTACATTTCAGAAAGTGTAGGTAAGATTTGAAGTATTTTAGCATTATAATTAGAGAGCGCATGAAGGAAAAACTAGGAGCTGTACTTTGTACGGTGGAACATATCTTTTTATAGAATGGAATGGAACGATCTATTTAGCAATTTCTATGCAGTGCAGCATGACCTACTGCGTTAGTGTGGATATCTATTCAGTTAGGCTTTCCATGTCCACATTTTTGGCGTGCAGTATGTTAATTAACTTTATATAATTTATAATATTTGTAACCAACTTTTATATTAATAATGGATGTCAAAAAAATTTACTTCTTCAAAAACGCTTTTCTTCCCATAGCCATTCTGCATTTTATATCTTCTTTACTTCGGCCATTAGAAGATGTTTTGCTATCCAAATAACATAAACAAAAATAAAAAATCTTAAAAATCTTTATATAATGAAAGGGATGCAGTGGTTGGAAAGGGAGTAAGACAGGGCTGTAGCCTTTCCCCAATGTTGTTCAATTTGTACATTGAGCAAGCTATAAAGGAAAGCAAGGAGAAATTTGGAGAAGGAATTAAAGTTCAGGGCGAAGAATTAAAAACATTGCGGTTAGCCGACGACATAGTAATTCTGTCAGATACAGCAAAGGACCTGGAAGAGCAATTGAACGGAATGGACAGTGTGCTGAAAGGTGCATATAAGATGAACATTAACAAGAGTAAAACTAGGGTAATGGAGTGCAATGTAAGAAAATCAGGTGATGCTCAAGGAATTATATTAGGTAACGAAACAATAAAGGAGGTAGATGAGTTTTGTTACTTGGGCAGTAAAATAACAAATGATGGTCGCAGTACAGATGATATAAAATGCAGAATGGCAATGGGTAGAAAGGCGTTTTTGAAAAAGAGAAATTTGTTAACATCGAATATTGATTTAAGCCTAAGGAAGTCCTTTCTGAAGGCATTTGTATGGAGTGTTGCCTTGTATGGGAGTGAAACATGGACGATAAGCAGTGTGGACAGAAAGAGGATAGAGGCTTTTGAAATGTGGTGCTACAGAAGAATGCTGAAGATTAGGTGGGTGGATCGCGTAACAAATGACGTACTGAACCGAATTGGGGAGAAAAGGAATTTCTGGCATACCTTGACTAAAAGAAGGGATAGATTGGTAGGACACATTCTTAGACATCAAGGAATTGTGAATTTAGCGTTGGAGGGAAGTGTGTGGGGTAAAAATCGCAGAGGGAGACCAAGAGACGCGTATAGTAAGCAGATTCAAGTGAATGTGGGTTGTCGTTCTTATGAGGAGATGAAAAGGCTTGCTCAGGATAGAGTAGGGTGGAGAGCTGCATCAAACCAGTCTCTGGACTGAAGACCACAACAACAACAACATAATTAACTTAATATAATTAATCAGAAATTTATCAGCGATGACCACTTTCAAGTGAGGAATCTAGTTGTTGTTGTTGTGGTCTTCAGTCCGGAGACTGGTTTGATGCAGCTCTCCACAATACCCTATCCTGAGCAAGCCTCTTCATCTCCACATAAGAACGGCAACCTACATCTGTCTGAATCTGCTTACTGTTTCCATCTCTTGGTCTTCCCCTGCGATTTTTTCCCCATACACTTCCCTCCAACGCTAAATTCACAATTCCTTGATGTCTAAGAATGTGTCCTACCAATCTATCCCTTCTTTTAGTCAAGGTATGCCAGAAATTCCTTTTCTCCCCAATTCTGTTCAGTACCTCCTCATTAGTTACGCGATCCACCCACCTAATCTTCAGCATTCTTCTGTAGCACCATATTTCAAAAGCCTCAATCCTCTTCCTGTCCGCACTGTTTATCGTCCATGTTTCACTCCCATACAAGGCAACACTCCATACAAATGCCCTCAGAAAGGACTTCCTTAGGCTTAAATCAATATTCGAGGTTAACAAATTTCTCTTTTTCAAGAACGCTTTTCTACCCATTGCCATTCTGCATTTTATATCCTCTGTACTGCGACCATCATTTGTTATTTTACTGCCCAAGTAACAAAACTCATCTACCTCTTTTATTGCTTCGTTTCCCAATCTAATTCCTTGAGCATCACCTGATTTTCTTACACTGCACTCCATTACCCTAGTTTTGCTCTTGTTAATGTTCACCTTATATGCACCTTTCAGCACACTGTCCATTCCGTTCAATTGCTCTTCCAGGTCCTTTGCTGTATCTGACAGAATTACTATGTCGTCGGCAAAACGCAATGTTTTTAATTCTTCACCCTGAACTTTAATTCCTTCACCAAATTTCTCCTTGCTTTCCTTTATAGCTTGCTCAATATACAAATTGAACAACATTGGAGAAACGCTACAACCCTGTCTTACTCCCTTCCTAACTGATGCTTCCCTTTCATGCCCTTCGAGTCTAATAACTGCGGTCTGGCTTTTGTACAAGTTGTAAATAACTCTCCTTTCCCTATATTTTACTCCTGCTTGCTTCAGAACTTGAAAGAGTTCATTCCAATTAACATTGTCAAAAGCCTTCTCCAAATCTACAAAAGCTAGAAATGTAGGTTTGCCTTTTCTTAATCTTCTGGGATAAGCCGTAAAGTGAGTATTGCCTCCCGTGTACCTAGATTTCTCCTGAACCCAAACTGATCTTCCCCGAGGTCGGCTTCTACCAGCTTTTCCATCCTTCTGTATATAATTCGAGTTAATATTTTGCAACCATGACTTATTAAACTGATGGTTCTGTAGTTTTCACACCTGTCTGCACCTGCTTTCTTAGGGATGGGGATTATAACATTTTTCTTAAAGTCTGATGGTACTTCACCTGTCTCATACATCTTACACACTAGGTGAAACAATTTTGTCATGGCTGGTTCTCCCAGAGACTTCAGTAGCTCTGAGGGAATATCATCTACTCCAGCGGCCTTGTTTCGACTTAGGTCTTTCAGGACTCTGTCAAATTCTTCTCTCAGTACAGTATCTCCTATTTCAGCATCATCTACACCCTCTTCCCTTCCTACAATATTGTCTCCAAGTTCATTTCCTTTGTAGAGCCGCTCTATATACTCTTGCCACCTTTCAGCTTTCCCTTGTTTGCTGAGAACTGGTTTTCCATCAGTGTCCTTGATATTCATAGAGCTGTTTTTCTTATCTCCAAATGTTTCTTTTATTTTCCTGTAGGCTGTATCTATTTTTCCCCTATTTATACATTCTTCTACATCCTTGCATTTGCCTTCTAGCCACTCCTGCTTAGCCATTTTGCATTTCCTGTCAATCTCATTTCTTAGTCGTCTGTACTCCATTTTGCCTGTTTCATTTACTGCATTTTTATATTTTCTCCTTTCATCGATTAAATTTAGTATTTCCTGTGATATCCAAGGGTTTTTTGTAGGTCTTTCCTTCCTACCTATTTTGTCCTCTGCTACCTTCACTATTTCATCTCTCAATTTTACCCATTCCTCCTCTACTGTTTTATTTTCCCCTGTTTCTGTCAATTGTTGCCTAAAGCTCCCTCTGAAATTCTTAAGAACCTCAGGTTCCTTCAATTTATCCAGGTCCCATCTCCTTATTTTCCTACCTTTCTGTAGTTTCTTTAGTTTCAGCCTACAGTTCATAACCAACAAGTTATGGTCAGAGTCTATATCTGCCCCTGGGTATGTCTTACACTGTAGAACCTGGTTCCGAAATCTATGTCTTACCATTATAAAATCTATCTGGTATCTCCCGGTGTCTCCTGGTCTCTTCCACGTATACAACCTTCTTTTGTGATTCTTGAACCAGGTGTTTGTTATAACTAAATTATGTTCTGTGCAAAATTCTACCAGGCGACTTCCTCTTTCATTCCTTTTGCCCAGACCATATTCACCTACTATCCTCCCTTCCCTTCCTTATCCTACAACCGAATTCCAGTCTCCCATAACAATTACGTTTTCCTCTCCCTTAATTTTCTGAATAATTTCCTTTAGCTCCTCATATATTTCTTCGATTTCTTCGTCGTCGGCAGAGCTAGTTGGCATATAAACCTGTACTACTGTTGTCGGTGTTGGCTTCGTATCTATCTTGACAATGATAATGCGATCACTGTGCTGGTCATAGTAGTTTACCCGCATTCCTATTTTCTTATTTATTATCAATCCTATTCCTGTGATACCCCCAATTGATTTTGTATTTATAATCCTGTACACCTGACCAGAAATCCTGTTCATCCTGCCACCGAACTTCACTAATCCCCACTATATCTAATTTCAACCTATCCATTTCCCTTTTTAAATTTTCTAATTTTCCTACTCGATTAAGGGATCTAACATTCCACGCTCCGACCCGTAGAATGCCAGTATTGTCTTTCCTGATGATCACATCCTCCTGAGTAGTCCCCGCCCGGAGATCCGAATGGGGGACTATTTTACCTCCGGAATATTTTACCCGAGAGGATGCCATCATCATATGTTCATACAGTAGAGCTGCATGTCCTCGGGAAAGGTAACGGCTGTAGTTTCCCCTTGCTTTCAGCCGTTCGCAGTAGCTGTGTGGCAAAGCCACATTAGCTGATGTTACAAGGCCAGCTCAGTCAATCATCCAGACTGTTGTCCCTGTAACTACTGAAAAGGCTGCTGCCCCTCTTCAGGAACCACACGTTTGTCTGGCCTCTCCACAGATACCCCTCCGGTGTGGTTGCACCTACGGTACGGCTATCTGTATCGTTGAGGCACGCAAGCCACCCCACCTCGGCAATGTCTGTGGTTCATGGGAGTGGAGGAATCTAGTATCTTGCATGAATGTCGTCAAAAATTTATAAGTGGCAGTCAAATGAAAACGAGAAAAATAATAAAAAAAGAAAGTAATCTTTATTACTTCAAATATAATTGTCATTACTGTTAATACATTCTTCCAATGTAAAACAAAGTGGTCAATACCTGCAAGGAAGAACGTTTTCAGTTCCCTACGGAAGCAGATTATACCCTGGTGTGTTGGCGTGTGTCTCTCCGATTGTGACAGATCTAGGCCAAGAACTTTTCTCGGCAGGGGGCCTAATAATATAGAATACTAGCTGAAAACCCGGCGTTGTCCGAGTATTTACTTATTTATTCTTATATTTCTTTATTCTTATGCTTATCCTTACAGAGAAAGAGCTGAAGACATTTTAGCACGCACAGACCTAAGATATGGTCTCTGGCATCACGTTTCGCTGTATGTAACCTCCTTGCTATAGAGTCGCAAACGTCATCGCTGGCCTTCAGTCCGAAGTTTTTCATAATTTGACGACTTTCAACCACCATATCTTCCACCCCCTTATAGCTGTCGGCATGGAACTACTATGGTGTACAATGGGAGACTTCGGACAACAATTGCACGCAGACCATTCGTTAGCGTTCTGTAGTTTTCGATGCACACGTAGAATTTTATATACACCGATAACTTTCCATCCCAATATACTCCACCCTTTTATGATTATCAACCCTCAAGCAACAATGCAATCAATAAAACCATTTTCAAAGAATAAATATAATTTTCAAAGAGTAATTATAATTCTGCATTTCGCGTTATATTCTTCAAATCACTAAATATCTATCAGATCGCTATAAAACCGTGCCTAACATCTTCCTCAGGTAAAAATTAGTAACTGTACAAATATTTTAGTCTCTGCGTCTTGTCGTTCGGATATGATAAGCGTACACCGAACAGACATTCACATTAATATATATAGATAAATAGCTATCCGATCGCCATGAAACCGTGCCTAAGGCCTTCCCCGGGTAGACATTAGTAACGGTACAAATTTTCAGCTCTTTATGTCTTGTGGTTCAGACATGATAAAAGTACACTGAACAGACATTCACATTTATAGATATAGATGCGTGGCGACAGATGAGGAGTGTTCGGAGGCTGTGCAAGGGTATTTCAGGGAAACTTCTGCAGCCTAATCGATACAAGTTTGGCAATATATGGATCGACATTATCTTGCAAGAGAATGTTGCCGTTTCGCCCACAGAACAGAAGTTTCGTTGGGCAACCCTTACACATTCTCCGTACAGTCCCGATTCGCCTCCTTGCGACGAAAGAAATTATACCGCAACAATATATATATATATATATATATATATATATATATATATATATATATATTCACAAGTTGTAAATGTAATTCTCAGTCTCAACTATCCAGCTGTTTACCTTCGGTAAAAACAGTGTGCAATTGCCACACACAATGTAAGCGCACAAACATATGAACACTGTTGTAGACGCTGTATCTTCGCGCATACTCACTCAATGTCAGTAAAGATGTTTTAAAATGCACTACAGTTCATTTCGCGACCCCTCCGCACCACAGCCCACACCGGTCTATTGGCCTGTGGTCTAAACGTTCCAACGAAATCTGTACATCACGTGCAAGACGCGGCATTAAAGCAGCACCGATAGCCCGTTGACGATTAGGATGGATGGTTGGATATAGGGTTTTGGGCGCTCGACATCTAGGTCTTCAGCGCCCGATCACATTGAAGAGGGTAACAAGCAAGAATTGTAACAATAAAGAACTGATAAACGAAAGAAGAGCCACCACCAAGTAACACTTACAGCTGAGGAAAAAGACAGGAGGATATTAGAGACGACAGTGGGAAATGTATCCCTCTGGAAAATCTCAAAAATGTTCAAATGTTTGTATAGCTTATGGGACTTAACTACGGGGTCATCAGTCCTTAAACTTACAAACTACTTATGAACTAGCTACTACTAAGGACGGCACAAATATCAATGCCCGAGTGGGGATTCGAACCCCCGACCGTAGTAGCCGTGCAGACCGTGACTGGAGCGCCTCAGTCCCCTCGGCCACCGCGGCCGGCTGGAAAATCTCAAGAAAGAGTTTAAACAACTATGCAGGGGACCAAGGCTAGCTGACCACAGCTATAAAAAGGGTGAGCCAACCACTTTGCAACATACTAAAACCTCCAGCTAAAAGCGTAGGGCCGGCCGCGATGGCCGAGGTGACTGAGACGCTCCAGTCACGGTCAGCACGGCCACTACGGTCGGGGGTTCGAATCCCCCCTTGGGCATGGATATTTGTGCCGTCCTAGTTCGTAAGTAGTTCATAAGTAGTTTGTAAGTTTAGGGACTGATGACCCCGTAGTTAAGTCCCATAAGCTTTACAAACATTTGAACATTTGATTTTTTTAAAGTGTAGGCCAGAGTTGAGACAAATCACAAAATTTTAAAACTTTGCTCACATTTGCTTCATTATTCCCTAAAGTAGAAGGCAAATCGGCACCAATATTCGCCGCAACCGTCCATGCATGATATTTATATCACTCTACTGAAATGTGGCGGACAGTAAGCTGCACGCCACAGGCATCACACGTCAGAGTAGGAAACTGTGCGTTAGTGGACAGTGCCAATGCGGAGACGTGTAATGGCGACTTCATCCCACATGAGAGGTCGTTGACGATTAACTTTGGTACTATGTCTTCAAATGTAAATCTACGAATAACCATTTCCATTAGGTAGGTGAATTCTTAAAATTGGAGCTGTGTCCGAATCATTTGATTGCATGTCTTGAATAGTTCTCCATCCCTGGCTCTAGCCCCACAGTAGGATAAATCCGTTAGCTTGTTGCATATGTTTGAAGCGTTTATGTTCCGCATGTTGGTATCCGGGTTGCATCTGTCAGTTTTTATTAGTATTTCACAATCGCTGTTGGGATTTATATATTTTTATAATGCGTCGGCATTTGGCGGTCGTGACATAGACATCGGCCAAGGAATCGTCGCGCACGTCAGTAGTAAAAATCAACATGAAAGGAGTAAGACAGCAAAATAAGGATACATAGTGCCTGCACCTCCTTCAGTCTGTGGTAATAAGAGCGAGATGTAGTTGCGGTAAGACGACACAGTGTGATCGTTGTCAGGGAATGTAACCACACTCTCAATCTTTCCGGTTAAAAATCTAGCTAATAAAACTGACAACAATTCAGTTCTGGTGGAAAATCATAGCGGCGCATAGAGCTTAACTATAGAAAAGACAAATGTCTAGCATTCTTATGGGGTTTTGTCCCATTCAACAATCCGGGCCGCGGCGGAATAGCCGAGTGCACTGAGGCGCCTCGCAGCGGTGCGCGCTGCCGTTCGCCGTCGGGGGTTCGAGTCCTCCCTCGGGCATGGGTGTATGTGTTGCCCTTAGGTTAGTTTAACTTAGTTTAAGTAGTTTGTAAGCTAGGCACTAATAACCAAGCAGTTACGTCCCATAGATGTACAAACATTTGAACAACAGTCCGGCTGTATGTCTCTCGTTTATCACTGCACCCTCGATTACTGTAGTGAAAATAAACATTAAAATGAAAATATCTGTCCTGTTATCGGAAGGAAGGTTACCTGAGAGCATAAAACAAAGATGAAACACAAAAATAAAGTGAAAAGACTGACATGTATTTTTACCACGCTCCGAATCACTTGCATGAGCATCAGATAGATATGGACGCAGACGTAGAGTTATATCAAGAAGGAAGTAACAGTAGAAAGATTTTCTCAGTCAAATGGTTTATAGTAAAAATTTCTGGATAAGGATAAAATTCTTGGTATATTTTCGCAAAAAGATCTTTCCGTGGCTTTAAAAATGCACAAAAATGTGGTAAATGTTTACATCGAACTAACTTCAAAGGGGAGCTATGGACGCTAGAATGCCGCGTGGGAATGGCCATGTGGTCTGGGGCACCACGTTACGTATCGTGAGGCATCTTGGGTCGGACGTTCGAGTCCTCCCTCGTACATGAGTGTGTGTGTTGTCCTTAGGTTAGTTTAAGTATGTTTAAGTAGTCTGTAAGTCTACGAAGTGATGACCACAGTAGTTTGGACCGATAGATTTACAAACATTAGATCATTCGAATCGACGCTAGAAAATGTAGTGTAAGTGGAGAAATCGCAACATTCCAGCAGACTTTTCTGTTTGTCTTCTATAGACGAGTGAGAGAAGAGGAGGTACACAGAAACATTTGCGACGTGTATGGAAATAACCCCTCGGAACTATAGCGCGCGGTTGCTCGCCGTGGAGGTTCGAGTCCTCCCTGGGGCATGGGTGTGTGTGTTTGTCCTTACGTTTGTTTACCTAGGTTTAAGTAGTTTGTAAGCTACGGACTGATGACCACGCAGTTTGGTCCGATAGATCTACAAACATTTGAACATTTGAATTTAGAACACTATATAAAAATAAATACTAAAGGAACATATATTATTTGTGACGAAAGTCTCTGATGTATTCACAAAAACTTAAGGAAAGCGCTACAGACTGATGCACAACCTAATATTAGATGCAATGTTGATTACTTTTGAAATAATAAACAAAAAAATGTTCAAATGTTTGTAAATCTATCGGACCAAACTGCGTGGTCATCAGTCCGTAACTTACAAACTACTTAAACCTAGGTTAACTAACCTAAGGACAACACACACACCCATGCCCCAGAGAGGAATCGAACCTCCACGCGAGCAACCGCGCGCTCCGCAGCGAGACGCTTTAGACCACTCGGCTACTCCACCGCGGCAAATAATAAACAGTTTTCTTATTGTATTATATCCGTCTCCTTTCCGTCTGAATAAGCAAATACTGTATCATTATTCACTCTGTACAGCTACAGGCAGACAACGTCCGGAAAGACCTCAAGGAAGGAAACTCATGATTTACGGTATATTTTTGCAAGTTATGGTCCATGCGTTACCATTCAGTTAAAACCGATAAGACGCACTTGTAGCGATTCCTTATAACTGTCAAGGGCCTCTTGCAGCTTGATAAAATCCCTCTTAATCTTGTATCTAATGCAGCGACATTTTTTAACTACCACAAAATTACGTATCCATGGCGGGACATTTATCTCTTGTCCATGCACCTGCGATTCCGACTGCATAATGAGCTTTCTGCCTCATTTGAACGCTGCGTGCAGAAGTAGCGCGTTTGCATAAGCTAATAAGTGGAAGGACGTCGCCGTCACTTTCCCACGAAAGACGCAGGTCGGCTGCTTACGTCAGCAGCCCTGATGCAGAGTGCAGTGCAGTAGCATTCATTACCCGTCTGCGCATGGTTGTGCACAACTTGAATCCACAAGCACTAGCGTCGAAATCGGTATATGTTGAGAGTTTCTCTATGGGAAAATTACGAAATATCTCAGAAATGCTTAGCGAATTAAACATAGTGGGGAAGGTCGGGTAAGTTGAAGAGGAGTCTAAGATGACGAATTTTGAGTTTCTCCGATAACTAAGTAGCTGGTGCTATGTGCACTATGGCATTACTTCCTTAGCGCGCTCTGCAGGCATGTCTGTTGAAATAGAACCGCGCTTGATCATTTTGTTTTATTGCCAACAGAGGCTCCGAAGTGGATGCAGTTTTTGTAACAATTTTTCCTGCGGTTTAAATAAGTGTCATGCAAGTAATACTTTGGTATTAATGGATATGAGTTGATTCCTATTAAACCTTGTGGATTTACTGATGTTTTAATAACCTTTTAGTGAATTTATTGTGTAAGACTGTGTGCATATATAAGTCTGAATCCAAAATGACGACTGCGGTTAAGATGACGAATTACGCAGTTAATAAGGAAGAAAGGGTGACAGGAATGGAGCAAGGAATCATCGAAAGAGGCAATGCAGCATGTAATGAATGGTAAGCTTCTTAACGGCGCCGCTACGAAGTTCAACTTCCCTGAAGGTACTTTAGGTCACTATGTAAAAAAAAAAAAAAAAAAAAAAAAAAAAAAAAAATGTTGATGAAGTAGGCTCAGCTCAGTGTACGGGCTCAAATTTCAGGAATACAAAGAAGAAATGTTATGTTTGCGTCTCTTTTCATCAGAAGATAAGCATCAATAAAAGCTTTCTTTTCTAAATAAAATGTTATTTCGTCATCTTACCGTACCTGTAGGGCAAGACGACGAATGGTACTGTCACCTACAAAACCTGGTCTAAATAAAAAATCTTTAGTCTTACGAAAGGTTTAAGAGCTTTATTACAAAGGAGATACAATTAGCATTCATTTTTCCATAAATGAAATATCTGATTTCAACGTAAGAGCCAGAAAAAATGTAATATATGTTAATGTCGCCATCTTACCCGCAATTTACGAGATTAATATCTTTAAATAATGCTATCTTATAATACTACATTCACATCTGTGTCTCATCTCCAGGTCTTTATCCTAAAAACTGTAATGAGTAACTGATTTAAATACAGAAAAAACGCACTAGCGTCTTTTACGATCCACTTCACAAAAATTGCGGACAAAAATAATAAAAACATAAATAATATAAAATTAAATAAAAAATATGGACGATACCATTATGACTCTACTATTGTGATAATCTCTATGCACTCAACACGTAATATTCTCTCTGGCGTATTTTAACAAACAGCCAAAATTATTTGACATTTGTGTTCAGCATTGGCAGATATACTCTTTTTTTTAACTTTTACCACTTTAAACTGTTATTTTAATATCTCTCCCATATTTTCATTATATATTTCCGTTATGTTATGTTATCGCATGTTTTACAGTGGTAGTTTGTCCTCTTTTGTAAGTATATTTTCCTTGCTTGTACTGGTTTACATAAAAACAAATGATAGTGTCAGATCGCCGTCACTTTTGCAAATTGCTAATGTTTCTGAAACGATACGAGATATGAAAAAAAAAAAAAAAAAAAAAAAACCACACACATAAGAGGGCAAAGTTCTATAGATTTTTCTCCTCAACAAATTCAGTTTTCACCTCTGATGAATGGTTAAGCCATCATTTTCATTTAAATTTAGAGCTGTTGAATGGCGATCGCAGAGGATCACTTAGTGCTACTACCGTAACCTAAAGTGGGCCATAAAATAAAAGAGGAAGGTTGTAGTCAATTTCCTCCTCTACGTATACGTTCAATTTTGTTTTCAGGTGAACTGTTAAGGCGTTATTTGCAATTAAATTTCGAGTTTTAAAAAGATCATCACAAACGGCCTATTTTTAGTGCTACTGACATATCTTTTGACCGAAACATTTGAAAAAGGGAGCTTCTAGTCGCTGGCGGCCAACAATTACGTCTATAAAATTTGGTAATGAGAGATGGTGTACTTAGAGAATACTGTAGCTTTCTACTAAGCAAAGAGAACCAACAACTGAGCCCAGGCAGGAGCAGCAGTAGTGCTTCAGCGAGAGCGTGTTTCAGCGGATCTTGCCTACCGTTCTCCAAGTAAACCGTTGCATTTCTACAAACTCGCGGGGGATCACGAACACGTACTTGTCAGGACGGCGAAGTTGATGGCTGCTGCAGTAAAACAGAAAAAACAATCTACTAAAATGGCGCCAATTTCTCAATCTGCATAAATACTCTGAAGTAAATGACAGAGAGTCCATCGAATAACTTTTATGATGTTTCTCTACAGTTCCGTTCTCTTATATCTCGCGGGAAAAAGATACACCTAAATCTTTCCGTTTTCTATCTGATTTTTCTTGTTTTATTTTTTATGATCATGTCTTCCTATGTATGTTCGCATTCGAAAGAGAAAGTTGGTGAAAGAAATTTTGCAAATAGATCTCGTCACAACGAGTAACGCCTTTCTTTGAATGATTTCCACCCCAAATCCTGCTTAATTCCGTTAGCACTCTCTCCTCTATACTGCCATAATACAAAATGAGCCGCCCTTCTCTGAACTTTCTCTAAATGGTCTGTCAGTTCCACTTCGTAGGGGTCTCAAAATGCTCGACTATACCCCAAAATAAGACGCACACGTGTGAAATAGGCAGTTTCTTTAACAGAACTGTTGCATCATCTAAGTGTACTTCTAACGAAACGTAGTCTTTGGTTCGCTTTCCCTACAATATTTTCTATTTCTTTTTTAATTTAACTTTTTTTGTAATTGTTACTCCTAGGTATTTAGTTGAATTTACGTCTTGTAGTTTTGACTGATTTATCGCGTAAATGAAATTTATTAACGGGTTTCATTTAGTGGTCATATGAATGACTTCACACTTCTCATCATTGAGGGCCAATTTCACGGTCTGCACGGCCACTACGGTCGGGGGTTCGAATCCCCCCTCGGGCATGGATATTTGTGCCGTCCTAGTTCGTAAGTAGTTCATAAGTAGTTTGTAAGTTTAAGGACAGATGACCCCGTAGTTAAGTCCCTTAAGCTTAACAAACATTTGAACATTTGATTTGAGGGCCAATTGCCATTTTTTTGCGCAATGGAGATAGCTAAATGATTTTGTAGTTGCTGTTGACTTTAAGAGAGATACTCAGACTGTCTCCTAAATCGTTTTAAAAAATAACGAACAGTAGAGGCCATATAACCCTTCCCTGAGGAACGCCAGATATCACTTCAGTTCTACTCGATGACTTTCCGTCAATTACAACGTACTGTGTCTTTTCTGACAGAAAAGCACGAATCCATTCGCACAGTTGGGGCGATATCCATAACCACGTAGTTTGATTAGAAGACGCTTGTGAGGTACAGTGCCGAAAGCCTTCCGGAAATTTAGAAATACGGAATCTATTTGACATCCCTTGTCGATAGCATTCATAACATCATGTGAGTAAACAGTTAGCTGTGTTTCACAAGAATGATACTTTCTGAGTCCGTGTTCACTAGGGCTAGGGCCTAGGGCTCTCCGAGGTAGTTCATAATATTTGAGGAAAGTATATGTTCTAAAATTCTGCCGTAAACCGCCCTGTAACTTTTCGGATCACTCCTAATTGAATGTCTGGAATATTGGCATAAACTGTGCAACTTTCAGTCTTTGAGTACGGAACGTTCGCTGTGCGAGCTTTTTTATATGATAAACTAGCTTAAACACGCGGCTGCGCTCGCGTGTTGGTTGATTATGATAGATAAGCTGTCTTTCAGTAGTGTGCTATGAAGTTTTGGATTTGAAGGATGAAATGAAATACAATACCTTCTTTAGAAACAAACATTTTAATCAACATTATCAGGAAAGTAAGTAGTGTAGATCAAATCACACGTAAAAATGTACTCGTTTCGAAGAATCCAATCACGAAATTCAACAATAATGATTGTAATAATATCACAGATCGATCACTTGATGTAATGCGCGAAACGTCAAATCGATTTTTTTAAAGAGATCTATCAAAAGAAATTTCTTTTTTACTGCTTTATTTATTTATTCTTATATTTCCTTATTCGTATGCTTATCCTTACAGAGAAAGAGCTGAAGACATTGTAGCATGCATAGACCAAAGATATGGTCTGTGGCATCACGTTTCGCTGTACGTAACCTCCTTGCTATAGAGTCGCAAACGACATCTCTGGCCTTCAGTCCGAATTTTTTTTATAATTTGACGACTTTCAAACACCATATCTTCCACCCCATTATAGCTATCGGCATGGAACTAATACGGTGTACAACGGGAGACTTCGGACAACAATTATACACAGACCATTCGTTTGCGTTCTGTAGTTTTTGCTCCAGAGCGAAATATTAACACATACGTAGAATTTTATATACACCGATAACTTTCCATCACAATATACGCCACCCTTCTATCATTATCAACCCTCAAACAACAATGCAACCAATAAAACCATTTTCAAAGAGTAAATATAATTTTCAAAGAGTAATTATTGTTCTGCATTTCGTGTTATATTCTTCAAATTACTAAATATATATCAGATCACTATAAAACCGTTCCTAAAACCTTCCTCAGGTATAAATTAGTAACTGTACAAATATTTGAGTCTTGTTGTTCGGACGTGATAAGCGTACACCGAACAGACATTCACATTAATATATATATACATAGATAAATAGCTATCCGATCGCCATAAAACCGTGCCTAAAGTCTTCCCCGGGTAGACATCAGTAACTGTACAAATTTTTAGCTCTTTGTGTCTTGTGGTTCAGACGTGATAAACGTACACCGTACAGACATTCACATTTATAGATATAGATAGATAGATAGGTATGGGGCTGTTGCATCAGCATACTCTGAAAGGAAACTAATTGGTCTACAATCGGGACCGGCAGACTTCCTTTTGTGAAGTGATTTAAAGTGTTTTAATGCACCAGGAGGATGAACTTCTAAATTACGCATACTGGCAACTGTTCTTGGTACAAATTCTGGAGTATTTCATTGGAGTATTTCATACGTCTTGTGCCCCACAAGAGTAGTTGGTCGTCCGATACCTTTCAAGACTAGCGAGCAGCTGAGAAGAGTTGTCTTTGGTACCTCGTACATCGAACCGCAGTATATGTCCGCCGACAAAATTAGGAACTTGCAGCCGCTCCAGTGGATCGGCTGACACTGGTTCCAACCTGTGTGGTCTGGTTTCACGTCTCCTTGGTTGCTGTGCTACAGAGGCCGGAAACGGACGACGTTAAGGCTGTGTCGCGTCCCTTCTCCAAGGAAAACGCCGTGTCAAATCGTTTAAATTAACGGTAGCAACGGCCATCTTGGCTGTTTGCCGTATTGCAAATTTACAGCCATTATTAATTTGGGCCCCGCAAAAATATTCCGCTCCCACGGGATGACGATCTTCTAGTTAGTCAAGCATCCTGTGACGTTAGATTGCCAGGGAAAAATTCGATTTATGTGGTTTAATTACCAATTAAATTTATCGACTTACACCATTTTAATCCGGCCGTACCTTATTACGTATCAATCGAGTCTAGTTTTGCTTACTACTCGAATCTGTAATCAGAAACTTAATAACAATTTAAGTAACGCAAATTATCTTATTATAAACAATGGACAAGGTGGAACACTGGCGCCTTTGTGCTCGCCTGGGAAAAGTCTCAGCTATACAATATCTCACAACGTTTCATCGATGCAACTTATCGACATCTTCAGGCAGTGGTAGTGGCCGCTGCCATTGTACCAAGACGCGGCTGATGGAAATTATTCGGAAGGAAGCAGGAGAGAGGCATGTGCAGGGAGCTTTTTAGACGACAAGGGGCTCTTATATTCCCCCCTACCGGCAGCCAGTGATGGTCTACCGATCATGCGCTGTGGGCAATGACTTTACTGCCGGAATCTCCTGCCGTTAAAGCCCTTTCTACACGGGAAGTGAGAGCTTACGAGATTACCCATGATGCACCGGTCACGCCGTCCGCGTACAGTCTAGACGTGTCCACTCGCACAAGCTGCACGCATACGATCGCTTGTAGACGGAATAGAATGGATCCTATTCTCACGCGTATGGAAGTGCTTCGCGCATGCGCAGACGACCGAATGGGGAACGCAGCTGACAAGCGAACCCAAGATGAGAATTGGATTGAGAATGTGTGCTTGACTCCTGCTTAGAGGAACGTCGTTTTTCAACTCAGTCGTTAAGAATTTTAGGAGGTGATACTATAGAGGAACTGCATTAAAAATTTAATATAACGTGTGTACCATTTTTATTGAATACAGAGATATAGCTGTTAATATGAAATCCAAACAAACGTAGAGCAAATGTCAAGAAATTTTCACTGATTTATCCATCGGTTCTTGGTAGTGCAACATCACACTTACTTAAAAGTCGAATTTTGTGTATGTTCTACACGTTCATTTCTACTTAGTTACCTGGTTTTCAGTCTACTAGGACATATTCAGACTTAAACTACGTCGAAAACCGGTTATTTAAATAAAAGTCAAGAACCGACGAAAGAATCAGTCAGAATATCCAAATCAGTTTGTTGTACATACCAAGAGCTGTATCTCTGTACCCAATAAAAATTGGACACTTATTCTATGAAATTTTAATTGCAAATCGTCTTTATTATCATCTTATAAAATATTTGCTTCTTTTCCCTCAAACATGCTGTAGTTAACAGATGAAGTATTTATTTTTGGTGAGCATTATTTGAAGCTTTATCAAAGTGAAAGGTCTATGTATATAGACACCTGAGCTTGTTCATCATATACATAGGCGCCTCAAACTGCAGGGGCTGGAAGTATATAATCGCATTTTATAATGAGGACGGCCGGCCGCGGTGGCCGAGGGGACTGAGGCGTTCAGTCACGGTCTGCACGGTGACCCCGTAGTTAAGTCCCATAAGCTTTAAAAAAAGAAAAAAAAATAATAATAATAATAAAAATAAATAAATAAAATTTAAAAAATGAGGACGTTAACACAGGTGAGCGACGTAGTTACGCATGAACTGCACGAAAACAATTAAATACAGTTTTATAGTGAAAGTCTAAAACACAAATAAATGTTTTAATCGTCACAATATTTTTACAGTTTCGAAAAGTGGTGTTAACGCGGCGATTCTTTTGCTGTAAGTTGACAACAAACTAAGTAGACGCGTGAAGCGGACGACTCAACAAATGCGTACCGTTTGAACGCTTCTTTGTAGTTCGACGGTCTATTGTGCGTGTTGCACGTCTCGTATAGAAAGGGCTTAAAAGTTGAACCAAGTCTGCTAGTGCACTGGATGCCGTCATGGATGGGTATTTTTCGTTCTTCTTGTTATAATGTAGTGGCAGACAGTACTGTATTCCAGCTAGCGTAGAAGAGTTTTCACACAACTTTTGACGTAATCGTAACGTTAAGGTTGCTTTAAGTACGAGCTGGGGAATCGGCCATTTTGTTGCCCACAGCTGTTTAGTGCAAACATGCTGCAGTGCTATAGGATTTGTGTCACGGCCCTGTACCGGTTATAATCATTCTAGAAGTATGTTAAAATAGTTCGATTCCTAAAAGATTCACGGAGAATAAAATAATGTACTGTTAAATATCGTCGCGAAAACAGGGTTCTGAGAATGCGTGCACAGTTATGTATTGTAAGTAAATAATATTTAATAGTAAAAATGGTGTGTGATATTCCACCGTAAGTTTCTGTTGAGCTGTTCTCCAATAATAACAGATGTTCTGCCTTTAGAGAGTTAGCAAGCCTACAATATCATAACGCTGCAAAATATTCCAGAATATACAGTATTTAGAGTATAATTATATGTGTGTCTTATAGTGTATTTACAAGTACGCCATACAAGGAGTTTTGTACTCACATTGCACAAACTGCTAAATGTAGGGGAGAGCAGGGCAAGATGGGGTGGAGGGCAAGACGGGGTCTTTGTAATTTCTACCACGACAGATATTGTAACCGAGTGGCGAATAGTTGAAGTAGTAGGCACTTGCTATGCGAGTACCTGACAGTGCTGGCAGCAATTTTGAGCAAACCATTCGGATTGAACACATCCAAACGTATTTTCGTCTATGCTGATATATTTTTTCGTCATTTTCAGATGTGAAAACGTAAGAGAAGTAATTGTTTCTCGTACTCCTAAATATTATCAATGAAAAAAAAAACAGCTTGTTTGGCAATAAATTAAGGCATTCAATAACTAATTGAATATATCCTTGGTGCTATAATATTAACCTAACATAAAAATGGTCCCTGGGGGCAAGACGGGGTACCTAGTGGCAGGGCAAGATGGGGTACCCCACATGACATAACATGAGCTGCAACCATGTGGACTGCCATAAAAGGTTTCAAAAAAAAAAAAAAAAAAAAAAAAAAAAAAAAAAAAAAAAAAAAAAAAAAAAAAAAACCAGGAATTTGCCCCTTTGAACCAAACATTTTCCGAGAGTCAGTGTTTGAAGCTTCTGTCACTACAGACACTGCTTTAACTACAAGTGAGTCCGCTAACGTTTCTTAGAGCACTCGGTCATTCCACCGCGGCCTACTTCCGTCACTACAGTAGTTTACACATTATTTTACAAATAATCAGATTTGCCTTTCTTTTTCAAACACTTTAAAGATAACCGCTCAGTTCTCAAACTCATGGTAGTTAAGAACGTAGTGAGAGAACAGTGCATCATAACTGAAAGACTATAATTGTAATCGTGTTAGGGTCGCTAGTAGTGTTTGTAATAGTAAGTATTTTATCTGTGCTCATTTATATGTCTTTGCTTAAAGCAACTGAATACCAACTAGAGTCTACACCGTTACGTTTCCCTTATTAGAAAGCAGACAATAATTTCATTTAAAGAGAGACTGATACTTTGATCACTCTCCAGAAAATTCCCACATCAGACTGCAGCTCAATATTAGCCTACTATATTTATTTTGAGACAGTGCACAATTTCGCGCCACTTTCCTCAAACCTCTATTTCATGTCTACAGCTAACAGGTACTCACAAATTATTTTCTCACTTTGAATAATTGGGATAAACTTGTGGTTCATCCGTATGCTTGTAAGTGTATACATTTGTCCATATATTGTAGATATAATGTATTTTGTTTACTTGTGTAAACTACAAAAATCTTCTCTTTGTTTAAAACAGAAAATAAAGTATGTTTAGTAGCAGCAGTAGCATCAAGTGTACTCTAGGAGACTGTATTAGCTGTAAGTTGCACTTAAACAAAACGTAAAAAATTTTCATATCTTCGAACTGTCTAAACAAGGTGCTCGTGAACTTCATAAATGGTTGACTTTCTTCTAAAACTGCAAATATTCGTAACTTGTCCCCAGTTCATCAAGTTTTGTTCTGTTAATATTTGTTTTTACTTTTGTTATTGTGAAGTGTGTATATGATTAATGTCGCGGTCGGTGGTAAGGAAATCATAATCGTAATATATTAGTATACCGACAGCTCTAATTGTAACCACCGTACGCAACCCTTAAGCCTTTGTTATCACCATCAAACACTCAGATTTCTTCCCATTGCGAGAGTGGAATTTGCTTCCACGCAGCAACAACATTAAAATATCTGCCGCATCTTCCACGCAACAACAAACATTAAAATATCTCCCTCATCTTACGTAGTGAAATGCAAAATTCATCGTAAATTATATTAATAATTTCACGAATATTGCCCCCAGATCACTTATCTCATGAACAGATGAGAACTTAAAATTGTTTATGCAGCCTCTGTTGATCACGTTTCACTCACAATATTGCTTTTTGTATGCACTCTTTGGGCAGTAAACCGTTCCCTAAGTAATTCAAGAAATGCAGATACTGTATAAGCAACAGGGTTTTACCTTGCTATAGGAGAGAAGGTCCGCTGTATGGTTTTCTATATGATGAATGATTCCTCGCTTGTGTTGCAAATACATCGTCCGTATTTGTCGTATAGATCAAAGATATTCATGTTGGAGCCGAATGTCTTTTGTTTATTATCTATATTTTGTGCAAAAGTGTTAAACTGTTGCTCTATGCTTTTATTCATTTCTTATTTAAAAGCAACGATCTGTAAGTTTGTGTTAGTAAAGGTTCTTTGTTTAAAATTATTAAATATCAAGCCAGTATTTTGTTCATGATTATCGAGGTAAAATTTTACTTACGGCAATTGCGTTGTACTGTGCTGATGTTGGCAACTTCTGCGGAATGCTGTTTGCTGTTAGTCCCATCACACAGAATCAGGCGAATAAACGTTTTATTGCCATGAAACAATTACTACTGCTCCTGCTCTATCTATGAGAGGTTCTTGTGTGTACCCTTGTTCGAGAGAAACTTAATTATCCCCGTAAAATGAGCATTTCGTTGCCAAAATTATCACACTACACCGACTCTACCTTAAGTAAAATTTAATCGATACTGTTTACAACCAACTTAAAGTATCCGAGTAGAAGATTACACCGTATGTGCGACACTGACGTACTCGACAATGTACACAAAATATACTACAACAATGTACATTACTACATACAAATATTTTCCAAAAAATGTTCCAATGTATGTCAAACTTAAGGGACTTAACTACGGGGTCATCAGTCCCTATACTTACAAACTATCTTATACTAAAGGCGACACAAACATCCATGCCCGAGGGGGGATTGAACTCCCGACGGGGAACGGCCTCGCGCATCGTAGAATAGCGCCTCAATGCGCTCGGCCGCGGCCAAATATTTTTCTTAGATTTGAGATACTTTATTTGTGGTCGAATGTTCTGCAAATCCGCACACACTAACAAGAAAGTGAGGAAAGATAAGTTTTTAAATTACCTACCTTACGACGTGATATATAGCTGGGTGCGAGGTGAACACAAAAGTTTCGTACGAGCCATAATTTTGTAATAGGTTTCAGAAATTACTGCAACCAGTCGCCTTTTGTTTCTTCTTAATGAAGATTTATTGAACTATTACCGGTTTCAAGCTGCCTAGCAGCTCATCATCAGATGGTATACATTTAGTGCAAATTATATTTGTATCTGTGGCAGGGTAGAAAACGAGAAAAAAGTAAACACTAATTTTGGTATGCTACACTGAATAATAACAATATAAGTCTGTCTTCAAGACGTTACTTACAGTTATGCGTTTCACATTTAATTTATCCATATTTGGTCCGCTTTTGGATAGCATACTTCCGGTAATTTGGAAGGACCGTTGGATATCGCTCCGGACGGCCTACTATCGATATGTATCGAAGACGCGAGTATCGCAGTGTCGTAACAAACAAATGTTGGCGGACAAATGAAAACCGTTATTCATTTCGACGTATATAAACAAATTAAATAATTAATGCTGTTGGGTACATTCAAGAACCTGTCAACCATAGAGCAGGTGTAGCATGTTTTATTTATTTTATGATCTGTACGAAACAGTGATCAAGTGATTCAAAATCTTCCTTTTACGAGGGCAATTACTTTTACAGAGCAGACAAGGGTACATACAAGAACCTGTTAACCATAGAGCAGGTACAGCATGTTTTATTTATTTTATGATCTGTATGAAATCTCCGGTTCAGAAAGGTATTATCGTGGTTTAGGTTAAACAATTTTCTCCTATATCATAAAGGCAATTGATTTTGCCTAAGTTTGCGAGTACAAACTACGATAGCATTCTGATGCTCACATGTTCGATACAAATTGACACTACGAAACTATCGATAGTCCGTCATTATCGATAGCAGATCGTCCGAAGCGATATACAACGGTCCTTCCAAATTACCACACTTCCCTTCCATCAACACACCACAGTAACTCCCACGACTTTCAAATGGTAAAATTAAAAAGACACTTCACACACATTACGACTTAACAGCCACTACGACATCTTTCAGCTTGTAAACAAACCAAAGAGTATGTTTATACCACAGGTTAAGTGATAAGTGAAACCAAAGACTGACAAAAGCTTATCTTATTATAGGATATAAATATAATGCCAATTTAGATTAAATAAGAACAAAAGTTGTATTACAAAGTTAATATATGTATATAATATGATTTCAGAATGATAGTTACGTTAATACTAGGAGTATTGATTTTATGATTACTTTAACATCTGTTTACATGCGTCCCATGTGTTGTTTTAGGTGGCATATAAGACATTTGAATTTGTGTGTTCTTCGTTGATTCGAAAATTACAAAATAATTTTGGGCTTTGGTAGGGAGTAGTGTGGGCGGTGGTGAAAGGGGTGGGGTAGAGTGGGGTGAAGTGGAAGAAGACGAAAGAGAGAGTTTAAGTGCAAGGAGAATTTTGTTTGTGTGTGTGTGTGTGTGTGTGTGTGGAAAGGTGTGCGGTATTTGTGAATGAGTGTCTAATTCTTTAATTTTAAAGAGTCTTCAAGTCTGGAAGAATGAGGTGTTTGCTAATTCTGTCTGTTCATTTAGAATTGTGTGTGGTGATTTATGTTGATGGAAGAAAATCTCTAATTGTTCAAGGAGGTCCATTTTTAGTCCCTTGTCTACAGAGTGCAGTATATTGAGGTTGGTATTTATGCCTGTAATGGAATGTTTGTTTTCTGCAAGGTGGGTAGCAAATAAGGATTTCCGTAAGTTGTTTAAACGGAGTGCGTCTGTATGTTCTTTGTATCGGATATTAAAACTTCTTCCTGTTTGTCCTATGTAGTAGCAGGAGCAGCTGTCAAATGTTAATTTATATATACCGGATTTGTGTTTTACATCCAAATTCTTCTTGGTCGCTTTTTATTACTCCATTAAGATCGGCTGAGTATCAAACATAAAAGAGAATAGATATAATTTCCAATATTCTGGTCATGGCAGGCGGTAAGATGTATTAAATACTGGTCAGAAAATATTAGTAGTAAAGGAAAAGCACTTCACCTTTGATAAGTATTATATACAATACAAATGGACCCGCCGGTTGAAACAGCGGATGCAACTGGCGATCGTCCTTCACCAAACAACACAATGCAAGAAGTAAAATATGATTTATAATGTCTCGTTGTTCAATATATAATCGTATAACCACGTGGCATAATCGAATTCGTTTTCCGAAGGCCTTAACGCAGATATTTGCTTGCATAAATAAGCAATTATTTCGCGTTTCCGCAATTGCGGCAGCTTGATTGTTTCGTCTGGATCGGACATTCATCTGTAAGAGATATAATACGGATTTCAGACATTACAAGGATTATGAAATGAAAAATGTGAGTATTCAATAAGTTTTGACGGTTATTATCACTTAATAAACGATAAAAACTTTCATATGAGAGGACGTAAGATGTGTCTGAACTAATCAACAGCAAAGACACTCGATAAAGATTTCGACCACAGACTGTAGATATGGCCACTGTTTCGTCGTTTCGAAACAATGTATCGATACGCAGAAAAGATTCAGTGTTTCAAAACCGCCATGTTTCACGGTTATACCACAGTCTGTTATACTTCATTCAGCTCGGTTTCGGGTCACATTCACGGTCGAAACTGAAACTGTAACGTCCTTGTCGGTTTCGTTCTTTCAAAATAGTGGTGTTTCAGACCAATAATGCAGGAAGTCGTGCAGCTTAAGAGCTTTGAAATCATCATTCGTTTCTAAAGTGACTGCTGTATTCCGAAATGACATAATGCCTGCTTTATAAACGCGAATTACAATAAAACAACGCTCACTCTTTGTATTGAAATATCCAGTAAAATTCCAGGTTTCTCTGTCCACTAACGGTAATCATATTAAAAACATACGACTAAATTTAAAGCTTCCTTTTTTAAAAGAAGGAAATCATAAAGCCTAACATGACATAGGGTAAATGTAACATAAAGTTTGGTAAATGAAACTGCGAAATAAAAATATTTCCAAATCTCGAATTTTAAAATAAGTTTTGTTTTAGTAAAATTTTCAGCAGTGCGATAACGATGTATAAAAACGTAACCCTTTCCAAAACGTTAGCCCAACAAATTTAATGTTATAATATGCCTTTTCAAAATCGATGTAGCTTAGTATATACAACATCTTTCGAAATTAGGCACTAGAATAGAGGAAAGCAAAATGTATTAATTATAGCTACCTTGATAAAAACCAGTAGGCCTCTATTAGACATAAAAATGTCAGCCCTCAGCTAAAGGGATAGCAGGAACGTCTCTTACTGCGAAAGCAGTGCATTTGGTGCAAGAGAAAAATTTTGCCTACTGTCCCGGCGGCCTCGCATGATTATGTTGGCAACATCAACAGAACGTCTGAAAATCTTTCCCAATATTTTAATATTCTTATAAATCCACATAGAATAATTTTTTTTGTGTCGTACAGACAATGAAGTAAATAAATAATGTTGTTTATGCTCTACGGTCGACAGGTTCTTGAATGTACCCTTACCCAATCAGTAAAAGTAATTTTCCTCGTAAAACGATGTTTCCATGAGAAAACATTTGCGTTGTCACGCGATTGGCTAATGCCAACGTCACATCATGATCGCTAACATTGTCACGCGAGGCCGCCAGGAGGGCAAGTAAAACTTAACCTGTGCAGGAAAAAGAAAACTGCCACGGCATCTAAATAAAAGTTTAATTTTTTCTCCTATAGTTGCTGTCCTCGCACTATGTCTGTGGTTCTGTAGCAATACTTATACAGTGCACATGACGATGGTACAATAAACAGGCACATAATATTAAGAAACATACACTGTTTCATGGTTTCGAAACATCACATTGTACTGTTTCAATTGTCACGAAACCGGCAGACGATTAAGTTTTTCCATCTCTAACAGACTGTTTGAAAGCGCTACGATTAAGGAGGTGAATTCTAACCTGCTTGGGTAAAAACATAGACCAATGATAATAATACAGACTGTTGCGTGAAGTGATTATACTTAAACCACAGTTTAACATATGCAGTTACGACACTCCCACTGATGTTATACGCCACGACAGCAGTATTGCAAGAGACTGGCAAGGTACATTTCTGAATACGATATCGGATGAGTGTGAATAGCATCGTTTAAATGGATGATACTTTTTTACAACAGGAAGTTATATAGTGCCAGGAAAACACGTAATAACTAGAAAATAGCTCCTAAGAACCATTGGAAGGTATGAAATGGTACTTTGTAGGGCAGTTTATTTAAGATGATCTTGAAATCTACGACTTTTTAATCAAGAATGTTATTTTCTATTACGAACAAAAATGGCTAATAAACAACAGAAGACCCAACTTTCTGCACAAATAAGTCGGTTTTCTACCAAGAAACGTCACGGTTTCTTCACTACAATTCCAGTCAAATCGGCATGTATTTAACCCAAGAAACTTATATGGAATGCAATACCTACATCACTTAATGTACCAGATCAGTCACTACAGTGGTAGGCGAAGGGAAATACTCACAAACGTGACAATAAAATATCGAAAGCCAATAAACAGTTTCACAACAGCTCAAAGCCAATTCCACAATTATTGCTATATCGGAACCCCAAACGCCAAGAATATTCAAGACTTTCGTTTTATAAACAAAAGTAATTACACTAAAAAGGTTGATGCGTGTATAACAAAGAAGAGTGAAGTAGAAAAATTTATGAATCATTAGACTCAATATTTTTGTACACGTTAAATGAACTGTCTAAGAACAGACCATAACAGGAATTAATGTTTCTAGTCAGTTTCAAATGTTGAAATGTCCACATGTTCGTCAAGCTTAAGGGACTTAACTGCAGGGTCATCAGTCCCTAAACTTACAAACTATTTATCAACTACCTTATACTAAAGACAGCACAGACATTCATGTCCGAGGGGGGATTCGAACCCCCTGACGGAGAACGGCCTCGCTCATCGGAGCATAGCGCCTCAGTCCACTCGGCCATTCCGCCGTGGTCTTGTCTTTTTATATTCTCATGGTTTCCGCGGCGTAGACTGTAAAATATAACATATTCGCAAGTATTTCCTCGTGAATGAATTGTTGTTCATAACACTGAATCAGGGAAATTCGGCTGATTTTGCATTTATTTCACGATTATTTATGTCTTTCGCTCAGACGAGGCGTAAAAGCTTTGCGTCGTGCATTCAGCAAGGATGCACGAGTGTGCCTTCGGCTCCGAAAGCCCTTATCGGCGATGTTTCGTTAAATGGTTCGAACTCTGACTTACTGATGGCCTAGAATCGAAATCCCCTGCAATCTGAGGAACCGTTACACCTGTGTCCTGTTGAACGATTATCTTCAGTATAGTTTCTTGACAAGATTTTATTACCATCATTAACGTAAGAACTGTATTCCAGTAACTATCGAAGTTTCTTCGGACCTAACTTTAAAGAATGAAGAGAGTTATTACCACGCTACTTGGAATACCAAAGTCCTAATTACAGAAGGTATTCATTCGTAACTGTCGTAAATAACTGAATTCCTCAAAGTTCTGATCGTCGTCTAAGATATAAAAATGTATGCATGATATGTATCATATATGGCCGTTCTCTTGTCGCTTCAGACGAGGTTTTTTTTCTTTGAGTAAATGATGAACTCATAAAAGAGAAATAGCTTCGCACATGGAGTGTCATACCTCGGAGGAACAGTGCTTTCAAGAAGCGTTATCTCCGACAACGGTAATAAATGCGTTAGAAGCCGTCCACTGGCATTTATGTAAGATGAAGCACTGTAATGCAGTTTGTCTCCATTTTTTCTTTCTTACTTTTTACGAGTACTCGAACAAATTGCCTTCCTTCGACTTTTGCGGTAATTTCCAAAATTTATGATGCTCTCCTGAAGTATCGCTTACCACATTCACCAGGGAGGGAGCCAGCCGCATGAATAGCGTTTCGGCAATAAACATTCGCGAACACTTCCAAAGATTAATAGCGTCGTAGCGTGCTTAAAGTCGCTATAGCCTGCACAGCGGGATACATGGCGTCATGTGAGAATAATCGTGTGTGAACTGGTGTAATTGCTCCTTGAACAAGCGTTCCCATCAGGGAGGTTAAAATAAAGGGAGGTGGCATTATCTATGCACAGCTCATACGTCAGTTGAAGCCTGTCCGCCATCTTGGACAGTGCAGGATTGCTATTTTTCCGTGAAAACTATGCGTTAAGTCGACCCTCTCACTGTTAATATACTGGACTAACAGTCACTGCGAACTATGTACTTTCAAACAATATACTTTATGGATAAATAGTAATAAATACTCAGCATATTATATTTGAAAACTTAATTTTTAACTGCTAATTTGCACTCGTTTAACACGTTGTAAATCAAGGCAAAATCGTCGAACGGTTTATTTCTGTTTTAAGTGACAAACAATACGAACACTTCTCGAAATCTTAGCAATATGGCGGAGGCAGGCTTCACTTTTTCAGCCTAAGGGCGTCTCCCTGTATTCTAACCTCCTTGGTTCCCATCCGCGGGGTGTCTCCCATACGACACACGTTGAATTTCGTACAGTTGCCGCTGTGGATTAGCCGTGCGCACTGGGGCCCCGTGCTGCGGTGCATGCGGCCGTTCGCCGTAGGGGGTCGAGTCCCCCATCGGGCATGGGTGTTTGTATTGTCCTTAGGTTAGTTCATGTTCAAATGTTTGTAATTCTATGGCACCAAACAACTTTGGTCATAAGCCCTAGACTTACAAACTACTTAAACTAAGTTAAACTAGCCTAAGGACAACACACACATCCATGCCTGATTGAGGATTCGAACCTCCGACGGGATGCCTCGCGATCCGTAACATGGCGCTCCAGACCTCTCGGCTACTCCTGCGCGGCTTAGGTTAGTTTAGCTTAGGCTGTGGCTAAGCCATGTCTCCACCATATCCTTTCTTTCAGGAGTGATAGTCTTGCAAGTTACGCAGGAGTACTTCTGTGAAGTTTGAAAAGCAGGAGGCGAGGTACTGGCACAATTGAAGTTGTGGGGCGTGATCGTGAGTCTGTCGGGATAGCTGAGTGGTAGAGCGCTCGCCCAAGAAAGGCAAAGGTCCCAGGTTCGAGTCCCTGTTCCGGTACACAATTTTAATATGCCAGGAAGTTTCATTTGTTTAAGTAGTTTGTAAGCTACGAACTAATGACCAAGCAGTTGAGTCCGATAGATTTAAAAACATTTTAACATTTTCGTACAGTTGTTGCCAGAATTTCAGTAGCAACTAGATACTGCAACGTCTGACTTTCACATTTCTCATTTCAGTGATGCTCTCAGAACTAGTGTTCCGACTCTAGACATTAGTTACAGATCATATCAGCTTATGGTAGCCGTGGCGAGACATAAACTAATTCTTTACTCGTATGATGTTTGTTCTTTTCGGATATTTCCTAAAGAACAGACACCATTGATTGAACTGATTGACGTAATTTTACGAATCAGAAATTTTCAAACATTTCGACCGTTTCAGGGTGATGAAATAAATTGAACGGTGATGTTGAAAATTTGTGCCAACCTCGCATTGCAAACGCAGTTTCCTGCTTCGAGCGAATGATCGCGTTAACCAATTACGCTAGCTAGACAAGCTCCCCTCCCTGCTCAAATTCTCAACTCATAGAACACTACGATGGTAGTGCCCCCTGCCCAATAGTTCATCTTGCTTGCAGTCTGTACTGCATTCCCGCCAGAGATCGAGCGTATTTGTGCATCTGTACATAAACTGTCAATTGCATGCTGGAGGCATATATACAGTGTCCGAAAGAGTGAACACCTTTATTTGACATCAACGGCAAGTAGAGCACCAAGTTTCCAACTTCGCCGTTGAATCTATCACAATGCCATGAAATGGTCGAGATGTTTGAAAATTTTAAATTCGTATAAAGTAATTCTATCTGCACTATTTTATTGGCGAATGATTAATGAATCAAAATGTTGCGGTTATCAGTCATGATTCTTGCGAGGTAAACTTGGTTTCCTTATTAATTTTGTATGGTGTTCACAACATTTTTTTTTAAATTTATGTTATTTACTCATTTATTTAACATGGCCCTTTATTCACATGAAGTATTAATTGCCATCGACAAGGGATCTCAAATTGATTCCATATTTCTGGATTTCCGGAAGGCTTTTGACACTGTACCCCACAAGCTGCTTCTAATGAAATTGCGTGCTTACGGAATAACTCCCCAATTGTGCGATTGGATTCACGATTTCCTATCAGAAAGGACACAGTTCGTTGTAATTGACAGTAAGTCATCGAGTAAAACGGAAGTGTTATTTGGCGTTCCACAGGGAAGCGTTATAGGTCCCCTAGTCTTCCTAGTGTTTCTAACGATTTAGGAGACAATCTCAATAGCTCCTTTAGACTGTTCGCGGATGATGCTGTCGTTTATCGGTTAGTGAAGTCAACAGAGGATCAAAAGCAACTGCAAAGAGATTTAGACAAAATTTCTACATGGTGCGAAAATTTGAAATTGACACTAAATAAAGAAAAGTGTGAAGTAATACACATGATCACTAAAATAATTCCGCTGAACTTCAATTACGCGATAAATCAGTCAAACCTTAAGGTCGTAAATTCTACCAAATACCTAGGAGTTGCAATTACGAACAACTTAGACTGGAGAGTGAACATAGGAAGTATTGCGGGAAAGGCGGACCAAAGGTTACGTTTCATTGGCAGAACGCTTCGAAAATGCACAAGCTCCACCAAAGAGACAGCCTACATTACACTTGTGTGTCCTCTCCTGGAGTACTGTTGCCTCTTGTGGGACCTTCACCAAGTGGGACTGACGGAAGACATTAAGAAGATTCAGGGCAGCTCGTTCACGTTACGGGGGAAGGGGGAAACGTCACGGAAATGTTGCACGAATTGTGGTGGAAATCATTAAAAGAAAGACGTTATTCATTGCGGCGTGATCTGTTTGCGAAGTTTCAATCACCGACTTTTACTTCTGAATGTGAAAATATTTTGCTAGCACCCACATACTTAGGGAGACATGACCATCCCAATAAAATAAGAGAAATCAGATCGAAAACGGGACGATTTAGGTGTTCTTTCTTCCCCCGCGCTATTAGAGAATGGAACGGCAGAGAAAAGTTATGAAAGTGGTTAATGAACCCTCTGCCAGGCACTTAAATGTGTTTTGCAGAGTATCTATGTAGATGTAGATGTAGATTAGGGCCTTCAGGGCCTCTCCTACACCTAACCATATTTTACATTTCCAATATTACGGAAGTTAAACTAAATCTACAAAAATTAAAATTTTCAATCAGTTTAGGTAACAAAAGGACATAAAGTTTATATTCGAATTTGATAAATAAGAAACATGACAAATTTTACAGTACGGAAAGGTTTTGATTATGGCTGCTAGCAGCAATGGGCGCTGAGGAAGGGTTGGGAAGGGGGAGAAAATGAGTGTAATAATACTCACATAAGGAGATATAACGGAAGAGCAGATTATGGTGAAAGAAAGAGGAGGAAGAGGAATATTGGACAGAAGAGCATCATTGATTTTACTATCACACAGAGAGAACCTTGACTGTATGTATGAGTTTTGGGGAGATTTTTAAGAGGATGCCATAAGTAAGTGTTTCATCTTTTTCGTAAACGTAGCAGAACATCGAAACGTGCGAAGAGAGCAGGGTATCTTGTTTCAGAGGCGAACAGCAGAGACGGCGAAGGAGTTTGTAAATATTTTCGTTTTATGAAAGCGCACAGCTAGAGTACTAGATAAGTGGTATCTTGTTTTAATATTACGACGGCAATTATGTTTAAATTGTGAGGCGAGGTACTGTGGTGCTTGCTCATCGAGCAGTCGATGGAGAAGGCATAGCGTGAGGTAGCCCGCAGTTTGGCCACTCTAAAGCCCTTTTTAAACGATGAACGAAGGTGAACATGATAGATAATAGTCTACTGAAGGGCTGAAAGCGTACTAGCTCTGAACTACAAACTCAAGCAAGATCTTGTGGCAGCGTGTTTAGACGATAAATGTGATCGAACAGTAATACCCGATGTTGAAAGTGAGGTTATAACAGGCGATTTGTTATGTAGGAAGTCACAGTTTAATACTGTAATTGAGGAAAAAACGCTAAATGTTATTAACAGCCAAAGAAAACCTTGCAATCTATGTTTTTGGTCAAATTAGTGTGGTACAGTTCTGGAAAGTGAAACAACATTTCAAAACATTCACATCTATTTTTCAAGCGAAAAAATAAACTTATGAACACATCAAGCAATATTTATAAGAGCGCAAATAGACCTTCTTTACTTTATCTACTACGATTTGCCCACTGATATTGTTAATGACGTCATGCACAACTGAATTTTTGTCTTTCATTTGGACTGACTTTTTCCATTTATAATGCTATTTAATGAAAATTGCATCATCAAATTACAATCTTATTGAAATAAACAATTGGCTCCAGTATTTTATGTTACGATGTTGCAAAACATAAACAATTTTTCAGGTTTCAGATGTACGAACTCGCTTTTCGGTGGACAATAATTGAGATAAATATTTTAGTCGTCATGAAACATTTGCAATTCACCGCTAAACCAAAGTATAATAATAAACTAAAGATTAATAAGACAAATTTGCTTGCAAACCGTGTAATTGTCGGCTACAATATGAAAATTGCTTGACGAAAATAGGTTAACTTCCGATGTCAGCACACGACCGTTCAATCAAAACAATCTTCTCGAGAAAGCTTGACGTGACGTTGACGTTAGGTGACGGTCTGGTGACGGACAGTGTGAATGCCGTCATTAGAAATACATTTTGTAATACATTCTGATCGTAAACTTCGACATAACGCAAAATATACGTAAATACGAAGGAAAATGGCGGACTAACTGGAGCGGTGACTGCAACTGACAGCTACTAGCTCGCGCATGCGCAGTGAACCCACTAGTACCGAATTTAGAACTGGCCCTATTCCTTTATCGCTATAATTCTCGCGCTTCGATACTAGCGCGATCATACTAGTGCAGCCGTTCAAACGACTGTCGGCCGCCATTAACGCAACTTGTTAGCAATCTATTACAAGTTCGTTGATCGTTTAAAACGGGCTTAACTGCGTGTATGAAGCGCTAATACGGGCACATCGACGAATGTTCCATTTATACCGTACACATACATTCATTATTAACTGTAACCGTCTTGTATTTTCGTTACTTGTACCATCCTGCATCATATCAGAATAGTGGAGGTTTGGTAGAACGAGTAATTGCATTAGTTTTCATTTATCATCTTGTGGAAATATGTTACGAAACGTTTTTAAGGGCGTAGAGCCAGGCGGAGGTCTTCCTGCATACAGTGTCGGTATTATCTGCCAATTTTAAATATTCCTCGATGATGACAGCCAGATTCTTAACTGTTTTCTGGCATGGTATGGGAAACCGTCAAGTTGAATATGCGTAACATATTAATTTCTGATGGGCGACTAAGATTACATTCGATAATTTGGCATTTAATTTTGGTTTTTCGCCCATGTTACGACTGAAGACAGATCCTCATTCATCAGGGCAATCCCGAAGTACAAGGTAATGCTATCTGAAATTATTTATTCGACTGTGAAATTTGTCGAGAAGTTTGGTGTAAGATAACGTTGATTTCTATGGCTCTTTACAGAGTAAATAATGTAAATTAATCGGGCGTATGCCTCCTGAGACGCGACACATTGTTTTCAGTATTAATAATAAATAAATTAGTCAAAACGTTCCAAATTCTGTAGTAGCACCAACACATAAAAACTATCTTTAAAGTATATACTCTAGGTATGCAGATATTTGTGCAAAATTTTGAATGTTTCTCTTAGATTACTCATAAATGAGGGCTCAACAGAGCGAATGACCAACCTAAACCAGTCCCATAAGTCCTATAAGCTATACAAACATTTGAACAGTTTTAATTTTGCACGATTTCCTGTGAAGAATGTATTCATATCAAAAGCATCGCGCGTTCGCTTCAGTTATAAGATAGTAACACTACAATTTTTTTTAATTTTATATGTTCTCCTACAGAAGAATATAACAATTTTTTTAAGTTTATTGCATTTTCTTTGGTACTTAGTATTTCCCTTTCATATGATATACAGGAAAACAGTCTCCGAAATGTAACGCAACTCCACGAGACTTCCACATTAAGTTTGTTGTTTCTCGTTTTTGTTTTGATTTTGGAACGTACAGGGCAGTTTGTTCGTTTTCGTTTATTCGTTTTGGAAATAAGTATTAGTTGCTGTTGCTGTATGCGACCGCAAAATCTGTCAACAGGATGATGATGAGACGTTTGCGATGTAGTGGCTATATCGAATTTTTTGCTCAGAAGCAGGTATATCGTCTTTTATCAACGAAACAGGCAGTTTCAACAAAAAAAAAAAGAAAAAAAAAATCGTGAAATCTGAGACTCCCGTGTTCTGTATTGAGATATTGACATGTACGGAATGCATTAAATAGTGTGCAATTAATTAGGTACATGCACCATTTTATAGTTTTTTTTGTATATAAGTTAATAACTTAAATACTGGTATGCCCGTTCCACTCCTTTCAAGTATTTGTTGTAGTCTAATACACTTATAGGTTTTTTATTGTGTAATCGGTTTTTCTACATTTTCTGAGTGTCAGTCAAAGTGGCATTATGTATTGTAGAGATAACTCGTACCGTTTTAGTTTACTAAGTCCTGCATGCCTTTGCGAGTACTTTACCTTTCCGTTGATGACAAGATTCAAACACATTGACTTGTGCGCTTCAATTTTTCTGAAAATCATCCATTTTGCCGTATCGTTCCACAAACTCGAATTTTCTTTTGAAGTAACTTTTCTGCAAGTACTACACTGTTGTAATAATTATGCATGTAGTGGTGATGCCACTTTCCATAAGAAGGTATGAGCAGTTCCATAGTTATTATTCCTTGCGGCTGTCCAGCGCCGGAATATATCTTGAACGAGGAAATGTATCCCATAATCGAATCACACACCATCCGACTGAACATGGATTGTGAATTTTAAAATTTAACCGTCCACGCCACGGTATCATTCCTCCAACCATTAAGATGTTTTGACTTAGATTAAAATTTTCTTTAAACTTTTTCGAAAAGTAATTAATTAGGAAGTGCACTTTCAAAAGCTGGTCGGTATTATCCGGTTTATTGCTGTTATCGGAAAAATGCAAAAATGATAATATTTATCTCAATCGGTTTAGGGACATGGTTTTGCGAAATATTAGTGTGTCGATTAACGGATTCGTTGACCAATAATCAGCGTTACTTTTTTTTAATTCTCGTAAGAATGGCAAGCACAAACTATTTTCTAATTACGGGTGCTGCAACGTCGAAAAATTTTGCATCTTTTTTTATCCCATTTCTTTCTATTGCAAATTTCCTGTAGTACTTTTTGGTTTCGTTATACAAATATATACAAATAGATCGTTCCCAAAATACATTTCTAAAAAATCCTCACCGCTCTGTGAATCATTGCGAAATATCTTTGGACCCAGAGGTCCTTAAATTTATTATTGGTCCTCGATAAATGAAGGTCTGACCACTCTGCACTGTCTTCTTCTTCTGATTCATGCGAATCAGTTGGCGACTGTATCGTTCGCAGAGTTCTTCTTATACGTATTTCACTATCTTCTAACGATTCTGCTTCACTTTCAATTATTATATTTTACTTTATGTATCTCCTGTGTCTTCACCTCAGTCGGCCAAGACGTCCGGAACGTTAGGCGAGTGTGTTCAAACTTGTAAAATTTGATGAAATTTCTGGACTCTGGCCTAAGCTTTTAGGCTGGAGGTTTTAGTGTACTGTAGATTGGTGGGTTGAAACCTTTTCTTCCTTGCAGGCAGTCAGCTTTCGTCCTGTCATTTTAATTTTTTCATCCACGTTCTATATTTTAGACAAAGTAGGATGTTGGCTGACTTATCTACCTTGATTCATGCTGTACCCAGGTTTTATCTCCAGTCGTTGAATTCTGCATTTTATATTGTGTTTTCCTCATCTTGAAAAGAGCTTTACTAACACTTGCCTCAACTACATCATGCCCAGGCACTGAAAACCTAGATGTTGAGCGCCCTCCATTCATTATTATCATCATCATCATCGTCATCATCATCATCATCGGAACGTCAGACTAGACGTGCGCGCATTCATCATAAATAATCGGATCGCCTGTTTCGTCTTCCATGATGAAATGGCACAAGTACTTTTGAAAACAACTTGTTAACAAGTGTTAACTTACTGTTCACTACACAAAAACCAACAGAATGCAAAAGATACAAAACTGCTGTCGACAGCCACTGAGTGGTACTATGCACACTGCACCAATGTGGTGTCGCCAGACGCCATGGTGCTATGTAAGTCATGTAAGAAGGTGCTTCCACGCAGAGGCCGAGCGATGGGGGAAGTGTGGTGGGGAGGAGCTAAGACCGAGCGCCAACAGTGGAGCCTGCGGGAGAAACACTGCGTAACTCACGGCCAGCCACGCGCCTAGAGAATGAATATTAGTGGCTAACAGTGCAGTAATGGAGGACGGTGCGCAAAACGGCTGAAAAGTGGGCCGCCTTCGTACGTGACACCGACTATAAATCAGCGTAGTTAATACCGCTCGTGCGTCATTCGATGGAACCAATAGAACACGTCAATACTTAGCGGCGCCCTCAGCTGAAATGGTAGTTGTGAAGTGAACAGGTAGTACAGAGCATTAATCTTTAGCTGTGGGGAGAGCATCCTTGGCGAATGCGTAAGTTGGGTTCTGGGTGCTGGTTACAATGTCTCGTGACACGAAGTCAGTGCAGCTCTTCATTGTAAAACACTTTTCTTTTTTTTTTCTTCTTTTTTTTTCTTCTTTTTTCTATTTTCAAAGAAGAATGACATCCTTTAGTACCACGTGGGTACAGGATTTTAGAATTATTTTATATTTATGCTACATGAAGTTCATAACCTACATGACAATCAGCCAAAACAGTTGGACGCAACTCTCAAATACTCTCGAGAAAATCGACTTTGAAGTTTTGTAAGTACCACTAATTAAAAGTGTTACAAAATCTGTCTGTGTAGCTCAGTCAGAGGGCTAGACGCTCTGTAATAAAAACCTGAGGCAACGAACAACCCAGATTTTTTTTTTAAAGATCGCAACGAACCGATCTACCAACCATCGAGTTGGTTGGATCCCAAGTATGAGAAATATGTTTTTTGTGTTTTTTTTTTTCGAATTCAGTTATATAATACATTTTGGGATATCCAATTCCCCGTGTTGTCAGTTTTTGTATATGTGTATGTATGTACATAAGGTGAACACTGACGACAAGAAGGGCACCCGTCTTCCCTGTAAATATTAATACGCCCAATCCAGATTTAACAAAGCCGACCCTGCATGTGCAGGAACATGGTAAAGAAGAAGAAGAATAAGACGAGGTGAACAACTTGTCGTTACATAAAACGATGGGTGAGTACGTTAGCTGGTTCGAAAGCCAAACTGAAAAATGAAAGACTACTGTTCTCAACTGATAGTGAAACCAATAATATAAAAAATGTAGGTTACGATTTTTTTCTTGAAACTGTCATTATGAGCAACCTTTCATAACATGCAGAACATTACGAATAAACACAAATACTTGTATTTTGGTAAAAATTACCATTAGATATTATAATTGTACAAGCACTTGAACAAAAGAGAAAAAAAAGTTCACAGTAAGATCTGAACCACCGTCCCTATGGTTATAATAGACCCGCTCGGTTAGACGTGTGGTCTAACGCACGGCTTTCCGAGATGGGGAGGCGTTCCAGCCCTGGTTCGAATCCTCTCGGCAGATTAATGAAAGGGGTCGGTGTGCCGGCCAGCCTGGATGCAGTTTTTAGGCGGTTTTCCACATCCCCCTAGGTGAATACAAGGCTGGTCCTCAAGTCCTGCCTCAGTTACACAATTCGCAAACATTTTGTATCACTTCTCACTTTCACACATAAAACACAAAACGCAGACATTTGGGGTACACATTTCTTCCCGGGTGCGGGGGTGGGGGGGGGGGGGGGCATGGGATAGCGACACTGCATGTGCGGGAAAATGGCTCAGGAGAAACTGTTTCACCGCATATATCTTTGGAACTACACGAGACATTGAAAGACAAATTTAGCGGTCATGGACGTACTATAGGGACTTATGAAAGTAGGTGTTATGAGATATTTTCTACGCAAACTACTGTTTTTTTAAATGGATACCCCATATTATTTCTTAAGTAATCAGTAGCATCAAAAATCACAAAATGAATGACATTGGAAGCATCGCGATGCGATGCGAAGCGAATTTGACGTTTGCAATACATGAGGCGCGCTGTTAGCTTGTGTTCGATACTCAAGGGAGTCGCGTCTCTGACACGCGCTACCAGCGCGCGTCAATTATTTCGAACGTAAATTCCGCTTCACAGTTTCTCCGGATATAAATGACTAATCACGATGCATCCAATGCCATTCATTTTCTGTTTTCTACTGCTATTGATTGCTTAAGAAATAATATGGGGTATCCATTAAGAAAAAAACGTAAGTTTGCGTCGAAAAAAGTTGTTTGTCAATATTTCGTGTAGTTCCAGAGATATCTGGGGTGAAACAGTTGAGTGGGACACCCTGTATATATAGAGTGAATCTAAATTCGCACACTCGGGCTTCGCAACAATGAAAACTGTCTCCCACAAAATTTCATCCTGCGCATATATCCGCCAGTAAATGGACGTCAAAGACTGAGATGTCTGTGTGTTCCATACGTCAGTGTGTTTCATAATTACACCAACAAACTTGTAAGGTATGTATAAGGCGTCTTGAGGAACAAAATGAGCATGGAAACCCATACCCGGAAGGGCCATTCAACGACGCTACGGAGAGTCCAAGTTACAGGCACCAGCTCCTGCCGCTAGACATCCCCTCCAGCAACTTCGACGCTCTGTAGCGTCATTGGATTATGTTTTCGGGCCTGGGTTTCTATGCTCACTTTGTTTCTCAAGACCTCCCACATCCCCTAGAAGTTTGTTGGTGTAGTAGTGTCATTCTGAAACACGCTGACGTATGGGACACATATCCAACTCAGCCATCGACGTTTATTTACTGCCGGAAATATGCGCAGGATGAAATTTTGTGAGATACATCTGCCGGCCGCGGTGGCCGAGGAGACTGAGGCTCTTCAGTCACGGTCTGCACGGCCACTACGGTCGGGGGTTCGAATCCCCCCTCGGGCATGGATATTTGTGCCGTCTTTAGTGTAAGGTAGTTCATAAGTAGTTTGTAAGTTTAGGGATTGGTGACCCCGTAGTTACGTCCCATAAGCTTAACAAACATTTGAACATTTGAGATACATCTTTTTTATTGCTAGCACATGAGGAATGGCGCTGCGAAGCCCGAGTGCGCGAATTTGGATTCACCATATATGTGTGTGTGTGTGTGTGTGTGTGTGTGTGTGTGTGTGTGTCTGTGTGTGTGTGTTACAGGCCAAATCCGATTTTAGGATGAACTAGTTACGCCGAGGTGAAACCAGTTCTCCCCACATGCGATAGGACAAACCAGTTTAGCCTAAGCCAAACTAGTTCATCCTGTTAACGATAGGAGAAACCAGTTTAGCTTAGGTCCAATCGGTTTATCCAAGTTAGAATTTTCCTGCTTTAGGACAAACTAGTACGTCCTTTTTTTTTTTTTTTTTTTCCTTGTGCTCTCCAGATATGCCTTCGATCGGCGAGCTTCTTTTGCTGTACTTTGTCAATCAGATGTGTGGTTGATTAAACTAGTGTCTTTTCTTTAGAATCCGTTAATTTCAATGCAGGCTTGTTCCAGTTGATGAAATTATTTGATCTTTAAAACTTGTGATAATTCTCAATTAAAAAATTGTTGCATTTTTTGCGTTACACAAATTTAGTACATAATTTTGTCTTCATTAAAATGTTGTTTAAAAAGAAAAAACCTTGAATGTTTTATGCGGAGTATTGGCAGTTTATGTTTTGCCTACTTAGAATGTAGTAAGCTTTCTCTTTTTACCGGTTGGCAGTTAGTACCTCATTTTATCTAACAATTCTTTTTACCCTATGCCTTTCCTGCCAAACGCTATGTGCAACATATTGCCGAAGATTTTGTTGTGGTTTTCGTATTTGCACATTTTTTCATATTCGTTTGCCATATAAACTTTAAAATCAATTATGCTGTCTGATCCCAGTTTGTTAAAAACGTAACTTATATACTTTCCTAGTAACCAGATCACTGTGTTGTTTTTTGTCTGAGGAAAGAACTTAATGTCAGGTTTGTCCAATACTGCAGTTGTTATGTCCTTGGCTGCGTGTCTGGTAACGATTATTATTTTCTCCTTAACCCAGTTCCAGCAATGAATGCGGTTTCCACATGTATATCGATGTTGCAGTGTGTCTAGGGTGACCATATATCCCATATTTTACAGGATCGTCTCTTATTTAGCTTAAGTGTCCTCTTGTCTCGACAAAATAAATACGGGATGTAGATTGTCCCGTATTTTATTAACCGTCTCATATATTTTGAAATAACGTGCGTCAACAACATGTTTCAGTATATCCGCATACCTTTCTTGCATGTTGAAGAACCAAGAGACTTTTCGGACTTTTCTGAAGTGGAATACTAACAGGTGTTTGGTATTATAAAAAGCAAATTGCCATTCCTTCGAAGCGGTTGTTGATAGAAATATCTGGTCACCCTTTCCTAGTCTCAACTAATTTTACCTAGTCGGAACGAACATCGCTGCCTGTGCGAACGAGAATTCCCCGAATCATCTCTGGCTCGCTGCCTGCACGAATGGGAAATCCCCTAATCATCTCTGGCTCCCAACCTGCACGAACCGGGAATACCCGAATCACATCTCGCCTGCCCCTCGCGCCCTTTAACCACTCTTCGCTCGCCCTGTTTTTTAGTTTGTATCGACGAGTGAGCGTGTTAAGTTGCTGGTTGCGTTTAAAAGAGTTTATTATAATCCTAGTCTAATTGCGAGGCGTTTTACCATGGATGTGCCCTCGTGTAGTAGACAAGCTATGGAGCTATGGAGCTATGGAGAGAAAACTTTTTGGAGGAAATTTTGCAGAGTGAAAACAAGGTAGGCGAAATTAGTTCAGACAAGAACGTACCTGTTCGTCTAACTAGGATAAACCGTTTCGACCTAGGCTAAACTGATTTCTCCTATTGTTAACAGGATGAACTAGTTTGGCCTAGGCTAAACTGGTTTGTCCTATCGCATGTAGGCAGAACTGGTTTGGCCTAGGCGAAAGTAGTTTATGTGAATGTCGGTTCGGTGTACGTTTATAACGTCTGAATCACAAGATATAAAGAGCTAAAAATTTGTACAGTTACTAATGTCTACCCGGGGAAGGCTTTAGGCACGGTTTTATGGCGATCGGATAGCTATTTATCTATTTATATTAACGTGAATATACGCTTATCACGTTCGAACGACAAGACGCAGAGACTTATATATATATATATATATATATATATATATATATATATATATATATATATATATATTGTCTGTTGCTGCAGCCGAAGTACTACCGCCTTTGGCGGCTGGACTTCCAGGGTGAAAGGTAAGAGGATTCTTTTATCTTTATTGTACTCATTGCAGGGGGTTAGGGCTCACAAGGGTCCTTTTTGTCCTGCATTCCCGACATCAAAATTTTCTGTCAAGTATCGATGTTGTCAGTCCTCTTATAGCTGAAATGTAAGCTTCATATTGATGCATAGTGTTCTAAGTCCACTGATTGTCCTAGATGGTGACTGGTAGATTCTGTTTCTCCTGTTTTCGGCAGCGATCATGTCCAATATATACCGCCATTGAATTTTCGTTAAGACTGGATAGGTATTGACGTAGAGTGTGTCAGTTTTGTGAAAGTACTTGAAAATCGGTTTCAAGAGCCGTGGGTCCAAAGGCCTGTGGGGCTTAGTGGGTTTGACGGCCGCTAAATAGTAAGGAATGGGCGATTGCCCAGCTTTAAATTTATACGCTTCTTGTGCTGCAAATTCCATAAATTGTGGTAGGTCTTTTGTGCTTTTCACTAAGGAGTGCATCTTCTCGTATTCAATTTGCTCTTCGCTCTTGGGAGTGGATACCGATCCCGTGGATGGTGACGAATCTTGAGTCTGTGTCCGCAGTGCTGGCTCAACTGTGTGAACCGCCATGTCCCCTTGTGTACAGACGTCCATCACTTCCTCGGGATCGTCCGTTTGAGTGGTCGCATGCGACAGAGTGCGACGTGGTTTCGGCTTCTTTAAAGAGAGAACTTCCTCTCGGAGTTGCTGCACTTCGGTTCGTAGCGCCGCTAGTTCCTTCCTAACGGCGGCACGCTCCTCCTCCATCGCCGATAAAATCGCAGCGACGGTGTGCTCCGAATGTTGTGCCGTGGCCTGCTCACGTGCTGGCGCGCTCGCAGGTCGAGCCTCGGTCCTCGCCGATCCCCTGGCTGTAGTGGCGGTTGCCAGGACGCTTGTTCCTGCCTGCTCATCTTCCCACCGTGTGACGTAAGGGCAGCGGCGGTGGTTCGCAGAGTGTGCGCCGCCGCAGTTCACACATTTGTGTGGAGCCCCCTTTGGTGCCGTGCAGTCGCGTGTATCGTGCGACCCTGCGCATTTTAAACACGCGGCTGCGTTGTTACATTGCAGTGCTGCGTGGCCAAACTTTTGGCAACGGTAGCACTGCAGTGGTCGTTGTCGCGTCTTCTTGTGGGGCACAATGCTGGTCAACAAGAGCAAGTGCTCTAGTATCGCAGCAACTAGTGTCCTTCCTCGTTCGCGGCGTACCATGGCACGTGTCTGGGCGCGAGCGCGAGCGAGCGAGGGTGCGTGCGGGACGGCCTCTCGGCGAAAACTGCGAGACTTAAATATTTGTACAGCTACTAATATATACCTGAGGAAGGTTTTAGGCGAGGTTTTATAGCGATCTGATAGACATTTAGTAATTTGAAGAATATAACACGAAATGCGGGACAATAATTACTCTTTGAAAATTATATTTACTCTTTCAATATGGTTTTATTGGTGGCATTGTTGCTTGAGGGTTGATAAGGATAAAAGGGTGGAGTATATTGGGATGCAAAGTTATCGGTGTATATAAAATTATACGCGTGTGTGTTAATATTTCGCTCTACAGCGAAAACTACAGAACGCAAACAAATGGTCAGTGTGTAATTGTTGTCCGAAGTCTCCCATAGTACACCATAGCAGTTCTATGCCGATAGCTATAAGGGGGTGGAAGATATGGTGGTTGAAAGTCGTCAAATTATAAAAAAAAATCGGACTGAAGGCCATGCAATGACGTTTGCGACTCTATAGCAAAGAGGTAACATACAGCGAAACGTGATGCCACAGACTATATCTTTGGTCTATGCGTGCTACAATGTCTTCAACTCTTTCTCTGTAGGGATAAGCATACGAATAAGGAAATATAAGAATAAATAAATAAAGCAGTAAAAAAGAAATTTCTTTTAATACATACGAATTGCAACACAGGGTATAAGGAAGAATGTATATATTATTTATTGTAAATCATTAAGCACTTCACATAATTTTATTATTTATTTGAATGACGATTAAAAATGTTTGTTTCTAAAGAAGGTATTGTATTTCATTTCATCCTTCAAAAACAGTCTCATAGCATACTACTGAAACATAGCTTATCTAGCATAATCAACCAACACGCGAGCGGAACCGCGGGTTTAAGCTAGTGGCATAACTATGGGGGGGGGATGAGGGGGATAGAACCACCCCCCAGAACCCGAAAAAAAAAAGAAAGAAAATAAATCGTATAACAGCAATCTGGTAAAGGTAAAGATTGAAAACTGGTGGTGTTTTACCATAAACTTTCATTGGATGGGAGTGAATTAGTTTCTTCAACAGGAGTGGTAGATGGTACTCTGTCTGGAATCTGACTATAATTGTGCTCGTCAAGCAGATCTATCTCTCCTCCCTCCCCCCCCCCCCCCCCCCCAGAGCCAAGTCCTTGTTACGCCACTGACCCACCATGTGGTCTTCTTGTTAGAGACAAATAGCTCAGCTGTAAGCTCGCAACAGAGGCGATCTGCCAGTCATTTTAGGAACCATACATACACCTCTGGTGCATGGCGCGGCCCCACTTCAGCTAGGTGTAGGACTGGCAGCATGAGAGGCGGCTTTCCCACGCATGCGCGGTAGCCCTGAGCGGCACGGGGCCCACAGAGGTGCGTGTGTCTGGCCGCCAGCTCTCCGGCTTAATTAGCCAGCTGATGGATGGCGCACGGTAGCGCCGATGGAGCCATTACACTCTGGCCCAGCCCGGCCCAGCTTCCACTGCCTGCCTGCTCTCCCACGGCAGCGCAAGTGGAGGATGCACCAGGTACATCTCGATGGCGCCATTCCGTGACGTCACTACGACGAAAGGGTCGCAGTAACTACTGCGCAGAAGTAAACGCACACCTGTCTTTTAGAGCACGACGCCACGAAGCAACACTCCCCGAGCGCCCAGATCTCTCTGTTACAATAAATCATGTACTCAGAGCAGTGGCGGCGCGTCCTGTGTGCTCACCGGTTCAGTGAACCCCCGGAGAAAAATATAAGTAAATAAATAACTAAAATATGTTTTTAAACTATCATTCTTCATTCCGTTCTTCTGTCAGATCATTTTATACGCACATTCAAAGTATTCTTATCACAGGGGAAACGTTTCACAAATGTTTGTAGAACTTATGGGACTTAACTACGGGGTCATCTGTCCCTAAGCTTACAAACTACTTATGAACTAGCTAAGACTAAGGACGACACAAATATCCATACGCGAGGGGTGATTCGAACCCCCGACCGTAGTGGCCATGCAGACCGTGGCTGGAGCGCCTCAGTCCCTTCGGTCACCGCGGCCGGCTAAACATTTTACGTCGCGGGGACAGTACTTATACTAGTCGTAGCGCGGTCACTTAATACAGGCAGCAGTGGCCGCAGCGTTCCAATGCGCATGCGCGGCTGAGGAGCAAATTGTCTTCTGAACCCTCTGGAGGCAGTATATGGGCGTACCCGCTTTTAACATTGGCGTTGGAGCTGTTAGGGACGCCAGCTCCTAGCTACTCGAGCTGTGGCGATTACGCACGAATGGTCCCGAACCAAAGGCAATGGGGCTACTGCGCACCTAGCCTTGCACATGCGCAAATTCTCCATGAAGGCGACATCCGTCCTGCCCCCGAAGCAGCCGCTTTTCTGCGTGACGTCACAGCCTCAGCCAATGATGATTTCGTGAGGCATTGTTGGCCGTTAGACTCCAGCTGGGGTCGTGTTCGGCCTGCCTGGTGCAAGTCTTTAGGTGACGCCACATGGGCGACTCGTGCGTCGATGATGATGAGGACGACACATCACCCAGTCCCCGAGTGGGGAAAATCTCCAACCCGACCGGGAATCGAATCCGGGCCCCCTGCGTGGCAATCGAGCACGCTGCCCACTGACTGCGGAGGCGGACAGCCTCAGCCAATAGCAGCACAGAACGCTTGCTGCTCGACCTTATTGCCATTACCTATAGGCCTACATTAGTCCAGTCTTTCGGGATAAGCTATAACAAAAATGACAAAGTGCAAAAAAAATGCATGGGAAAATGGATTTAAAATTTTCCATTTCATGAAACACGATTTAATGACGCATTCAAGAACATGAAAAATAGAAAGTTCCTAAGAAACTGTTATTATTAATTAACCTTCCGTTGCCCACGTGGGAACATGGAACATCGTGTCCTACGTAGGGGATCGTTGCAGACCCCACTGACATTTTTGTCACGGGATCAATCCTCCCACCACCAGCACGAGTAAAGTTGCAGCAGCGCTCCACCTTATTATTATTATTGTTATTATTATTAGATATCACCAGACCACACGATCCTGGATACGCCACAGGTGTCCATACTTCAAAAAGCAGAATTGTGGATGGTAGAAGAAGAAAACCTGTCAAAAACGTATAGTAATTTCAGAAAACCAACAATACAACGAAATTGGGCTCATTGTTGTATAACAAAACGAAATATTCAAAACTCGTAAGTAATTTATTGACAACAAAAAACTCAAACAAAACTGAGGGGCCGCGGCGGAGTGCCCGAGCGTACTGAGGCACTATGGTGCGATGCGCTATTTCCTCCTCGGGCATGGATGTTCGTGCTGTCTTTAGTATAAGGTAGTTCATACGTAGTTTGTAAGCTTAGGGACTGACGACCCCGCTGTTAAGTCCCATAAGCTTTGCAAATATTTGAACATTTGAAAATTGAGGGAATACTTCCTTTGAGAACAGCCTAATTTCTCCTTGAAGTAGAGATATTTGCAGAAATCACCATCATTGGGTCCTATGTACCTCTCCATCTTCGGATCCAAAGCGTCTTTTTTACTGATTGCTTCATTTGTGTGAAGTATAGCTTTCTGAATAATGTCATCACTCATTAATAATTCAAAGAAAAACATACCACTTTTGCATGTTCAGGCAGCCCGTTTTTCAACGGTAAGCTGTGTAATAATGTTCGTTAGTGGACTTCCGGTTGCAGAATTTATCACACTAAATATCGTCCTAATTGTATCTCCATCCTTCACTAAAACGACGTCACTGTCTTCAGGGTCATCTCAATTTGGCTATTGCAATGGATCTACAGTTTCAACACGAGCAATGACAAACTCGTGAGAGACAATCAAAGTTTGGCAAAATTTCGTCATCCACTTCACTGCCTATTTCTTCCGAATTTTCGTCTTCAAGTAGCTCTTGTTTCTCCTAACTCTCCCATTCTTAACATTGATGCTCACTTACGAACCAAGGACCTCCAAAATGATCTGACATTTTCTCAGAAATAGGAAACCCGAAAAACCAAACTGTTCCATTCAAGATGGAAAAAATACATTTCCAAACTATTAGTATGCACAAAAACAACAGTTACTTATTCGCTGCCGGCCGCGGTGGCCGAGGGGATTGCGGCGCGTCAGTCACGGTCTGCACGGCCACTACGGTCGGGGGCTCGAATCCCCCCTCAGGCATGGATATTTGTGCCGTCCTTAGTGTTAGCTAGTTCATAAGTAGTTTGTAAGTTTAGGGACTGATGACCCGGTACTGAAGTCCCAAAAGCTATACAAACATTTGAACTTATTCGCTGTTGTATCGATTACGTTCACTTAGACAACGAAAAAGACCGTTTCATAGTTTAAATATTTGTAAATTTAAGAGTTTGCCACTTATGTCAATTGTTTTCTTTGTATTTATTTATTCTTCTTTTTTTACACGGACGTCCACGTAGGGTCTGTGCGGACCCGAACCATGCTTTTTCCAACATCCGAAGCGAAACGTCCGTGTAAAAAAGAAAGAATAAATAAATACAAAGAAAACAATTGACATATGTGCCTTAGAATTATTCATCCATTTCTTTTTTATTAATATAAAGTTGAAAGCGTTTGTAGCAACATCACTTTTAACGACATATTGGCTATAACGATGACATTTAATGGAGCTATCTGAAAAATCGACTAGTGCGATATTGCTTATTGCGACATCGAATAAAACGACGTATTTGTATTGCGTTTTCGATAAATATATCAGATATAATGGCCAAAGATAATTTTCTTATTACGTAATTGCAGATTACTAGCAACAATGGAATTTTCAAAATCTTGATTTATGCACACTGCTGTCTAGTTTGTACCCAAGCTGTTCTGTCGGCAGGTTCCTGCTTCTCTCTACACTGAATTATACGTTTTCAAGTTTTGCTGCCCTGTTATTAGGGAACAGTCGGGCCTGGAGGGCTTGGGGTAAAGCGCTCTACTGGAAACCGAAGGGTCGCGGGTTCGAGACCCGATCGGACCTCAGATTTTTTCAGTCTGCCCTTTAAACCATCGTTCACCATTCAACGATCGAAGAATCGCCAGAAACGACCCGTGGTTCGGATTCCACGTTAAGCTGTAGGTCACCTTTTCCCGGTTGGATAACTGGGGTAGGCTAGGGACACGCAAGTCGCTGAAGTGGCGTCCAATTGAAAGACTTGTACCAGGCCAATGATCCACACGAAATGATTATTATCAGGGAACAATGAGAGGCTATACCGCCTGCATCAGCATACAGGCAGTGAAGCACGGCAGCCATCTTGGATGTAGAACCGCAGTTGGGTCGACAGATGCGTAGTTCTTCAAACGGCACTCGCCTCAATTACGTTGTCATTTGAACCCCTTAGGACAGGAAAAAAAAAATACCAAATTTTTCACGCAGACAGGTGAATACTAAAGGAATGCAACAGTGTTCTTACCAAGTACCATACGTATTGTGTTTGTATAAAAATAATAATTGAAAGTACTACTTTTATATGATATAGAAACTGCGAAATGAAAAAGTTAGTCGCCCCCCACGTTGTTTGTGGTCAGGAAATTTTCGTCAGCGCGAAAGTTGTAGATATTGGAATGAAATTTTCTTCTTAGTTAAACAACTTTTTTATAGTTCCCCTGGTTTTCTCAAAAATTTGTATACAATAGAGCAGTGGCACTTTTCACATTCTACTCGTAAAGACACTAGCTTTCGTTAAACTGAGCTGCTGGCCACTGCGCATGCGCAACTGACGTATGCGCAACTTGTTTGTGAAACTGGAAAAGTTTCGGCGCCTCCCAACTCTTACGAAACTGTTTACGTGAAGGGGGGAACAGAAGAAGTTGTTCGTTTCTTGGATATTTATGCAATGCGTAAGTGTTTGTGAGACTTTAATGAAGAAAATTTCAGAAATAAGCAGCGACGTGTTGCTGCTCTAGAAACAATTTTATGTGTGCTGAATATTGATGGGTTGACACTAAATGAATTACAAACGAAAATACATTCAATTAGAAATACGTATACCAACGAACTGAGAAAAATGCAGCCCAGTAAAAGAGCTGGATGTGGATCGGCGCAAGTTTATAAGACGAAGATACCATTGTTTGAACTGGCTGACTCTTTCTTAAGAAAAATTGCACATAGAAGAAAAGGCTACACAAATCTTGTAACCTGAATTCTTTTACTTTAAATATTTATTTAAAATGTGTTTTACATTCACATTTATTGTAAACATTTAAAACGTGACGTCCAGGTTTTCTACATTCACAGTTTTTTGTGGATACTTTTAAACAAGGTGATATTGCCATGGTACTTATCCCTCTGCAAGAAAGTGGTTAGCTAATGATTCTCTTATTAATGCGACCTACCTTGAATAGTTAATGCTGCCAGCATGCAGCCTTGTATCAATTAGTCCAGCAGCACTTATTTCTCTCCACGTTCCTGGCTGGTAAAATCCACTGTCCATATGTTCTTGATCAACCAATTGTGGCTGCACATATTGCTGAGGAGCTGTTTTTCTTTGCCGGTTGTGTAAACCACATGTAGCTCTTACCACCTTGTCCACTATTTGTGGACGAAGTGGAATTGGCTTTTCATACACACGAAATTTGGAAACAAGAATTCCAAACGCATTTTCCACTACACGGCGAACGCGTGAAAGTCTGTAATTGAAAATCCTTTCCAGTAAAGTTAGTGGACCATGTCTGGAGAGAGGCTTCATTAAGTAAGGTGTTAATGGAAAAGCATCATCACCCACTAAAACTGCACCTTCTGGTAGGCCAAGAGTTCTGTTTTCTATTGCAGTAAAAAGGTAAAGCAGTCAACAATCCGAAGATTGGTTTGAACACTACAGTGCTTCACTAGGCATGGTCCTGTTTGGAGGTGGTATGCCGTTGCCTTCCTCCGACCTTCGAACTGACATACCCATCCATTAATAGGGGGTCCTACAGTTTATCGTGGGTTCCGAACCACGGTGCTACTCGATATTTTTCACATGAACAATACTGCCAGAGGTGAAAGAAGTGGAAAGTGACAGATAATTGGCAAATATGCCTCCATCAAACGCCCTTCCTGCTTCGCCTATATCAACATAAGTGAAACAGTAATTAATATCTACAACTGCAAAAAGGACAATACTGAAAATGCGCTAGTAGTTGTGGAACTCTGAAACACTTTTGGTGGGCACTTTATGACAACATGTTTGCCATCTACTGCACCAAAGCATGTAAAATAACATTGTATTTCAAAGTTTTTAATTATTTACTTCCATTCATCTTCAGTCTGGGGTACCTGTAAAAGAAAGTAATCAGATTAAATGAACGAAACCTTGTAGTTTATTTGAAGAAAGAAAATTGTGTCCAAGTACGCCACATTTCAAGCTTTTAAACTCTCATTCTCTCCCTTCCAGGGTTTCATGGAAAATCAAACAGAAACTAAACAGTCAGTGGAAGAGTCAGTTACTGGTATAAGTGAACCCGAATCGCCCCCAACGGCAAGTCTCATAAACAGTGATAATTTGAGTCAGCCATGTAGCAGCAGCAACAGCAGCTCGCAATCATCGTCGTCAGCGAAAGCAAATGCGAAGAAAAGGCGTTCTGTTGATCCTTTTCAGCAACTAGAAAGTGCTGTGGAGGCACTCAGGTCCATAAGTAATCTGTCAGATGAGGAGGAGGATGAGATTTCAACATTTTGTAAAAGTCTAGCAAAGCTGATGAGGAAACTGCCAGAAAGCTACAATTTAGTACTAATGGAGGAAATGCAATCGCTTGTGACTTATAAGAAAAAGTGTTTCTTGGCCGAAAGGCAAAATAAAGACGAATTGCAAGTAGGACAGTCCGTTGCTGCTGAAGAAATACTTGAGAGGGGAGAAGTGCTATCACAGGCCGATGCGATAACTTTGTTTTACGATACCTCAAATTAGATGCAATTTTTATCGTAATACAAAAAGTAAAAATCTATGTAGGTATCCTTCACAATAACAACCGTACTTTTATAACAGTGTGTTATTTTTTACTTACACCAGTGGTGTAGTGTGCTTATGTTGGCAACAAGAATGCCGCATGACAACGCAGTAACATAGAATGATGAGAATAAACTTTTGTGTTGGCCAGGATATAAATAATTAATGTTGTTTCTGCTCTATGGTTGACAGAGTGTTATATATACCTATGTCCAGTCAGTAAAGCAAACATTTCGTTGCCAACATTAGCACACTACACCGTTGCCACATTTAAAATTCAGCCTTACCTTCATGTATTCTACAAGTCCCATGTAGATGGCATCACAAAAAGTTGTAACAAATTTGTCAATTGTGGATTTCGGAACACGGTACAGGTAGGGCCTACTGTGGAGACGAATATGAATTCCCACTTACCAAGAAACGTAGTGTAATTTGTGATTTCAGTTCTGATGACAATGCTTGATGTATAACAGTATCTTGTTTCCGTATTGCATTATTGACTTTGTTTAAAAGAAATGTAAACCGCTCTGGTGACATTCTAATATGATTACAGTAACTTCTAGGGTCTTCAACGACAATTTCTTTCAGAAAGGTTGCCGAGCAGCCGGGCAGATGTCGTTTTTTAATCCAGTCACGAACCCAAACACGTTTCTTATTATTTTTTTGTTTAGTCTTATGCAGCGATTTTCCACAGACAAGCAACAGTTCCGCCACAACTCGTACAGCTGCCAAAACTTTCATTTTACGACGACTACGGTACTCACAAAACAACGAAACTGAAGTGTGCAGTTTTGGCGCCGTGTCGACAGACATACACGAAACCAATTGCACGCAACTCATTTCACGCAACCAGTGTCGCAACCTAGTGTCGTCGTGTAGACTAGCCTGTACTTTAAGCGAGCTTGCTCACCAGCGAGCACAGATTCTGTTGCCCACTCACCTTGCACTTTGTGACTAATTTTGATAAACATTTTTAATTTGGGATACAATTTTCGGTATTAAATAATTATGACTTAACTTTTCTTATTTATTTTGTTACTAACTAGCTGTCGCGTCGGAGTGGTCAACCGCATTGAGGCGTTATGCTCCGATGCACGAGGCCGTTCCCCGTCGGGGGTTCAAAGTCTCCCTCGGGCATAGATGTTTGTACCGTCTTTAGTATACGGTAGTTCATAAGTAGTTTGTAGGTTTAGGGGCTTATGACCCCGCAGTTAAGTCCCTTAAGCTATACAAACTATTTTTTTTCTGCTAACCTGTTCGTTACGCAGTTGATCCTGCAATATGTATCTATGCACAAATATTTCTAAATCCTTCAAAATGTATAAACATATTTATTCTATTTTCATAATGAAGAATATGCGAGTTGTTTTTAATGTGAAGAAGTTGATGATGATTTTGACGCAAATGGGCACTGAATGCGCTGCTATTACTGAGATAGCTATGCTCCCTGTATCGTACTTTAGTGGTAGTTTGTATATTTAGGAACTGATGACGCAGCAGTTAAGTCCCATAAGTTTTACAAACATTTGCTCTAACTAGGTGAGCCGCCCCGGCTTTGCATGGGTAATCTTTAAACTACTGTAACTCGAGAACTTCCGCGCGGGAATAGTCGAGCGGTTTGGAGCGACATGTTGCGGATCGCGCGGCCTCCTTCGTCGGGAGTTCGAATCTCCCCTCGGGCATGGATTTTTGTGCTGTCGTATAAGTTAGTTTGTAAGTTTAGGGACTGATGACCCCGTAGTTAAGTCCCATAAGCTTTACAAACATTTGCACTCGAGAACTGCAGATAATATCGTGTTGCGATTTCTTTTGATTTCTTCGGTAAATCCTGGTTTCAACGTAGGCTATATTAAATGCCAATACGAAAATAAGAAATAATTGATATAAGAATAATAACGTAGATACGTTTACCACTTCCTAATTTTAGTGACCTTTGTAGCGTAAATTATGAGACCTGCGCCAAAGTGCATAGTATAGAATTATAGAACTCAAAACGATTAAAAAATCTCGCGAGATAATATGTCTAACTTTTACAGATCTCCCACAATCACTATATTTGTAGTCTTAATCCATCTGGCGCCAACGTTTTAGAAGAGAAAAATGATAAATGTGGTTCACTCGAAAAAGTTAAGACACATGCTCTCGCGTATTGTGAGTTCTGCACGTATATACTATGTACACTAGCCTAGCTCTTACAGTTTAGGCTCCAGAGGTAACTAAAGTGCAGTACCGGCAAACGATTCTACGTTATGATTCTTCTTTTAGTTCTTTTCTCATATTCGTATTGACATCAAATACAGCCTAAGATTATCTCAGGATTCTAAAGAAGAAATTAAAGGAAATCGCGCCGGCCGCGGTGGCCGAGGTGACTGAGGCGCTCCATTCACGGTCAGCACGGCCACTACGGTCGGGGGTTAGAATCCCCCCTCGGGCATGGATATTTGTGCCGTCCTAGTCCGTAAGTAGTTCATAAGTAGTTTGTAAGTTTAGGGACTGATGACCCCGTAGTTAAGTCCCATAAGCTTAACAAACATTTGAACATTTTTGAAAGGAAATCGCATGACGATACATTCAGTTAAAGGGACATGTTAAGGGGACAGAGGAAAAATGTGCATCTGTTTCATATAATAGTATGATTTGCTATCCCTATCTGAAATTTGTAATTATTTATGGCAAAAAAGGAATTAATACAGCCAACTCAGTGAACTAGCCTGTGCTCGCAGCCGTGGCCGGCTGGCGCTCGGCCGCCATGTTGGTTGGGTGTCGCGCTCTCAGCCGGCTTCATTTCACTGTCAGTATAAGGCCTCTCTGTGTTATTATGTGCTCGATGCCTGTTATTCACGTTGGCGTCCATACCCACCTAGAGTTTCCAGACTTTCGTCAGGGCTTTCCATACGATCACCAGACTCCCGATAAAATACGAAATCTCCCCACAACCTGCTAATCGTAAGGTTCCTTACAAAATAATACTGTAATCTCAATTGGCCGTGTGCATTCACTTTGATTCATTTCATTTCATTACGCCAGATAGAGTAACTCGCTGTATCTCGTGTGCCTCGTCGGTAGTGACGTCACCACACCTGATGTCGAGCCTTTCTGTTCGTCGAGTGCGCACAACATGTCAAAGAGCAATTAGGTTTGTACAAACTGCGTTTACTTAATGTATCTAATTCGCAAGAATATTGGCTAGAAGACATTAAACTGAAATAGTTAAGTTCATTTGTTCAGTTTATTTGTGTTATTTCGGGTTTAAAAATGTTCAAATGTTTGTAGAACTTACGGGACTTAACTACGGGGTCATCAGTCCCTAAGCTTACAAACTACTTATGAACTAGCTAAGACTAACGACGGCACAAATTACCATACCCGAGGGGGGATTCGAACCCCCGACCGCAGTGGCCGTGCAGACCGTGACTGGAAGGCCTCAGTCTCCTCGACCATCGCGGCCGGCAAGGGGTTTAAAGCAGACCACGTCGTCAGTTGATTTTTGTACACGCATGGTGAAGCAAGTGGCTTCAATTAATAATAATTGACGACTCATTCTCAAATCCCTGTAATTATATATTTCTGAGACGTATCGTGGATTCATGTTTTCATGTTTTGCTACACACTTCTTTTCTATTAGAAATCTTCGGCGCTGACGTGTTTCGGTGAGTTTAAAACCGGTTTGTGCGACTATTGCCCATAACGACCATAAATCGTCGGTGCCTTCGACTTTGTTATGAACAGTTTCTACTTTATGTTGCTTTATTACGTTTAGAGGAACGATGAACGTTTAAAAAAATTTCCCACATTTTTAGTTACATGTAGGTTTTCATTATCTCTTTACAGTCCTTCAATAGTCTGCCTCAATCCTAATTGAGTCTCGACGTCTCGGAAGCTATTATTATTCCAGTCAGGACACCACTTTTTTTCACCTGTTGAATGGCTCGGTTAACTGTGATAGAAAGCTCTTCCAGAGAAAGTTAATTAAGTTCCCGTGGAGATTTTTTTTCAGCTTCGTGAACAAGTCGACATCTGCTGGATTTTAGGGAGAATGCGGTAACACTTATTATGCTTATTCTCAGTGTTTGGGCTACAGCATTGACGATATGGAGGCGAGTATTGTCGTACAGAATAAGTCGCCCAGGGTCGAGCAATTTTAGGTCGGGATTTGTGAATCTTCTGCGCAGGTTCTGCATGAATTTGCGATAATGCACTGCTATGACACTCGTTACACATGTGACTCCACACATATATGTCATATGATTCCTTGGTGATCATCAGCAAAAGTCATGAGTGGTTAGAGCTTTTACTGAGCGTGTCGAAAGTGTTTTGGGACTTGTAGGATCTGAAGCACTCCATTCGTGGTACCGTGAATTTAACTGCGGTTCAAAGTCTCCAATCTGCGTTTTATCAATAGCTACAATTCGGCACAAGAATCTTTGGTGAACACAATACTCCAAGATCATACTAAATGATGTTCAATCCGATATTTATGAAAAATATCCCTCCATGTGACCAAAAAACTTAAACCAAGAAATTTCAAAACATCCTTTTATGTACACAATGCCATTACTCACATTCTACCCAAAGGTAAAGATAATATTGCAGCCTTGGGAGAGAGTGGCATATACTAAATTACTTGCAACTGTGGCAAATTTTACACTGGTCAGTCTGGCAGAGAGTATGTATCAAATTGAAAGAACACCATTGTAAAGTTGTAAACTTAGGTCAGGAAATTCAACAGTTAAAACCCACCGGTTAAAAAAAGTCCACAGCTACGATGTAACACATGAAGTCCGACACTACCTCCAGAAAGGGAGAAAAATGGACTTCTTTGTAATATTAGAAACTAGAAAACCCGGCAACGCTTCGCAGTAGCTAATGTTTATGGGATATACACCTTAATCTCTCCATCTCCTTCCTCTATTTTCCCATCGTTTCTCCCCTATCTTTTTCCATCACTTTCACACCACTCTTTCTTATACCACACAATATCCATCTCATTCCCCCTCCTCTCTGCGTCTATATCATCCCTCTCTTTTTAAATCCATTTCATTCCCACATTCTCTATCTCCTTCTCCCCCTCTCTCTGATCTTATTTACTGTTGTTGCAATCGGGACCCTGAGCGGAAGTAGAAGTCAAAATGGTTGGATAAATCGATAGAAAACTGGTTATTAGAGATACCTTGCGAGCTGCTCTATCTGTGAGGTCAGTAGCTTCAATGGCCGTCCTTTTAATGATCTTATTGTACGAGCAGGTATGATTATAAATTTAGGCATAAAAACAAATTTCTTGTTTTATGTTAAAACTGACTGGGAAAAGGAAAATAAAACCACACATTTTCACAGCACAGCTTAGCATGCTTTTCTCGCAGCGAGCAACACAGAGCTGCTTGCTATAACATATAATATAACATGTAAACAAAACGAAATACAAGTGGAATGGAAATACGACGTTTCGGCTTGTTGATGAACGATATTTTTTGCCTTTTCGACAATATAGAAAACGAACAGGGCAGGTGGTTTACCAATCTCGAACACGCCACGTACTACTGCCCATGGGAAAACACGGGGCTTCAAGATTTATTCCATAAACTTCCAACGACTGGGGCGAACAGTAAACTGGGCGCGCTTGAATTGAAACGGCACGTCGTTTGGTATCAGTGGAATCAGAACATCCTCTTCTTTGAGCTTTCGTGGTGATTATCGTTGCTGTCTCATTGACTCTACGATCAAGTAGTAGGATTGCATTGCTCTAACGTCGACCGATATTAGATTTTGCACTATAGTGATGAAGAGTCATTATTACGATGCGATTCCACCCGTCTCGAAACGTACTTTCAGGTTTTCCCAAATTCTGTTATTTTCAGTAGATTTTCCTACTGCTCTCTGACTTCATGCAATGACTGTTCTCAGCACAGATAACGCCATCTCCCATTATTCTAACCTCCTTGGCGTATTTGTTCGCTCCTTTACATCGCATCTGGTCGCTAGGAGAGAAGCGAATGAATAGGATGATTGTTGGAGAACTTAAAAAATTATCCGAGCTGGAAGCGTACTTCCAGTTTTTCTCAAATTCTGATATTTTACGGTAGATTTTCCAAAAATTTTCTTTCATACAAACCTCGTCCTGGGAATTATGAACAGAACAAAGAAAAGATCGGCCACATCGGTGAAGCCATTCTCAAGTGATGCGCTGTCTCACATGCGGCTCTTCAGTTTTATTAATATAGATTACCAAACATATGTCAACTTTCCCAAACCTTGTACTAAATGACCAGACACAGTTTCCATACTCACCGCGTCCCTCTACAGAATCTAATCAGACCATGTAAACAATTCACTCCTACCCACTTGTCTGATGACCCTACTACAAATCTATAGCGTAATTACATTGTACAATCACAACTGTTTGGGTACTTCCGTGATGCTGTCGTTGTTGTCTTCAGTCCGGAGACTTGTTTGATACAGCTCTCCACCCTACTCTATCCTGAGCAAGCCTCATCTCCTCATAAGTTGTTGTTGTTGTTGGTTTTTGAGGGGACTAAACAGCTAGGTCATCAGTCCCCTTCCTCATAAGAACGGCACACTACATCCATTTTGAATCTGCTTACTGTATTCATCTCTTGTCCTTCCTCTACGATTTTTACCCCACGCATTTCCCTCCAATGCTAAATTCACGATTCCTTGATGTCTAAAAATGTGTCATACCAATCGATCTCTTCTTTTAGTAAAGGTATGGCAGAAATTCCTTTTTTTCCCCATTCTGTTCATTACCTCCTCATTAGTTATGCGATCCACCCACATCATCTTAAGCATTCTTCTGTAACATCACATTTCAAAAGCCTCTACCCTCTTCCTGTCCCCACTTTTTATCGTCCATGTTCCACTCCCATACAAGGCAACACTCCACAAAAACACCTTCAGAAAGGACTTCCTTAGGCATAAATCAATATTCGATGTTAACAAATTTCTCTTTTTCAAGAACGCTTTTCTACCCATTGCCATTCTGCATTTTATATCCTCTGTACTGCGACCATCATTTTTTTTTATTTTACTGCCCAAGTAACAAAACTCATCTACCTCCTTTATTGCTTCGTTACATAATCTAATTCCTTCAGCATCACCTGATTTTCTTAGAGTGCACTCCATTACTCTAGTTTTGCTCTTGTTAATCTTCATCTTATATGCACCTTTTAGCACACTGTCCATTCCGCTCAATTGCTCTTCCAGGTCCTTTTCTGTCATGGACAAAATTACAATGTCATCGGAAAAACTCAACGTATTTATTTCTTTACACTGAGCTTTAATTCCTTCTCCAGATTTCTCCTTGCTTTCCTTTATAGCTTGCTCAATGTACAAACTGAATAGTATTGGAGAAAGGGTACAATCATATCTTACTCCCCTCCCAACCTCTGCATCCCTCTCATGCCCTTCATCTCTGATAACTGCTATCTGGATTTTGTATAAGTTGTAAATAACCCACCGTACCCTACATATTAATCGTGCTGATTTCAGAATTTCAAAGAGTCTTTTCCACTCAAAATATCAAAACTTTTTCCAAATCTATAAAATCTAGAAATGTAGGTTTGCCTTTCCTTAATCCAAGATAAGCCGTAAAGTGAGGCTTGCCTCCCGTGTTCCTACATTTCTCCTGAACCCAAACTGATCTTCTCCGAGGTCGGCTTCTACCATCTTTTCCATCCTTCTGTGAAAAGTCGTGTTAAAATTTTGCTATCATAACTTATTAAACTGATGGTTCTGTAATTTTCACATCTGTCAGCGCCTGCTCTCTTTGGAATGGGGATTATTACATTCTTCTTAAAGTCTGAGGCTATTTCTACTGTCTCATACATCTTACGTACCAGGTGAAATAGTTTTGTCATGGTTGGCTCTCCCAGAGACTTCAGTAGTTCTGAGTGAATGTCGTCCACTCCAGGGGCCTTGTTTCGACTTAAGTCTATAAGTGCTCTGTCAAATTCTTCTCTCGGTACAGTATCTCCTATTTCGTCTTTATCTACTTCCCTTCCTACAACATTGTCTCTAAGTTCATTTCCAATGTAGAAAGCCTCTATATATTCTTACCAGCTTTCAGCTTTTCCTTCTTTGCTGAGAACTGGTATCCCATCTGAGTTCTTTATATTCCTACAGCTGCTTTTCTGGTCTCCAAATGTATCTTTTATTTTCTTGTAGGCGGTATCTATTTTTCCCCTATTTAAACATTCTTCTACAGACTTGCATTTGCCTCCTAGCCATTCCTGCTTAGCCCTTTTGCACTTCCTGTCAATCTCATTTCTTAGTCGTCTGTACTCCATTTTGCTTGTTTCATTTGCTGCATTCTTATGTTTTCTCCTTTTTTTGAAATTAATTCAGTATTTCTTGTGACATTCAAGAATTTTTTGTTGGTCGTGCCTTTCTACCTATTTTGTCCTCTGCTGCCGTCACTATTTCGTCTCTCAATGCTCCCCATTCCTCCTCTACCGTTTTATTTTCCCCCGTTTCTGTCAATTGTTGCCTAAAGCTCCATCTGAAATTCTTAAGAACTTCAGGTTCCTTCAATTTATCCAGGTCCCATCTTATTTTCCTACCTTTTTGCAGTTTTTCAGTTTCACCCTACAGTTCATGACCAACAAGATATTGGCAGAGTCTACATCTGCCCCTGGGTATGTCTTACAATTTAAAACCTGGTCCCGAAATCTATGTCTTACCATTATAATATCTATCTGGTACTTTCCGGTGTCTCCTGGTCTCTTCCATGTATACAACCTTCTTTCGTGATTCTTAAACCAGAGGTTTGTTATAATTAAATTATGATCCGAGCAAAATTCTAACAGGCGGCTTCCTCTTTCATTCCTTTTGCCCAGACCATATTCACCTACTATCTTCCTTTCCCTTCCCTTCCCTGTCCTACTACCGAATTCCACTTTCCCATAAAAATTAAGTTTTCCTCGCCCTTAATTGTCTGAATAATATCCTTTAGCTCCTCATATATTTCTTCGATCTCCTCATCATCGGCAGAGATAGTTGGCATATAAACCTGTACTACTGTGGTCGGTGTTGGCTTCGTATCAACCTTGACTACGCTAATGCTATCACTGCGCTGCACATAGAAGTTTATTCGCATTCCTAATTTCTTATTCATCATCAGACCCACTCCCGTAATATCCCCAACTGATTTTGTATTTATAATCCTTGTACTCACCTGACCAGAAAAGCTGTTCCTCTTTCCACCGACCTTCACTAATCCCCACTGTATCTAACTTCAACCTATCCATTTCTCTTTTAAAATTCCCTAACCTCCATACCCGGTCAATGGATCTAAGATTCCACGCTGCGATGTGTAGAGTGCCAGAGTTGCCTTTCCTGATGATGACAAACTCCTTGCTTGATATCAATTGTAATTTTTTGTTTGTTAATAACAATATACATTTAAGACAGTAACTGCAATTTCCCCATTTAAAATTTCAATCTATGTATTCAAAGATATTTTACTCAGTTTATTCTAACTCCTCCATGTTCCACCATATTTGACCTGTTAAAGATATTTTGTTCATCCAATTTCTTTTGTTTCAGTTTATTTTCTTAGGGCAAATGTTTTAATTTACAAGTTGTGCCACATATTTTATCAACGTTCAGTAATTGTTACACTAGTCGTTTATTAAGATTATTGTTCATATACTATTTGTACAGCAAAATAACTTCTTTAAACCTTAAACTTACAAGCTGCAGTACTATGTCTCTGTTGTGTCTTTCTGATGATGCCGTAACAGCCGAAAACCGGTTTGTAAAAACAATAAATTTGCAAAATATCACGCAACTATCTCGTGTTTCATTCAAAAAAGTTTTAAATTTCCAGGAAAACAAAAATTGAGTTACTAACAATATCTGAAGAAGGGCAGTTTATTTATCTGACTTTTTACGTTAACCGTATTATGTATATTCACTTTCGCAAAAAGATATCAAATTTATTTTTGTTCTAGGACAAGATAAGTGAAATAGGGAGCAGAAGCTTCACTGCACTGATGAACGTCTAGAAATTCAAATCGGAGGAGCTGGCGGTAAAAGTGGAGCTGGAAGATAAGCACGAAGAGCGTCAGGATGGGACGGTTACGTGAAGCGTCGCTGTTTGCTGCCTAAGGACATCATGGCTGACCTGGTGCGGTCGCGTCGGTCATCAGAAGATGTTCTCATCATCACGGCCCCAAAGAGGCAGAAGGCGGTGGGTATGTAGCGCAAGGTGTGCAGACTTGTGTTTCAGCAGTTACAAACCAGCAGCAGCAGACAGGAGAGAAATTGGAGTTGTGAACACGTCATTGTGGACACTGGAAAGTGATTTAGTTCATCTCAATTTGAGGATATGAATACTATTAACAAGGAACTTATAATTTCAAGAACGTGAACTGAAATGCTAGTTAAATGAACTAATTGTCTGTTTTAACATCTAAATCGAATTAATTGATTACAAAACCACGTAAAATTCATTATACGTACATAGGGTGAGGAACTCATTTTTTTTTTAATATGTGGAAAAATACAAATCGTAATAAAAAAAAGTGCCAATGAAAGTTGTTCACGTCCAAGAATTGGCCACACGGCAGCCAAAGTGTAAACATACAGCTCAACCAACACCACCTAGATGACAAGGCCTGACAACCGGCCGTATCTGCGTCACACCAAGAGTAACCGAATGCAAGCTGACTGGCCGGCCGCTACGAGGTGGTGAACGTGCCCCAGCGGCCAGCCAGTCAGCTGACGGCCGCGGTCTCTCGGTGTCACGTAGGCACGGCCAATTGTGAGGCCTTGTCTTCTAGGCGGTGTTGGCTCAACCCCCCTGCGTCAACCCCGGTGACGGGAGAGGGGAGAGTGACTTTGAAATCATAAGTAGGAACCCCAAAATTGTATTACTGATTTCTATTCTGTAATTGGTAAATAATGAAATGAGTTGAGAACTGTTGAAAAACGGTAATACATCAAATACACCTCAGATTAGGAAAATCAAAATACAGATTCTGACATTTTTGATAATGTTATAATGTGACACCTCCCACAATCGAACGAAACACAGACTGTGATAACTCGCTCTGTTCTTTGTTAGACTGTTCATTGTACTTTAATGATCCGGGCTGTACAAATCTCTGCGCAATTGTTCCATGATGTTAATTGTTGTAGAAACAGTAGATATCATTTCCTCGTATTTTGAGGTTCACAAACATGTTTTACTCTTGCTAATGTTCACCTTATACCCTCCTTTCAAGACACTATCTATTCCTTTCAATTGCTCTTCCAGGTGCTTTGTTGTCTCTGGCAGAATTACGTAATCAGCAAACCGAAAATTTTTCATTTCTTCACCCTGGACTTTAATTCCTTCACCAGATTTCTCCTTACTTTCCTTCACAGCTTGTTCAATGTACAGACTGAATAACATTGAGGAAAGGCTACAACCCTGCAGAGCGAGTGGCAGGAACGTTATGAACCCTGTCTCAATCCTTTCACAACCACTGCCACCCTTTGATACCGTTCTATTGCAATAACAGCAGTCTGCTTTTTGTATAAGTTGAGGATACCTTTAGGTTCCCTGTATTTTACGCATGCTACATTCAAAATTTAAAAGCGTGTATTCCAATACATATTGGCATTGTTCTCTTGCAATTCCAATGTTTTTTTTTATGTGGCTTACAACAGTACATACATTTTGTCTCGGAATTATTGTGACGCTACCGGTTTTACACTCTCCTTTATACTATTCATTAGTGTGATGAGGCACATTTCAAGTAGTGCTAAATGTTAACAGCGCGGCTGAAGAACGAAGAGACCTGCGTGGCCGGCCGCGGTGGCCGAGGAGACTGAGGCGCTCCAGTCACGGTCTGCACGGCCACTACGGTCGGGGGCTCGAATCCCTCCTCGGGCATGGATATTAGTGCTGTCCTTAGTCTTAGTTAGTTCATAAGTAGTTTGTAAGTTTAGGGACTGATGACCCCGTAGTTAAGTCCCATAGACTATACAAACATTTGAACATTTTTTTTTTTAGACCCGCATGCGGAAAGCGGTTCGCTGAATAAGCGTCGCAGTGTAGTGTCGCAGTAAGAGTCGATATTGCGGTCTGCTCTTTGTTCAGAATTTGTTTACAAGATCAGAAAGGTTTGAAAAATTCAGGCTGAGGCACTCAAAACTGTTTTAGGAATGTTTGAGTGAATACAAATGGGATTAAAAATAAAAGTTTCAATAAAAATTGTTCAAGATGGGGAGGGCCACCCATTAACGTAAGCTCGACCCCCTGCACAGCCCCGAGGATGGGAGAGAGGTGACTTTGAAATTTTAAACAGCGATCACTATTTTATATTGCAGATTTGTGTTCTCCATGAAAAAATATGTAGCTTTTGTATGATTTTTTTTTTCGTTCTATGATGGATGGAAATGTAATCGGTGACTGAAATTTTAAATAAGAACCACTAATTTTTATTGCAGATTTGGATACTCCGTGAAAAAATATGTAGCTTTTGTATGAAAATTTTCTTCGTTTCATGATAGATGGCGCTGTCATCGGTAAACATGGAAATGAGCTGAAACAGGTTGAAAAACGGTAATATCTCAAACAAAGACGCATCATACTGATTTTTTTTTTTAATTTTTCATAATGCTATTATGTGACACCTCCCAAAATCGAATGGAGACTGATCATGCTGTCTATGGTAAGATGTTCATTTTTGTACTTCAATTATTCGGACTGTACACATTTCTACGTAGTTGTCCCGCGATGTTAACCGTGGCAGAAAAAGGAGACATCATTTCCTCGTACATTGAGGCTCGTAGAGTTGTTGAAGGAGCTCGTCAAAAGTATGCTGGTCTGTTCCGTGATAGAAATTTTTCCTTCCGTAAGACTTTTCGTAGCTTTGTCCAACTTTTTGCTAAAACTGGTAGCGGTAAACCTAGAGAAATGTCTATTTGTTCCAGATATTACCGTTTCTCACTATTTTCAACTATTTTTTATTTTTTCCCATTACAGCGCAATCATACATATATTACATGTTTTTTTTTCACGGGGAATTCAATTCTACAATACAAAATAGCGGTACCTATTTAAGATTTGAACATTACCCACCTTCTACCACCAGAGCAGGGTAGGGTGTCGAGCTTTATATTATTGTATGACAATTTATCAAGTGAGCAACTTTTTAGCAACGTTTTTAATCCTATATGTATTTTTCCAAATATTTCGAAAAATGTACAAAGAGAGTAGAATCATAACGTGCTATACGGAGCTGCAATTAGACACTGTCAACACTTCAGCGATAGAGTGCTGACTGATAAAACTGTAACAAACCAGAAAGAAAGAAAACAACCAGCAACGTTTGTCATACTCGAGAGATAAATCGGGTTATTCTCTAAGCAAAACTGACAGCAAGAACGGCAACAAAGACACGTGTGAGAGGTATGTGTGAGTTATAGATAAAGAACCCGAGTGCAGAAAAAAATTAAACGTGACCTGCACTGGCACATTATCGGGAAAGTACAGGACACGGACAAAGGTCGTGCAGAGACGCAACGGCGGCGTTGCGTAGTTTGCGTCTACTTTGACGACACTCGGTAGGCGGGTGGCCACGCACTGTGCGTGGCGGTTCACGGGGGCCAGACTGAGGTTTTGTTGGTCCTGGTGGTCGTCCTCTGATTGATCCGGCGCGCCACGGACAACTTAATTCCGACAATTCGTCAGATTTATGTTACGGTGTCCGGAAATTACGCGACTATATCACGGCGGAGGCGTACAAAAAGAGGATCGGGGCCCACTCGTGACGTTCAAGGCCGCTGGGAGGTATCCGTGGTCCCAAGGAAAGTAGGCGATACGACGAGCAGCCAATCACCAACGCCACGGAGCTGTTCAGTATTTTCTCGCGGTGCGTTTTCCTCTGAACTGTAAGACTACTGCGAACAGTTTAGCACAGAAATGAGCCACTGGTTTCTTTCTCTTGGCTCTTGCCTTGCCAGTTTTTCCCGTCTTTCGTACTTACAGAGGCGCCGACTTATAAAAAATATTGAGGAGGGGGCATACCGGAGGACGTACCCCAGGTATTTGTCAAAATAGTGAGTTATAAAGATTTTTAAAGCATTTAGAGTCGTATCATCAAAATTAGGACCCCTAAAACTGGACTCTCGATAAGTCGACACTCCAGGAAACTAGACACATTTTTGGCTTGTAAGACGACACAAAACATAACCATGCACGGTATTTTCGTAAAAAGGTAATTCATTTTACAGTGACAATTATGCTTATAGATTGTTACAGAGAAGTGAATATATAGCTTTGAAAAGACTGAAATTATATTTTAAAAAATCCTGAATTAAAACAATAAAACAAAATATTGCTGTCACATAGTAATAGCACTTTGAGTAATAAGTGAAATAGCCAATTTATGCTTACTTTGAAGAAGGCTCAGTGTCCATTAAATAAAAACAATATTTCAAAGTTAATGCTTTAATACAGTTAATAAAGTTAATACAGTATGTCTAATACTTTTAGTCAAAAAAATATGTAAATAGGGGGTTTTAATTGGGTCTTCCACCCTAAAAATATATAAGTATTTTATAATTACTACTGGAATTGCAATAGCAAAATAGTAATGCAGTATTAAAATAATATTACTATTCCGAAACTAAAAATTTAATATTATGTAATTATTTATTTCTCTATTTTATAAAGATTTTTAATATTGATCTAAATGCTATTATTAGGGTTAGAGTGTCTTTAGAAACGTGCAAATGTCGACTGTCTGACTGGATTACTCAATATGAGATCGTTGATGACTGGTCGGATATCCAATCTATCCAAAACATCTCGGTGGGCATGAAGAACAGCCAAGTTGTTCAATAGCTTCTGTCCCATTGTTGATCGGAGATAGGACTTCAGACGTCTAAGAGCGCTAAATGACCGTTCTGCTGTTGCTGTCATTATTAGAATTACTTGGAGAACCTGAATGCACTTCACTACTTCACATAACATTTCTCCAACTGCAGGCTCTTGTGTAATGAACTTTCTTATAACTCGCATGTCTTTTTATTACCCATATCGACTAACATATTCAAGTGTAAGCGCAGTCGCTCAATGTCTAGGTAATTTTTGAAAAACAGTTGACTTTTCTAAATTTGTTACACATCTGTTTACTAAAGGCAAGCACTCTTGTTCAACTGCAATGACCTGTTTGAGTCCTTTAGAAGGGTACCGCTCAGTAATGCAATACTGCACCGTTTCACAAAGTTCTATGTAAATAGCTTTGTAGTATTCCTTTGGGCAGCGGCGTAGCGTGGATTTCTGCCACTCGGTGCCGGCTCTCATTTCAAATCAACTAAATCAAGTTCTACAATACACACGTTGGCGACATAGTTCATTTTCCTGGTTTGACAGTAGATCTCTCGCGGGCAACCATGTGTTAGTTTGTAGGGCTAATGGTTTTGAAGGCTTTTCACTGAGAGAAACAGAGCTGCCTGTAGGTAGGATATAGAGGCGAAGTAGTTGTGACGAATATCCTCGTCTACATAATTAGGGCGAACCTTTACGAATTAGTAGAGCCTCCAATAAAAACTCAATTAACTGTTCCTTTACCGGTAGTGATGAAGCGAAGAGTACTTTACGTAACAAAGTAGAGTGCTTGTCACTTCACCTGCCGCGCAGGGACGAGGACAACGGACGGTCTAGTGGATGTGGCGAAAACATGGAAGAAGCGTCGCAACTTCACTACGTCCTAATCCTCGATGTTGACGAATTACAGTGGTAGAAATAATCTAAATCGAAAGTTTATTCGCAATATCGAATTTCCAGCGCCTGGATTAGGTTTAGATGTACTACCCATTGGAGACATACGAAAATTTGTGCCTAGCTGCGACTCTGAGCAGGATTTCTTGCGTTTCCTAATCGGTCGCCTTGTAGCTTGCGGCTATACGACCACGTTTCCAGGACCGACCGAAATATAAGTTTACTACAAAGACTATATATACCACAGTCATTACGTTCTGGTTACAATGTTTGTAAATATTATGGGACTTAACTGCGGGGTCATAAGTCCCTAAACTTAGAAACTACTTATGAACTACCTTATACTAAAGGCAGCACAAACATCCATGCCCGAGGGGGGGGGGGGATTCGAATCCCCCGACGGGGAACGGCCTAGCACATCATAGCATAGCGCCTGAATGCGCTCGGCCGCCCCGCCACGGCTATTCAGTCTATAAGTAATAATAACATTGATTATTATCTCCTATTGCCTTAAGATACAATTTGTTACGGCCGCCCAGACACTTCACCCGTATTCCCTCATGCGTAAAATCGTTTGACCACATCACACACGAGAGTGATTTAGAAAGCAATTGTAACTATTATTCCAAACATCTATAAGTCACAAAATTCTGGCATGAAATATGTTTTGGAGCGGTTGCACTAATTTCCGTATGTTGATTAATACACATGGTAAGAAATTTAACATATTTTGAAATGCTTTTATTCTGAACTAAGCTACCTTACAAAACATATTACATTTTAAATTAACGTCAAATGTGTGTTGTACATTTTTCCAATCAATATTTGCGAAATATAGTTCTGGAAACCACTGACTTCTCTCTCTCTTTTTTTTAATTAATTAATTAATTTATTTATTTTTTAATGAAAAGAAAACTGAGTAAGTAACTGATATGACCTCGGTGAAAACTCCCTGAAAATATACTCTTGTTTGCAGGTTATTTTGTCCCAGAGATAAATATTAAAGCGAAATGGTTTCAACAGGATTGGCTTATTTAGAAGCAGGAGGTATTTTTCATAGCACAATTAAGAATGTTAGGGGAGCTTAAAAATCTCTGAATGCAACATAATAAACAGACGTTGTAATTTCCTGACAAATCTTTTAGTGCCTTTAAAGTCTCATTTATAGAAAGCATTCTTGATGTCGCGGAGCAAGACGTAGCTCGGCAGCTCCCTGCCGCCCCCAGATATGAGGCGCCTGGGGCCATGTGTCCCCCCCCCAACCCCCCCCTGGCACCCCCCACGCTACGCCACTGCCTTTGAGATTTTGAAGGCGTGCGGTGAGCTGGCTTCGTTGCTTTCATCCTTGTTTGGCATACTTCGATTCTGAGGAAGCGAAGTATCATCAACTTGTGAAAGGTTTTTCCTTTAAACATAATTCCAATAAGTGTACAAAGCTATCACGCCTTCCATTCAATATACACATCAAGCGCTCATATATTTTTTCCAGATCAGTAACACTTAGATGACGGCATTGTATTTGATATAGACGTAAAATGAAATAAGTCTTGAATTGTAACATTTACTCAAGGTAGCCTGCACATTTGTAACTTGCCTCTGTTTTCTCTTCTGCAGGGAATGTTTCAAAAAACTTTAGAAGTTCTTCAAAGTTTTTCAGTATAGTCCTAGAAGTTCGCATTGTCCATCAAGTTGGGCAAAGGGTTTGTAGACCAGCTTGGTCGTTGGCGCCGTCACAGCGTATGCTTCTGAAATGTCTCACCCTTTTGTTGGATTCCTTTATGGTGTTTACAGAGTACTTGGCTAAAGCCATAACATGCCTCATATACATAAGATGGCAAAGACTGTCTACAGTGCCAAGTTTAAACAACGAACAGTGCAGTGCACATAACGTGCTTCTGGTTATACATCCTACATTAACTTTTTCAGTCCTTTGAACTTACCTCTCATGTTCGAGGCACAATCATAGTTTCGTTATCCATTGAAAAATCAAGACGAGCCAACACGTCTTTTAAAATACTGAACAGAGTTCATGATTCAGTGTTAAGGGTCTCGTATAAGTGAATAAAGTCTTCGTTGATGATTAAGAAATCATCGTCAGAACGAATACAGAATGACACTTGCTCCTGAAATAAAGAAGCGCTTGTTTCGTAATAGAAAATTGTTCAGTCTCTTTGATTGAATCTAATACCTTCCTCAACACAGCCTTTCCTAGGTGATCAATGAGCTTGTTTTGAATATCGTGGGACGTCCACTTACACCACGAATGCCCTAACCAATCATTAAATTCACATACTAAATTCTTTTAGAGATCTAACAATTGAAAACAAAAATTTAGTTAAATCTTCGTGCCCTTTAACTGCTAGTCCTTGTCGGCATAGAAATTGCACGGTAGTAAAAATTGTGATCATCATCATCATCATCATTTTCCAACTCCAGTTCCCCGGGTGTGGTGTACAAGCGCTCACCTTCTTCTCCTGTCTTCATACATCTTCTGTTCCAGAATGTCTTCCCATTTGTGTCCTTTCTCCTCCACTTCTGATCTTACAGTCTCTATCCAGCGTTTCCTTGCTCTTCCCTGTGGTCTTCTTCCTATGAGGTTGTGGTTGAAATACTTCTAACAGGTCTTTCACTATTCATTCTCATTAAGTGCCCATACCACTGAAGTCTACGCTTCTTTATGATGCTGGTGACAGGAACCTCAATACCAGCTACTTTTCTATTCACCTGATTCCTAATTTTGTCTTGCCTGCTTGTTTGATTCATAGTTCTAATGAATCTCATTTCCATTGCCTGAATTCTACTAAGGTCTCTGTTTAGTAGGGTACATGTTTCTAAGCCGTATGTAAGGATTGGAACATGTATGGAACATTGTTGCTTTTGCTTTTTGTGGCATTTTATCATCCCAGAGAAGATTCCTTATTTAACTGTAAAAACTGGATGCTTTCTGTGTTCTGCTGAGTATTTCCTGCTTAACGGTGTTGTCTTTAGAGATCATGCTTCCTAGGTATTTGAAATGACGAACAGATTCTACTTTGGCCCCATCTAGAAATATATTTGATGTTGTTCCTTGCCTGTTGATGGTCATTTCTACTGTCTTTGTTTTACTTATCTTTAGTCCGAAATTTTTGAATGTGTTGTTGTTCCAATCATTCACTTGTCTCAAGAGCTAAATGGCCTTTCTTCATTTCACTATCTAACTGTACATTCAATTGGGTGACCACTCTTCGGTTAGTGATAGAATATAGTTTCAGAACACCTCCTTTGTGCGTAAATGTATTTTCATGAAGACGGAATTTTTCCAAAGCATTTTTTCCGTTAGAAAATCTCACGGAAGTAAATGCATACTCATTTTTTGAAGAAAATTGTAACAGATTTTAGCCTATGCCTCTTTGCAGGTATTGCAAAAATCTTTTTTGGTAGATGCTTCATATACTAGCCATGTATACTTTATCAACAAAGACTTCTGAAATGATCTTCCACTACCGCATTGTCCGGATTTCAGATGTGTACTGTTCTATCCTGAAGATGATGAAGCAATTGACGACACAATAATTTTCGGGGGTTAACTTGCAGTATCATCGAGTTCGAAGTGCGCCATTTTGGTAACAAATTTATTCATTGCAAACTTCATTCACAATACACTAAGATTCTAAACGAATAAAATACAGTCATATAAAATACTCCACTAGACACTAATGTGGGAACACTAAACATGTCTGCAGAATGCAGTGATCGAAATTATCCACAGTGAATGGCTGCGACAGCAGGGTGGGCTTTATACAGGGTGCTACAAAAAGGTACGGCCAAACTTTCAGGAAACATTCCTCACACACAAAGAAAGAAAATATGTTATGTGGACATGTGTCCGGAAACGCTTACTTTCCATGTTAGAGATCATTTTAGTACTTCTCTTTACATGTAAATTTAAATAATTCGTGCAGACAATTGTCAAAATACCCAATTCTTTCTTTAGTATGTACTGTACTTCCTCGATTCACCGACAGTTGGCCCAATTGAAGGAAGGTAATTTTGACTTCAGTGCTTGTGTTGACATGCGACTCATTGCTCTACAGTACTAGCATCAAGCACATCAGTACGTAGCATCAACTGGTTAGTGTTCATCACGATCGTAGTTTTGCAGTCAGTGCAATGTTTCCAAATTCGGAGTTGGCAGATGGCCATTTGATGTGTGGATTAGCACGGGGCAATAGCCGTGGTGCGGTACGTTTGTATCGAGACATATTTCCAGAACGAAGGTGTCCCGACAGGAAGACGTTCGAAGCAATTGATCGGCGTCTTAGGGAGCACGGAACATTCCAGTCTATGACTCGCGACTGGGGACGACCTAGAACGACGAGGACAACTGCAATGGACGAGGCAGTTCTTCGTGCAGTTGACGATAACCCTAATGTCAGCGTTAGAGAAGTTGCTGCTGTACAAGGCATCAGCGCATCAGGGATTCCAAGCGACGGAGGGTGGATGCATGTATCCTCGCTAACGGAGGACATTTTCAACATTTCCTGTAACAAAGTATTTGAAGTCACGCTGCTACGTTCTGTTGCTGTGTGTTTCCATTCCATGATTAATGTGACTTGAAGAGAAGTAATAAAATGACCCCTAACATGGAAATTGAGCGTTTCCGGACACATGTCCACGTAACATATTTTCTTTCTTTGTTTGTGAGGAATGTTTCCTGAAAGTTTGGCCGTACCTTTCTGTAACACCCTGTATAGCTGCGGGTCGTAGTGTCTGGAAGTGTCAAGGCGACGCGAGGCGGCGGGTCGTAGGCCCTTCTGCTGCAGTCTTTTTGATGTCACCGCGGCCGGAGCGCTGACCCGCCGACGCCAGACATTTTCCGAACGTATTGTTAAAAAAGTATCTCTAGATTTCCGGTAGGCTTTTGACACTACACCTCAAAATCATTTCTTAATCAAATTGTGTGGTTATGGAATACCCCAGAGCCGTGCAGCGCGCCACTTTTACCCGCCCGAGCTCGCCTGCGCCCGGCCGCTGCGCTCTGCTGCCCGCACCGCGGGTAGTCGAGCTCCATTGCACCGCTATACACAGCGAGCGAGCTGCGATGCGCCGTCGAGTCCCGACACTTGCCGGGCGAGCGGGTACCCGCCGGGCCCGTGCAACAGCGCTACACAAGGCGCTGCGAGCGGGGGAATGCAGTCAGTTCTGAGCAAGACGTTGTAATACAGCGTAGGCTTCACGCTCCTTTTGTGTTACCTGCATAGCAATTTATAAGTTATCGATCGTTATGTCTGAAATAAATAGCGAACAGGACAGATCGTACCAACGTGCAAGAAGTAGACGATCCGAGAAAGAAAAAAAAAAAAAAAGACCTTTCCAGGAAACTCGCGGTTAAAGATATCTGGAGACAGCATTGTATGGGAGTATTTTATGTTGATTCTAGGTAATGAAAATAAAACTGTAGGTTTTGCAGAGTGTAATGGCTGCCGTAAATTATTGTCGTTCCGTGATGGCAGTACCACTACGCTGTTATGGCACCTGAATAGCTGCAAAGCTTATCTGAGTACTGATTTGAACGGTTGTAGCAATAATCCAGGGTCAGCAAAATCTTTTGTGCTGGAGAAATAAGTAAGAATGTGTGCAATAGATTTGCGGTCCTTCAGCACAGTTGCGGGAGAAGGATTTCGAGACCTCGCACAGACTTTGATGGAGATAGAAGCACAGTGCCCCACTGCAAGTGCCAAAGACGTTCTTCCTCATCCTCCAACAGTTTCTAGGAACGTAAAAAGAATAGCAGACGAATACAATTCGCAGACTACTGGCTTTTTAAAAGATTTCCTGTTTACCTTGGCAGAATTTTAGCTAGATTATTAGTTGGACAACCTTGAACAAAATTAAATATCACATCATCGTAGGGCATATAATTTTTTGTCACATACATGAAATACGTAGATTTACTAGCAACAAGGGACTGAAGAGATTTAAGGAATAATCTTGTTCTTTATGTTAGAGCCATCACTTAGTTTAACATGAAGTGAAAGTGAAACACAGTGTAAGTAAATACTGAGCAAAGTATAAAACTACCTACAAATTTGCTGGAGCCGGCTAACGCGAAGCCAACGACTTTCAACATGTTTAATATTTCAGGCGCGAGCCGATTCGGCTACCGTTTTGCTTCTGCACCACAAAATTGGACGTTCTGCTCTTACCAGGTGCATTAATGCGCACGTCTACTTTTTTTTTCTCGCAACTGATAGTACACTGACAATTAAGTCAGTGAGGAAAAATCCCAAGTGTTTACAAGATATACGAGAGACTGTCCAGCGATACAAAACTGATAACTGTGACCTTGAATGTCACCTCTCGAATAGTGGTGACTCCCTTGGCGCTGCAGCTACAAAATGTTCAAATGTTTGTAAATCTATCGGACCAACCTGCGTGGTCATCAGTCCGTAGCTTACAAACTACTTAAACCTAGGTAAACTAATATAAGGACAACACACACACACACACACACATGCCCCAGGGAGGACTCGAACCTCCACAGCGAGCAACCGCGCGCTCCGCAACGAGACGCTTTAGACCGCTCGGCTACTCCACCGCGGCTGTGTTTCAGCTACCCCCAGCCAAAGGGAAAAGGGGGAAATATAAAATAAAGTAAAACGACAACAATGGTCCACACGCCTGATCGTGGAACAGTAATTATTTTACTTTCCTTGGAGTGGTTAAGCGTAAGCTGTATCTTCTAACATTCTACCAGTTAATCGTTTCTAATGACCTCGATTGCAACTGATCGTTTGTTCTTACTTTTATTTATTTACTTATTTTTTTCTTAGCAGCAAGGAAACATCAAGTAATTTTGCGAAATGTCCACAGAAACGCTGTTCGAACACGCGCTGAATGCGTATACTTGCTAACGTAGCACTGATGCTGCTCATTAACTAGCAATTACTCATGATTTGAGACAGCTCTATTGCACTCGCGTTAATGTGTGTTCTAAAATGCATCGGTCAGTAAGCTGCCCAATATCTAACTTTTTCAATACATGATTTGTAAATGAAAAGTTTAATGCTTTGTTAGAAAGCTAAGTTGCTGTACTATCAGATGTCCTAAAATCAGATTTTTTAACCCTATAGTTTCTTCAGAATCGAGTGAAAAGCATTATGAAACTAAAAACTCACGCGGAATGAAACGCAGACATGTTACTTTTTCCAAGGAAAGTAAAGTTTGTAAGGAAAAACTAAGTTGATAAGCCGATGTGGGATGTTCGTTTGTAACGTCAACAGTTTTTACAGTGTGAAAATCGGAACAGTGTATTTCCCGCTAAGAGCGTAGCGGCTGGCGGGCGCGTGCCCCGGCTAGCAGCAGAGCGGCACGGGCGGCCGGGCGGACCGGCACTCTTCGGGTAGTCCGGGTACCCGCGCTGCCCGACACCGTCCGGAGGAGCTCGTGCCGGCAGGGCGGGCAGCGCGTGGCCAGGCCCGCCCGGGGGGCGTGGCTACGAGCCCGGGCGAGCAGCGCAGGCTCGCTGCACGCCTCTGGAATACCCCACAATTGTGCGATTAGATTCGTAATTTCCTGTCAGAAAGGGCGCTGTTGTTGTTGTGGTCTTCAGTCCGTAGACTGCTTTGATGCAGCTCCACGCTACCCGGTCCTGTGCAAGTACCTTCATCTGAGAATACCTTCGGCAACCTACATCCTTTTGAATCTGCTTACTATATTCGTCCCTCGGTCTCCCTCTACGATTTTTACCCCACACGCTTCCTTCTAATGCTAAGTTGACAATCCCTTGATGTCTCAGAATGTGTCCAACCAGTCTATCCCTTCTCTTAGTCAGGATATGCCAGAAACCCCTTTTCTCCCCGATTCGCTTAAGCACCGCCCCATTAGTTTCGTGATCTACCCATCTAATTTTCATCATTCGTCTGTAACACCACATTTCAAAAGCTTCTATCATCTTTTTATCTGATCTTCTTATCGTCCACGTTTCACTCCCATACAATGCTACACTCCAGACAAATGCTTTCACAAAGGACTTTCTAACATTTAAATTAATATTGGATGCTAACAAGTTTCGCTACTTTAGAAATGCTTTTTTTCCATAGTCATTCTACATTTTATATCTTCTTTACTTCGGCCGTCAGAATTTATCTTGCTACCCAAGTAACAAAATTCATCTACTACTTTTATTGCCTCATTACCTAATCTAATTCCTTCAGCATCGCTTGATTTTCTGACATTGCATTCCATTACCTTTGTTTTACTCTTGTTAATGTTCATCTTATATCTTCCTTTCAAGACACTGTCCATTCCATTCAATTGCTCTTCCGAATCTTTTGCGGTCTCTGACAGAATTACTATGTCGTCAGCAAACCGCAATGTTTTTATTTCTTCTCCCTATACTTTAATGCCCTCTCCAAATTTCTCCTTCCATTCCTTCACTGCCTGCTCAATGTACAGATTGAACAACATCGGGGAAAGGCTACAAGACTGTCTTACTCCCTTCCCAACCTCTGCGTCCCTTTCTTGCCCTTTGACTCTAATAAGCGCTGTCTGGTTTTTGTATAGGTTGAATATAACTCTCCGCTCCCTATATTTTACCCCTGCCACCTTCAGAATTTGGAATAGCGTATTCCAGTCGACATTGTCAAAAGATTTCTCCAAATCGGCAAACGCTAAAAACGTAGGTTTGCCTTTCCTTAGTCTATCTTGTAAGGTAAGTCGTAATGTGAATATTGCGTCCCGTGTTCCTACATTTCTCCTAAATCCAAACTGGTTTTCCCCGAGGTCGGATTCTACAAGTCTGTCCATTCGTCTGTAAATAATTCGTGATAGTATTTTGCAACCATGACTTATTAAAGGAGGTAGTACTTTGTAATTGACGCTAAGTCATCGAATGAAACAGAAGTGATATCTGGTGATCTACCGGAAGTGTTATAGAGCCCGTACTGTTCCTATATATATATATATATATATATATATATATATATATATATATCATGCTGTCATTTATCGGTTAGTGAAGTGACCAGAAGATCTAAAGCAACTGAAAAATCATTTAAAATCATTTAGATACGATACCTTCATTGTGCAAAAATTGGCAATTGACCCCTAATAATGAGAAGTGTGAAGTCATCGCCGGCCGCGGTGGCCGAGGGGACTGAGGCGCTCCAGTCACGGTCTGCACGACCTCTACGGTCGGGGTCTTCGAATCCCCCCTCGGGCATGGATATTTGTGCTGTCCTTAGTCTTAGCTAGTTCATAAGTAGTTTGTAAGCTTAGGGACTGATGACCCCGTAGTTAAGTCCCATAAGTTCTACAAACATTGGAACATTGGATTGTGAAGTCACCCATATATGTCCACGAAAAGTAATCCGTTAAACTTCAGTTACACGATAAAATAGTCAAATCTACAGGCCGTCAATTCAAGTAAATTGCTAGGAATATCAGTTATAAACTACTTAACTTGGAAAGAACACACAGAAAATGTTGTAGGGAAGGCGAACCAAAGACTACGTTTCATTGGCACAACACTCAGAAGACGAAACATTGCTACAAAAGAAATTGCCTACACTACACTTGTTCGTCCTATTTTGCAGTATTGCTTCGCATTGTGAGAGCCCCATCAAGTGGGACTGACCCAGGACACAGAGAAAGTTCAGAGAAAGGCAGCTCGTTTTGTATTAACGTGATAGAGGGGAGAAAGTGTCACGGGCATGATGCATGAGTTGTGGTTGAAATCATTAGAAGAAAGGCTATTCGTTGCGGCGAGATCTATTAGCAAAATTTATATCACCAATAATCTCTTCCGAATGTGAACATATTTTGTTACCATCCAAATAATTAGGAAGACATTATCATCATAATAAAATAAGAGAAATAATAATGGATAGAGAAAGATTTAGTTGTTCCTTTTTCCAGCAAGCTGTTAGAGAATGGAACAACAGAGAAATATCATAAAAGTGTTTCGAGGTATCCTCTGACATGCACTTCACTCTGACTTGCGGAGTATGTGTTGATGCAGTTGTAGTAGTTGTACATGGGCGTACCGAGCGCTGGTCAGCATTCCATCTACAGACACCAAACGTGAGCGGGAGTTCTAGCGGATCACATCACACAACATAAGGCCTGGAATGGAACAGTGTAGGAACTATGCATTCAACGAAACACGCGCATGAGATCTACATCGTACACACCATTGTTAGCGTTCAGATGAAGTCTGCTTTCTTCACTGAAGACCACAGCACACCATTCCAAATGATTCACTGATGGCACGAATCGAACCGTGCCAACACCGTCTAGATACAAGGCCACACAAGTCCATGTCACATGACACTGATAGGTGTATATGGCCGCTGGGACACAGCCTACTGCCTCATAGCGCCATCCAGTGAGCTTGCGATGGCGACCTATGCGAGGCAACCGAGAAAGACAGGCCCCAGTGCGCACGTGACGTCACGTGATCAAGAGAGTCCCGAGCCATTGTGTTCGCTACCTGACTGGCCGGCCACTATGAGACAGTGGTAAAATATACATTCGGGCGCAACCGCAGTGCACAACTGACATTCCAAGTCTTAGACGTTACATTGCAATATGGGTAATTTCTTAGAACGCCTCGGAATCGAAGCCGTCAGAGCGATATTTATCGAAAAGGTTGACGGACGCGCGATCTGACATTTCGTTGTTGGAGATAAGTTTACTCTGTGTGCTATAATTGTTGTGTAAAAGTAGTAAATTCATTGTGATAAATAAGTTACCGTAGTGTGAACTAATTATGCGGAATTCTTCTGCAGAGAAATGTCTTGGAATTTAGTTGGGAATCGGTATGCTGCCTAATAGTGAAACGAAGAAGTGTGTAATTGCAACTATGAGGGTAGTGTGAAACTTTACAATATAAATTCACAACAGAATTTTCCTTTGAATTATATTGTAACAAGTGCAACAAGAAGGTAACAACACTTGGATTCCCAACAATAAATTAAGTATACAAAAAAGTGTAATACTCGTTGCGTGTTGGGTGCATAAATAAACCTTAGAGTTAAGTGCTGCAGGAACGGATCTGTATATAAACACCATTTGTGACTATTTCGGTTTGTGTAGAGAGGTTTGTTATGTAATAGTAACGAACGATTGCGTAGCAGTTGTGTTGGGATGAACTGTATTTGTTTCGGTTCGTAGACTTTCCCAATTGAAATTAGCAAGAAAAACTAACGCTTGTGAAATTTTACACGTAGTTCTCAAAGACATTGCAAAAGTATTCCATGGACACGGTATAATAGGACTGTCAACGGTATCTTGTAGATCACCAGGCCACACAAACCTGCCAGGAACGAGTCAAGTGTAAATTATGTACCTGTCATCAATTATTACACCTGGTACTGGAGAGAAACCAGACATCAGCTATCAACGAGGCAAGATACTTCAGAATAGTCTTTATATTAACGTAAGTGTACTCAACAAAACAGCGCCCGTCAGGTCTACATCGTAACGCGCAAATGGCCATCGTTTGCGCGCAGATGAAGTCTGTTTTCTTTGCTCAAGCCCACGGCACGCCATTCCAAGTGATTCTCTGATGGCACAATTCGAGCTGTGACAACACCGTCTAGATACAAGGCCTCACAACAAGCCAGTGTCACATCACACCGATAGGAGTGGATGACCGCTGGGGCACAGCCCACTGCTTCATAGTGCCATCCAGTGAGCTTGCGATGGCGGCCTATCTGAGGATAACGAGAAAGACAGGCACATCACGTCAAGTGATCAAGAGAGGCCCGAGCCATTGTGTTCGCTAGCTGACTGGCCGGCCTCTAAGAGACAGTGGGCTGTGCCCCTGTGGCCAGCCAATCAGCTGGCAATCGAGATGGCTTGGGCATCTCTTGATCACATGATGTGACGTGCACGCCGCGGCCTGTCTTTTTCGTTGGCCTCTCATGGCCTATCAGTGTGACGTCACACGGGCTTGTTCTTTGAATATGTTTCAAATGTTTGTATAGCTTATGGGACTTAACTACAGGGTTATCAGTCCCTAAACTAACAAACTACTTATGAACTAACTAACACTAACAACGACACAAATATGCATGCCCGATGGGGGATTCGAACCCCGACTGTAATGGCCGTGCAGACCGTGACTTCAGCGCTTCAGTCCCCTCGGCCACCGCGCTTGTTGTGATGCCTTGTATCTATACGGTGTTGGCTGTGCACGATGACACTGTGGCGTGAGGGCAGCCGGGCTAGAGGTGAGGTTGCCCATAGTCCCATTGCTGATATTCGGTTGGCAACGGTTCGTGTTGACACTTTTTCGTTCACAAGCACTGTTATCTCTCTTCTGGTATCTGTACTATGTGCAACTGCAGCCTTTACAATACGACTAACTTCGCGGACGCTGGTGTTGCTTCAATGTCGTGAACCTCGACTATATATTCACACAGCTCGTTGCACAACAGACAATGCACGCTCAGAAAGCTCATCTTCAGAAGGCCACAATATGACCCGATTCAAACTCGCTCAGTTGGTTGTTGGAAGCCCACGGCCATCTACGTGGCATTGCGCCAGTTTGCATCAAATGTCGATATCACATAGAGAGATATGGCTGTAAACATTCTTCAGCAAAAAGTATACACAAGGAGCATTATGGGAACTATGTCACTACGCTATCTGTTGAAAGACGACGTACCAACTATTAACGGTACATCCACTATTTCCATATCAACAGCTGCCGTCATTCAGATCAAAATCGATTTCCTCTTTCCAGGTGTACTAATTTTTTTTCTCGCAGTTTATAACGCTTGCGAGTGGTGCTGCTAGCACCCGTGACTTGTACATGCCACGAAATTCAAACTCCTTGATTTAAATAGAAAGGCTCAATAAGAACAGGAAGCTTTCACTTACCAAACTTTCATCAAACATTCACTTTCACTTAATAAACTTACTAGAAGCTTTCACCATGCAGTATTTACAAACATGGACTGAGGTTATCGATCAGGGATGACTTTCACATACAAAATAAATCTACGAGGCAGATACACGTTCAGATTCACAAAAATAAAGCTGAAAATCCATAAATAATGAAGTTCAGCCTATGGCTGCCTACTTTCATGGTCCCAGGTTCGAGTTTCGGTTCCGGTAAACAATTTTAATCTGCCAGGAAGTTTCATATCAGCGCACACTCCGCTGCTGAGTGAAAATTTCGTTCTAGTGTTGTTTATGTATCAAAAAACCCCAAAATAAGTTTGCGGTATTCAACTCTTTGTCCCGCTACCCCAACTGATTGAATAACTGTGAAGGATCACCTCACCATGATACAGAGGAAATCGCTTGCTGTGGCTAACAGACTAATCACACTCACTGCCATGTTCGAAAATAATAATGCTATCACGTGCACAGCTAAAAAGGTTCAGGCGTGTTTTGCACAACGTCAGATAACTATAAAACATCTCCCCTAGACAGAAAAATCGACTCGTCTCAACATAAATGCGCCGTTATGGGTAGTTTTAGAGCAGAGAGTGAGAACCTAATTTATGGCTCCTACAGGGCTAGAGTAATTGGCAGATGTTTTGGTTAAAACGTGGATAACATTCTGTTGGAAACTATAAACACACTTTACTTATCTGTTTCTCGAAAAAGAGCTGCTTTTCTGAAAGCCAACAGTCTGCCAGTTCCTTGCAAATAAATTAATATTGTGTCAATGTTCATATTATTTTGCCCCACCCCCTCTACGGTTGTTCACTATATTTCGACGGGTGACGTAAAATTTTCCTGCAATGAGAGTGTTGATAGCTTGAGGAAAAGAAACAGTCAAATTTCTTCTTCAGTTATGTAATCAATTATATTTCAGCCAGCAGGTACCCGACATAATTTCCTTGCTGACATGTTTGTAAGGAATGCGTGTCTCGCACTTGCCGTTGTAATTCATGTTGCAGGTGGCCTCCAGATCTAAATTTTTAATGAGGGGGTTACAGTTTTCATTTTTGTTGCAGTTCTGCACCTGACGCTAAGATGACGATATTCGGTTTAAATGAAGCCTCAAGATACGGCTTTCGCGATCTATTTAGTAAATCGCTTGGATAAAATCTCACGAGAATTTCACATTTTCGGGTGACAGAGCACGAACATTGATGATATATGTACTGCCTATTACACAAGACATGCTGCATACAACAGGTTATATATTTTTTAGTTTTACTTATGGCCTTAATAACAGAATTTTTGTTTTTAAGTATCTTTGTGAAACAAGGTCTCTAATAGCCACAGAAATTTATATGAATTCCTTTAGCATATTACTCTTCTCTAACTATGAGTCGTGATATTGTTTTATGTTGCTGTAAAAGTTATCATCTCCCTAACCAATCTGCATGAATATTCTCGAATTAAATCATACATCTATACTTGAATTTCATGATTTTTTTCTTCTTCTGTATTATGCGCAACTACTTGGAAGCATATGGTACAGGGTGTCCAGGAAAGGACTTCCTGATTTCAAAATTAAATATCTCGAAAACAAAGATCGATAGAGAAATGCAGTAAACGGTATGTTTATTGTGAAATCTGTAAGACGTTTACACAGCAGTTTGAAATAATAGTTCCAAAACTGCTAACACATATCGCTGTACGCTGTACAGCTCATATCAGCATACATAAGTGAAATAATCGTATGAAAACACTCTTTGCAAACAATGACATAACAATGTTTTCAAAATGTTCACCATTGGCACTACAGAGGTGGCGCAAACGAAGACTGAAATTAGCCATCACATTTCGTAGTGTCTCAACCGAAATGGATTCACATGCCACAGAGATCACCGATTCAAGCTCGTCCAGCGTGGCTGGATGCTTCGGGTAGACCATGTCTTTCACTGTGCCCGACAAAAAAAAAAAAAAAAAAAAAAAAAAAAAAAAAAAAAAAAAAAAAAAAAAAAAAAAAAAATTCACAGGAAGTCAAATCTGGCGAATATGGAGGCCAATCCATGCCTACACCAGTAAATTTGCGATAGTCCAAAGCAATGACTCGGTTCCCGAAGTATTCCTCAAGAAAGCGAAACACTTGTTCGGTCCTTTGTGGTCGGGCTCCATCTTGCATAAACCATTCAGTACCTGGTCGATCCTCTAACGCTTGCTGTGTGGCGACAAATTGTTCCAAAATTGCAACGTAACGTGCACCAGTGACCATTTCTCGAATGAAAAAAGGGCCAATAATGCCTCTGCTGCATAGTGCAGCCCACACAGTAACTTTAGGAGAATACTGGGGTTTCGCTTCACACCAATATGGCTTTTCGGAACCCCAAAATCGCCAGTTCTGCTTATTCACGTATCCATTCAGGTGGAAGTGTGATTCATCTGTAAACCAGATGCAGCCAACATCAAATCCTTCACTATCAGTCATTGTGAGCATCTGATTAGCAAAGGCAACCCTTTGTTGCACAGCTCGTACGAGTATGGCTTGGTGCGTTTGAATTTTGAATGGAAACAAGTGTAGGCTCTGTCTTAGTATTTTCTGCGTGCTGGAACGCTTCCAACCAGTTTCAGATGCAATTCTACTGACGGATGACAGTGGATTTCGCTGAATAATTCCAGAAACTGTGGCGATATTATCAGGCGTAACGGCGGCTTGCTTGCGGTCAACATGCCTCACTAATTCATCGGTTACGCAGCCTCTTCGTTGAAATTTTGCGAAAGCGTACGAATGGTTTTGGCGTCGGGTCCTTTTGGAACATTAAATCGTGCTTGAAAACTTCGCCTTGTTGCCGTAGGACTCTCTTCTAACCCGTGGTACTCTAGCACCAGAAAAACGCTTTGTTCAATGGACTACACGGTTTTAATTTCTTCCTTCGGTACGCTAACATCTTTTCACGTTTCAATAGTGGAACTGATCGCTCTGGACCGGATCGCTATTTATACCAGGCATTACGAAATGTTCAAATGTTCAAATGTTTGTTAAGCTTATGGGACTTAACTACGGGGTCATCAGTCCCTAAACTTACAAACTACTTATGAACTACTTACGAACTAGGACGGCACAAATATCCATGCCCGAGGGGGGATTCGAACCCCCGACCGTAGTGGCCGTGCTGACCGTGACTGGAGCGCCTCAGACACCTCGGCCACCGCGGCCGGCCAGGCATTACGTATGGCGATTACAGCGCCATTTGTTAGCAACTTTTGTAACTATTATTTCAAACTGCTGTATAAACTTCTTACAGCTTTCACAATAAACATACCGTTTACTGCATTCCTCTACCGATCTTTGTTTTCGAGATATTTAATTTTGAAATGAGGGAGTCCTTTTCTGGACACCCTGTACCATATCGACGTCCCAGTACCACTAAATATTAAATTGAAAATTCTGTAATTAAATCTATCAACATAACTGTATTACGTTCATCAAAGAAGCTCCTAACAGAAAAGATTAACGGCCCTGAATTTTACACTTACGTCGTGGATAACGCCTCTCTCAAAACTGATTCTGCGCGTAGCAGCAGCAACAACAGGCGGTATTCAGTGTGTAGCAAAAATTTCTATTCTGCTGTTCATTTAAAGTAAATGTAAATGGGAAAAGGACTTTAAACTGAAAAAATAAGGTTATGTGGTGCAATGGGAGTCAGATAGAATGGTGACGTTCTGACTGAAAGCCAAGAAATAACAATTGGGAATCAGAAAATATTTCAGCTTTACGGAAGTAATGTATTAGAACGCACTGAATGCGTCAATAACCAAATTTTACAGGAATCAACAATTTACCAGAGATAGCATTAAATCTTTAAAAAAATTTGAATTGTTACTACAGCTACTATGGGAGCTCTAGCACATATCTCCAATGTTAATCTCTTCAAATATATTCTCACCATATTTTCCATCTCAAAGAGACAAATAACCAAGATAATTATTCCATTACACTTCAGCAAACATCATAAAGCACAGAACATATTCCTACTTGCCACTAGTAGCTCTCTCTCTCTCTCTCTCTCTCTCTCTCAAGTGCCAACAGTCACTCTGCCAGCATCAAAGATCACACGAACAGCGTGAAACACAGATTGTATACGTACTTCAAAGAATACCCAGATCTTACATCGGGAGAGGAAGAGATGGACAGAGGAGGGTAGTGGATATGGAAGAGTCAAGAATAAATAAATATCTGTGAAACGTCGTGTTTTCAGCAACTTATATACCAGCAGATAAATGCTCACGTCGGAGCACTTTTTTTTTCGGAAAGTAGATTTCTGAAATCGGTTAAGAAGTTTGCAACTTTTCAAATCCAAGTATGATCGTGTTACGGGTGGATCATCATAAAATATAAAGATTCACTCTAGTCGTAGTCATGTAGAATTTTTGAGTATCGAGTTGTAATAGGGCTCGAAAGTTGCGTATTTATGTGCTGATTAACGAAAAAATAATTTAAAAATCTAATTTAATATCTTCAGTTCGCGCAAAGGGTTTAAAGTTTCTAAAAAAACGATAAATTTATAGAATTTTTGAAAGGTCAGATAAAAATATATCTTTTAGTACCACATCCTAATAGGACTCAAAAAACTGCGTATCCATGTAGAGTTTAACATAAAAATATTTTTGATCGTCCTAGCTTATGTAATCAGTTCGCGCTAAAGGCCTTCACTATCGAAATATGACAACATTTCTAAATGTTCAAAATGTTACGGAAATTTACTAATGTCTCGTATTTATATGTATGTTTTAAATATGTTAGGTTTCATTTATTGTGCTTTCATTATTTAAAGAGATAACATAACTTTGCAGCTCTTCGCCCATTTCACCAGCAAATTTGGTTAAATAACCCAGAACTCACCACGAGGAGGTGTCTGCAATTAGAGTTCCACCCACACCCTACCCAACCAACCAACCATACTAATTATAAATTCATATTTACATTATATACATTTATTTATATTTTATTCCTTTATTTACATACTAGTCAAAGATGTAGTTGGCTTGAATTCTGACTTGTGTCCAAATTTTGGCATTATTGATCATGACAGCAGAATCGTCCTAATGTACCCATCTCTGCTATCTTGCCCACATACTTTTTCTGCAGCCTCTGTTACTAATTTTACACATCTTTCTGCAGCCTGGGTGTGGCACGGAAAGTTCAGAAATTCAAATTCTGGCAAAGTCTTATTCATCAAATATGTGGAAATGGATTCTGTCGTCAATTTCTGCATCACTGGGTGAGGCGATAGCTTACATTTTGACCAATCTATAAGCTCACTGTAGTCAGTAGCCTCAAAATCTAGTGTTTGTGTAGTAAGCGTTCTTACTGCAGCTTTGCGGTTAGTTTTCATATTTTTTGCCTTTAGGACTCTTCTAAAACCCAACTCTCTAATATGTGATTTCTCGTCTACTATCAAAGCCAATAACACGTTTTCTGGATGGCAAAGAAACAAGTTTCGTTGAATCACCGGATCTATTTGCTTTTTTATGTTCTCTGGAAGATGTCTGGAAGTTTTAATAAACTTAAAAACATGCTTTGGACCATACTTTACTGAGGCGTATCTCTTAATATCGAACCAGACTGGCGTATATGTCTTTAGAATGTAGTCAACTAAAATCGTGAGTTCATTTGTGCGATTTACTTCAGAAATATGCAAGCGCAACACTCTATACGCACATGTCAACACACGGGACTGACTAAGAGGTCCAGGATCACGATTAGACAGATCTAGAGTACATTTTCCACTTTGAATAGTTTTGACACTATCCAGGAGGTATTGTTGATCTTCGCTTCAATCTATTAAGATTGAAGCTGTAGAAAGATGTGTAAAATTATTAACACAGGCTGCAGAAAAAGTATGTGGGCAAGATAGCAGAGATGGATTCATTAGGACGACTCTGCTGTCAAGATCAATAATGCCAAAATTTGGACACAAATCAGAGCTCAAGCCAACTACATCTTTGACTAGTATGTAAATAAAGGTATACAAATGTAAATAAATGTATGTATTGTAAATATGAATATATAATGAATATGACCTCCTTGGGCGGTTGGTTGGTTGGGTAGGGTGTGGGTGGAACTCTAATTGCAGCCACCTCCTCGTGGTGAGTTCTGGGTCTTTAACCAAATTTGTGGTGAAATGGTCGAAGAGCTGAAAAGTTATGATGTTATCTCTTTAAATAATCAAAGCTCAATAAATAAAACCTAACATATTTAAAACATACATATAAATACGAGACATTAGTAAATTTCCGTAACATTTTGAACATTTAGAAATGTCATATTTCGATAGTTAAGGCCTTTAGCGCGAACTGATTACATAAGCTAGGACTATCAAAAATATTTTTATGTTAAACTATACATGGATACGCAGTTTTTTTGAGTCCTATTAGAACGTGGTACTGAAAGATATATTTTTATCTGACCTTTCAGAAATTCTATAAATTTATCGTTTTTTTTTTAGAAACTTTAAGCCCTTTGCGCGAACTGAAGATATTAAGTTAGATTTTTTAAATTATTTTTTCGTTAATCAGCACATAAATACGCAACTTTCGAACTCTATTACAACTCGATACTCAAAAATTCACTTTTTTCGGCCCACCCTAGTAGACAGGCCCTTCAGCGCGTGGAGGCGGAGCGATACGGAAAGCGTGGAGGGGAGGAGCTATGGTCGAGCGCCAAGAGTGTCCGTGACACTCTCTCCCCTATACCGCGATAATACAACACGAGCTGCTCTTCTCTGAACTTCTTCTATATCCTCCGTGTGTCTCACTTGATTGGGATCCCACAATGTACAGCAGTACTCCAATATAAGACGCACAACTTGAAAGTAGCCTGTTATTAAATTAAGCAAACTCTTCGGGCAGTAGAAATCTGCTGCTTTAAATTACATTACGAGTGGCCACAGAACATGCCCAATGGAAATTTATCAAACTGTTCACTCCTTAAGGGAGCTGTCAACTTTTTAACAAACACAAAATCATTGTTAAAAAATAATTGAATGGATAATTAAACATGGGATGGGGAGCATAAAATCATAAAGCAGAGGTTTGATACTTTAAAATCATAATCTATTCAGTAAAATAACAAGCAAATAAATGTGGGGAGACCAAATTAAGCACACACCTTGTACAAAAGTGAATTAAGCCATATAATTACTGCCCATATTAAAATTGTTTCTGCCCTTTATGAATATGGAGGTAATGTGGGAGGAAATTTTCAAATACACAATGGGTAGCTGAAAGCACATTCATTCATTCACAGACACGCAATACATTACAATGCTGGAACACAATGAAAGCAGCGGTGAGACAAAATCGTTGGCGGCGTCCTGACGAGATGGCGGGTGTCTTGATTACAAATTTTTAAATATACTGTACACTATACAGACTCATGTTTGTGGAGGCAGTGGGTCACTATTCTTAAGTACCATGTGGTGTGCAACCACTCCAAATTTCATTGCATTTACAAACAGAAATTAATTCAGAATAAGTGAGTAAAGCACACACAAGATTTTGTATAGATGAAAGCTAGTATTAACAAAAACATAGCTGAAGGCTGAAGTAACGACCGTTATGAAAGCACGTATTGCAATCGGTCATACAAGACAGGAAAGACGGAATCAAATCAGAAAATCTGAGAAATACTTAGCATACTCGCAGATACAGAAACGACGCAAAAACGTTAGTTATAAACACGAAGGAAATTCAAATGTACTAGGTTTATAGGTTTACACAAAGGCTGATGGCCACACACGTGTATAGTAACTTTAGCAAAACCGGACACACAATCATCACTGAAATGGAAATAAAAATAATAAATCTACACTGAATTTACTCGAGTTCTGTAAATTCAGAAACACTTCGCCTGTCATAGCGAAAGAATTACTCAAAAGAACTATCACTGAAAAACCAAGACTGCCTGATCACAAATAAAATAATCAGTGTCCTAACAGCATGCCTTCCCCTCAGCATGGTTCAGCGGAGTACTTACTTTCTCAGTCGTCGGAACCAGAATGAAAAGTGAAGACTATAGCTCTTAGGCCACACAACCCCCCCCCCTCCCCCCCGCCATACACCGGATGTAGCTGCGCCCTAAAAGCCACGCAGAGTACGTTCAGAGACTATAGACGATTCCTGGCTCCGCCTACTGTGCTGGGAGACCGCCCCAGCCGCGGAAACTTTATGCAACCATGTTGCCAAGTAGTTAGTTCACTGCCTGACAGTATAGCTTAACGGTCGGTGCTGTCTGACAGAACTGGCAAAAGTGCAGAGCGCAGTCGAACGCGCGCATGCGCAGAGCAAAGCTCGCGTTTAACGTACTCCAATGCAGCCGTACTGCCGCAGCCGACGCTCAAAGCTGATTGGCGCAAGCACCAGGCATCATGGTATTTCGGCTCGACTATAGTGTTTACCAACCCTTGCTACATGGCCAAGACAATTCCCACTTCATCCGCTCCCAGAGAGGTCTCCTGTCACATCTTTCTTCCAAGATTCGGTTGGTATGAAAATTATAACACAGCCACCCCGCCACCTTGCCAAGGAAGCTTGTCTCTGGGCCAGCCAGCAGACCCCAGCGCAGACCACAAACGGAGCCATGTGTTCTTAACTTCATCAAAACGAGGCCTAAAGCGGGAGGCGGCGACTATAAGCCACTGCGCCGCAGTCAGTCAGTATTAAGAGCACACATTCACATGAACACACAAGTTCAATCATACAGGTGGAAACATTTGTAAATATAGGGCAAACATACATAAACATGAGGCAGTGATCATTAATAAAAAGAATAAGATAATTAACACACAGATAGATAACATTAATGGTGCAGAAACACTTTAGGTTAATGACTGAATCAAAACGGAAGACGACCACAGAATCAGTGGACGTGTTTGAAATTGTACTGTAGGCAGTTTCTTTAGTATCTTGCGAGTATTAACAACATTATAAGTATTCTACGAATGACACGTAGCCTTTGGTTTGCACACGAAACGATATTTTTTATGTTCTTTCCAATTTCAGTTCTTTTAAATTGTTAAAGCTACGTATTTAGTTGATTTTACGGCTCCTATAATTGACTTACATATCGTGTAAATGAAGTTTAACGGATTTCTTTTAGTGCTCATGTGTATGACTTCACACTTATCATTATTTAGGGTCAACTGCCATTTTCTTCACGATACATATATCTCATATAAATCATTTTGCAGATGCTCTTTATTTTCTGGTGACTTTATTAACAGACAAACGACAGCATCATCCGGGAAGAGTCTAAGAAAGCAGCTCACATTGTCTCCTGAATCGTTTATAAAAATATGGAACAGTAAGGAACCCTATGCCCTTTCCTGGGAAACAACGGATATCACTTCTGTTTTAACCCATAACTTTCCATCAGTTACTACGTTCTGTGTCCTATATGCCATAAAATCGTGAATCCAATCGCACAACTATGATGATATTCCATAAGCATGCAATCTGATTAGAAGACGCTTGGAAGGTACAGTGTCAAAAGTCATCCGGGAAATAGAGAAATATTGAATTGAGATCGCTTGTAGATAACACTCATCAGTTCATGTGAGTAAGGAGCTAACTTCACAAGAACGATACTTTCTGAAACCTTTGTGGAATATGGAGCAATACATCGTTCTCTTCGAGGTAGAACATAATGTTTGAGAGCAGCATATGTTCAGTATATGTTCTACAGCAAACCGACGTCAATGACTAGGCCTGTAATTTTGCGGATTATTAATTCCCTTTCTTGAATACCGGGGTGACCTGAGCAACTTTCCAGTCTTTGGGTCGGATCTTTCCCTGAGCGAGCGGTTGTAGACCTACATGATGGCTAGGAATGGAGCTATTGCATCAGCGTACTGTGAAAGAAACCTAACTGGTACACAGTCTGGACCGGAAGACTAGCCTTTCTACATCTACATACATACTCCGCAATTCACCTTAAGGTACGTGGCGGAGGGTACACTGTACCACTACTAGGCTTTTTCTTTCATATTCCACTCCCAAATAGAACGAGGAAAAAAAGAATGCCTATATGCTTCCGTACGAGCCCTAATTCCTCTTATCTTGTCTTTGTGATCACTGCGCGAAATGTAAGTAGGCGGCAGCAAGATCGTGCTACACTAAGCTTCAAATTCCGACCCTCTAACTTTCCTCAACAGAAATTCACGAAAAGAACGTCGTCTGTCCTCCAGCGATCCCCAGTTGAGTGGCCGGAGCATTTCCGTGACACTCGCGCATTGGTCGAACCTACCAGTAACAAACCTAACTGCTCGCCTCTGAACTGCTTCTATGTCTTTCTTTAAACTGATCTGCTGCGGGTCCCAAATATTGAGCAATACTCAAGACGTGGTCCTACAAGCGTTTTATACGCGCTCTGCCTTACAGATGAAGTACATCTTCCAAAAATTCTTCCGATAAACCGAAGTCGACTGTCTGCCTTACTCACAAGTGTCCTTACATGTTCGTTCCATTTCGAATCGCTCTGCAATGTTACGCAAATTGAACGACGCGACTGCATCAAGAAGCTCACTACTAATGCTGTATTCGAATATTATGGGATTGTTTTTCCTACTCATGCGCATCACCTTACATTTTTCTATATTGAGAGCTAGCTGCATTCTTCGCACCAACTAGAAATTTTGTCAACGTCATTCTGTATGCTATTACAGTCAGTTAATGACGACACCCTTCCATACACCAGAGCATCATTAACAAACAGCCGCAAATTACAACTTACTCTGTCCATCAGATCATTTATATAGATAGAAAATAGTAGCGGTCCTAACACAATCCCCTGGGGCACGTCTGACGATACACTCGTCTCTGATGAACACTCGCCGTCGAGAACAACGTACTGTGTTCTATTACTTGGGAAGTATTCCAGCAAGTCACAAATCTGTGAACCTATTCCATAAGATCGTATCTTCGTTAGCAGTCTGCAGTGTGACACCGCGTCGAACGCCTTTTTGAAGTCGAGAAAACACATGTTCAAATGTTTGTAGAACCTATGGGACTTAACTACGGGGTCATCAGTCCCTAAGCTTACAAACTACTTACGAACTAGCTAAGACAAAGGACGGCACAAATATCCATGCCCGAGGGGGGGATTCGAACCCCCGACCGTAGTGGCCGTGCAGACCGTGACTGGAGCGCCTCAGTGTTCTCGGCCACCGCTCGAGAAAACACAGTCCGCCTGTTGCCCTTCTTCCATGGCTCGCAAAGATGTCATGTGAGGAAAGGGCAAGCTGAGTTTCACATGAACGATGTTTCCTAAACCCGTGCTGATTCATAGAAAGAAACTCTTCCGTTTCAAGGAAATTTACTACATTCGAATTGAGACTATGCTCCAAAATTCTACATGAAACTGGTGTCTACGATATTGGCCTGTAATTGTGGTGGTTAGTTCTCTTTCCTTTCTTATAAACGGGACCATGTTAGTGCTTCATGCTCCCAGTTAGGGAGGTTACAGCCAGACAAACTACGGGGCTACCACACGTTTTGCCTTCTCCATCGTCTGCTCAGCGAGCAAGCACTATAGTACCTCAAATTCAAATGTTCAAATGTTTGTATAGCATATGGGACTTAACTACGGGGTCATCAGTCCCTAAACTTACAAACTACTTATGAACTACTTACGAACTAGGACTGCACAAATATCCATGCCCGAGGGGGGATTCGAACCCCCGACCGTAGTGGCCATACAGACCGTGACTGGAGCGCCTCAGTCCCCTCGACCACCGCGGCCGGCCAATCGCTAGGAACTTTGCGCTGAATTAAAGATTCGCGATAAATGCTAGCTAAGTAGGGGGCCAATGCCGCAGAGTACTCTTTGTAAAACCGAACTGGTATTCCATCCGGACCAGCAGACTTTTTCGTATTTAGCTCTCCCAGCTGCTTCTCTACACTTGTTAGTTTCTTTAACACTCCAGGGACATCTACTTCCAAATATCGCGGATGCTGGCAGCAGTTCTCGATTCGTGAATGCGCTACCACGACGTCTGTCGTGTGGGATCTGCAGCATTGTCAGACGGAGTGGGAAGCAGTGGGTAGGTCCGCGCTGTGGGCCTTGCTGTCAGAGTGGATGACCAGCTGAAGAGGACGCTCCGTCGCGCTCTTAGCTGCTCCTCGGCCGTGGGCGGGTGGCCTGTCCGGTGATCGAACGGCTGCCGTCCGCTTCAAAGGCGCCGACCGGGTCGTCGACCCACCGTACACTCTCTAATTTGTCCCGCTCTCCCTTACACATGCAAATTTCCCATTGGCCGCAGTCGTATTCTTCGCGGAACCGGTAACAGTCCCGGCTGCTTCCTCACTGCAGCCCACTCATTGTTACTTTTTTTTATTTTTTTTTTTTATTTTTTTTTTTTTTTTGTCCTCTACCCGGATGTTTCTGCGAACTGAAAACGCGCGGTTGTTGCGACGACGAGATACATTCCTTACAGCTCTTCGGCACTGATGGGAGGACGGTCGCACCTGGTGCAACTAATCCGCTGTAATCCTGTAAAAATAATATTCCGTTTGTCTCATGGCCTTGTGCCATCGACAATTGATCTCAAATATATTCCGTATTTCTAAATTTCCGAAAGGCTTTTGACGGTGTACCTCACAAGCGTGTTCGAATCAAATTTCGTGCTTACCAAATGAAGGAATTAGATTAGGTAGTGAGAAAATAAAAGCAGTAGATGAGTTTTGTTATTTTGGTAGTAAAATAACTTCTGATGGACCAAGTAGAGAAGATATGAAATGTAGAATGGCTATGGGACGAAAAGCGTTTCTAAAGACGGGAAACTTGTTAACATCCAATACTAATTTAAATGTTAGGAAGTCCTTTCTGAAAGCATTTGTCTGGAGTGTAGCATTGTATGGGAGTGAAACGTAGACGATAAGGAGTTCAGGCCAAAATGTGACAGAAGCTTTTGAAATGTAGTGCTATAGACGAATGATGAAAATTAGATGGGTAGATCACGTAACTAATGAGGAGGTGCTCAACAGGATTGAGGAGAAAAGGAATTTCTGGCGTATTCTGACTAAGAGAAGGGGTAGGTTGGTGGGACACATCCTGAGACATCAAGGAATCGTCAACTTAGCATTAGAAGGAAGTGTGTGGGGTAAAAATCGTAGAGGGAGACCGAGGGACGAATACAGTAAGCAGATTCAAAAGGATGTAGGTTGCCGGACGTATTCTCAGATGAAGAGACTTGCACAGAACAGAGTATCGTGTAGAGCTGCATAAAACTAGTCTTCGGACTGAAGATCACAACAACAACAACAACCCTTATAAACGATTTATAGGCGACCATCTGAGTAGCTAAAATGTTCAGGGACTTAACTGCCGGGTCATCAGTCCCTAAACTTACAAACTACTTATGAACTAGCTTATACTGAAGACGACAGAAACATCCATGCCCGAGGGGGGATTCGAACCCCCGAACGCAGCGGCCATGTAGACCATGACTGACACGCTGCAGACCACTCGGCCACTGCGACCGGCTCTGAGTAGCTCTCTTAGACTATTCCTAGATGATACTTTTGTTTACAGGTTAATAAAGTCACCAGAAGATCAAAAGCAGCTGCAAAATGATTCAGATAAGAATACTGTACCATAAAGGTTCGAGATTGCACCCGTATTCCGTCGATTTCTTGCCACGATATTTCGGCTGAAATCCGTTTAGTCATCTTCAGGTCACTGCGTTCCACTGGAAGTTGCTAGTGTTCGACGACGCCTTTATAGAAAAATATTGGTGCGTAGGCTCATGCGCATCAGTGGCTTATCACAAACGCGCCCTCTTTCGAATTTAACGCCCTCTGCGATAAACAGTCCGCAATCTGTCGGAATGCGCATGTAGTACATTAATTGTCTGCTGTATAAAATTTTAATTGTCGCTATAAGCGTCGTCCTGGAAAAATGTTTCCTCTCTGATGATATTAAAGATATTATCGGATCCCAAGCCTTGTCCAGATGAAAGCCGCCGTCACGATTAATAAGATTTCACAGTTTCTTTAATTAATGACTCCCAAAAGTATCTCGTCGTGGCCAAGATTTTAGTGGCAGAGTAATCCATGGAATGTCCTGTGGTAATACAATGCTCGGCTACGGCCGACTTACTGGGCTACAACAGACGAGTGTGACGTTCATGTTCAACGCACCTTTCCTGTACTGTGCGTGTCGTCTAACCAAGGTAGGCTTCGGCACACTGGCAAGGTATTCTGTTAATTCCAGCTTTTCTCAATCCCAGACCGTCCTTAACCGAGCCAAGAAGTGCACTAATTTTCGCAGGTGGCCGGAAGATGACTTCATGTTTCCTTAATATTCAGCTTAATTTCGACGAAGGTTTCTGAGATATGGAAGGAAAGGCTCTTGACTTGAAAATCTCCTTACCCTCTTGATGTTGACGGTGGTCATTTTCTGTCTATTCAATGGTGCGCTGATCTGATGTGGAGAATATCCATTATCTTTGAAAACGGACTTCAGATGTTCTAGCTCCGTAGGAACCTTTCTCCATTAGACAAGATGGGACATACCGTTTACCACACACACGGACATCTATCTGCAAGCGTCCAGCCGCCACTACCCTGCACAATCTACCGGCATCCTTCGAACGTTGGCGCATCGTGCACATGTTGTGTCTGATGGAGAAAGCCTTCCTACGGAGCTAGAACATCCAAAGTCCGTTTTCAAAGATAATGGACATTCTCCACATCAGATCAGCGCAGCAACTGAAGAGTAAGAAACGTGACCACCCTCAACATCAAGAGGATAAGGAGGTTTTCGAGTCAATTTTTGCTATAAAGGCGTCGTCGAACACTAACAATCTCCAGTGGAACGCACTCACCTGAAGATGGCTGAACGGTTGTCAGCCGAAATATCGTGGCAAGAAGTCGACGGAATCCTGCTGCAATCCCGAAACTATGTGGAACATTCCGTAAGGCGGGAAAACTTCAAGAATCAGAAGAATACTGCGCCCAGCCACAAGAAAGATGGAATCGATTTGAGATTCCTTGTAGCTGATTGCAGTATTAATGTATTATTAGGTAAACAGCTGCGGTGTTAAAAAAAGAAGATAAAACAATTCAGATAAGACACCTGCATGGTCAGTACGACAAATTTCGAAGTCATCCATATGAGAACTAAAATAAATCAGTTAAACTTCGTTTATAAGATAAATCAGTCAAATCTTCTGGTCTAAATTCAAACACATACCCAGGGATTAATATTACGAACAACAGAAGTTGGAAAGGATACATAGGAAATGTTGTAGGGAAGGCAGAACATTTAGAAGATGCAACAGTTCCACTAAAGAAACTGCCTTCACTTCACTTGTTCGTACTCTTTTGCAGTATTGCTGCACGCATTGTGGAATTTCCATCAAGTGGGACTGACGCAGGATACACAGAAAGTACAAAGAAGGGCAGCTCGTTTTGTATTATCGCGATTTAGGAAACAGGGTGTCACGGAATTGATGCACGAGTTAGGGTGTATATTATTAAATCTCGTAGCGGCGAGAATTTTCGCGAAATTTCTTTCACCAAATTTCACTTCCAAACGCGATTTTGTTATCACCCATTTTCATAGGGAGACATGATCGTCATAATAATATAAAGGAATACGATCGAAAATGGAAACATTATGGCGTTCCTTTTTCCGTGCGCTATTACAGAATAGACCGGTAGAGAAGGCGGTAATGCAGATATCCATTCCACCGTTCAGGTGGCGACTACTGGCTTTGCGATACATTATTCCACACCTGCCAGACCTGTTCACGTACTTCTGTAAGAGATATGAGTTAACGAATCGTGCGTGTCTACTGCCGTTTCATCGTATCCCACACGTGCTCGATCGGAGACACGTTCGGACATCGTACTGGTCAGGGCAGTTGCAGCACGTACTGCAGAGCACGTCGTGTTTCACACACAGTGCGTGGGCGACGACACATCACAGAAGAACAGAATAAAAGGTCTTACAACATTCTGCACATACTGAGTGCTTGTCGAGTTTCCTCTACAAAGAACCAAGGTAAAAGAGCGATGTAGCTTATAGCACCCCAGATAATAACCATTAACTTGGCTGGAAGTTTGTCTCTGCTCTGAAAAATATGAGAAACGGGAAGTCTCCAGGATTTGCGAGCTAATCTCAGATATGATGAAGGCAGCCGCAATACCTGGCCTTCAATGGATCTACAGAGGTACTGTCAGTCATCCGGACAAATAACAGAATTCCAGAGGACTGCGCAAAAGGATTCATCATTCAAATGTTTATAAAAGGAGACCGAAAGAAGTGTGGGCTTAGGAAGATAGCTGAACCCTTATTAGAAGAAGAATAGCATGGTTTCAGGAAACGGCGAAGTACTATAGATCTCATCTTTACGGTAAGGATATTGGCGGAGAAGTACTGGGAACATAGAAAGAACCAACTGATGGAATTCTTGGAGATTCAGAAAGTGTATGATAGTGTCCCTCGTAATAAAATACAGAAATGCCTGGAAGATGCTATATCAAACTTGTAATAGTGGTGTCCAAATAGGAATGGTCGGTCTGAATGGTTTCAGACGAACAGGGAAGTCCAGCAGGGAAGTGCTCTATCACCACTTTTGTTTATTATTGTAATGGACAGAATTCTAAAATCTATTAAGGAAACTGCAAATGAGTTGATAGCACTGGCATTTGCAGATGATGTTGTAATAAGGGGGGAAACAGAAAATGAAATGCAGAAGAGACCGACTGGAACAATAAATTTAAAAAATGTAATCCAAAAAGCAGCAAGACCAGGACTGCTGAGATGACCATAAACAGAGAGGGAACAAGTTTAAAAATCTTCTTTTAGGGAACGAAAATTGAATCAGTTTCTCACTTTCAGTACCTTGGAAGTACTTTCTCCAAGGACAACACCATCCGGCAAGAAATCGTAAACAGGACACAAAAAGCATCGAATTGTTACATGCAAGTTCGGTACCTACGTTGGGACAAAAAAGTACCTCAGGCAGCAAAGTTAACTTTGCACACACTTACTTTGCTCCAATCCTTATGTATGGTATAGAAACTTGTACATTGATAAAAAAGGATTACAACAGAATCCAAGCAACCGAAATGAGGTTTGTCAGGAATATCAATCAAAGTACCAGGAGAAACAGGATCAGAAATAAGGAACATAGAGAAACAGCTGACATCAGGGTTCCTATTACCAACATTCTGGAGAAACGAAGACTGCAGTGGTATGGCCATGTAATGAGAATGGACAGCACAAGAACATCTAAGAAATAATTAGAATGGAAGTAGGAGGAAGAAGATCAAGAGGCCATGGAAACGATGGATTTAGGCAGTACAATAAGAAGTAGGGAAGAACGGTTTTAAATGGGATGATATCCAAAACCAAGTGCTATATCAAGGTCGGAAGAGATGGAGAGCATTTGTTAGCCACACCCGGGAAACTGAAGATGGTAAATGATGATGATGACAGTAACACCTAGGACCGGGCCAGTATGTCTTGAACGAAAGTAACTTACGAGGCAGCGCTCACCAGATCTACACAAAAGCCCAACATTTGCAAGCGGGCAGAATCTGCTACCATCAAAGAAAACAACTGCCCGCCATTTGTAGGCTGGCTGGCTCATGGCCATATGTGTTGAGTTGCTAAGAAAATTCTTAGCTAGTAGATCACGTCATAGGTGGTATAGGTTCCACCCCCCATAGTTCAGACGGCAGTGTCGCTGACTACCACGTAGGGGGCCCGGGATCGATTCCCGGCAAGAGACTGGGTGCTCTGTATTGTCCTCATCATCATTTTCATCACCATCGACAAACAAGATACCGAAGTGGCTTCAAGTACAAAGACATGCGCAAGCTGGCCGAACAATCCCATACGGGAACTCCCAGCCAAAGATGCAATACGATCATTTAATTTCATGTGGGTGGGAAAAGATGACATATGGTGCAACGTATCGCGTTCCCGTGAGAAATTGCGCCAGTACTGCTCAAAGGTAATGTGATTAGCTGACCCCACCTCTATGTAAGATCCCCTATATACTTCTGGCCATTAAAATTGCTACACCACGTAGATGACGTGCTACAGATGCGAAATTTAACCGGCAGGAAAAAGATGCTGTGATACGCAAATTATTAGCTTTTCAGAGCATTCACACAAGGTTGGCGCCGGTGGCGACAGCTACAACGTGCTGACATGACAAAAGTTTCCAACCAATTTCTCATACACAAACAGCAGTTGAACAGGTCGCCTGGTGAAACGTTGTTGTGATGCCTCGTGTAGGGAGCAGAAATGGGTCCCATCACGTTTCCGACTTTGATAAAGATCGGATTGTAACCTATCGCGATTGCGGTTCATCGTATCGCGGTATTGCTGCTCGCGTTAGTCGCGATCCAATGACTGTTAGCAGAATATGGAATCGGTGGGTTCAGGAGGGCAATACGGAACGCCGTGCTGGATCTCAACGGCCTTGTTTCACTAGCAGTCGAGATGACAGACATCTTATCTGCATGGTTGTAAAGGGTCGTACAGCAACGTCTCGATCCCTTAGTCAACAGATGGGGACGTTTGCAAGACAACAACCAGCTGCAAAAACACTTCGACGACGTTTGCATCAGTATGGACTATCATCTCGGAGACCATGGCTGCGGTTACCCTTGATTCAGCATCACAGTCAGGAGCTCCTGCGATGGTGTACGCAACGACGAACCTGGGTGCACGAATGGCAAAACATTTTTTCGGAAGAATCCAGGTTCTGTTTACAGCATCATGATGTTCGCATCCGTGTTTGGCGACATTTCGCAGAACGCACATTCGAAGCGTGTGTTCGTAATCGCCATACTGGCGTATCACCCGGTGTGATGGTATGGAATGCCATTGGTTACACGTCTCGGTCACCTCTTGTTCGCTTCGACAGCACTTTGAACAGTGGCCGTTACATTTCAGACGTGTTACGACCCGTGGGTCTACCTTCATTCGATCCCTGCGAAACCCTACATTTCAGTAGGACAATACACGACCGCATGTTACAGGTCCTGTACGGGCCTTTCTGAATACGGAAAATGTTCGAATGCTGCCCTGGCCAGCACATTCTACAGATCTGTTACCAACTGATAACGTCTGGTTAATGGTGGCCGAGTAACTGGCTCGTCACAATACCTCAGTCACTACTCTTAATGAACTGTGTTATCTTGTTGAAGCTTCAAAGGCATCTGTATCTGCACATACCATCCAAGCTCTGTTTGATTCAACGTCCAGGCGTATCAAGACCGTTATTTCGGCCAGAGGTGGTTGATCTGGGTACTTATTTCCGAGGATCTATGCACGCAGATTGCGTGAAAATGAAATCACATGTCAGTTTTAGGATAATAAATTTGTACAATGAATACTCGTTTATCATCTGCATTTCTTCTTGGTGTAGCAATTTTTATGGCCAGTTGTGCAGTTTCCGATAGCTGCGATCACGGTAAACACAACTAGCGCTATTCACCCACCAGATACACAGGGCAAGATCATACTGGTTCGCAGGTAGATGCCGTGTTTCTAGTTCACTGGCACTATGCCTTCTTTGTGAAAGCATAAGTTTAATCATGCGGTGGATGATAGCTGTGAAATGCCCCAAATACGGAATGCCTTGGTAAAGTGAAATCAATAAGTGATTTTCTCTCAAGCTGCTCTGCACGAGTTTCCTCTTTCAAAAATAATGTTTCTCAAATGCTTCCCGAAGTTGCCACGAAGCTTGTTAAGCCATACTGTGTACCAGACTCATTGCAAACCACTCGGGCATCATTACGTTTGAAGAACTTCTCACGGCAATTGTTGCCACACCGAAAAAATTTAAGTACAGGGTACTTGACTAGGTCATCACACGCAAGTGAGCTGCTAACAGCAACCGGCAAGTGTGAATTTAATGATGCTTTGTGTCTCATCGAAACATTTGCTTCACTTCTGCTTTTAATATCCGCGGAGCCGCAGTCTCCGCAATTTGACATTATTGAAGCAACGAAACAGGTAAACGCATATACAGGGTGTTACAAAAAGGTACGGCCAAACTTTCAGGAAACATTTCTCACACACAAAGAAAGAAAATATGTTATGTGGACATGTGTCCGGAAATGCTTAATTTCCATGTTAGAGCTCAATATTTCTTGATTGGGCCTCATGTTCTTCCACCTACGCTGACTGGAGAACGTTATCATGATTTCATACGGTATACTCTACTTGTGCTGCTAGAACATGTGCCTTTAAAAGTACGACAGAACATTTGGTTCATGCACGATGGAGCGCCTGCACATTTCAGTCGACGTGTTCGTTCGCTTCTCGACAAAAGATTCGGTGACCGATGGATTGGTAGAGGCGAACCAATTCCATGGCCTCCACGATCTCCTGACCTCAACCCTCTTGACTGTCATTTATGGGGGCATTTGAAAGCTCTTGTGTACGCAACCGCGATACCAAATGTAGAGACTCTTGGTGCTTGTATTGTGGACGGCTGTGATACAATACGCCATTCTCCAGGGCTGCATCAGCGCATCAGGGATTCCATGCGGCCGGCAGCGGTGGCCGAGGGGACTGAGGCGCTCCAGTCACGGTCTGCATGGCCACTACGGTCGGGGGTTCGAATCCCCCCTCGGGCATGGATATTTGTGCCGTCCTTAGTCTTAGCTAGTTCATAAGTAGTTTGTAACCTTAGGGACTGATGACCCCGTCTGTCACATAAGTTCTACAAACATTTGAAATTTGATCATCTTTCGGGAGTGCACCCGGGACAGCGACAATTCTTCTTCCGATATTTCGGCTGCAAACCTGACAGCCATCTTCAAGGGGAGTCCAAGACTGAATTCTCAGCGTCTGTGCGTGCCTATTTATATGGTAAATCACGTGATCCAAGCTACTGAGGATTAGACTGCGCATGCTCGAAGATATCACAATCGTAGCTGCTGCGCTAGTCATAGATAAATATTTACTTCAAAGATAATCTGTGAGCAGTGAGTGCAAACATAAACAGAGTTGTTACGTATCCACAGTGCTTACAAATGAATAATTAATCATTAAAAGTGGTAACATCAATCGGAATAGAAGACGCAGACATTCTTTCAGAACGAAGGCGTGATATAAGTGGCTTCCATGCATTGTCAAGCTGAAATCCGTCGTCACGATTTAGCAGGTGGTCCGCCAGTTGTATATGTACAGCTTCCTTTACAACAGAGTCCCAGAAAGTGGAAGCTGTGGTTAAAATCTTTACTCCTCTGTAATTCATGGAATGGCCGGTAGAAATACAATGTTTGCGTTGAGCACCAACGGTATACACGCCTTCTTCAGTCCAACAAGTCTGCAGTAGCCAAAGAAGGGAAAGAATTAGATATACTCGCAGGAAGTTGGATTTGATTTCAGAAGAGCTGTATCACTTACATCTTAAGATAGCAGCCAGCCTCCCACCTTTTACTTGGGAATGGACTGACGGCATAACATGGACAAAATCGGACTGGACTCATCAAGTTTCCACTTCAAGACAAGTTGCGAAGTTCGACCGTTTGACCACTCAGTCGCAGCAAGATGTAAGTTTTAAAACCTCTGTTTTTAATTTTACAAATAAGGATTTGGACAATGCGACGATGTCAGTTTTAGGAAAGGGTCTGAACTTTGCTCCTACGCCAAAGCCCTTGCCGTTAACATCTTTTATCTCAGGTATTGAAGAAGCTGTTAGAAAGTTACCTGGTGACTCTGCTGAAGAAATAAGACGCGAAGCCTGCCGTACACTCACAAGATCCCGTCCACAGAAAAGTAATTTATCTTCAACTGAAAGAACTGCACTACGTAATCTCCGGAATGATTCACAGACCTTGGTTCTTCCTGCAGACAAGGGGAATGCCACAGTTTTACTTCCAAGAGACGTCTACGATGAGAAGATGCACAACTTACTGGAAGAATCAACATATCGTAGGATTGACAAGGACCCCACATCTCGTGTTGAGAGGAAGACTGCATCACTTCTGAACGCTAGTTCTCTACCTAAAGATGTTGCAAACAAATTGAAGGGCCGCAGTTCGGTGCCCCCCAGATTATATGGCCTACCAAAGGTACACAAAGTTTTGCAAACGTCCATTTCAGAAGAAATTGAAAATCTCAAACCAAACATGGATCATATATTGAAAGTGTTGACTTTTCGACCAATCGTTAGTAACATATGTGCACCAACGTATTCACTGGCAAAATATCTAGCCTCATTGTTGAGACCACATGTGGGGAAATGTGAACATCATATCCGTAACTCGTCGGATTTCATCAGTAGGTTAAAAAACCTGAAACTCAACAGCACTGATTTATTAGTTAGTTTTGACGTTGTCTCGTTGTTCACCAAAGTACCCTTGGCTGACTCTTTGTCTCTCCTTAGCAACATGTTTGAGGATGATATAACAGCTTTATTTAAGCATGCACTAACCTCCACTTACTTTTTATTTCATGAACAATACTTTGAACAGATTGACGGTGTCGCTATGGGGAGTCCTCTTTCTCCCCTAGTGGCTAATTTGTTTATGGAGGATTTTGAAGAAAAAGTCCTCAATTCAGCAACATTAAGACCGACGGTCTTCTGGAGATATGTGGACGATACATTCATAGTGTGGCCCCACGGAGAGGATATCTGACATAATTTTTAGACCATCTTAACTCCATTCATGAAAACATCAAGTTCACTATGGAGCGGGAGAAGAATGGCTGTTTACCGTTCCTGGATGTTTTGGTTCGACGCAAAGAGGATGGATTCCTAGGTCATTGCGTATATCGCAAGCCCACCCATACAGATCTCTATTTGCAGGTGTCCAGCTGCCACCATCCTTCGCAAACTATGAGTGTACTGAAAACCTTAGTTCACAGGGCTCAGGTAGTGTCTGATGCTGACAGCCTACAGGATGAACTCCTGCACCTGGAGGCGGTTTTCAAGAAAAATGGCTATTCGCAACATCAGATTAAAAAAGCCTTACAAATAAAAACACCAGATAAATCACAGGAGAAAGATGAAGAGGAACGGGATGTGAAATCTACAGCCTTTCTCCCATACGTGGGTAATGTGTCTTCAAAAATAGCCAGAATCATGAAGAAACATAAAGTGGATGTGATCTATCGCCCACCACCTAAGACCTCAGCTCTTCTGGGATCTGTCAAAGATGATTTGTTATTGCGAAAAGCGGGAGTTTATGAAATCCCTTGTGAGTGTGGAAAACGTTATATAGGTCAAACCACGCGCACTGTGCAGGAACGATGCGTTGAGCACCAACGGTATACACGCCTTCTTCAGTCCAACAAGTCTGCAGTAGCCAAACATTGTATTTCTACCGGCCATTCCATGAATTACAGAGGAGTAAAGATTTTAACCACAGCTTCCACTTTCTGGGACTCTGTTGTAAAGGAAGCTGTACATATACAACTGGCGGACCACCTGCTAAATCGTGACGACGGATTTCATCTTGACAATGCATGGAAGCCACTTATATCACGCCTTCGTTCTGAAAGAATGTCTGCGTCTTCTATTCCGATTGATGTTACCACTTTTAATGATTAATTATTCATTTGTAAGCACTGTGGATACGTAACAGCTCTGTTTATGTTTGCACTCACTGCTCACAGATTATCTTTGAAGTATATATTTATCTATGACTAGCGCAGCAGCTACGAATGTGATATCTTCGAGCATGCGCAGTCTAATCCTCAGTAGCTTGGATCACGTGATTTACCGTATAAATAGGCACGCACAGACGCTGAGAACTCAGTCTTGGACTCGCCTTGAAGATGGCTGTCAGGTTTACAGCCGAAATATCGGAAGAAGAATTGTCGCTGTCCCGGGTGCACCCCGAAAGATGATGGAATATTATGTTCGCCGGGAAAAATTCAAGAATCACATTTGAAATTTGATTCCATGCGACGGAGGGTGGATGCAAGTATCCTCGCTAGCGGAGGACATTTTGAAAGTGTTTGAAGTCACGCTGGTACGTTCTGTTGCTGTGTGTTTCCACTGCATGATTAATGTGATTTGAAGAGAAGTGATAAAATGAGCTCTAACATGGAAAGTAAGCGTTTCCGGACATATGCCCACATAACATATTTTCTTTCTTTGTGTGTGAGGAATGTTTTCTGAAAATTTGGTCGTACCTTTTTGTAACACCCTGTATTTGAAGTGTTTTTCTTTTATTTAAATCACATTCAAATACCGCTTATATTACACTATCTGATGAGAAGTATCCGGACACCCCCAAGAACATACGATTTCATTATAGGTGCATTTTGCTGCTACCTATTTCCAGGTATTCCATTTCAGCGACCTCAGTAGTCATTAGACTCGTGAGAGAGCTCCGCGAAACTCACGGACTTCTAACGCGGTCAGGTATTTGGGTGTCACTTGTGTCAGAAGTCTGTACGTGAGATTTCCACACTCCTAAACACCCCTAGGTCCACTGTTTCTGATGTGATAGTGAAGTGGAAACGTGAAGTGACACGTACAGCACGAAAACGTACAGGCCGACCTCGTCTGTCGACTGACAGAGACCGCCGACAGTTGAAGAGGGCCGTTTGCTACAATAGGCAGGCATCTCCATCACACAGGATTTCCAAACTGCATGAAGATCCACTACACGTACTATGACCTTTATGCGGCAGGTGAGAAAACTTGGTTTCATGGTCGAGAGGCTGCCTATAAGCCACAAATCACGTAGGTCAGTGCGAACCGTCACCTCGCTTGGTGTAACGAGCGTAGACATTGGACGACTGACCACTGGAAAACCGTTGTGTGGAGTGACGAATCACGGTACACAATATGGCGATACGATGGCAGGGTCTGAGTATGGCTAATGCCCGGTGAACGTCAATCTGCCAGCGTTTGTAGTGCCGACAGTAAAATTCGAAGGTGTCGGTTTGTTTTTCATGGGGGGGGGGGGGGGTTGCACCCCTTGTTTTGCGTGGAACTATCACATCACAGGCCTACAATGATGTTTTAGACATCTTCTTGCTTCCCACTGTGAAGAGCAATTCGGTAATCGCAATCGAGCACTTGCTCTTAATGCAAGGCCAACACCATATCTCCTGAACTATCGGTCCTATCGCTAAATCGTTTCTTAACTGACGTCTACTACCTATGAAGTACATTCCTGCCAAATTGCAGCTTCATAGGTGAAGTAGTTTTCGAGATTTCGTGTTTAGTCAGTGAGTGAGTGAGTATATGAATGAGTGTCCTTTCGCTTTTATATATATAGAAATTTCGTAGACAAACTGAGCAGCTGTCTTAGACAATTTGCGGATGATGCTGTCATTTATCGCTTAGTAAAGTCACTCGAATATCAAAAGCAGCAGCTAAATGATGAAGACATCTGCATGGTGCAAAAATTGGCAATTGACACTAAATAATGAAAAGTGTGAAGCCATCCATACGAACTCTATGAGAAATGCGTTAAACTGCATTTAAACGATAAATCAAACAACGTATAGGGTCTATATTCAACTAAATACTTGAGAATCACAATTACGAATGACTTTCGTTCGAAGGAACACACACAAAATGTCGTAATGAATACCACGTTTCATTGGCAAAAGACTTAGAAGGTGCAACAAACACTACACTCGTCCATCATATTTGGAAGTATTCTTGCGCATTATGGGATCCTCACCAGTCGGGACTAACGGAGGATATAGTAAAGGTTCAGAGACGTGCAGTTCGTTTTGTATTATCGTGATCTGGCACAGAAATTATGCAAGAGTTATGCCTTGCGACGAGATGTATTCCTGCGAAATACATAAAAATAGTCGTACTGAATTCCAACTTTACCGATGGAGGTCGCCACAAACTTGTTAGTCATTTTCAGCCAGGTGTCCAGATATTTTTAACACATATTGTAACTTGACTGCTCTGTAGCTGACGTTGTAAAATATAATGTGAACATGAAACAAATCGTTTTATCTTTTTATTTACATCAATAATTTTATGTGTAGTATCTCAAAATAGGAACTTAGGCTAAAAGAACTCATTTACAAAATTTGTTGCGTTGAAGACCTTAAAAACGCTCATAGAACTAAAAATGTGCGACTTTTCTCTTTCCGGATTGAATATGTCGTCAGTGTACTGGCTGGAAGGAGACAAAATGCTACTGATGAATTCCACCAGCTACTTACACAGGTTGCAGAGAGCTCTGTGAAGAGCCTGAAGTCGACACCGGATTGCCACGTCAGGTTGGGAGACATCTGCATCGTGAGAACACTTCTTACTCAAAACCTGACGAATATTGCAGCATTAATCTTTACATGCCTGACGTTGACATGTTAGGCAGTGAATTGTCAGTACTTTCTTCCAGGTATCAAAATTAGTGTCTTAAGTTGCAGCACCTTTGAAAGTAAATTTTCCATATATACAGTCCACTATCAGCACCTATCGTAGTAACGTCCGAAGCTTAAAAAGTTTTACGAAAAGTGAATTCAAGATATGGAAGAAGAAATGGGACAATTTTGACTAGGATGACACGGCGAAGAAGGCAGTAGAAACATTAGAGATACGCTCGGAGTCTTTCTTTCCAAACATTTTTTCGAACGATTCTTGAAATATTTTCTGTTCTCTCTGTGCCAACCTGCAGTTATGAGCGAAGTTATAGCTGCCGCCATCGACTGGAAAGTTACTTGCGCTCGACTATGAACTAAGAGAGGCTAAATGAACTGGCGCACTTGCACATTAACCGTGAATAATATTAATGTGAACCCTGAAGACCTATAAATATCAAACAATAAATCAATGTCCGGAGAAATATGTTGTCTCGATATACATCAAAGATATGAATCTGAAAGAGATACATCGAATTAAAATTTGTGCCACGGCCGGGATTCGAACCAGCGACCTCCTGCATACTACGCAGTGATATAACGCCTGCGTAGTAAGTGAGACATCTTGGGTTAGAATCCCGGTGATGGCATAAATTTAAATTCAATGCCTTTTCGTCAGATTTACGCCCCCGAAATGTAACTAAAATTATCGCTCGATGTCATCGACGACTTTAAACTACTCTGTAACCATTGTACGAGGGTATGTCAATTATTATCTGCAATTTAGTTATATTTTTGTTTATGTTGGTAGTACTGTCGTTTTACGTTGGTGACGCATGCTTTGTTTATTTGTTGTTATATCTTTGCAATTTTCAAGCTGCTACCTTAGTTTCGTTGTCGCTGCCGTGCTGTTAATCATGGCTGCTCCGCTGTCTATTTGTACCAAAGAAGAGCAACGTTCAGTGATACGTTTTTTGTGGGCGGCCGAAATTCATAGAAGACTTTCAGTACAGTACGGGAGCAGTGTTTTGCCACAACGAAGTGTGTACGAGTGGATTGAAAAATTCCGAAATGGCCGCACGAGTGTTAAGCTCGATTAAGGAGACTGACGACCGTTTACCGCCAGAAATGAAGAAACCATTGAGCGATCACGTGAAATGATTCTCTTACACAGACGATGAACTATAGATGAAGTGGCTCATCGTCTTCAAATTAGTCATGGTTATGCCTAAGAAATTATTCACAACAGACTTGGCTTTCGTAAAGTTTGTGCAAGGTGGGTCCCAAAACAACTCACACAGTTGCATAAGCAAACGCGCCTCGACATCTGCAAAAACATTTGGATCGCTATGGTAACGAAGGGGACAACTTCTTAGACAGAATCATTACCGGCGACGAAACATGAATCTATCATTATGAGCCGGAGAGTAATCGGCAGAGTATGGAATGGAAACATCCAAATTCGCCGTGCAAGAAAAAGTTCAAGACCCAACCATCCGCAGGAAAACTGATGCTTATGGTTTTTTTGGGATGCACTGGAACATTATGGTGAACGGGGAACAACAATAAACAGTGTACGTTACAGTGAGATGCTTACTGACATGCTAAAGCCTGCAATTCGAAGCAAACGCCGAGGATTGCTGTCAGAAGGTGTTGTGTTGTTGCACGATAATGCCTGTCCGTATACTGCTGTCCACACTGCTGAGACGCTCGAGAAACTCAAATTCTAAGTACTGGATCATTCTCCATACAGTCCCGATCTTGCCCCTTCTGACTATCACTAGTTTGGTCCGCTCAAACAGGCATTAAGAGGCCGTCGATTTGACTCGGACGAAGCAGTGAAGGAAGCGGTGCATTCCTGGCTCGCAGCTCAACCGAAAACTTTCTTTTATGAGGGCATAAGGAAGATTGTAGAGCGATGGACGAAGTTCATTGAAAAGCAAGGAGACTAAGTCGAAAAATGATGTTCTTGTAAGTTTCGTATTTTATTACAATTAAATTTTATAACTACTTTGCGGATAATAATTGACTTAGCGTCGTAATATAATAAAAAAGGAGTATATGAAGAATTCCCAGTTATTTTAGTTTACTGGTGCAGTACTTAAATTAAGGGTCATTTTTTCACTGGTAGGAAACCACCTACAGTGGTAGATTTAAAGTTTCAAGTATTGCACCCTAGGCGACCGGATTCCAGCCATTGAGTTCCTAGGCCAGGGGCGAAGAAGGGAGTGGGGGAAGCGGGGCCTCCTCTCCTGAGCATTGGAGCAACACTCTGTCGTGTATCCGCCAAAGCTTCCACTTCCCCCCCTGCTGCCGCACCTCGTCAGCCCGCAGTTCTCCTTCCTCCCCAGTTCTTCAGCCAACATGACACACAAATAGCAGAATCCGAAACCAATTCATACCCACATTCTTCTGTAGCGTTATAATGTCTCTTAATGTCATTGATTCCTGATAGCAGTTAAGTTTCTTAAACTCCTGGCCATTAGAATTGCTACCACGAAGATCGCGTGCTATAGACGTGAAATTTAACCGATAGGAAGAAGATGCTGTGATATGCAAATGATTAGCTTTTCAGAGCCTTCACACAAGGTTGGCGCCGTGCTGACATGAGAAAAGTTTCCAACCGATTTCTCATACACAAACAGCAGTTGACCGGCGTCGCCTGCTGAAACATTGTTGTGATGCCTCGTGTAAAGAGGAGAAACGCGCAACATCACGTTTCCGACATTGATAAAGGTCGAATGGTAGCCTATCTCGATTGCGGTATATCGTATCGCGACATTGCTGCTCGCGTTGGTCGCGATCCAGTGACTGTTAGCAGAATATGGAATCGGTGGGTTCAGGAGGGCAATACGGGACGCCGTGCAGTCGAGGTGAAAGCCATATTATCCGCATGACTGTAACGAATTTTGCAGTCCAGTCTTGATCCCTGAGTCGACAGATGGGGACATTTGCAAGACAACAACCATCTGCACGAACAGTTCGATGACGTTTGCGGTGGCATGGACTATCAGCTCGGAGACCGTAGCTCGGAGACCGTGGCTGCGGTTACCCTTGACGCTGCATCATAGACAGGAGCGCCTGCGATGGTGTACGCACCGACGAACCTAAGTGCAGGAATGGCAAAATGTCATGTTTTCGGATGAATCAAGGTTCTGTTTACAGCATCATGATGGTCGCATCCGTGTTTGGCGAAATCACGGTGAACTCACATTGGAAGCGTGTACTCGTCATCGCCTACTGGCGTATCAACCAGCGTGATGGTATGGTGTACCATTGGTTACAAGTCTCGGTCACATCTTGTTCGCATCGATGGCACTTTGAACAGCTGTCGTTACATTTCAGATGTGTTACGACCCGTGGCTCTACCCTTCATAAGATTCTTGCGAAATCCTACATTTCAGCAGGATAATGCACGACCGTATGTTGCAGGTCCTGTACGGGCGTTTCTGGATACGGAAAATGTTCGACTGCTGCCCTGGCCAACACATTCTCCAAATCTCTCACCAACTGGAAACGTCTGGTCAATGGTGGCCGAGCAACTGGCTCGTCACAATACGCCAGTCACTACTCTTTACCGTGTTGAAGCTGCATGGACATCTGCACCTGTACACGCCATCCAAGCTGTTTGACTCAATGCGCAGTCGTATTAGGGCCGTTATTAGGCCAGAGGTGGTTTTTCCGGGTACAGGTTTCTCAGGATCTATGCACCGAAACTGCGTGAAAATGTAATCACATGTCAGTTCTAGTATATTTGTCCAATGAATACCCGTTTATCATCTGCATTTGTTCTTGGTGTAGCAGTAGTGTAGAATCTAGTTAGCAACGACAGAAAAGAGTCTTCTATTTGTTGCCGTGAAGGTATCAACACTGTGGCCAGCGTTTACAGAGGGTCACGCGCGAGGGAGCGGGAATTGGGTATGTAGTTGCGAGTTTGAAGATGGGAGTTGTCAGTTCTGTACTGTCTTAATTGTGAAGTTAATATATGTGATAATGCAGAGCTGTACTGTTTTCCGTGTCTGTTGTCCACAGAAGAAAATTCTGGGTGTGAAACAACTTGGACGCTAAAAGGCGTTGACGATCTCGGACATTTAACACAAATCATAAAGAAACATGAGTGTTCTGCATCACGTATGACTGCAAAGTTGGAGCAGAACGTCTTAAGGAAACACGATGTTACACAAATGGAGACTGCTTAGAGGCAGTCATTGAAAAGATACAATGATAAGATTCGAAAATATCCTCACATGCTCTCTAAAATTTTGGAATGGATACGTGCCTTGGAAAATTGTGCATATTATTGAGAGTACAACTTTAAAATGGCTTTTTCCCAGAAATGGTAAATAATTGGTAAAAAATATCAGAACAGTTTTTGTAGATAGGTCATATAAAATTGTATATAACGTAATTATTTCCATCATAAAACTAAGCGTTTCGCCCAAAAATAACACATTTTACGAACCTTGGCCTTGTGTAAAAATTTTTGTTCAAAGGGGATTGATGGGAACTTTTCATAATTTCGTTATAATGGTATCCCAAACGTTTATGAAAATTTTCAGATTGCTGGGAATTAATGCAAGTTCAAAGCTGAATATGTATTTATAACAGGATATTATTTCTGTATAGCAATTATTTTGCTACCATTTTTCTGTTCCTTTGCATCTTCCTTTGAAGCCCCTAGAAAAACACGAACCGGCAATCATAGGAGGAGATGCAGAGAGAGGGGGAGGAGACGGGTCGAGAGAAGGAGAGGAAACAGACCAAGAGAAGGGGAGAAGATATCCCAGAGGAATGTAAGAAAAGAGATGCTGAAGGACGAGGTGGACTATTGGAAGATTGTAATCTAATATCTAAAGCAGTGTGTCCGTATGTTTGTACGTATTGCATACAAATCTACAGTTTTGTTCCAATCTTTATGAAATTTTGTACACGTAAGCCTCAATTCATGAGGACGGTCGCTGTAAGTGTAAGAATCACATACGATATATAGTTCACGAGAAATGAAGTCATAAACAATGAGATACGCGAAAAACTGCTGTATTTTGCGACAATGCTGCTCATTTTCTCCTAAACCATCGGACCGATTTCAACCAAATTTGGTACACACATTCCTTACTGTGAGGTAACAATTGCTGCATGGTTATGAATCACATACGGCACATGGTTCAAAAGATATTACGTCATATTGCTAGCAATCGCTAGCAACGATAGTAAAATGATGAAAGGAAAAATCTTTCTCGCTTACTACTTTTTCGCTGTTTATGGAGTAAAACTACGGCATTCAGTATGACGCTACAATTTATAATTTGTACACTACAAATTGTAGCTGCAGGAAATTTTACAGACTGTATACACATATATAGTTGAATGTACCTTCTAAATTGTATCAAAGTGCGACACAAACAGTAACTTTCATGGAAAACCGCTCCATCATGCACCAAGTTTTAATCTATTACTTCATTACTACTGATTGTATTCCCAAGAGATGTTTGATGTACAGCCCTTATACAAATGAATATATACTTGAAAAATGGCAGGAAAAAATACATACCCGGGCAACGCCGGGTTTTCAGCTAGTAAATGCATAACGTAGGAAATGTTATTATAAATTACACATACCGGTTATTACAGACGGACAGGACGAAATGCTCAGAGGAGGTGTGTATGGAGTAAGAGGAGGGAGAGATGTAGATGCAGGATGAGCAGAATGGAGGTAGATAGTGGGGGAGGAAGCTATGGAAGAAGAGAGGGGCAGAGGAGGAGATAGAGAAAGAATGAAATTAAATAAAAGAGGGAGAGGAGAATAGAGGAGGGGAGAGAGTGGTTAGGCACATGGGAAGCAGGAGGTCAACAAGAGAGAGAGAGAGAGAGAGAGAGAGAGAGAGAGAGAGGAGAGGAGATGGATTGACAGACGATTGGAGTAAATTAATACCCTAGAAACGATGGGTATTAAGGCTAGTAATTATTTAATCTATATCTATAAATGTGAATGACTGTTCGGTGTTCGTTTATCACGTCTCAACCACAAGACATAATGAGCTAAAAATTTGTACAGTTACTAATGTCTACCCGGGGAAGGCTTTAGGCACGGTTTTATGGCGATCGGATAGCTATATATATATATATATATATATATATATATATATATATATATATATATATATATGAATGTCTGTTCTGTGTACGCTTATCACGTCCAAACGACAAGATGAAGAGACTTAAATATTTGTACAGTCACTAATTTATACCTGAGGAAGGTTTTAGGCACGGTTTTATAGCGATCTGATTGATATTTAATAATGTGAACAATATAACGCGAAATACGAAACAATAATTACTATTTGAAAATTATATTTACTCTTTGAAAATGGTCTTATTGATTGATAATGATAAAAGGGTGGAGTATAATGGGATGGAAAATTATCGGTGTATATAAAATTCTACGTGTGTGTGTGTTAATATTTCGCTCTGCAGAGAAAACTACAGAACTCAAACGAATGGTCTATGTGTAATTGTTGTCCGAAGTCTTCCGTTGCACTCCATAGCAGTTCCATGCCGATAGCTAATATATATATATATATATATATATATATATATATATATATATATCGGACTGAAGACCAGCGATGACGTTTGCGACTTTATAGCACGGAGGTTACATAAAGCGAAACGTGATGCCACAGACCATATCTTTGATCTATGCGTGCTACAATGTCTAGCTCAAACCTGCGCCTCCGCTCGCGTGTTGATTGATTATGTTTTTATACCTCGCATTCCTTTCATCCCTTCAGATATGCCATTTCAGTTCAAAAGACTTCAGTTTCCAGTTAGTCTAGCTTTTGGCATGACAATTAACAATCGTTAAACGACACAGGAATCCATTTAGAGTCCTCATGTTTTTCACATGGTCAGTTATACGTCTCTTGCTCAAGGGTGGGCAACCCAAAAAATGTCTACATTTACGCTCCAAACAATACTACAAATAACGTTGTTAGCCAGAATGCCCTAAAATGAAATTAAAATGAATTTGGACATTACTCTCACCATACGTGTTGAGATAGTGTAACACAGGCTATAAGGAATAATATATGTATTATTTATTGTAAATCATTAAGCATTTCACTTTTTTTATTTGAATGTTGATTAAAAATGTTTATTTCTAAACAAGGTATTTCATTTCATCCTTCCAAACCAGTCTCACAGCACACTAATGAAAGATAACTTATCCATCATAATCAACCAACACGCGAGCGGAGCCGCGGGTTTAGGCTAGTTACATATAATATGTTATTCGGTGGATCACCTTTTCCATCGCATAAGTTCTCCTCTATTTTGTTCTTCTTGCTTGTCAGTTCGCGGCAAGCAGAAGGAAAGTGCTGTTACAAGTGAAGACCTGAAATACGAAAACTTCATATTTACGAGCTGCCACGCGGACATTATTCGTTGCAAACTCGACAGCTCGTTGAACTACGCCTAAAAAGATAGCTCTCCGATCACCGGTACTCGTTTCCGTATGATGTTCACTGTATAAATCTGTGTGAGATTACCGCCCATTAGAAATATCGGTAATTAATAGCATTTGATAATTAAACAGTATGAAGTTCACTGTCAAACATTGACCACGCCAATACACCAAATGTTACACAATTTTAATCTTATTAATTACGGTAGCAATGTATGTACGCAGTTGGGTGACAGCATTTATAGTTAGGCCATAGGTAGATATTCTCCACTTGAGATTTGCTGTGTGCTTGTAGCTAACGGGAGGCCAGCGAGCAGGCCGACGTTGGTGGCTTGTTCCAGCTTAGGATTTTCCAGGCTCATTTCTGGTGAGGGGAGAGAGGGACAATGGCGAGTGCCAGGCGCAGTGCAGTGCACAGCGCGAAATAAAATATTCTAATACTACTTGTATTTGAAGTAATACGATGCAGTTCGGAACCTTTAAGGCCCTCACTACAAATAGCTTATTGACAAATAAACAATTTCATACCCAATATGTCTGTGGTAGAAGCTAAAACGCATACAACAAATCTTAAACAAATGTATATGGTTAAATTTAAACTAAGCGTAATACAGAGATGAGTGAGGGGTCATTTGAATTTTCTTGTAAAAATGCATTAGCTGATATAGTCACACCTGTCGTAATATGTTTAATTGACAATGAAAACATAATTTCATTATATGAAAAGTATTAAATTACCAATGAATACAAGACAGTTACACAAGCCGCGGTGGAGTAGCCGAGCGGTCTAAAGGACCTCGCTGCGGAGCGCGCGGTTGCTCGCCGTGGAGGTTCGAGTCCTCCCTATGGTATGCGTGTGTATGTTTGTCCGTAGGTTAGTTTGCCTAGGTTTAAGTAGTTTTTAAACTACCGACTGATGACCACGCAGTTTGGTCCGATAGATTTACAGAGATTTGAACATTTGAACAGTTACACAACTAGCATGGCAATGTTTGTTTATAAAAATAATATATTAACTATTTCTCATTTGATTTTCAATTAATCTTGTGTATTGTATCTTGAAATATTCAGTCTAATCACTTATCTGTGATATAAGAAATTGCACGATTATAATAAATAGTACAAAGTATGTTATACCAATATAAAAACCTAAGAAGACATTTGTTTCATGTGTAGTGTAATTATTTTGATTTTAAGTAAAGTTTTAGAAATGTATTGGCTGAGCGCTGTACGTTGGCAAGTCGGTTAGAGCAGCTCACTTGGGGAAGTTGATGACGTTGGGGAAAAAACCCAGCAGTGTGGGATTTTGACGTGCGTGCGCGCGGCCCAGGTAGGGAGTCGCTAGCGAGTGGTGTAGCTGGCCGGGCGCGGCGTCGCTCTGCACGGTCGGCGTGTGGATCTCCACGTGGAGACTATAGCATTTTGTGTGGCAATCGCCAGGCGTGGTTGCTCGTCGTAGACTGCACCAAGTTGAAACGAGTGCTATTGTGGGTTGTGAATATTTAGCCGATGGAACAAGGTGTGCATCGCATTGAATTAAAGTGATTGTGTTTTGTTAATGTAACACGTGTCGTCGCATAGGCATGGACATAAACGGTGTTTGAGACAGGCACATGGTGTGAAAACAAATTGCGACAAGTATTCATTTTGTCTTGGGGGCTCATGAGCTATAACTTTATCAAGTAAATGTGTCGACGTACAGACGTATCAGCCACAGGGTTTTAATATGGGGCCGTATGAATAAAACGGAGTATCTACTTTATACTCAGGTTCGTATGAATAAAGGTAGTCGGACAATATACTTCAGCCGAGTAATTTCTCGGCCTGAGTAACAGGGTGGGAGAAGTTTCTCACAGCAGAGAACATTCTCCAATTTCATATGTATAAAACTACAGAAGTTTCTCACGACCGGAGAACATTCTCAGATTTCTGAAGTGAGCTCTCTGGCATACTCCGTGCTGAGTAACTTATATTAAGGTTACGTTTTACTGTGGTTTATAATAAAAATGACACCAATTTTGTTATTTAGGAGGCAAAAACAAGTTCCTTTATACGTAGTCTTTAAGAAATACGAGGGGATCTAAATTTAATACAAATGAAAACATTTTGTTGACGAGTATCTTCCTTCACAAAAATTGTGTGACACTTCCAGCATTTTATATAGTGACGAGAGTGATGTAAGAGGTACGTTTTCATTACACACAATGACACACAAATTGATTCAGCTGCGTGTTTTACCCATTTGTTTGGAGTGTATATTTACAGATTTAAACAGCTACATAGCAAAATAATATTGTGTTTTTAAATACAGTCTATTAGTAAGACCTTATGCTGTTAGTTCCAAATAAAGTGTATCCCAGGACTTCACAGTTTCTATTACAAAATAAATATTGCTGCAATACCAGGTAGGCGTACTGAAGTACTGTTTCTATCCCAACCGGTTGGCCTATTTATGATGCGTTTTCTGACTTCGTAATCGTAACTTCTGTTATGTTAGAAGTAAGTAAACACGACAGGAAAATTAATAACTGATTAATTACATACATAGAAGCCTGTTTCTTGTTAAAAATCGTATGGCCTAACGCTTATGAACAAACCATTGGGTGTCATATTTAACAACAAGTAAGGCCTATCTCATGTTAGAACACTCCAACAGCATTCCACGTTGTAACAAATGAATATGTGATGCATTCTTAAAATTTCGTTCGCAAATTGTTCTAACCCTACTTCATTAACAAAAGAGTTTCTCACAATACGAAAATTTTGTATCGTCAGGAGAATACATTTTCGTAAAAAGTGCACATTTAGTCTTAATAATATGCTCCTTCACAACAAACTAATATCTGAACATAGTACAGTTCTTACTGAACACATAGAAGCCTATTCCATATTTGTACACTTAATAATTTGCCTGACTGGGCTAGTTTAAAGAAATACACGATTGGACAGCTGATCTGTGGCGAACATGACACACCGAGAACTTACTCAAGAAGGAGGGGAGGTAGCGAGAATGAACTACCTGCTCAGAGCATATGCTTCGAAGTTTTTATTCGTACGAAATTGAGAACTTACTCAGAGAACGTTCTTTTGCTCTGAGAATCTTCTGTGGAGCATTTGCTCTTTTTTATTCATACGACCCATTTTGAAATAAACAACATAAAGTGAACTTTCATGTGTTTTCAAAAATAGTAGTTAGTACACCCTTGTCTCACATGAACTTGACTTTATTATGAATTTTTTTTGTCAGTCATATGCAGGGAAGAAAGAACGTGTGATATCATCCCCTAGAAAACGAGTCAAGCAGGAGCAATCACAGTTCCAGTGTTTTTGCATGTTTAGGAATTTGGTTCGCAGTTGGGGGTTGTGAGTTTGAAAAATTAATATTTCCATATTTAAACTCTCACCCCGATACTGAATGGAGAGGGGGGGGAGTAGTAATCAGCTATTATGTCGTAGACTTACTGTTGTTCCTGCAGCCAGCGGCAGTCACTTGTGTCGAATCTTCGCTGTGTATTTCACGTAACTCAGAAATTCACGAATTTCACATACTTTATTTATTTATTTATTTATTTATTTATACACCTGAGAAATGAAGAGGAGTAGACGTACTATAGGGGGATGGGTACTATATACGAGTAAATACGGCATCGTATGTGAATGTATCTTTTAACTGATGTCCTCCGGACTGTAAGACTTGGGGATGGGAGCTACAGTTACTCCAAAAAGTATTTGTCTAGTAGATGATTGTATGTTTAAGGGTGTATAAAGACTGGAAAACTGGCAGATTGAAATAAAGCAGGGACAAGGGCGTCTTTATTGATCAGTGAAAATAAGAATACAATAAGGAAACACAGATTGCTATTTAAATAAACATGGTTGAGCATTCGGAAGTAGATATAGACAATGTATTACACAAAATAAGTATTCGTCTACAGAACCGAAAATCACACTTTGAACATAGAATGTTACTGTTAGTACTTAGTAGGCCTCCCTTCCTGTTTATAATCGGTGGCATTCTTCTTGGCATGGATTTCACCAGAGATTCTGTTGTTTGCACTGTAATTTTTCGCCATTCCTCTTGTAGAGCGTTCTCTGGATCATTTCTACTGGATATCTGACGATTCCTGATGTTTTTGTCGAGTAAATGCCACAAATTCTCTATAGCATTAATGTCGGGGGATTGCGGTGGTGTCTGCATCCAGTGGGGCGTGTTATACAGCAGCCACAGCTTTGTGTCTAGAGCAGTATGTTTTGGATCATTATCTTGTGTGAAAATATAATCCCCATTAAGACCCATATGATTCACATTACTGGCTAGATGTGTTTTTAGGATATTTATGTAGATCTTGTGATCCATAATGCCATCAATAAAACACAAATCCTCCACACCATTTGCACTCATGCACCCCCACACAAGTACTGAACCTCCTCCATGTTTAACTGAGGCTGTCATATTTCTCTCTTCAAGTTCACAATTCTTTTTCTCCACACTGTTACTCGCCCATCAGGCTTAAACAGCTCAAATCGACTCTCGTCCGTAAATACAACCTTCTTTCAGAAATCAAACTCATCTGATTTATGTTCTCTTGCAAATGCAAGTCGCTTTCTTCTGTTGATTTTACTGTTGTATGGTTTTCTACGGGCTGTTCGGCCTCCATACCCAGCTTCATGAAGCGTATTTCTTACAGTCTGTGCTGAAACAGACGTTCCTGTATGCACATGAAAAGCAGCAGCAAGTCGTGGAGCTCTCAGTTTCGGATTTTTGATGACTTCTCGAAGAAGCTGTCGTTTCTCCATCTTGGACAGAACTGCAGCACGACCGCTTCGTGATTTGTTTTCGTACTTTTTGCTCTGATTAAACCTGTCTATAATGCTCTTCACTGTACTGGTAGGTCTACCGACTGTTTCTCAGATTTCTTGAAAACATTTTCCTTGTTGAAACAACCTGACGCAGATTTCTCTCTCTTCCTTCGTAGTTTCGCAACGTTTTCTACCCATATTACGTAAATATCACTCAACGGCTTTCAGACCGGAGAGACAGCTATTCATTGTGCTAGATGGAACGCAACAGCATAACGAACGCGAGAGGGGCGTTTATCAGAGCGGCCCAATACAACAGATATTGCTTACTAGACGAATACTTGTTTGACGTCCATTGAAGCGTGATTTTAAATAGTGTGTATTTGTTAACAAATTCAGCGACATATGAACCAGAAATAGCGTTTCATTTCCAAGTGGAGAAATCAACCAATTTTAGGAAATAGTTATTATTCATTTCGCAGCTTTGTTTGTATGACTGCGCGCATTATAGTCTATGCGCCACGGTCGGACGAATACTTTGTGGAGTCACTGTATGTGTGGCGGACAGGTGCAATTCTGAATAAGGAATAAGAATAAGCAGATCACCAGTTCAGCGCTGAAAACGTGCGTCAGTTGCGAACTTACAGTATCTTCTCTCATTACTGAAGACGTCAGAGAATCTCTGTGGAATACAGCGGGCACTGGCTACTTTACCCTGCAAACACCGTGTGTGATCCCAGGTAAGAAATGACGTCCTCTTGTTTCCTCTCCCCTCCCCCCGCTATCCCGCCAAAATGTCTGCGATGGTTCACTTGTTTCGCGGGCGAATGCAAATGCACTCGGGAAAACATAGCTTTCACGTTCTTCTCAGCCATTAACATCCATCACTCGCATACTCCATCACTGACAACCGAGCGCCATCGCACTTCACACTCGATTCTTTCACGACACCAGGAAAGTCACGCTTGGCGATTTAACTAACCTCTTTCCACACATTTCTCTACCGTTCCTTTCTCTAGTAGGGCGAAGGAAAAAGAAACTCTTCAATTATTCCCAATTAGAACTGGTTTTTTTTTCTTTTTGAAAACGTCATAATCAAAATATTAAAATGATTCTAAAGTTGCTGGAATAATCTCCTAGTTGTTGTCAGTATATCATTTATCATCTGGTGACATACACGAGGCGCATCCAGAAAGTAAGTTCCATTTGGTAATAAAATGAAATTGTACACAGATACAGAAGAAAGTTTTATTGCACAAAATTCTACAACTCTTAAACTACTTTTCCACACAACTACCGAAATTTTGTAGGCACTTGTCATAGCGTGCCACAAGTTTTTGCATGCATCCTTACAGAAGGTTACGCCTGTGTATTCGACCATGTGATAACAGCTCGTCATCATCGTTGAAGTGTTGACCACCGAGGACAGATTTTAGGTGTAAGACGAGATGAAAGTCGCTAGGAGAGAGGTCCGAGCTGTATGGAGGATGATCAAACAGGTCCCATTGAAATTTCCGTAAGAATTGTTCGGTCACATTCGGTGTGTGTTGGCAGTCATTATCGTGAAAAAAAAAATCTTTTGACAGTAATCCTCTTCTGACACCAAAAATCTGTCCTTGGTGGACAGCACTTCAACGATGATGACGAGCTGAAAGAACATGTTACCACATGGTTGAATTCACAGGCGGCAACATTCTATGAAAAAGGCACACAAAACCTTGTGTCATGCTATGACAATTGCCTACAATATTTCGGAAGCTATGTAGAAAAGTAGTTTAACAGATGTAAATTTTTGTACAATCAATATTTTTTTCTGTATCTGTAGCCGTTCGTTTTATATAACCAAACGGAACTTACTTTCTGGACGCGCCTCGTACATATGTTATCTGCAAATAACATTTAAGTGTCTCGCCGACCGTTTAACTAACCTCTTTCAAGACATGTCTCTACCGTTTCTTTCTCTAGTAGCACGAAGGAAAAAGGAACACTTGAATCTTTCGAAATTAGATCTGATTTCTTTCCACCTTTTTTTTTTAAATACAAGTACGCAATCTTCATGATCAGAATTTTAAATTGATTCTCAAGTTGCTTATAAGTTGCTGGAATAATCTCTTAGTTGTTGTCAGTAGATTGTTTATCATCTGGTGACCTATCTGGTGACACATACTATACAACCAAGTATTAGATACACAAAATGATTTGCAGCTTATAATTAAAATCCAATTATTTTTATATAACAATTAATATTACGTAACTTTGAAATTACGTCATTAAATGTGTGAAAATTTCTATATTGGGCATACGGGGAGGGAATTTAAAGTACGATACAGGGAGCATAGCTATCTCAGTAATGGCAGCGTATTCAGTGCCCATTTGCGACAAAATCATCAACTTCTTGACATTGAAAACAACTCGCATATTCTTTATTACGAGAATAAAAGAATACGTTTAGACATTTTGGAGAATTTAGAAATATTTGTGCATAGATACATCTTGAAGGATTAACTGCGTAACGAACAGGTTAGCATAAAAAAAAAAAAAAAAAAAAAAAAAAAAAAAAAGGTATAGCTTATGGGACTTAACTGCATGGTCATCAGTCCCTAAACTTACAAACTGCTTATGAACTAGCTTATACTAAAGACGGCACAACCATCCATGCCCGAGGGGGACTCGATCCCCCGACGGGGAATGGCCTCGCGCATCGTAGCATAGAGCCTCAATGCGCTCGGCCGCTCCGCCGCGGCTTAGCAGCACAAGGGACTGGTTTTTCCAAATTTTCTCAGGAGCATTTTACAGTAATTAATTTTTGATGATTTAACTTTATTTGGTAATTGCGAGATTCCCTTTTATTTTGGATATTTGTTTAAAAATGACGCAGATAATGCTACTTTCTTTTGACTTAATTATAAATTGCAAATAATTTTGTGTATATACTTATTGGTTGTATATGTATTTTAATGACAGATCACCAGATAATGCACTAAGCCCGAAATATATTTTGTATTTAAAATAAATAATCTACTTCCAACAACTAATAGATTATTCAAGCAACCTATAAGCAATTTTAGAATCATTTTAAAATCTTATTCTATTATTATTATTATGTCTGCCTATGTGGGTGCGAGCTAATAAATTCCCATTCGGACAAGAAAGTTGGTCAACGAAATTTCGCAGGAATACATCTCGTCGCAACGAATAACTATTGAATGTTTTTTTAATGTTTTTGATATGTCGCGTTTGCAGCTCTTAAATATTGTAGAAAAGACATTTTTATATATGCACCAAAGCTGCTTTTATTTGAAATGCTGACTAGTTTCGAGGGTTGCCCATTTTCTTAAGCTCCGTAGCACAGTGGTAGAGTGCCAGACTACAAATCCAAAGGTCCCGGGTTCGATCCCCGCCAGGTCCTAGGATTTTTATCTGTCACTTTCCACTTCTTTCACCTCTGGCAGTGTTGCTGATGTGAAAAATACGGAGTAGCACCTTGGTTCGGAACCCACGTTAAACTGTAGGTCCCCCTATAACTGACTGGGTAAGTCAGTTCGAAGGTCGGAGGAAGGCAACGGCATACCACCTCCAAACAGGACCATGCCTAGTAAAGCACTGTGGTGTTCAAACCAATCTTCAGATTGTTGACTGCTTTACCTTTTATATAGTCAGCATTTGAAATAAAAGCAGCTTTGGTGCATATATAAAAATGTCTTTTCTAGAATAACTATTGCATGATTTCTGTGACACTATCTCCCCTAGGTCACGATAATACAAAACTAACTGCACGACTCTGTTATTCCCAACTGGTGAGGATCCCATAATGCGCAAGAATACTTCCTTCTAAGTATTCTGCCAATGAAAGTGGTCTTTGGCTGACCTTCCCTACGACATTCTGTGAGTGTTCTTTCCAACTAAAGTAATTCGTAATTACAATTCTCAGGTATTTAGTTGAATTTATGGCCTATATGTTTGACTGATTTATCGTTTAAATGAAGTTTAACGTATTTCTTATAGTGTTCGTATGGATGGCTTCACACTTTTAGTGTCAATTGCCAATTTTTGCACCATGCAGATATCTTCATCATTTAGCAGCTGCTTTTGATCTTCGAGTGACTTTACTAAGCGATAAATGAAAGCATCATCCGTGAACTGTCTAAGACAGCTGCTCAGTTTGTCTACCAAATCGTTTATACAGTTAAGAAATATTAGAAACCCTATGATACTCCCCTGGGGAGCGCCAGATATCAGTTCCGTTTTACTCTATGACTTTCCTTCAATTACTAAGTACTGTGTCGATTCCGACAAGAAATCACAAATCTAACCGTACAACTGAAACGATATTCCATAAGTACGTCATTTGATTAGAAGACACTTGTGAGGTACAGTGTCAAAAGCCTTCCGGAAGTGTAGTAATCTTAAGACTTCGTCTCAATCGTGCCGCAGGCAGACGGTTGACAGTGGTCTCTGATGATACATTGGATGCAAATGTGCCGAGATGTTGTCTTCGCTTCTTGCACAATGTCTGTGGTGTCGCACAAGTATAAAGTGCGCGCCACCTACTTTCGGCGCGGCGTTCTTACGACGTCAGCCACGAGTGCCCTCTGCTGGAACTCCGCTCGTGGCCACCACTGAACGACATCGTTCATTTGCGACTGAGATAGGAACCAGTTAACACTTCGGAATCAGATAGGCACCAGTGAAGACTTGGCTATCGGACAGGCACTAGGCAGGCCACTAGCTCAACTATGTATCAGCATTCTGAGCTATGTAAAAGTTAAGTATTGTATAAATTCTGTGCAATATATATCTCGTTCTAATTTACTCTAGTGTTTCTAGTTTCTGCTGTCCCACTGGCTGTTCTCCTTCGTACCTGCACAAACGTGCATCCTTTATTCCTGTGTCGATCTCTTTCTACTCGGCCACCGACACCTACGACGGAAGCGAGACACAAAAGCGGCGACGAGGCTGGGACACAAAAATGTCTATATATAGATATGAGTCTGTCCTATTCGAATGTTCAGAACCTGCCTTGTTGGTATCAGAATGTTGCAAAATGACACACGAGTCCCAGATGGGCATCACCTCGCTGGTAAATATCCAGATTCTCTCAAGTCCATAACTCCACCCCATTCAATGGGGCTCAGGTTTTTGATTTAGGCGCTCGCTTTGGCCATGCCCTTGAGTAAATGTAACGAACACTTTTCACCGCTAAACTCACCACAGCTGTTGTTGTTGTGGTCCTCAGACCAAAAACTGGTTTGATGCAGCTCTCCACGTTACCCTGCCCTGTGTTAGCCTCTTCATCTGTGAATAACAGCTGTGAATAACATCCTGCTAAAGCTGCTTACTGTCACTCGGTCTCCCTCTGCGATTTTTGCCCCACTCACTTCCGTCCAATGCTAAAATGACGATTGCTTGATGTCTCTGAATGTTTCACCAATCCATTCTCGTAAACGAGATATGACAGAAATTTCTTTTGCCACGGCGGAGCGTCCGAGCGCATTGAGGCGCTATGCTACGATGCGCGAGACCGTTCCCCGCCGGGGGTTGGAATCCCCCCTCGGGCATGAATAATTGTGTCGTCTTTAGTACACGCTAGTTCATAGGTAGTTTGTAAGTTTAGTGACTGATGACCCCTTAGTTAAGTCCCATAAGCTCTACAAACATTTGAATATTTGAAATTGCTTTTCTCCTCAATTGTTTTCAGCACCTCTACTTTTATTATGCGATCTACCCACATAAGCTTTCGCATTCGTCTGTAGCACCACATTTGGAAAGCATCTATCACCTTTGTGCCTGAACTAATTATCATCCTCGTTTCACTTCTGTACAAACCACACAAATGCTTTCAGAAAGGAATTCCTAATAGTTATATTCATTTTAGATTATCTCTTCTTGAGAAATGCTTTTGTTCCCATAATCGTTCTGCATTTTATTTCTTCTTCGTTTCGGCCATCATAAGTTATTATGCTACCCAAATAGCAAAACTCATCTACTACTTTCAGTGTCTTATTAACTAATCTAATTCCTTCAGCATTGCCTGATTTTCTTCGACTACATTCCATAACCCGTGGTTTGCTCTTCTTAATGTCCATCTTATAACCTCTTTTCAGACGACTATTTATGGGCGTCCGTGTCACACCATTTATCGAATGGTAATATCCCAGACTATTTGATTTTTAAACAATACCATTAAAAACAGAATTTCAAAGAATGGAAAGTCCAGGTTCTAATGCCAATAATATGAGGATAGGTTGCAATTCACCGTAAAGAAGATCGAATGGTAACAGACAAGCACATAAAAATGCAATGTCACTCAACGACTTTTAATTTCGGGCATTGCCTTCATCAGAAGAAAAGTATATATATATATATTGAAACAGTGTTCATTCGTGTAACGTAAATGAGTAAATGATAATCATAAAATGAAGAGAAAGAAAAGAAGAAAAAGTAATTAAAGTATTTAAAATAAATACCGTTTTCTTCACCATCCGAGAATGGAGAGACAATCGCATTTGCAAATGACAAACTGTAATGGAGGACCTGTACGGAAACTGTAGAAAAACTTAACTGCTACAACGTGTAAAAACGAGGTAGAAAAAGAGCCATTGATGAATCTACAACTGTAGGGAACTATATTTGGGGATAAAAGAAAAGCCAGTGTTCTGGTCGTTATAGAGAAAAAACGAAAAATAAAATATTAGTAATAACCTAATTTGTTAAGAATATATATGCCGAGATCGCTTGGTGAATGTTTTATTTTATTTTAGATGACCGGTTTCGACAATTTTAGTTGTCATCTTCAGATCTGCAACTCTAATTTTTTACTAAATAGCACCTCATGTGATATAGTGTTGCATTTAAGTTATAAAAGTAACATACATATTTTAAATGTACTGTGTGAAGTACATATAAACTAGATGTGTCAAATTTAAAATTATATGCCATAGCTCGTCACATTAAAAAAAAAAAAAAATCAGACTATACATTTTTTCTCATTTGTTCACACTGATTGTTGAAGCAGCTGTCTAGAGGCTAAGTATGTGTATGTGGATCATACACAAATTCAGCCTCAAGTATGTATTACTGTTATTTCGTAGGCTTACAACAGCATTCATATTGTTTCTTTATTTAGTTTCAATTGTGCGTTCTCATTTGCAGAACTTTGTTCATTGTGTTGGTAAAAGGCAGTTGAAATTGTTTTACAGTGTAATTTATAGTATGAGAATGATTTATTTATATTTTTGTTATTTATTAATATTACTAAAGTTTTTTTCTTCTTGAAACAGTGTAATTTGTAATTGCAATCCGTCCATACGATTCTTATTAAAGATCAAAAACAATTATGTCGGCGCCAATGGGGAAATTTTCAGAAATAAAAACACATCACAAGTTACTAAACTGAAAATCACAATTACGGAAAAGGGTTTATAACAGGAAAAGGGATAGGTTTCACAGTACCAGCTCATGATCAAAGTGTGAATATTTTGAATGATTTTGTTAAGGGAAATTATTTCTAAAAAGTTAGTATACATTACGGAATTGATTTCTCTACTTAAGGTATAAATCAAAATGTAAAATATTGTTTGATATTGGTTACATTGTTACTAAACAAAGACTCAGAAATCAATGTAATTAGCACACAAGAACATATGTCTATTGAGATGACAATTTAGTCCCGATAGTTTAGAGAATGAAAATCTTCAGTATGATCTTGCGACCTTCCTATCGGTACTAATCAATAAGAATTGGGCCATACATAACTCACGGTAGTAAAAGGTTTATAGCTCGTTGTCTCTGTACATAGGGGTGAGTTATGTATGTCAGCTTCTATGCCCTAAACAGCTACCCAATCTGTTTAAACAAGATCAATAATTAATCTGTAGTTTAGCCAGTCTATTAATCTGCATATGACGACGTGAAAATGTATTTAAACAAACATAAATTAAACTTCCGAATAACCAACAAAATGGATTCTACTTCACTCACGAAGTAATTCCTTATAAATGGAGTTTATTATTCATTTTGGACATGAAAAAGCGGAGGTGGTTCTCTATACGTCAGTAAATAACTGAATATTTCCCGAGCTATTATTCATCAGAGTCACAATAAGCATCACACGCACTCGAGAGTAAAAGTTCCAAATTATCACTCGTAAATTAGTGTAGTCCATCGAACATTGCAGTTCCAATTTAATCCGCGATTACAGCATTTGTTATAAAATGCAGTTAGTCATCACACGAGTACACGATTTCAGAATTATCACAGCTCCACAGCCCTACTACCGTGCATAGTTCATCACTTTTCACCAAAGACTAAGTTCTTCAGTCACAGTCCTGTATATTTTCTAAGTCAACACAAGCCTATCTCTACAAATCACAAGTTCGTAATGAGGCTTCAGACCGCCCAGCATCACAACCTTCCACCACCGCGTCCAAGTTACGAGTCCCTTCTCAAGCGTTCGAAAGCATGCTCTCCCTGCTCCCAAAATTAAATCCTTCCGCGAATCCTAACGCCTCATCTTTAAAATACAATTTCCCTTCCGAAATATTATACATTTGAATATCACAGAATTAAATGCTTTGACCACCTCCCTACAGATGTTGTTTACATTTAACAAACAAATATATATTTAACAATACTAAAAAACGGTTGACACTGAAGCTCTTTGCTCAGATAGCCATTAAGCGTAGCATCTCACTGTTCAAATATACTGCCACCGTCGAAATATAGTTACACAATAATATTTATTTACCATGACTTTTTATACAAATACATTCAGTTCTTGTCCACAAATACTTATAACTGCTTATATATAAATTATCTGCTGCATATCTACTATTTTTAGTCGGCCATGAAATATTTAAGTGGCAGTCTACAATATAAAAAACGAACGTTACTAAGAATGATATTAAATATAATAAAATACAGATATAAATATAATGCGCTTTGCTGGGTTCATGTTTTGTGTTTCTGTGGTGGAATCTATGTTCTGACACAAGAATATTATTACCTCAAAGAAAAGCAGAACAAGAGAGTAAAACAGAGCTTATTGAAAGAATACGGAAATAACTTGGTACGTCGTTTAAGATAGATATCGTGGTGCAATGCTGCCCATTTGCTTCTTAATCTGTTTCTGATAAACACTATATATCATTAATTGTAAATATAATCTTATAATATTATTATTATAGTACTGAGATTTATCGGCTTTTTATCTGTAAGGGATATTTAAATTGTAATTACGGCGTTTGATTCTCCCAGGTCTCTTGAATACATTCATATACTTATATTTGCTGTTATGATCATTCCCTGATTTTCAAAAATGTTCAAATGTTTGTTAAGCCTAAGGGACTTAACTATGGGGTCAATAGTCCCTAAACTTACAAAGTAGTTATGAACTACCTTATAATAAAGACGACACAAACATCCATGCCTGAGGGGGAATTCGAACCCCCGACCTTAGCGACTATGCAGACCGTGACTGGCGCGCCTCATACTGCTCGTCCACTGCGGCCGGCTCCCTGATTTTATATGGGTTTTTAGAATAATGTTTGTAGCTATATTGTATTTCAGTTGCAATCTGGAATAGCCGCCCTCGCTCAGCCAAGAGCGTTTCCAGTTTCCGAGCAGATTAGGAAAATCCTGACTACCTGTATTCCATTCACAAGGTCCAAACTGTTAGCCAGCCGGCTGGGGAACCCAACATCACGGCGAAACCCGCCTTTCACATGGAAACAATCAGCTTCCCCTCGTATTCTCGTATCACATTCTGATACGTAAGAAAGTGGATTCCGAGATGTTAATCTAATCCGAGAATCGAGAATTTCAACTAATTTTGTCAGTTTTCAATATCATAATTTTTCGGTAATTTCGCATTTACTGCTATTTCTTTTCATTTATTGATTGTGGAATTATATTAACATGCGAAATTAATAGGGCACTAAAGATACATTGACTTAGTTTGCTGTCTTACCCCTAACGATTACTGATAATATTTTAGGTAAGTCTGCAGATAAGAAATCGATACTCAAAGCTGCACTAAGAGGGTCATTTTTACACAAATGTCGACTTGTTCTGTAAAACGCAATTTCATCCCCAGCAGTGGACGTGCACTCCCGCATCAGTTACCGGTATTACTTCCGTTTAAAATTTTACAGCCTCAGCTGTACGCGAGATACCGACTTTTGAAAATCGATGTGGGGGCTCCTACTTTCATATTTCATTACCTCTCCGATCACAAGGTTCGAAGAATGGGCCAAGCAAGCAGTGAAGGACGGAACTCGTGGAACTTTCGCTGATTCTTGCTTTCAACCTAGAAAAAGGACTAGTCATATTTTTCACTCTGTCAGCACCCACGCAAAATAAGAGAGAAAACTACAGTAGCATAAAAGATTGGGGAAAATTCAAAGCTGTCGATTATGTATACGTCCACGAAGTTTTAAAGAAATCACACGATTGAAGAATGTTACAATTTCGTTACATCTTTGCTTCTGAGACAGAAGAAACTCTCCAAATGTGACTTGAAGTCACCAGTGAGGCATGCGTCCATTTCCTGATTTCGTTATTAAACAGTGCTGTAAGGGACGTTTTACAAATACAAAAGCCACGAGTTTTGATGCGGCTGTTATTTATTTATGCGTTTCGAAATCGTCATCGTCAGAATCTGCACTTTTATAACCATCAATTAGCCTAGTGTTACAAAAAGGAATTACTAAGTGAGACTGGCACAGTACACCGTAAATATAATGTGACAAGTACATACCTAAAACATGTAGTAATGTTTCGTACAATTGTATAACTTCATCGTCTTGCTTATATACTAAAGCAAAGTAGCAGACATCACCGGGGCACTAGTGTACATGATAAAGAACGTAAAAATAGGTACCATATAAAAAAAACATAAAAGTAACAAAACTAAGTTGCCGTAAGTACTCAAAAATCTTTTAAAGGTAAGATGGAGCCAATATGGTTACGAAATGTTGTTAAATGCAGCTACGACAATTATGGGCACATACCTATGTTGGTGACCAATGGCAAGGCAAGGATGGGAGGGCGGGACATAGGACGACATTCAAATAGGCACAAACTAGTGAAGTATGTCAGTAAATATTAAAATGCAATCACTCTTAGTATGTCATGAGAAAACATGCCTAGGTTATATTACTAGGCTTACAAAGGAGTGTTCAGGTGAAATCATGTACAACTGTCACGTGGTGAATTAAAGTTGGATAAAAAAGCCGATGTTGCATTAGTAGGCTCACAAAAGATTAAAGTTCTTCTGAACGCTTACATTCATAGAAAAAAGTTTAAATAAAAGTATTAAATATAAAACCGTATACAGCTTTCATAAACTTGGCAGACAGTCATATTATTGTAGTCTTATTTGGTAACAACAATCCGCACCTTTTGCTTAAGATAACATATACGATAGCGACATCCAGACCTTGGGCATTGATTCACTTTTATTATCATTAATATTATTAAAAAATTATTACTTATTTATGATGTTTACAATTTCAGGAAAGTAGCTGACGTCTCACTAAGGTAGAAATAACAAAATCATCACTCCGCATTGTGTAGAGTTAATAGGTCTAGAATGTAATGTCATAAAGGCGGCCCAGTTTTCACCCGATCTGCGCATCCCCCTCCATTAGCGCGCTGGCAGCCAATAAAATTCATTCTGTAGGCGCGTGTCTGGCCGCGAGTTACGCAGTGTTTCTACTGCAGGCTCCACAGTTGGCGCGCGGGCGTGGCTCCTCCCCTCCACGCTTCCCCTACCGCTTCGCCTCTATGCGCGGAAGCGCCTTCCTACGTGACGTCAACTATAAGGCATTGGCAGAGAAGCTGTTAATAAAAATTATTCAAAATTCATTTAAAACACATAACAGAAAATGTCGGTATTCGGCCAGGTGCCAGATGAAGACATAGGTGTACTGTATGAAAGGGACATAGAGAGTTTAGGAGGTGAACAAATCGTCAAATGTGTTAAAATACCATACTATTTTCTCTCCTTTTTTTCCTGGGAGTGAATCTCAACCCCTTCCAAAATGTCAAGGGTTCGGTCATTATTGCATTCGTGAGGATGGTGGTTCAAATCCATCTCGGGCCATGTAGATTTAGATTTTCCGTGATTTCCCTAAATGCCGGGCAAATGCCGGGATGGTTCCTTTCAAAGGGCACGGCCGATTTCCTTCCCCATCCTTCGCCGAAAATCCGAGCGTAAGCTCCGTCTCTAATGACCACACTGTCGATGGGACGTTAAACCCTAAGCTTCCTTTCTTCCTTCGGCCCTTAGGTACAACGTGTAAAATGTTTATCTTAGTTGCTAAGTCCGAGTTATCTTCTCTAAGGTTGATGACAAGCAGTGGCCGACAGAGAATTTTTTCTGATTGGGGGAGGGGGACAAGGCTGAGAAGGTTGAACATGTCCTTAAGGACGTTGTGAGACTAATTTTAAAATACACACACACTATTACATATAAGAAATAAATTTTATTACAGTCATTGTCGCTTGTAACTAATATACCAAACATTCAAAATATCAAAATATCTTCCAAAGTATTGTTTTCTGTGCTTTATGATGTCATCTTCAAGTGATCATAATTACAAAAATATTACAATGAATAAACCACATTAAACGGTGTAAAGTATCAAAGTTTACCATCATCATCATCATCATCATTAGAGACTGTTTACGCCTTTCAGCGTTCAGTCTGGATCATAGTACCTCTGATAAAATTCCTCCATGATCCCCTATTCAATGCTAACATTGATGCCTCGTTTGATGTTATGCCTTTTATTTCAAAGTCATTCTTCACCGAATTTAAGTACTTTCTTCTTGGTCTACCTCGACTCGTCTTACCTTCCGCTGCCGAGCTCATGAGTCGCTTAGGTAACCTAGCTTCTCCCATGCGTGTAACATGATCCCACCATCTCAGTCTGTTCGTTCTAACTGCTTTATCTACGGTGTTCGCTCCCAGTTTTTCTTTGATATCCTCATTATGGACACCATCCTGCCATTGTTCCCATTTACTTGTACCTGCAATCATTCTCGCTACTTTCATATCTGTAACCTCTACCTTGTGAATAAGGTAACCTGTATCCACCCAACTTTCACTCCCATACAACAAAGTTGGTCGAAAGATAGAGCGGTGCACTGCTAACTTAGCCTTGGTACTTACTTCCTTCTTGCAGAAGAGAGTAGATCTCAGCTGAGCACTCACTGCATTAGCTTTGCTGCACCTTGATTCCAGTTCTTTCACTATGTTGCCATCCTGTGAAAAAATACATCATAGGTATTTGAAACTGTCTACCTGTTCTATCTTTGTTCCTCCTATTTGGCACTCAATCTGTTTAAATCTCTTTCCCACAGACATTACTTTCGTTTTGGAGATGCTGATCTTCATATCATAATTCTTGCACCTCTCATTGAGCTCTGAAATATTAGTTTGCAACCTTTCAATTGAATCGACCATTACAACTAAATCATCCGCATATGCGAGACTGCTTATTTTGTTTTCACCTATTTTAATCCCGCCCTGCCAGTCTACTGTTTTCAGCATATGATCCATGAATAGTATGAACAACAGTGGTGACATGTTACAGCCTTGTCTTACCCCTGAAACTACCCTGAAACATGAGCTTAATTTGCCATCTACTCTAATTGCTGCCTGACAGTCTGCATAAAGCCCTTTAATTGCCTGCAAAAGTTTGCCTCCTATACCATAATCTTGTAGCACTGACAGTAGCTTCCTCCTAGGAACACGGTCATAAGTATTTTCTAGATCTATGAAACATAGATACGATTCCCTGTTCCACTCATAGCACTTTTCCATTACCTGCCGTAAGCTAAAGATCTGGTCCTGACAGTCTCTAAGAGGCCTGATTTTCATCTAACTTGTCATCAATTAATACTCGCACTTTCCTTTCAACAATACCTGAGAATATTTTGCCTACAACGCTAATTAAAGAGATATAATCTATTCTGTTTCTATGTTTGAAAATTGGCGTGATTACGGCTTTCGTCCAGTCAGACGGAACCTGTCCTGATTCCCACGCCTTCTCAATTATCCTATGTAATCATTTGACACCTGATATTCCACTGTATTTGACGAGTTCCGGCTTAATTTCATCCACCCCAGCCGCTTTATTGCACTGTAATCTACTGACCATTTTTTCCACTTCCTCAAATGAGATCCTGTCTCCATCGTCGTTCCTATCCCATTATACCTGAAAATCTGACACATCATTGATTGTTTCACCTACATTGAGCAATTCTTCAAAATATTGTCTCCATCGGCTCAAGGCATCCACAGGATTGACTAGCAACTTTCCTGACCTGTCCAAAACACTTGTTAATTCCTTCTTCCCTCCCTTTCGAAGATTGCTGATTACGGTCCAAAATGGTTTTCCCGCGGCTTGACCCAGAGTTTCCAGGTTATTTCAAAAGTCTTCCCATGATTTCCTCTTGGAGGCTGCAATTAACAATTTGGCTTTGTTTCTTTCTTCAACATAACTTTCTCTGTCATCCTGATCTCTAGTATGAAATCATTTTTGAAATGCCTTCTTTTTCTTTTTACAGGCTGCCTTGACTGTGTCATTCCACTAAGCTGTCTGCTTCTTCCTGCCTTTACACACTACTGTTCCAAGAAATCCTCTAGGTGCTTCCAGTAGTGTGTCCCTGAACCTTGTCCATTCCTCTTCCAGTGAGTGTAATTCATTACATTCAACTAACTGGTACCTTTCCGAGATCATTGTTGTGTATTTGTGCCTAATTTCCTTGTCTTGAAGCTTCTCCACTTATCCTTCCACACATGGACCAGACTTTCAGCTCTTTTGGCCTCACAAAACCAATTTCACTGAAGATTAGTTAATGATCAGTATCATCAAAGAAGCTACTGAAAACACGTGAGTCCTTCACTATCTTCCTGAATTCCTGGTCTGTTTTTATATAGTCAATGACAGATCTGGTTCCCCTTCCTTCCCAAGTATAGCGGTGAATGTCCTTATGCATAAAGAAGGAATTTGTGATAACTAAGCCCATACTGGAACAGAAATCCAAGTGCTGTTTCATGTTCCTGTTGGCCTCCAAACTTACCCATAACCTTTTCATAACCTTCTGTTCGATTTTCTATCCTGGCGTTGAAATCACCCATGAGTAAAACACTATCCCTGTCCTTCACTCTAACAACTACATCACTAAGTGCGATGTAAAATCTGTCCATCTCATCTTGATCTGTCCCTTCACAGGGTGAATACACTGCCATAATCCTAATTTTCTTGCTGGAGATGGCCAAATCTATCCACATAAGTCGTTCATTTACATACCTTATTGCAATTATTCTAGGTTCGATTGCTTTCCTGATGTAAAGCCCTACACCCTACTGTTCTCTTCCTACTTTCAAAAAATGTTCAAATGTTTGTAAATCTATCGGACCAAACTGCGTGGTCATCAGTCCGTAGCTTACAAACTACTTAAACCTAGGTAAACTAACCTAAGGACAAAAACACACACCCATGCCCCAGGGAGGACTCGAACCTTCACGGCGAGCAACCGCGCGCTCCGCAGTGAGACGCTTTAGACCGCTCGAAACACTAGCCCACAGCTGAATTTAATTACACTGTTTCTCAGCTTGGCCAGATGGGTATACGCGTATTCCTATGCAGAGGAAAACATGCGAAATTGGCATTGGTTTCTCAACATATTAACAACTTTCGAATAATTGGAGTATAAGATTGAATCCGACTGACCACTTGAAAACTCAAATAATTGTACAAAGAGACTGAAAAAAAAAATGGAAAATCGAAACTGTTTATAGTGCGTGGATGTACTATTTCTTAGTGTCTAGGAAAAGAATCCAGAGTGAGAAAGAGATTACCGAAAACACCTGAAAGCGCCAACCTGAAAGTAGCCATAGAAACTCACAATTTTTTTTCACATAGTAACATCCTTTAACTTTATTTACGTATGAATAAAACGTACACAAGATCTCATTTATCTCCCAAGTAAACACAAAACGATGAACGACTTTTATTTAGTTTTATCGCAAATTAGTGACAAAAAAGGACCAAGAAGCAATTAAAGGAACCATAACACAAAAAGTTAATTTACGTTATGTTAATTACAGGGATTTTGCTTTTTTTTAACTCACAGTTACATGCTGTCTGTAAGTAAAAGTTAATTATTCTTATGCTGAGATTCTCTCCCTCCCTACCTCTCTCTCTTTCTTTTTCTCTCTCTCCTTGTTTCTCTCTCTCTCTCTCTCTCTCATTTTTTGTCAGGCTGTCTGGGTGGTCTTGATGCTAAGGGCACTGTTGTCTTTTATGCGTGCTCCCTGAACCGTGTTGCAAAATCCCTGCCTGTTTGCGCTATGTAGGAAAGGCCACAAGAATCACAGTTAATTTTATAGACTCCTGGCATTTTAAATTTACTGTGATGAAGATCTCTCGGGTCTCCAGTCGGGTTGATGGATCGCGACGTTTTGGGAAGTGTCATACTTCCATCATCAAGCGAAGTTATCTTTATCAGCAGCATACGCCAGAAAACCAACAATCGCGTATAAATTTACTTTGTTTGCCATTCATATCATGGCGAAACAGCGATCCTGGTTTGTTGTGTGTTTGGAAGCCGATTAGCGTTTCTGAAACTGCTGCTACGGGCTGTAAGAGGGTTTCGTATGCGACCCTTTTTCACGATATTCATGTAATAGTCTGTCTCCAAAATCACTGTCATTCGGGAGGATGTTATGTCCAGGTATAAGAAATCTCTGTCTTATTGTGTCCAATGTAGGATGCTGTGATAAAACTGCTTTTAGCATTATAACCATCTTGATGTTACTGTTCTGTCCACCGCATGTCGCATTGCCAACTGACGCAAAACGAAGTCGCAAGATAGGGTTGTTAGTCAGCTGATGCAAAATACAATAATAGCGGTGGAGTGTTTGGCGCTTGGTTCAAATGAACTTCCTCCCGACGAATCGACCGTACTCGTGTCAAATAATTTTTTATGGATAGTTCACGCCTCCATACACAATCCGCTATAAAAAAAAAAAAATGAAAAAAAAAGAAGCCACCAAATTACGCTTAGTCAATTGATGCATAACACTGGCCATTATTTTATCATGAATGACAAACAAAAATTCAAAAAGTTTTTCGTGAGTAAGCCAACGAAGTGTACTGTGCCAACGGTTCTACCCATGCCCATCTTGCATAATTTTCAGAAACCATTTGTAATGGTGGTTATTTATATAGCGACGAAGCACAAAAGTCACACGACGTGTTTATTACATCACCTTGTTGCACTCCTTCAGCAGACACTAGCGCTTCGTGAATGGAGTAATATATATATATATATATAGTCAAAACAACTTTTCCGAATGCACTTTTCAGTTTATTTCTGTATATGTGTCATTGTGAACCCCGGATACTAGCTCTCTCGGTGCTTCGCGATCTACCGGCCCGCGATGTTTTATGTGAAGTCGTGTGTAACTCCACTGTACGTGTATGTTGTATTTGTTGGCAGAATTAAATACCTTGACTTACGGGACATTGCGAATGTCAATCCATCTCAATGGACAGAATTAATGGAGCTTCCACGGCTAACCGTGGCTGTCATTGATCTCGGAGTGTTACATCGTTTACGTCATCATGCGGCTAGGGAACAGTGTTTTCAAAAAAAACATTAGTTTGTGTTAAGAAACCCATTTCCCTTCGTTTTAGAATGTTTCCAAATATGTAGATTCATGGGCCCCAGCCGTACATTGATACCGGTGAAAGTCGTTTCCCAATATCTGTTACTGTTCCAGAGATATTTTGGGTGGACACCCTGTTCAAAATGTTCAAATGTTTGTTAAGCTTAAGGGACTTAACTACGGGGTCATCAGTCCCTAAACTTAGAAACTACCTATGAACTACCTACAACTAAGGACGGCACAAATATCCATGCCCGAGGGGGGATTCGAACCCCCGACCGTAGTGGCCGTGCAGACCGTGACTGAAGCGCCTCAGTCCCCTCGGCCACCGCGGCCGGCGGTGGACACCCTTTATAAGATCTTTATTGCCATAGATCGCTTATTGATTTTATATGACTAGTTTCGACTCTTTAAAGAGTCATTATCAAAACTTTTTTTTTTCTTCTTTTATTTGGCCTTCTGAGTGTTAACTCAATGTGGCCATCTACAACACACAGTGACAATGTACATATATTTAAATAAACAGAAAAAACAGAAGTACATTTTGTCAAAATGGGAGAGTGGAAACGAAGCGAAAACGGCATTACATTACACTTCAACTAATTTTGGAACATTTTCATATACTCATAAGCAAAATCTTATAACATATTACCAACACACCTGATACTCATAGATTGTGTACAGTTTATTTAAACTTAATTATGATTTTATAGCCGGCCGCGGTGGCCGAGCGTTCTGCGGCGCGTCAGTGACAGTCTGCACGGCCTCTATGGTCGGGGGCTCGAATCTCCCCCTCGGGCATGGATATTTGTGCTACTTCATAAATAGTTTGTAAGTTTAGGAACTGATGACCCCGCAGTTAAGTCCCATAAGATCTACAAACATTTGAACATGATTTTATACACACGAATGTCTTTTGTAAACAAAAGGGAAGAAGCTGACTGAGGAAGGGGATATCCCATCTTCACCTATGTCTGCAGGAAGTTCAAACGTTCACGGTCAAATTTGGGGCAACTGAACAGGATATGGTTGATATCAGCTTCCGTTCCAGGATCACACTCACATGCCGCCGAATCGTAGACGTTGATCCGATGTACATGTTGCGGTTCAGAGGCGTGAGTGAAGCGAAGTCGAATGATGGTAGCAATCGCGGATCGGTCCAGATGAGTCCTCATAAACCACGGCTGCGTAGAAATCCGAGGTTGCAGCATCGCGTAAGAAGCGCCGTTCATTTGTTAGGAAACGTTCCACATCTATTGCCACTGTTGTTTTGCGTGTTCCTTGACCGTAGATAAGAAATCTGTGTATGGTAGTTGCAGGTCCAGGACAGTGCCTAACGATGTCGCTTGTTTAGCCAATGCATCAAATTACTCATTATAGCAGATACCAGCGTGAGAAGGCACCCGCAGTAAATTAACTGCACGCCCCGTATTTGCACAGAGAATATATGCTTAAATCACATCCATAATATAGCTGTTGGTTTTTATGTCCCATATCCGATGTTTCAGGGTTTGGAGGACACTTTGAGAGTAAGTCACAATTAATATTTTCGGGAAGGAAATGGTAGAAAATAAGTGCTTCCAGAATTGCCACTGCCTCCTCCGTAAATATCCTGGACAAGTAAGATTCGATATGACTCTTTAACGAGCCGAAACTAGTCATATAAAATCAATAAGCGATCTATGACAATAAAGATCTTATAAAGGGGTTCATAACTATTACATTAAAAGATCGACTCCTAGAAAACATTCTGAATAAGATGTCAAGTAATATATACAGGGTGTTACATGAAGGTACGGCCAAACTTTCAGGAAATATTCCTCACACACAAAGAAAGAAAATATGTTATGTGGACATGTGTCCGGAAACGCTTAATTTCCATGTTAGAGCTCATTTTATTACTTCTCTTCAAATCACATTAATCATGGATTGGAAACACACAGCAACAGAAAGTACCAGCGTAATTTCAAACACTTTGTTACAGGAAATGTTCAAAATGTCCTCCGTTAGTGAGGATACATGCATCCACCATCCGTCGCATGGAATCCCTGTTGCGCTGATGCAGCCCTGGAGAATGGCGTATTGTATCACAGCCGTCCACAATACGAGCGCGAAGAGTCTCTACATTTGTTACCGGGGTTGCGTAGACAAGAGTTTTCAAATACCCCCATAAACGTCTTGCTGTCGGGACACCTTCGTTCTGGAAATCTGTCTCGATACAAACGTACCACTCCACGGCTATTGCCCCGTGCTAATCCATGCATCAAATGGGCATCTGCCAACTCCGCATTTGTAAATATTGCACTTACTGCAAAACCACGTTTGTGATTAATAGTAACCAGTTTATGCTACGTACTGATGTGCTTGATGCTAGTACTGTAGAGCAATGTGTCGCATGTCAACACAAGCTCTGAAGTCAACATTACCTTCCTTCAATTGGGTCTACTGACGGTGAATGGATGAAGTAAAATAGATAGTAACGAAACAATTGGGTATTTTCACAATTTTCTGCACGAATTATTTCAATTTACATTTAAAGAGAAAGATTAAAATGAGCTCTAATATGGCAATTAAGCGTTTCCGAACACATGTGCACATAACATATTTTCTTTCTTTGTGTGTGAGGAATGTTTCCTGGAAGTTTGGCCGTACCTTTTTGTAGCACACACATATATATATATATATATATATATATATATATATATATATATATATATATATATATATATATATATATATGAGGGAGTGAGGGACTTGAACCGCAGTCGCTTCTTTCATATTTGTAACGTTGATCTGGTCAATGTAAATTTTATACAAACTTAACACATTGAGTTCTTTGTCTCTATTACTGTTACGGCCAGTTTTCATGGCTTATGGTGACCACCATGGGGGTCGCAAGGTCTTGCTCCGGAGGGCACAGGCACAGGAGGATGTACTTCCACCATAACTAGCGGTTGAGTAAAACACAAAACGTATTTCTAAGCGAAATATATTTAATGTTAAAATTAAGGAGTTCCTTGTGCAACATTCATTATGAATTGAGTAGATTACATATTGTTTCACGATATAGTATGTTAATGATAAATAAGCAACAAGTCTGTTTTCAGGAACCAATCGATAGGTAAAAGAATACGATAATTATGAAAAATTACAGGTTGTCTCTGCAGTGCGAGCTATCTTAGCGGTCATAATTCGCTTCTAAGTATTGCCTGAAATGCGAAGCAGTCGTTAAGCAAAGTATACAGGGTGAGTCACAAATGAGGAAAAATAATTCGTGCAAATAGTCACACACCGCGCTACAAACATAAATTCGTTTTCCGCATGTTCCTATGTCAATAAATGGCACTGCAATTGAATGGTAAAAATATTGAAATATGGAGTATTGGGTGTTAGTGTGCGCCGACAGTAGCCAAGGGGACAGGTCGGCAACAGGGCACAAGTACCTTTACATATGCCAACTACCCACGATACATAATACCGGTCAGCGAAAACGGGACGGGATAGATGTGAGCGCTGTCATTGCTCGCAGTGTCACGCAGAATGTCGCTTGACGCCGCATGCCTCGCCTTCTCGTGACCGGCTATACTACCTAAAACACTTGCATGTTGTGCTAAGTTGCCGATCTGTCCCCTTGACCAATGTCGGCGCACAGTAACACCGAATACTCCATATTTCCAGATTTTTACCATTCAATTGCGCTGTCATTTATTGACTTAAGTTCATGCGAAAAACGAATTTATGTTTGCAGTTCAGTGTTTGACAATATGCACGAATGCAAACGTAGGCTTCCGCAGCAGTTGTCACTATCAATAAAATTCTTCTGGGTATGATACCGCGTCGTCATTTTGTAAACTTTGCCGACGTTTCGGCCACTATTGCAGGTGGCCTTCATCAGGGTCTCTGTCAGACACAGACCCTGATAAAGGCCACCTGCAATAGTGGCCGAAACGTCGGCAAAGTTTACAAAATGACACAGTCAGACACAGACCCTGGTGAAGGCCACCTGCAATAGTGGCCGAAACGTCGGCAAAGTTTACAAAATGACGACGCGGTATCATACCCAGAAGAATTTTATTGATAATATGCACGAAGTTTTTTTTCTCATTTATGACTCACCTTGTATATTTTTCTGTCGGAAATCATGTAAAAATAGGATGTTTTCCATTCCGAAAAATACACGAAAAGCTTCTTCCAACAATTTAAAAGAAAGATGACGCAAAAGAAAGAAGATTAAATTTGCTTTCTTTGCGATACGGTTCGTGAGATGTGAGGATGGTGGGCGGGAGGGGGGGGGGACAGGAGAGCTCGCAAAAACAACATATTTGTTCTTGAAAGGGGGTCACCAGAAAATTTTTACGTGGATCGCACATTCGGAAAGGTTGCAAAACATTGGTCTATGGTAACGAGGGTAAACAGCGAAACTATCACAGATGTACTGTCTTTGTTCGTTGGAAAGTCCCAAAATCACTCTCACTTCACATTTTCCGATCTATTGTCTGCGACTTTCAACACATGGAATGTGGAGCTTATTTGATTATAAAGTTACGTCAAGCCTGATGTGGCTCAATTATTCATTCGATCGCTGATGTTATCGGTAGTGGTAGCCTACGTGGACAAAAATCTGGCGACTTTTACCAACCTGTACTGATTAAAACTAGCGTGCCCAAGCTCTTGGCAGCGTATACTAAGCTTACAGTGAATGCGACTGTTCAATGATAAGAACTACACTACTTGATCGTTAAAAACTGTGGTTAGCAGAAAATATAGAAAACCCCTAACAGAGCCTTGTAATCAGATGACGTTCATCTTTTCTTTCGTATAATTTTTTAATTCCGGTGTATTTTGTTGTTTCATTTGAAAGTGAAATGTGATGTCTTTTTTTACTTACACGCTTCTTCTTGGCGATTAATAACGTACATGACTTTCATGTTCTTCAGTTAGCTTTAGTGAAATTTTTTTTTTATTTTTTTTTTTTATTTTTTATTTATTTATTTTTTTTTTTTTTTTTTTATTGAGATTGTCCTCATTACAGAGGTTTACCTCCAACATACTAATACGCCCAGAAATGAATACACATAGTACGTAAGGTTTTACACTACTTATTCATTATATTTCTCCACGTGTGTCTATCTTGTGTGTCCTCTTCTTCTGCGCCCAGTCTATTCATTGAGAGCTGTACATTTTTGATCCAGGTGGTCACCGGTCGTCCTCTTCTTCTTCTCCCCACAGGTTGCCACTCCAGTACCATCTTCGGTATTCTGCTGTCCTCCATTCTTCTTACATGCCCGTACCACCGTAATTTCTTCCTGTCCATCACCTCATCTATTCTTTCTATTATTCCCATCCTCTTTATTATTTCGGTGTTTCTTCTTTTTTCTTTCCTGGAAATTCTGGCCGATCTTCTCCAGAAATCCATCTCTACGGCTTGTAGTTTCTTACTGTGCTTCTGGTTTATGGTCCAGGTTTCCGCTCCGTACAGAACTGCACTCTCAAATATAGATTTATATATGATTTAGTGAATACAATACTAAATTAAGAGCCGCGGCGGAGCGGCCGAGCGTATTGAGGCGCTTAGCTACGATGCGCGAGGCCGTTCCCCGTCGGGGGTTCGAATCCCCCCTCGGGCATGCATGTTTGTGCCGTCTTTAGTATAAGCTAGTTAATAAGTAGTTTTTAAGTTTAGGGACTGGTGACCACGATAAGTCCCATAAGATTTACAGACATTAGAAAGAAAATATGTTTTAGTAAAAAATAAATAAATAAAATTATAGGAGATGCCACAATGATACAAAAAGTATGATGAGCTCAAAAACCGCTCCGCACCCCTTCCAGATCAAAATTCATGATTCGACATTGAACACTAAAGAGTGTTCTTTTTACCTGCAGTATTATGTGTGAGTGAAAAAGAGTATAAATTATTTTTAACCCTGACTTATTTATTCTGGCACTACTCTCACAAGATGTTAAAATATTTATCAGTTAACCTCCTTTAATGAAACCATTTGCCGCTACAGGGCTATGCGTTTACAACATTTGAAATAATTGTTTAGGCCTACACGACTGGGCGATTTCGACCACCAAATAATGGTTTCTCCTGCTATTTCATTTTTGAAGTGATGTTGCAATAGTCTGAAAAAGGAAACCGTTCGTCGATTACTTCAGCGTTACATCGAAATTCGTCAGTTTATGGTTATGCAAAATAGGAAATCCTTGTAAACTAAAATTAACTATAGGCCGAATTGAAATGGAAACACCTTAAGATACACATCTCCTGAGTGGTTACAATTTTGGAGAAGCATGGCACCTTCCAGAGGCGATTAATTTGATTGAAGTCCAGTGAGTGAAAATAAGTTGTGTAATCGTATGTTGGCAAATGATATTTTAAATATTTATTCCTCTTTATTGCTGCATTATTTTTATTTTATGTATTTTTGTAATTTAATGACAATTTCGCCATTTACATGTTTTCCTGTACAGTATAATGCCTTCGGGTACTCTTGCTCGCAATTTTGTTACTGGTTTTCGTTTCAAATGTTTTTTTAAATCTATGGGACGTAACTACTCTCGCGGTCGGTAAGAAGGCTTACAAACTACTTAAACTAACGTATACCTCGGGCGTCCGATCTTTGATTGTCGTGAGTGCACTCGTGTTCTCTCGATAATCCATTTTTAGTCTGGGGCAAGTCCCGGAGATAAAAAATTGGTCCCAATCCCCCGGTTCCGACCAAGGTTTTCGGGAGGTTTTCCTTGGTTGTAAGGCGTATGCCGGAACTGGTAAACCCCTCCCACTTATTCCCAATTGGATTCCCCCTTTGCCTCACTATCAGCTCGTCTGATAATTGGCTGAATAGAACCGCGACTCTTTATGGGCCGGATCTCAAACAGCCCGCTCCACTCCTCGGGGAGTGGAGAATGAAAAGAATAAGGTTTTTTTTTTTTTTTTTTTTTTTTTTTACAAATTCACCCATGCCCGAGGGAGAACTCCTACAAAAATTCTTATAAAAATATCGGTACAAAAACTGCGAGAAAAAGTACTGCTAAACATTATACCGTCAAAGAAAAAGTTGAAAATAGCAACAAGCCGATACTAGATAGTCGTCATAAGGTAATTAATAAATGAATAAATTATAGTGCAGAAATAATAAGGAATAAACATTTAAAATTTCATTTGTTGAATTGATGTATGCTGCGAATTAATCTTACGTCGTTACTAGGAGACTATTGTTTGTCAAGATAACATCTCCGATTAGAGGTACTAACGTTTAGACGCTTCTTACGTAACTACTATCTCGGAAGAAAAAAAAATGAAAAGCCCGAAACGTATTTCAGATAAAAATCTATTATCACTCACTGGTTATAAACTCTCCGGTAAAGAGTTAGGTCAGAAATGTCTCGGCGTTGGTGTAGTAGCTGATCAGAATTTCATGTTTACAGCTGTCATATAAAGAAGGACCTCTCCATTACAACAAAAAAGTGCTTAACATATCTACGCATGCATAACTGATTATAAGATTGAGAAGCGAGCGATTTGGGTTTCGGGGGTGAGCGGTCACGTCGACAGCGAGAAAGACATCGCCCCAAATACGTGATTGACGCAGACGTTAACGCTTGAGCGGAGGTGATTATTTCTGTTTAATGGCGGGCTGGGACGGATGCTAGAGCCACCTGCCGACTGAAACGTCCGGAGGCGAGGCTACACAAACAGGTGCCCGAGTATCAGACGGCCTTAAATGATGTCTTCATAGACGTCGACATAAATTCCCGTATCGTCCGATCCCGAACGTCGTCACAGCGCTATAAATCAGCTCTCCCACGCACGACACGCGCCAGGAAGGAAGGCACTGGTAGGAGTGGTGAAGGGGGGAGGGAGGGGGGAGTGAAATGGCGTCTGGCACCTGTCACCGGGCGCGACACACTCGCGACTTCTTATCGGTCGCCGGCCGTTTCTTGCGGCCATGCGCCGTTCGCAATCAAGCCATTAGGGGGCAAAAAAAGAAAAGCTTATTGCCCGCGCATAATAAATTGGCGGACGACCAGGGCGCGCGAGCGACGGCGGCCCGCATTGGCGGGCGCGCGGCGCGGCCCCGCCCACCCCCCACCACCTGTCATCTCGGTGACAAATGAGTAGCGAAAGCTCCGCCTCGTCGCTCTTCCGCCACTGCGGGCCTGGCGGGATGCGCGCTCGCGCGTGCGCGCCGCTCGTCTTCTGTCAGCGGCCGGCAGCGGTGGCGCCGCCAGCGACGGCTGCCGACACCCGGGCGACAAGTGCCTGCCGCCTGCCGCCTCGCCTCGCAGACCTGTTGCCGTACAGTACCGGCACAAGGCACAGGCTGCGGTAGAGCAGTCCGTTTCGTTTTTGTTGGTCCCTGCATCAGCTGCGCTCCAAGCGCTCTGCAACCTGTACTTCTGAACACGATATCGGTGGGATTTTTTTATTCTGCAGCAGAGTGTGCTTTGGTACGGTACTTTCCGGCAGATTAATACTTAGAGTGCCGCGCCCGTAATATTACGTTCTCTGTGTCTTTGCGAGAACTGCCGCGCCCGTAATATTACGGACGGCTGTTCTCAAACGAATTCTATCTTTCGCGCGCATCATTATCCGTACGGTAGTTATCAGAAGGGAGGCAAACCCTTGTAGCCGGCCGCGATGGCCGAGGGGAGCCGGGCGCCGTGGCTCAGCGCGCCCGGTCAGAAGGCTGAACGTCCTCTGCAATAAAAAAGCTGAGCCAAATGATCGACGAACGACCAAAAACGAACAATGAAAACGACCGCAAATGCAAGCATTGACAGGCGCAGATGTTTCAAAAAAGGTTCTTCCAAATTTTGGAAAAGATACTCAACCACAGAAGTCCACAGAGGAGCCATGTCCAGCTGACAGAGTATCAAAGTCAGGAAGACCTGTAAGAGTTCCAGCACGATTCTTAGACTGAGTTATTTCTGTGAAAAATAAATGAAGTCACATTAGACATTGTAAATAGAGATTATTAATTGTGTTATATCTTTATCACTTTTATACCATTTGCACTTGTGTTTTTGTAACGTATGTTTTGTTATTCTAATATGATATTGTTTGTTTTGAATTAATGTAATTTCAGACTTCACCACCCTATATTACTTCATAACTTTGTTACTGGTGGGGGAGTAGTGTACAGGACAGTGACATAACTGTGTAAATAACTTCATTGCAAATATCAACATGATGTCTCTGAGTTCTGTGTGTTCAGTTGTTTTGTAAATAACAAAAAGTGTGTGTTCGTAAGAAAAGCCAAATAAAAATTGTAATAAATATTCTCCTGTGGATATTCATAATTTTAGTAAATATATCCGTCACGTCAGTAATAACTTCAAATGTGCGTAAGATTCTTTTGATTAGATAGAGTATTCATTTCAGTTAAGTCGCGAAAGCTATGTTCTAAATGAAATATATAACTACCAAACAGCTTCAGACTTCTTGAATATACAGCAACTATCGGTCGTGTGTGAATTTATTACACATAAGGTGTAGAAATTGGCCAACAGCGTTTCCTCTTCCTATCGAAACCGAACTATAACATACAGTCTTTTAGCGTTGTAAGTGCAGGAAATGAACGGAATTTATCGCCAGACACTATTTTTGTCACTTTCTCAGTATATTCTATGATTGTGAAACTTTTGTACAAACATTAGTTTCGGAGGAGTATCACACTTTATGTCTTTGCTTTAGTGCTGTATTCTCCAATATTTAGATATTTCATAGCATCAAAAAAATCAAAAGAGGGCTGCCTGAAACAGCTAATGTTAAAAATCGAGTGTGGAAGTGAAATATGCCATCAGATACATAACTGAAAAATAGCTTCTTACGTTCTGAATGCAGCAATCAGCCACTACCAAATTCTTTTAAGAACACGAAGTAAGCCATACCTTTTTCTTAACTAAGGCAACTAACATTAGCATTAGGGTATCAAGCAAGAAAATTAGCATTTTTAATGTTGTTAGCCAAATACCTTACAGCAGCGTGAACTGCTCAAAAGTCAACAACTATTATCATATGGTTCAACTTCACAAAGTGCATCCAGTGTGACTTGTGTCATTCGTATATGATACTATACACAGTTTTGCAAACTCCTTTCAGTTGATATACCTATATGTAAAGCAGATTACCTTTAAATTCTGCGTTACAAGTTGCTAATTTTAATTTCATAAACAAAAATTCGAACTGCAATGACGCAACTAATTTCGCGACCCCAATAGTTATTTTACACAATAATGAAATGAAACTTTTTGAACTTCCTGTCCACCAGTACTGCCTAAAGTAGCTCATTTTTAAGAGCTACCAGTATTGTAAAAACCTGTTATTTACTTCATCCAATCCTATATTGTCTTGAGTAACAGTATGTTAAGCAAGAGTAACTATCTCTGAACAGAAGTAGTAGGGCTACTTGTATTCCTGAGAAATATAAATGGGAATACAGTATTAGATCTTTGTATTCCTTTCTTAAATAGAGTTATGGATTTAAACGCTGAGCAGCTCTTCACCATCGTGCTTCATGTACACTGCAATAGTGAAACAGTACAGGCGTGACTATCAATGCATATCTATATATAAAAGGCTTGTGTGTGTACGTGCTGACAGACTTTTCTAAAATTGTTCAAATTTTTGTTAAGCTTATCGGACTTAACTACGGGGTCATCGGTCCCTAAACTTACAAACTACTTATCTACTACCTTATACTAAGGACGGCACAAATATCCATGCCCGAGGGGGGGGGGGGGGGCGGGATTCGAACCCCCGATCGTAGTGGCCGTGCAGACCGTGACTGAAGCGCCTCAGTCCCCTCGGCCACCACGGCCGGCCAAACGTTTCTCCATGACCACATACTGCCACCCACTCGTGGTTGTGGTGGTAGATAGCCCTTCTAATGATGTTAGTAAGGGAGGTTTTTTCGCGGTGCGTGGCAGTGCGTGAGTGTGACGAGTAAAAATTCGCAAAATATGCAATAAATACTCTTAGGAAAAGCTATATACTCTGTAACTTACGAACTTTTCGGTAGGAGTCAAAATCTGTTTATTCTTTCAATCGTTAGGCAATGTGGTCCTTTCAGACTTTAATAACGACGAGGAATATCAAATACGCAATTTTTTAAATATATCACGTGTTTCCGTCAACCACACATTACCGACTATGAACAAAGACATAAAACAAAGATAAAATTCCAGATAGACTCAAAGATAAAAATACTCGTGGAAGCATGGTGGAAACACAGACATACGTTAATGAATGTCTCTTAGGCCATAGACATTGATATGCCTGTGCCAGTAAGCTCACTGCTCAGTGATCTCTGATACATATAGCCGCGACACTCTCTGCTGTGAAAGGTGTTATCGTTTGACAGCTGGATCAAGAAAAACTATGCGACGTAGTCCTACTCATATCACGGCGGCCTCCTGTGATAATGTTGGCTACAGATGTTGAATAACGAGAATCATGTGACATCGTCATAAGTCAATCGCGTGACACGCAAATATTTTGTCGTGAAATCAAGCATACAGCAGGAACAGCAGTATTTATCTACACTCTAAGTGGTTCGGTCATCTTTGCAACGATTTTATATCGTGTTATTGATGTTGCCAACATAAAAACACGAGACCGCCAGGATAGAAAGTAAACTTTTACGGAATCAGATACATCCGTTGTTGTCACATCACATTAAGACCAGAACTTTCACGCGAAACTCTTTTGTATAGAGTCTCATCATTCACAAAGTCTTACAATTCATTCCAAAATCCTATTCAAGAAGATATTTGTGAAAACTGTTACAAATCAATATTCGCACTTATCCAATATCGTTTTCGGAAATGTAATTTGCCGGCCACTTTCGGCGCTGCTGTTGCAATGTGTAACAAAATTGAGAATAACGACGCATTATTACTATTTCTCATCTCATCGATAGCAGTGTTCACAGAAGTTCACTCCAAACATACAATTACACACTGCAGTCTTAACTTGATGGACACAACCTAACATTGATTTTACGTCGTTATTTTAATTTCACTTTTTGTATGAAAAACTTTATGAATATTCATGGTTTTCGACATTTTGGCTAAGAGAACTGAGTTTACTGACAGAGCGATCCAATGAGGATTTTGTTTTTGCTGACCTAGGTCCAAAACCCTAAAAAACCACGATGTACATAGGTCCTTCTTTAACAACCGTTGCGAAGCACGGGCATATAAGCTAGTTGTGTATATATCCTGTAGTAGTTATTTAATAATACACGAGCTACCTGCTAATAACATACGTATTTATCTGACGCTTGCCACTACCATGGCGGCCGAACGAAGGTTCAAATTATCCCGAGACAGCAGCACCGTTAGGGAGTCTAGTTATTCTTACAACGTCTTTGGGATCGATTCTCCCCGTAGGCAACATCACGTCATCTTCAAGTCGAGTCACGTGACGTCAAGATATATTCTGGAATTCTTTCAAGCGGCGTCGTTTACAAGGCGGGCAACGTCACGTCAGCATCAATTTGCCTGCCGGTCATTATGCTTCGCAAGAATTGATTGACGTTGACAGTAGAGGTCACGTACCCAATCAGCTGCTCACTATTGGCTGTTACGGATTTGTTTGGTTCGGCTGCTTTTCTTTCACAGCTGTATTTTTGCATTTAAAATGTATTTCGATACTGAGCTTTGGGTTACACCTGTATTAGAAAATGAACCGCGAAATATTAATTGAGCTCGAGCACCACGACGTGGAACTCTATATGAGCATCAAAAATATTCCAGACATTATTGTTGTAGTAGAAAAGAGTTTACGCAAGGCAAACTGCAGCTGATATAGGCCTATACATCATCACTATTTATAGCTGTATCACATCACTATTTATTGTGTTATACAATATAACTGCTACCTCGGTTGCACAGTGGTAGAGTGTCAGACTACAAATTCGAAGGTCGCGGGTTCGATCCCCGCCAGGTCCTACGAATTTTTATCTGTCACTTTCCACTTCTTTCACATCTGGCAGTATTACTCATGTGAAAAATACAGAGTAGCACCGCGGTTCGGAACCCACGTTAAACTGTAGGTCCCCCTATAACTGGCTGGGTAAGTCAGTTCGAATGTCGGAGGAAGGCAACGGCATACCAACTCCAAACAGGACCATGCCTAGTAAAGCACTGTGGTGTTCAAACCAATCTTCGGATTGTTGACTGCTTTACTTTTTTACTTTATACAATATAAATAGCTATTTATATGAGTGACTCTAGACAGTGCCTTAAACTTACAATCATTTTGCAGTATTAATCTGCCAGGAAGTTTCACGATATCGATACCGTTTTTTAATTTAATAATACAAAAAACAGCTTTGGTCGCATGAAATCCTTATCTGATGATTGCAAATCTATTTGGGTCACTGAGACGTCATCTTCAGTGCTAGAAATGAAGCCTCGTAGACCCACATATACTAGCACTTTGCGTTTTAACATGTGAATGTAACAGTATACAGTCAATGCCAATCATAATACTCAAATTATTATTATGCTACACTCGAATGTTAAAATGCAAACTGCTAGTCTTTGTGGGCCCACAGACTACAGGGCTTTGTTTCTAGCACTGAAGATGACATTCAGTGACCCAAATAGATTTTCAATAATCAAATAAAGATTTCATGCGACAAAAGCTGTTTTTAGCATTACTAATGTGGTCGCTCTACACGTGGCTCCAGATGGAGTCGTCTGTCTGTTAATTAGTTAGTTTTATGTTTCATGGATAACTGCAGAAAGGATGGTAAGGTGTAATTATTCTGTCCTGAAATAACTTGTATTTATCAAAGAAGAATCGGCAAACCATCAATACAATGGCGTAAAAATGATATAACAATAGTAGGGATGTTGTTTTCCTATTACGCCATTATTTGTTTCTTTTGTTTTTTCGTTTTTCATATATATCTTCAGTTTAACCTTCCAGTAACGACTGTACAAGATAACCGGTTTTCGGGTTTTTATCGCTGATATTTCCGATAGCAAAAGTAGAATAGAAAAGTTGAAAAATTTGACGACTTCCTCAGACATTTGCATTATACTTTTCTTCAAGACATATAGAATCAAAATATCAGTTAAAATAGTGAACTGAAACAGAACTTAGTCCGTCTACCGTTCAAGGATTTCATCACTATTTGTGCACTGCGAACAGTGAGCACTGAAAGGTGGAAACTGAGGCTGGCGAATTCTTTCGTGTTAAGTTCCTCGTTTGCAAAGCCTGCAAACAGATACAGGCATATAATGTATACACAGCAACAGATCAGTTTTTCTCGTCACTTTCAGTTGTTATCAATTTTTCACCCTGATGCAACTACAAAATTAAGGGACCGGTTACTATTCCAAGCTTATAGTACATCAATAACATCATAGGAATATGAAAGAAATTTACCTTCTCTTCCAGCGAACATTGTGGACGCATTTGCGCGATAACGAATATTTCACAACAGGGGAAATTTTAGGAATAAATATTACTATTTTTTAACCACAGACATTGCTGAGGTGGGGTGGCTTGCCTGCGTCAAGGATACAGATAGCCGTACCGTAGGTGCAACCAAAGCCGAGGGGTATCTGTGGAGGCGCCTCACAAACTATTGACTAGGAGCGATAGTCTGGATGATTGACTGAGTTGGCCTTGTAACATAAGCTTATATACTTTGCTGTGCTGTTGCTACGAACGGTTGAAAGAAAGGAAACCTATAGTCGTTAATTTTACCGAGGACATACAGCTTTACTATATGAATATAGGATGATCGCGTCTTCTTGGGTAAAATATTCCTGAGGTAAATATTTTCCCAATCAGAACTTCGGGCGTGGACTACTCAGAAGGATGTCGTCATCAAGAAAAACATAACAGGCATTCTACGGATCGCAGCGTGGTATATTCTATCCCTTGGCTAGGTAAGTTAGAAAATTTGAAAAGAGAAATGCATAGGTTAAAGTTAGATATGGTAGGGGTCAGTGAAGTTCGGTGGCAGGATAAACAGGATTTCCGGTCAGGTGAGTTCAGGGTTATAAATACAAAATCAGTTGGTGGTAACGCAGGAGTAGGTCTGATAATGAATTAGATAGTAGGAATGCGGTTAAGTTACTATGAACAGCATAATGAACACATTATCGCAGCAGAGATAGACACGAAGCCAAAATCGACCTAGTAGTACCCATTTACATGCCAACTAGCTCTGCCGATGATGAGGAGATGAAATGTTCAAATGTTTGTAAAGCCTATGGGACTTAACTACTGGGTCATCAGTCCCTAAACTTACAAACTACTTATGAACTACTTACGAACTAGGACGGCACAAATGTCCATGCCCGAGAGGGCATTCGATCCCGCGACCGTAGTGGCCGTGCAGACCGTGACTGAAGCGCCTCAGTCCCCTCGGCCACCGCGGCCGGCGACGATGAGGAGATCGAAGAAAAGTATGAGGAAGTAAAAGAAATTATGCAGACAATGAAAGGAGACGGAAACTTTATTGTGATGTGGGAGTGGAACTCGGCAGTAGGAAAGAGAAAAGAAGAAAATCTGGTATGTAAATATGGACTGGGGGAAAGGAATGAAAGAGGAGATCACCTGGTTCATTTTGTGCAGAGCACAATATAATCATCATAAACACTTGCGTTAGTCATGCAAAAATGTAGAAAATTAAAGAGATAAATTCTGGGCAAATTGAAAGAACCAGAAGTGTTTGAGAGTTTCAGAGCGAGCATCAGACAAGGATTGTCTGAAACGAGAGAAAGTAATACTATAGATGAAGAATGGATAGCTCTGAGGGAGTAGTGAACGCCGCAGCGGATCATGTATGCAGACAGAGAAGACCTAATAGAAATCCTAGAAATCCTTGGATAACACATGAGATACGAACTTAATTGATGAAAGGAGTAAACATAAAAAATTCAGCAAGTGTAGCAGGCAAAAGGTAGTACAGACGTCTGAAAAATGAGGTTGAATGGAAGTGCCAATTGGCTAAACAGGAGAGGCTAGAGTAGAAATGCAACACCGTAGAAGAATGTGTAATTAGGGGAAAGGTAGATACCGCCTGCAGGAAAATAAAAGAGACATTTGGAGATAAGAAAAGCAGCGGTGTGATTATCAAGAAATCAGATGGAAAACCGGTACTAAGCAAAGAAGATAGAGCTGAAAGGTTGAAGGAATATATACGAGGCGCGTCCAGAATGTAAGTTGCGTTTGGTAATAAAATGAAATTGTACACAGATACAGAAGAAATTTTGTATTGCACAAAATTCTGCACTCTTAAAATACTTTTCCACATAACTGTCGAAATTTTGTAGGTACTTGTCATAGCGTGCCACAAGTTTTTGCATGCATCCTTCACAGAAGGTTGCCGCCTGTGTATTCAACCATGCGGTAACAGCTCTTTATCATCGTTGAAGTGTTGACCACCAAGGACAGATTTTAGGTGTAAGAAGAGATGAAAGTCGTTAGGAGAGAGGTCCGAACTGTATGGAGGATGATCAAAACAGGTCCCATTGAAGTTTCCGCAAGAATTGTTTGGTCACATTCGGTGTGTGAGGTCAGGAATTATAGTGAAAAAAAAAATTTTTTTTTGACAGTAATCCTCTTCTTACACCTAAAATCTGTCCAACGATTATGGCGAGCAGAAAGAACATGTTACCACATGGTTGAATACACAGGCTGCAACATTCTATGAAAAAGGCAGACAAAACCTTGTGCCATGCTATGACAATTGCCTACAAAATTTCGGAAGCTATGGAGAAAAGTAGTTTAACAGTTGTAGATTTTTTTACAATCAATATTTTTTCTGTATCTGTACCCGTTCGTTTTATATAACCAAACGAAACTTACTTTCTGGACGCGCCTCGTAGATGGCCTATACAAAGTAAAGGAACTGGGAGGCAGTATTCTTAAATGAAAGACGAAGTAGAGGAACATGAGATAGAAGATCCGATACTGCGAGAAGAATCCGACAGAGTACTAAAAGATTTCAGTAGTAACCAGGACCATGGAGTAGATGGCATTCTGTCTGAACTGTATATACTGTTAGGAGAATCAGTCATGAAGAAGTTGCTCCACCTGGTAAGCAATATATATGAGACAGGGGAAATACAACGCGATTTTTTTAAAGGAAATATAGTAATTCCAATTGCGAAGAAAAATGTGAAAATTACGGACCTATCAGTTTAATCAGTCATGGTAGCAAAATAGTAACTCGTACTATGTACAGACGAATGGAAAAACTGGTGGAATCCGACCTTGGGGAAGATCAGCTTGAATTTACGAGAAATGTAGAAACACGGGAGGCAATACTCACATTACGACTTATCTTAGAAGATAGATTAAGGAAAGGCAAATTAGTTTTTAGCATTTGTAGATCTGGAGAAAGCTTTTGGCAATGTCGACTGGAATACACTCTTTCAAATTCTGAAGGTAGCGCGTATGAAATATAGGGAGCGAAAGTTTATATTTAACTTGTACAAAAGCGTCAGCAGTTATTAGAGTCGAAGGGGATGAAAGGGTCTTAGTGGTTGGGTAGAGACTAAGACATGGTTGTAGCCTTTTCCCAATGTTGATCAATCTGTACATTGAGCAAGCTGGGAAGGAATGCAAGGAGAAATTTGGAGATGGAATTACAGTACAGGGAGAGGGAATAAAAACTTTGAGGTTTCCTGACGACATAGTAGTTCTGTCAGAGACAGCAAAAGACCTGGAAGAGCAATTAAACGGAATGGACGGTGTCTTGTAAGGAAGGTATAAGGTGAACATTACAAAGAGTAAAACAAGGGTAATGGAATGTAGTATCAGAAAATCAGGCGATGCTGAAGGAATTGGATTAGGTAATGAGACAATAAAAGTAGTGTATGAGTTTTCTTATTTGGGTAGCAAAAATAACTCCTGATGGCTGAAGTAAAGGAGATATAAAATACAGAGTGGCTATACAGGAAACCGTTTCTGAAGAAGCGAAATTTCTTTTCATCCAATAATAGTTTAAATTTAAAGAAGCAAGTGTCTCATTGTATGGGAATATACGATAAAGAGTTCAGACAAAAAGATGATAAAAGCTTTTGAAATGTGGTGCTCCAGACGAATGATGAACATTAGATGGGTAAATCACGTAAATAAGGAGGAGTTGCTCATCAGAATTGCAAAGAAAAGGAGTTTATGGCATATCCTAACTTAGAGTATAGCGGTTTGTTGGGACACATTCTGAGACATAAAGGAATCGTCATCTTAGCATTAGAAGTTATTATCATCACGGAGAGACAGAGTAAATACAAATGCTTACATCCAGAAATAGAGTGAGTCAAACCACGGTTAACCCAATAAATAAATGAACAATCTTCAATACCCTTAACATGAGAAACTCTAACTTCAACAAAGGTGATATATTACACCGCAGTCGAAAAGCATTGTTGGTTACTTTATATCAAATAAAAGTCTAACACAAAAAGTTATGACAGGAAAAGAGTGAACAGTCGCGAAATCCATTTGCTTTATTGCAAATCGATTTCATCTACGAGATAGCCGTCATCAGTGCTAGAGCATACGCCAGCAAATGTACTTACATTAGAATCCAGATGCACTTCGATATTAATGTAAATAAACTGTTAAACATGTGCTCTAGCATTGAGTATGGCTATCACGTACAGATGAAATCGATTTGCGATAAAGAAGACGGATTTCCCGATTTATAGCGTGTTTTCGTAAGCAACAGTTGCGAAAATTTCCGTGTCTCGAAAAGGATACTGCGCAGAACTGTGAAGATCACAAATCTGTTAACGGATTGAGAAACGAATAACGACTGTGCTAACCTTGACTAAAATAAAATATGGTCTTCGATATCATTAATTTATTGTGTACACTATTTTAATTTGATCATTAAGAGGTAATTATTCCACAATCAAAGAAATAATACAGAATAGTTTAAGGTTTCTGATTTACATCGTTTCCCATTGAGAGCAGTCACATGTTTTAGAACTATAATTCATCAGCATTCTGGAGTTGGTTCTACATAACTCGTTCTATATAGAATGTCAGACGTGACAAACACTTCGCGTGACAGAGTAAACATTTGGAAACACGGTGTAGTATATCTACATAAATACCCCGCTAATCATATTTAAGAGCACGGTAGAGGGTACATCAAGACGCTTTTATGATATTTCTCTAATGTACCATTCTTTGATAGTGCGCAGAAGAAAGGAACACCTAAATCTTTCCCTTTTCGATCTAATTTTTCTTATTTTATTATTATGATCATGTCTCCGTATGTAGGTTGGTGAATTCGGAAAGAAAGACGGTGACAGAAAGATTACAAATAAATCACTCCACAGCGAATAACACCTTTCCTTTAATGACTTCCACCGGAACTGGTGCATTAGGTCTGTGTCACAATCTCTCTCCAATATCGCAATCATACGAGACGAGCTGCGCTTCTCTGAATTTTCTCTATATGTATGGTGAGGATCCTACAGTTGGCAGAAATACTCCAAAACTGATGCACAACTGTTAGACAGTTTCTTTAGAGAACTGTTGCGTCTTCTAGGTATTCAGCCAATGAAACGTAGTTTTCGGTTCGCCTGCCCTACTATATTTTTAATGTGTTCTTCCCAATTTTCGTAATTGTTATTCCTAGCTGTTTAGTAGAATTTACGTCCTTTAGATTTGAATGATTTATCGAATAAATGAATTTAACAGATTTCTTTTACTAGTCTTAAGGATAACTTCACTCTTCTCATGGTTTAGGATCAATTGCCAATTTTTGCACCATCCAGATATCTTATCTAAATCATTTTGCAGTTACTTTTGATCTTCTGGTGACTTTATTAACCGATAAACGACAGCATCACAAGCGAACAGTCTAAGAGAGGTGCTCAGATTGTCTCCTAAATCGTTTATAATAATAAGGATTAGTAGGGGCCAGATATTACTTCCGTTCTACTCGATGACTTTACGCCAGTTACAAAGTATTGTATCTTTTCTGTCAGGAAATCGCAAATCCAATCGCATAACTGTCGCGAAATACCTAAGCCCGCCATTAGATTAGAAGACGCTAGGCACAATGGAAAACCCTTCAGGATATCTATAAATATTGAATAGATTTGTGGATAGCACACTTCACAAGCACTTTCAAAAGAACGATACTTTCTGAATCCTTGATGACTATGCGTCAATGGGTCGTTCTCTTCGAGGTTGTTATAATATTTGAGAGAGGTATATGTTCGAAAATCTTGCTGCAAAGCGGCGTCAATGACACAGGTATTTAATTTGCTGATCATTTCTATTGTCTTTCTTAAATATTGGAGTGATCTGTGCAAGTCAGTGGCGTAACTAGGACTTGGCTTTGGGGGGGGGGGGGGGGGGGATAGATCTGCTTGACGAGCAAAATTTTATACAGTTTCCAGACAGAGTACCATCTACCACTCCCATTGAAGAAACTAATTCACTGCCATCCAATGAAAGATAATGGTAAAACACCCCAAGTTTTCAATCTTTACCTTTATCAAATTGCTGTTATACGATTTCTTTTCTTTTTTTCTCTCTCTTTTTTTTCTTTTTCTTTTTTTTCGGGTTCTGCGGGGGGGGGGGGGGGGGTTCTAATCCCCCTCACCCCCCCCCCCCCATAGTTATGCCACTGGTGCAAGTTACCATTCTTTGGGTACGGAACATTCGCTGAGCTAATAGTTGTATAAGATGACTAGATACTGACTGTATCGCATGAGCATACGATGAAGGAAGCTAATTGGTATACAATCTGGAACGGAATCCTTGCTTTTGTTAAGTGATTTAAGTTTCGTTTATACTCGAGAGATATCTGCTTCTAAATTACGCAAGCTGGCGGTTGATCTTGATTCGAATTCTGGAGTATTTGCTATATATTCTTAGGTGAAGGGATTTCGGAAAGCTGTGTGCAGGAATTCTGCTTTAGCACAGCTGTCATTCGTAGCATCATCATTGCTATCGCGTAGTGATTGTTGTACTCGACTGTTTCAGGCTGATTTGTTTTCCGGTTCATTGTATGCGGTAAACATGTTTGATTCAGATGTTTTCCATAAAAAATATACCGTAAATCGTGTCAATGCCATGAGATTCACTTATACGTTGCACCAGGTGATAGGAGTAGTTAAGTTGTACCCCATCTCGTGTGACAAACTTAATTGACGAGACTGTAGTTAAATACGTCCTGCAAAATAGTGTTCATCGAGTCGTCAGACGGTACGAAGTGTGCAAAGTGTCGTCAGAGAGTGCTACGCTTCGCAGAACTCAGTCCTCACACTGCCTCGCAATGCCTTAACACTTACTTAGGATCTGACACAATTTATAGCGGGCAGTAAAAGGAACTTGGAAACATTCACACACATGTCTGGACTTTAACTACGGTATCAGGCGGATTGTACTTATCCAGATGCAGTTGATAAACGGGTATTCATTCGACAAATATATTATACTAGAACTGACATGTGATTTCATTTTCACGCTATTCGGGTGCATAGATCCTGAGAAATCAGTACCCAGAACAACCAGCTCTGGCCGTAATAACGGCCTTGATACGTCTGGCCATTGAGTCAAAAAGAGCTTGGTTGGCGTGTATAGGTACAGATGCTCATGCAGCTTCAGTACGATACCACAGTTCATCAAGATTAGTGACTGGCGTATTGTGACAAGCCAGTTGCTCGGCCATCATTGACCAGACATTTCATATGGTGAGAGATCTGGAGTATGTGATGGCCAGGGCAGCAGTCGAACATTTTCCGTATCCAGAAAGGCCCGTACAGGACCTGCAGCATGCGGTCGTGCATTATCTTGCTGAAATGTAGGGTTTCGCAGGGATCGAATGAAAGGTAGAGCCACGGGTCGTAACACATCCGAAATGTAACGGTCACTGTTCAAAGTACCGTCGATGCGAACAAGAGGTGACCGATACGTGTAACCAATGGCACCCTATACGCCGAGTAATACGCCAGTATGGCGATGACGTATACCCGCTTCCAATGTGCGTTCACCGTGATGTCGCCAAACACGGATGCGACCATCAAGATGCTATAAACAGAACCTGGATTCATCCGGAAAAAAATGACGCTTTGCCATTCGTGCACCCAGGTTCGTCATTGCTTACACCATTGCAGGTGCTCCTGTCTATGACGCAGCGTCAACGGTAACGGCAGCCATGGTCTCTGAGCTGATAGTCCATGCTGCTGCAAACGTCGTTGAACTGTTTGTGCAGATGGGTGTTGTCTTGCAAACTCAGGGATCGAGACGTGGCTGCACGATCCGTTACAGCTATGCGGAAAAGATGCCTGTCATCTAGACTGCTACTGATACGAGGCCGTTGGAATCCAGCATGGCGTTCCGTATTGCCCTCCTGAACCCACCGATTCCATGTTCTGCTAACAGTCATTGGATCGCGACCAACGCGAGCAGCAATGTCGCAATACGATAAACCGCAATCGTGATAGGCTACAATCCGACCTTTTGTGAACTATATCCTTAGTTCTATGGCTGATGGCTGGATTCGCCAAGTGTGAACAATGTCGTTTGTTAGGAATATATATATATATTTTCAAACATATAATAAATATTCCCACTAAATTGCAATGTATCAGTTATATAAAAAATGTACTTGAAAAATAATTGGTAAACTGTGGAATTTAACTATTCTGTTTCCTCTCCAAAATAGTGAAAAAAGGAATGTTCTTAAATGAAAGACGATCTGCTCAAAATCAATTTATTATAATTAAACATAAACAAAAAATCAGATGACATTTACTATCATGTAAAACAGATGATGGTATTCAAACAATATTTTTGTAAATTTTAAAATATTGAGACACAGAAATGACTGGATGTGTCAAAGGTCGGAGGTTTTGCAAAACAGAATTCTATTAGACTGGCTACACAGGGCCTTGAAATTATCGTTAGCCCTAAGCTCCCCAGAGTAAATAGGCAGATATCAAAGGAATAAAATAAGGGACAGAATCCAACAAGTCTGATTCATATAACCTCCCAGCAAGTGCGTCACCTTACCCACACAGATGATCATTGACAGCAGCGTCTCAGGCTCGCAGACAGCAGGCGGTGGGAGCGGATGAGCTGAAATTTTTTTATCCGACCGTAATTGCTGCGACCTGTTAAGCAGGGTCGACTTGTAACTTAACACAGCGTCACTAGCGTCGGCGTCGCTAGGCAGTTGCTGTGCGATTCTATCACGCTAGTAGACTAATCAATATTTTGCATAGGTGACACAAAGGCCACTTGGCACAAACCGATCAGTCACTTGCGTAATAAGATCGGTAATAAAAAAATAAAATAAATAAAAAGTGCCCGATTCGCAAAGGCGCGAATGCTCAAATGGAGACTTCTAGCATATCGAAAAATAAACTGTGGCCGCTCACAGCGAAACCACTGGACAATGTAACGTCCGTGAAGTGAACACAAGTCCTACAAGGTCCGAATCTTCGGAATCAAACACCAGTCTAACCAGAGGACCGTTCAAGACCATGTCCTCCCACCCCCCCCCCCCCCCCCCCCCCCGCCACCGCGAATTTAAACGGAGTATTGCCTGTCTCCCGAGGTCCGCACACTTCGGATGCTCAAACAGGAGTCTCCCAAGGTCCGTACACTTTGGACGCTCACACAGGAGTCTCTCGAGGTCCATACACCTCAGACGCTCACACAGAAGTCTTTGAGCTCCTTACACTTCAGACGCTCAAGCCGGAGTCTTCCGAGGTCCGCACACTTCGGATGCTCAAACAGGAGTCTCCCGAGGTCCGTACACTTCGGACGCTCAAACCGGAGTCTCCAGAGGTCCGTACACGTCGGACACTCAGACAGGAGTCTCGCGAGGTCTATACCCCTCAGACGCACAGACACCAGTCCTCGTGCCTCCTCACGCTCTACCACAGCTCACGGCATGTGACTGGTGGCCACACCCACGCGTAAAAATACACACCAATCTCTGCTAACGGGTAATAGTCAAACCAATCGGATGGCGTAGCGCCGTTGACAAATTGTTTAGCTGTCATACTAAAATAATCTGCCGAATCAGGACGCGTTCTCTGCGGCTGCCAAGAGGCTCCGCCCACGCCACCAAAGCTTCCCTCGGATTTCACCGTTCCCAGGTTGAATGCCCTGCAAGGAATTTCAGCTTGCTCCTAGCTACGGTCACACGACCTAAAAATGTTAACGTTGTGCTATATATACAGCCGCTGGAGCCAAACCCCTGAGGTGCCAGACGGACAGAAAGCTTTCCTCTCAACCTAACCATTTGTCACACTAACTATGTTCAAACTCTGCTGCTTTCAAGGAAGTTTTTTTAGATAACGCCTAAGGGAAATACGTCTCCATAAACAGCCCGGGGCCCAGAGCACTCTGCTATTGTTTGCATCCGGCAAATTCCTCTCTTGCGGAACGGCCGAATTAAAAAGGCAGTCCCCGCTATCGCCCACCGTAAACCGCGGTCCAGCATTGTGTAAAGTGCCCGACACACTCTAAAAATTCTGCCAGGTATACTCCGCCTGTCGGACGTAGCGTGGCGCCAAGCTGATCAAGCCAGCCCCTATCGTCCTTCCCTGAAGGCGAGCGAAAATTAGTGGGAGGGGGAGACCTCCAAGAGCTTTTATGCTCTGCGCGGCCTGACCGTACCCAACAAATAAAACAACTTTTTTGCAGCCAAGCTGCGCCAATAAACATTACAATCCCGAAATTTTGATATAAACATAGAATGTACTACAATCCCAGGAGCCCATCATGCCTGATGTGTCCCCAAAGGCACAGAAATCAGAATAAAGAAAGATCTACAGAGAAAAATGTTACATATTTCAATAATTAGTTTAAAGAGAAAGATACAGTAACATAAGGTTAGTATGAAAAATAGACTAATTACAGCCCACGTCTCACACTTTATCAAAGTGAGAAGCGTGATGGAACGCATTTCTCCTCCTTACACGCGGCATCACAACAACGTATCACCAGGCAACACCGGTCAACTGCTGTTTGTGTATGAGAAATCGGTTGGAATCTTTCCTCATGTCAGCGCGTTGTAGGTACCGGCTCCAACCTTGCGTGACTGCACTGAAAAGCTAATCATTTGCATATCATAGCATCTATTACCTGTCGGTTAAATTTCGCGTCTGTAGCACGTAATCTTCGTGGTGTAGCAATTTTAAAGACCAGGAGTGTAAATTTCTCTTAAAGTGTACCTACACCGCCTACTATTGACACCCCCACAATACTTCTGTCTACGTAGTGTGTATCACGATTAAACAAACTATGAGGGGGAGCTGGAAGGTAAGTTTCCCCTGTCGACTGTGGTCAGACTTGCGTATGAAAGGCGGAAAAAAAAATAGAATGAGACATTGAAGATAAGACGTACTTTATTTTTCTACATAATTTCCAACTACTTTGAGATCTTTGTCATACCGCTTTAAAAGCTTCAAAAAACCTTCGGGAAAAAACCGGGGCTTTGCATACGGAAGTACCGTTGAACGGCTTGTTTGACATCAGCATTGTTTCCAAAGTGCCTTCTGATGGGAGTCTTCTTCAAAGCTAGAAACAGATGGAAGTCACTTGATGCGAGATCAGGACTGCATGGCGGATGGTGTAGGCGCTCTCAACCAAAAGTTGCAATGTGGTTTTGCGTTGCCATCGCCGAGTGTGGTCTCGCATTGTCATCCAACAGCAGAACGCCAGATCTGAGAAGTGCAGGCAGCTTTTCCCGAATCACCTCTTTCAGTTTCGGCAGAGTGGCACAGTACCGCGCAACATTGATGGTTGCATCCTCCAAAAAGTCCAGCAACAAAACTCCTTGGGCGTCCCAGCACTTTACTTGCAGACGGAATGCTTTTGGACTTCCTTCGGACGGGTGATGACGGATGTTTCCACTCCATAGTAATTCAACGCTTCATCCGTATGTGACGCCCTGATTTTTTCGTGAATGGCTTATAAAGCGGTTTGACAAGTGTCTCAATTTACTAGCAAATTATGTAGAAAAATAAAGATATGCCACATCTTTAATGTGTACTTCTATTTTTTTATTTTTTTATTTATTTTTATTTTCATACACAACTATGCCCATTGTCGACATGGGAAACTTATTTCCCAACTCCCCCTCGTATATAGATATAAAATAAAAATGTACTGAGTTGTTAGAAAATCTCGTACAAAGATTAAACAGGAACTTGAAAATCAAATTGGTCAGGTAAAATCTGATTTGGAAACTAGGTTGGGCACATTGGAGGATAAAGTGGAAGAAAACTGTGTATCTGTGGTGAAAAAAGTTTGAGGATATGGATTCAAAACTTGTAGAAATTGAGCAGAAAGTGAAAATGGTAGAAAATATGAAGTATAGTGTAGGTGCTGGGGGTAGCAATGTTTCTGTTGATAACTGTATAGAATTAAATGACTTTGAACCTAATGATGATGGGCAATCATTAAAAACTTTATGCGGCTGCACGCCCGAAACTTCTTTGAACAGTCATTGCGCCGCGAAAACATGAAGATGCACATCAAGTACCTCTTCGGGGAGGAGATGGTTTTAAGTGTTCGACGATTGGACAAGTTACGAGACTTGAGAGCGAGATTACTGAGCTCTTTAACCTTTTTATTGAGGTGTCGTGACCATGGCATTATTCCAAAGTTTGCCAGGTTAGTACATTTTATAAAATCGACTTCCATGAACAAGATTTTAAGAAGTGCTGGTGCTGCCATTGTTAAAGAGAGGATCCGTTTTACTCGACGACAGTTAGATCTTGTTTCTGAAGAACTTTATCGTCTGCACCTGAAGATAGCTGTGGATTTACCCTGTCATTCATGGTACTGGATTGTTGGTATAACGTGGGCTAAAGCAGATTGGATTCATGAGGTGTCTACATCAAGACAGACTGCAAAGTTTGACCGGCTTGAGACCCCTTCGCAACAAGATACTGTTATTCGACGCTCCGTTGTTAATATGACGGGTAGAGATTTGGACGATGCTACGATGTTGGTCTTAGGTAAAGGACTGAACTTTGCACCCACGCCAAAGGTTTTACCAATACCTTCGTTTATCAGTGCCGTTGAAGAAGCTGTTCGACCACTCTCCACGGATTCAGCAGATGAAATAAGACGTGAAACCTGCCGTGCTGTAATGAAGGCTCGCCCTCAAAGAAGTAATATTTCTGTGGCAGAGAGGGATGCACTACGTAAACTTCGCCAGGATACCGAGACAGTAGTTCTTCCAGCTGACAAAGGAAATGCAACTGTTTTAATGACTCGTGAAGACTACCATGATAAAATGTATAGTTTACTGACTGACAGCACATACCGAAAGCTTACTAAAGACCCCACAAATAAGGTTAGTGAGGAAGACTATATCACTTCTGAACGCCTCCACCTTGCCTCCAGAAGTTGTGAGAAGATTAAAACCAAGTGGTGCGGTTCCTCCAAGACTCTACGGACTTCCAAAGATCTACAAAAAGGATGTCCCATTGCGTCCTATAGTAAGCAACATTGGCTCTCCTAACTATGATTGTGCCAAACATTTAGCGTCGTTATTAAGGCCATTAGTAGGAAAATGTGCTCATCACATACGTAACTCCGCTGACTTCATTGCCAAACTAAAATCTTTGAAATTGGACAGCTCTGACTTGTTAGTCAGTTTTGATGTAGTTTCCTTATTTACCAAGGTTCCTCTTTCAGACTCATTATCTCTTATTGGCAAGAACTTTGACAAAGAGATTTCAGCTTTGTTTAAACATGTTATGACCTCAACATATTTTTTATTCAATAACGAGTTCTTTGAACAAACTGACGGTGTCGCCATGGGTAGTCCCTTGTCCCCTTTGGTGGCCAATATGTTCATGGAGGACTTCGAGGAAAAGATGCTGGAATCTGCCAAATTGAAGCACACAGTGTTCTGGAGGTATGTTGATGACACATTTGTTGTGTGGCCTCACGGTGAAGATAAGTTACAAGAATTTTTAAATCACCTGAATTCCATTCATAACCAAATCCAGTTTACAATGGAAGTCGAAAAAGATGGATGCCTTCCATTTCTGGATGTGATGGTACGACGTAAAGACGATGGCACCTTAGGACATTCAGTATATAGGAAACCTACGCATACTGATTTATACTTACATGCAAATAGCTGCCATCATCCATCCCAGACGATGAGTATTCTTAGAACACTGGTCCATAGAGCACACGTCATTGTTGATGAGAGCAGTCTGCAGGACGAGCTTCTACACCTGAAGAGAGTCTTTGAAGCAAACGGGTACATAAGGCACTACGTACAAAGCCAACGGTACGCGAAAAGAATATGGAAGATGATGCAAAAATTTTTAAATCTATGGCTTTTCTGCCATATGTTGGGAGCCTGTCGTCGAAAATCGGACGGATTATGAACAAACACGATGTTAAAGTGATTTTTCGATCCCCACCAAAGACAGCAGCACTTTTGGGTTCTAACAAGGATGATTTGGAGCTCCGGAAGGCCGGGGTTTACAAGATCCTATGTGAATGTGGCCTTTCGTACATAGGACAGACGACACGTACAGTGCAGGAAAGATGCACGGAACACCAGAGATATACCCGTCTTTTACAATCAAATAAATTGGCAGTGGCAGAGCACTGTATTGATACTGGTCACTCCATGACGTACGAAAACGTCAAAATTCTAGCTTCCACTTCATCTTTCTGGGACTCAGTAGTGAAAGAAGCAATAGAAATTCGTTTGGGGACGAATTTGATTAACAGGGACAGTGGCTTCACTTTAGATAAATCATGGAATCCGGCACTTTCTTTAATAAATTTACAAAGACGCCACCACAGCACAGATAATAATACATCGATATCTCCGCAGTAATCGATCATGCAGCCACAGACATAATTTACATACACGTGTACTTCCTTGCCGCCGAGTAACGTCTTTGGCGCCTTGCCGTATCTGTGGCCGCATGCGCAGTAGCGCGGCCCGCGCGTATATAAGCACGAAGCGTGTGCTGGAGCGTCAGTCTTCGACTCGTCTCTGAAGATGGCTGAACGTTTCGCAGCCGAAATATTAGAAGAAGAAAACTTTATGCGGCTGCACGCCCGAAACTTCTTTGAACGAAGTGGTAAATAGTTTGTTTGAAGTATGTGATAGTGTTGAGAGTTCAGGAAGTAGTGACGAATCTAGTGATGAGAAAGTTGAGGTAAATGAATCTATTTTGATGGTGATTGTAATGTAGTTATTAGGACAGAAGTGGAAGGAATTAGTAAGCAGGAAGAGAATGCAGCGTTAGATCTGGAAAATAGAGGAAAGTGGAAGCAGACCATAATATGTGTCACTTAACTGTAGCTTCAAATAATTTGTCTGAATTGAATGATTGCTTATCCAAAGACAAAATTAATGAAGATCTGCTGTATGGAAAAGATGTAGTAGTAAGTACTGATAAGATGTTGAATCCAGTAGTGTCCAGTAGGGTGTAGCTGTAAATTGCTTACTAGACAGTAATAGTTATCTTAACGGTATTTATCAGTCTTTGTTTGACTCAATTAAGGATACAGATGATGGAAAATTGATTAGGCTTATTTCTAGGATAAAGAATATTTGTGCTAATGATAAGTTATCCAAGAGTGTGAATAAGGAAGTCCTTGTATTAGTGAAGTCAGCCGGTCAAAAGTTAGTATGTAATATCTTAGTGATACCAGATCTTAATATTAACACAATTCTTGGACCACGAATTTTCGATAAATGCTATGTCAGTAGCGATTTTACTAGTGGTAAGTTTAACTAAGTAGGTAGGAGGTTCGTCATTCTTTGATGAATACATTACTTGGGGTGTAATGCCTTTCCTCAGCTGGGTGATACTTTTCTTCATTTCTTAGATCACTCCATTCTTCTTCTACTATCCTTTGAGTAGTTTGTAAGTCAGTAAATATTCTCCTATTATATTTTGTTTGGTATAGTTATATGCAATGGTGTAATTGTAAGCTACCATAATGTAATTGTAGGTTACCATAGAGTAATATAAGTTACCATAATGTAGAGTGTATGGTCAAGTGAAACTAGTACCATACACCTGAATTAAGTAACTTCTGTACAGCATAATTGTAGCAGCAGTAGCAAAAGATTACACCTAAATTAAGTGGAATGAAAGTTAAATTTGGTACTCACCGAGATGAAGCCAGTGTGTTACACATTGTTAGTGCATTAGTGATCTACCAAGTGAGTTGTAAGCAAAATGATTATAGCTATGTGAGAAATTTGTATGTGTAGCAATGAATTTAAAGCAGTACGATAATGGAATAAGACGTTCTGAAATGTATATGGTTCTATCTGTACTGAAGTAATGAAAGTAAAAGCTGGTGTGTTACTGTGGAGTAACGTTCTGGAGATTTGTTGTATCTTTGACAGGATTTTCATATTCTTTTTGATAGGCTATTGAAATGAATATTGATGAAGTAATTAGGTATAAAGAGTAATAAGGTAATGGAATATTATGATGATGTAAATAAGAGGTGAGAAAGGTGAAGAATATTAATTGATGAGAACAGATGAAGAATATTAATTGATGAGAAAAGATGAAGAATATTGGTGAGATATGATGGGTATTTAATCATGAGGTATAATGAAGTAATGATAATGAGTAGGTAGGGCTAATGGTTAGGGAGCCTGTCTTTACTATTGCAGATTTTCTATGGATACTATGGATACTAGGTAAGATTTTTGAGTTCAGAAGTGAGAGATTTTAAACAAATGTTTACATATTTTATCTTGGGCAGATAAAACTGCATCTGTGTATGTTTTTGCAAATTTTCAGTGTAACACTAGTTTGAGAATCTACCATCTTTTTTATTTGATATTTTGATCATTTATTTGCTGCCCAGTATACGTCACCTGTAAGTAAGAAGTGGGGTCATTATTTTTGGTTCATTTGCTGTCTGTAGAAATATATTTGATTATCTTGATACTGTGATGTAAGAGGTGAAAAATTTTGGTTTGGTATTAGAAGAAACAATAGCATTTACAATTTATTGCTTTAAATTTCATTTCAATTTTTGATTAAGTGTAGCATATATAGACATTTTTGTGGTGCTAATCAAGTTCCCATTCCTTTTCTTGATAGCAAATCAAATATATTGTGTTTTGTATTTTTAGAATAAATGTAAAAGTAATTCATTATGACAGGAAATAGATATTTTTGTGTAATCAGTGATAAGTTTTGTTGTAGTACAAATGTATGGAATTTTGTATATTTTTCATGTACTCTACTGGAGGGAGCAACCTCAAGTATAAGGGCATGTGGGACAACCATTTTTGGACCTGGGGAAGGAATGGACCCATCGTGAAGTTAAGTGAAAATTGAAGAGCTCTGTGTGTATTGTGAAGTGTAGTGAAAAAACTCGATCATGTTCCTACCTTGAAATGCAATACCTAGCGGTACTTATTTTGTTACAATATTATGTTTCCATCCTGCAAAACATGTATATTTTTCATTTGTTTTGTAAATATTTTGTATATTTATGTTAATAATCATTTTTTCTGGGACTTCATACAGTTTTATAGCCAGCATAGGCTAAACAGAATATGTAATGTGTATTAAGGTTGTTTTTGTAATATGTACCTAGGTATATTTCATTTTCTGGTTTCATTTTTCTTTAAACATATTGAAATTAACAGTCACAGTTTCTGAAATATTCATAATGGATAATCTAAATATATTTCATATGGTTTATTTGTAGCTATTTGATTAACTTGCTTTTATTTTTATCATTTAATTACCCAGTAAATTATTTTTTTCAAATAGATAGAGCAGTTTGGCAGGTTAATGTCGGTGGCAACCATATAGTTCATAAAGGAATGGTCTATGTGGGCGAGGAAATCATAGGGAAGGGGGAAGCAGAGCTGTGGACAGATGGTGGCGAGAGTGGCGGTGAGAGAGGGGAGAAAGAGGCTGAGAATAAGATGTTCAGTAGGGTCGTTCAGGAGAGGTTGTGACTAGAAAGGACCAATCACCACTCCATCTTGAGTAAGGGGCCGGGGACCATCAGTTTGTTGGAAGAGATAAGGAGCGGTGCTGACAGAATGGCGGGGTTGAAGAAAGGTTTCATTGAGGAGAAAGGCAAAAAGGAGTTTGTCGGTAGGTAGGGAGTGATTGTTATGGTACAGGAGGGTGTAGGATGGGCGTGCCATAGAGGACTGCAAGAGGGGGGGGGGAGTGAAGAACGGGTGCAACAGAAAAGGGATATCGGTGTGGTTTATACAAGGTTAATGTTGTGGGAGAAGGTGAAGTGGGACGAGTTATGGGAGAGGGTGGCGACTGTTTTAAGCTGAAACATGGAGGGAGCGATGGGGGCTATCTGTTGAAGGCTATGAGGATGCTGGAATGGGTGGATATTTTGGAGGACTGTGGAAACGAAGCGGTTGACGTCCTCCATGGTAGGAGGGGGGCAAAGGGAGTTGTTCAGGTGAATGGGTGGATCTATGGGGCGGATGGGGATTGTTAGCTTAGGTTAATGGGAGTGGGGCGAGCTTGACATTTGTAGGAGTAGGTGGGATGGGGGTCACCGCAGGTGTTGCAGGTGGGAGGGGAGGCGAAGTTGGGACACTGTTTGAAGAAGTGTGCCGACTTACAGTGGGGACAGGTAAGGGGGTTGCAGCAATTGTGGATCAGGAGATCATTGTAGATAAGACACCATCCACAAAGTTAGGATTGAGGAGGGGACCTGGACTTGTAGCGGCGGTCGTATTTGATCACCCCCTCGGTGAGGATGCATCAGTGAAGGATGCAGGAAGGTGGGACCAGTGGCACCAGTGGCATTTTGTGTGTGCTTGGCTTAGCAGATCTCTATTTCGGATGAGAGTTTAGCTGCACCAGCAAATCCTCCACTGTGATCACTAGACTTGACTTGGTGTTGATGGTGGTAGATGGGCAGTTGGAGGGTTAAGGTTGGGGAAGAGGAAGAGATATTGTAAGGGGTGAGGGTGGCATGGGATCTAAAGTGGTCCCCGGGAAGCTGCTGAAAGTGCAGAAGGGGGATTTAATGAGGATGGCGTTTTTATGTACTTGCATACTTCAAGGGAGAGGGTGCGATTGTCAAGGAATTGGGATGGGGGAGGATGTAGGTGTATGTTTGTAGTGTGGAGGCGTGGGTGGGGAGAGAAATTTTGTCCAGGGGGAGTGTGGGGTGGAGACATGGTTGAGGGAGCATGTTTGGAGGTGCCGTAGGATGGATATGCACTGGCCGATTTGGTGGCGGTCTTCATAGCAGCGTGGAAAGTGGAGGGAGCAGGAAGGATGGAGAGGGGAGGGATGTGGTGAAGAGTGGGGCCAGGCTGTAGTGGACGTTGTTCTGGGTTAGGCGAGAGTGGCAACTCTGTCACTGTGGTATGTCGGTACTGAATTTTGGCTGGGGAGAGTTGTGGGAAGTGTTGGGAGTAGGTGATAGTGTGAGTGTGATTGGACGAGGGCGTTAACTGAGAGGGGCGTTGGGAGGGGGAGAGTTGGTGTGCGGTGGTGGTAGGAGAGACGGTGGTGGCGGATAAAATACAGACAGAGGGATGGTGTATTGGGGAAGAGATGAGACACTCTACATGATGGTCGTGGAGGCTTGGGAGGGAGTGGTGTATAGGACGGTGGTGGTGGTAACTGGGGGAGAGTCCATGATGGAAGCGAAAAAGGAAGTAAAGTTTAAGAGAAGGTTGAAAAGAGAAGAAGAAAGCAAGAAAATAAGGCAGTCTCAATGTCCTGCATCCTACTGCTTCGAAGGTGGCAGTGGTGATCGCGGCTCGCGATGGGTGGCGGGGATGTCCGGCTGCGGTGACGGCGTTGGCTTTTCCCTGGCCGCGGGAAGCGACGAAGGGAGACGACGGTTCTGGGAGCGACGGCTGGACGGCTGTGGCGGCGGCGACAGACGGCAGGCTCCTGATCGGCTGACCGGTGAGACAGTATAGGCTGGTGGCGACGAAGCTCTGCAGCAAACCCGACCTGAAACAACTCAGCAGAAGTACCAGAGATTAGCCCTGCATGATCTACTGCTGGTCTTCCTTGCCCTATTATCGAAGTAGTTAATCTCAGAGACACTGCACATCGGACATACAAACTGCACCCTACACCTGAAAATCACACCTCTTACAAGCAGAGACGTAACCGAGTCAGCCAGGCTGTGAGAAATGCTAAACTCAGATACGCCCATTCATAAACCGTCAACATAAATAGACCGGCTGTCCACTGGAAAAACCTGCGCGGTTTTGGTATTGGCAAAGTAAAAACTGCAGCCGAACCCACTGTCTCCATTGAGGAACTAAATCATTATTTCACAACGCCTACCACTACAATCGATCACCAAACGAAACAAACACTTTTTGACCATATCACGAGGATCAACAACGCTAACCATGATAAGTTTTGTTTTAAGCATGTTACTGGAAATACAGTCAAAAAAGCCATTATGCGTATTACATCAGCATCTACCGGGGATGATGGTATGACTATCCAAATGATAAAGCTGATTATTGATCCACTGCTGCCCATCATAACAGTTATATTTAATTAGTCCTTAGCCACAAGTGTTTTTCCTGATGCATGGAAACGGACTAGTTAAGCCACTGCCAAAAAACGACATTGCCACAGCACCCTCTGATTACCGACCTATCTGCATTCTTCCGGCACTGTCCAAAGCCCTAGAATATATAGTACATGATCAGCTAACCAGCTACTTGACTACTAATAAACTTCTTGACGAACACCAATCAGGTTTTCGCAAATATCGCAGCACAACATCTGCTTTGATAAAAGTAACAAACGATCCTAAGCAGGCAATGGATAGACAAGAGGCGACTATTATGTGCTTCTTAGACTTTCGCAAAGCTTTCGACACTCTGGACTTTGATATTTTACTTGCTAAACTTAGCAGTCTAAATTTCTCTCAAAGCGTGGTGCAATGGTTTTGCTCATACTTGACATCGCGTCTTCAGTGCGTCATGTCCGGCACCGAAAAGTCACAGTGGAGAAAAGTACTATCAGGCGTACCAAAGGGCTCGGTGCCAGTTCCACTTCTCTTTTCATTGTATGTAAATGACGTATCATCGGTCTTGTCCTTTTGTAAATACCACATGTATGCCGATGACCTCCAGTTGTATTTAAGTGCAAAACCAAAAAACCTGAAGGCAGCAATCGAGAATTTTAATTCTGACCTATGTGCACTATCAAAGTGGGCACAGAATATAGGATTAAAGCTCAATCCAAGTAAAACACAAGCGATTCTGGTAGGTCATCCTAGACTCATCCGCAAATCTCAACCATCGTTAATATTAAATGACACACCCATTTATTTTTCGCCCTCGGCAAAAAGTCTGGGAGTGATAATAGACGGCTGAGCACACAGCCGCCGTGTGTAGGAAGGCATCAGCATCTCTTCATGCCCTACAAAGATATAAGAAGTTTTTTCCTATCGATCTTAAAAAGAAACTTATACAAACACTTGTAATTCCAATTATTGATTACAGTGATGTTATCTTGCAAGGTCTCCCTTGGGAAAGCTCACGACGTCTGGAACTAATCATGAATGCCTGCGTTCGATACATACGTAACATCCGTCTCTTTGCTCACATATCACCATCTTATAAGCAACTATCCTGGCTCCGTGCCGACAAGCGCAGAGATTTTCATACACTCTGTTTCCTCTACTCTCTTATCAACGTACACTGTCCCTCATACCTTTCCTCGACCTTAACACTCTTATCTGATCAACATAACAGAACTACTCGTTCCTGTCAGAGCAAAACCCTTTCTGTCGTTATCCATCACTCAGCCGGTTTCTCAAAATCCTTTTCAGTTACAGGAAACAGGCTCTGGAACAATCTACCTCAGTATATCAGAGAACTGAATAACACTGCCACCTTCAAACGACAGTTAATGGATTATCTAATAAAGCAGTATTTACGCCAGTCTTTATTACCCTACGGTCCAGATACGTCAGATCCATTCCTCCTCCCAGATATTCTCCCACTGCCATTGCTCTCGCCAGGTACAGCTTCCGTCAGAATTCGCCATGCCTTAACCAGTCTCGATATATCCAAAAGTAAATATTGTATCTGCTAATATCAATGTTGTTACTTCTAATACTACACCACCAGCAGCAGAAGGTGTCTCAGTAGTCCTGTTAGTATTAATCCTATTTAGAGTTAATACCTTTTATTTACATACTTTTACAAGTAATCAACCTGTATAAATTACGTTATTAACTGTTTATCTGTAAAAATCATTTTTATGTTATAAGTAACTCACATGTAAAGAAATACTGTATGTGTAAAACCCTGGTCCGATGTAAGAGAGGGCCTGTTGGCCCTAATCTGATCAGTCTAAATAAACAAATAAATAAATAAAAAATAAATAGTTCATAGAGTCTTGAGGCACTTGATGTACTCTAATCTACGTAGGAGGACAAAGTCTGACACTATTTGACAATTCGTAGATTTAGAATTGTCATTTGCTAACTGTAACTGCTACAGGAACAGGAGAACGACTAAGGATCCCAATCAGTGGATGCGGTGGCTATGGCCGCCTTCTGCTAAGCAAAATGTTCTGCGCCCTTCACTCGCGAGTTAGTAACTGAGATGCGGAATGCAGCACGGCGTGTCCAACCTGGACATACGATGGCTCTACAGTCGCGTTCCCGCGAATTCGAAACTACCTAGTCGCCGTCCACTACGTCTAGTACTGCGCTGTGGTACTACAGAAGGAAGACAACGCTTTAACGTCCTATCGACATCGTGGTCATTCGAGACGGAACACACTCTTGGAATGTTGTTTGCTAAGGAGAGGAAAGTAAATCATCCATACTGTTTCAAATGAACCATCGCGGCGTTTCCCAGGAGTGAATCACGATAGTCGGAGGCTGGTTTAAAGAGCCGACCTACGAGAAGACAGTGTGTTTCCACAGCGCCACCTCATTCGGTCGTAAGAAAAGTTATGCATTTCGTATTGAGCGAGGTAGAGAGGTGGTAACACACTGGTCTCGCCTTCATATCCAGCCTCGCCCATCCGGATATAGGTTTTCCGTGATTTCCCTAAATCTTGAGTCTCTTAATTCCTGTAACTCCAGTGTGGAGCATAGGCCACATATCAGAACTTTCCATCTGACCCTGTTCGCCGGCCGCGGTGGCCGAGGGGACTGAGGCGCTCCAGTCACGGTCTTCACGGCCACTACGGTCGGGGGTTCGAATCCCCCCTCGGGCATGGATGTTTGTGCTTGCTAGTTCATAAGTAGTTTGTAAGTTTAGGGACTGATGACCCCGTAGTTAAGTCCCATGAGCTATACAAACATTTTTTGACCCTGTTCGTTGTCATCTTGATGTTACTCCAAGAGTGGTCAGCGGCTGCCACCTCCGCTTAAACAGCCCTGCGCCAGGTCGACCTTGGTCTGCCTCTCTTCCTTGCTCCTTGTGGATTCCATTCTAAAATCTGCAGTGGAATATGTTGCGGACCTTTCCTCAGGGTGTGTCCTATCTATCTCCATTTCCTCTCTTTTACTACCTCGGTTTTCCGTCGCTGGGTGCGTTGCCGTAGTTCTTGTTTGACATAAAATTTGGCCAGTGTACTCTCAGTATAATTCTCAAACAGTTATTGAGAAAGTTTGTATATTTGCTTTAATTTGTGGTGATATTTCACGTCTCACATACGTAAAAATAGATTTTACATTTGAGTCAGAGATTTTAAGCTTTACCTTCAATAGTATTTCACGAGATGTCCAAACTGCTTGCAACTGAGCAAAGGCCCGTTTTGCCTTTTTGATTCTACTTTCGACGTCTTGTGTCGCCCCTCCATTTTTTGAAACAATACTTCCCAGATAACAAAAGTTCTCCACCTGATCAAACTTTTCTTTCATGGCTTGTGAGTTCTTGTTCTTCGTCCTAATCTCTTTAGTCTTCGCCGTATTTATTTTTAATAAAACTCTCTGAGCTTCTGTTTCCAGTTACTTAAACTTCTTGCAGTGTGAGACAGAAGGCAGATGTCGTCCACAAAGTTCAGTTCCTCCAGAGGCTCAGGTAGAGTCCACTATATACCTCTCCATTTCGCTTTGTTTACCTTCTTCATGACACCACCTTAGGTCAGTAGAATGGGAATGGCGAAAGCAAACACCTTGTGTTACTTCAGAATTTAAATGAATGATTTTAAGTTTTCCCTCATGTTTCACATGGGAAGTATATTCTCTGTACATCATGAGCACAATGCGGACGATCTTTTCGAGCTACTCCGTAACTCTGCATTATTTTCCAGTTACCTTCACGTTGCACCCTATCAATTGCTTTTTCAAAATCAACAAAAGCCGCGGAGTCCAGTATTCCGTGGATTGCTCAAAAATGATCCTTAAGACGTTGCCAACTGCCGCCAGTATCACATCGTTCAGAGCGCTAAGTAGCATAATTTTTGTACATTTTCATTACCGGTCAGTTTCTTAAATTTCGTTAGTGCTCCTGTTTTAAGATTTTTGAACATTCGGCGACCGTTTATCACAGCTCAGACAGATACCAGTCGTCAATAGTGAAACACTGGTGTAGCAGCGAATTGAAGTGTTTAGTAGCTTTGTTTTCACTCTTTAGGTATTTCGGTAGCACTGGTAGGGTGTGCGCATGCTGCGTGCGGACTCAGGAGGAGTTGGTCGCTGTTAGCGAACAACTGAACGTGCTTTCGTTCACGGTCAGCCGTCTCCAGGATGTAGTGTGTGGCGGCGATGGAGCGTCTGGAGGGTCCGAGCAGGCACAAGGGGGAGGGGTCTGTTAGAGATTGGGAGTCGCTTTATGGAGCCCCTTAGGCAGATAGCGTCCAGGGCCGGAAAAAATCCCCGTATGCACTCGTTATGTCTGCCGGCGGGCCTCATCCGTGATGTGGAGGCGATCTTGCCGGTGGCTATTGACCATGAGGGGTGCAGTCGTCTGCAAGTTGTTGGTCATGTGATCACTAATGATTCCTGTCGCTTGGATTATGAGGATCGCACGGGCGGCTGGTGGAACTGGTGAAGACTTTGACCTCGCACGCGGGATGCAAGCAGAGCTTTCAATTTGCTGCATTGTTCTCAAAAAATTCAAATGTTCAAATGTTTGTACAACTTATGGGACTTAACTACGGGGTCATCAGTCCCTAAGCTTACAAACTGCTTATGAACTAGCTAAGACTAAAGACGGCACAAATATCCATGCCCGAGGGGGGATTCGAAGCCCCGACCGTAGTGGCCGTGCAGACCGTGACTGGAGCGCCTCAGTCACCTAGGCCGGCGACATTGTTCTCAGAGTTGATCGGCGTCCTTTGGTTTGGAGCCGAGTGGAAGGTCTCAACCAAAGGCTTCATCGACTCTGTGACAATCATGGTTGCATATTTCTGGACCCGCGTTATCGGGTGGGAAATTGTAGGAATCCACTTGATAGTTCAGGGGCGAATTACACTGAGAAAGCAGATTCTTGGGTTCCGGTGTACGTGTGGGATGCACATTTTTTTTTAAATTTTTTAGGCTAGTTATAGTTCTGATGAACACTCGTCTATCGCTATACAAACAGTGAAATCAGGTCGCATTCAGGACTCTTTAGTTGTAAAAATATTACCAGTGAATTTTTAATGTATTAGAAATAAGATTTCTCGAATTTACTGCGATGCAAGAGAGTCTCCGCGCTCAAATAATCTTCGGAAGTGAGAGTTGCCTGAATCCCGACATTGGAAGCTTTGCAATATTTAGCGAAGAATGGGATGTATATCAGAAGAATTGATCAGGTACGATCGGAAGGCGGGCGAAAAATGTCGAGAGTGATTGTGAGGTTATCTGGACAAGTGTAACATGTATAGGCGAAATCAAGTTAATAGTTGGGTGATTTTACCGGCCACCCAGTTCCACCGTCACAGTGCTAGCTAGAGTCATTCAAAGGTACCCGGACCATTTTTAATTAGTTAGAAGCTACTGCCACCTTCCGAGTATAGACTGGGTCGCCTATGCTTTCACTACAGGGGGGGGGGGTACAGACAAGCAGTCTTGTGAACTATTGTTGAGTACGTTTCCGAACACTGCTTTGAGCAGCTAAATAGTCAGCCCACAAGCAATGGAAATAGTTTGAACGTTATACCTACAAACAGGCCAGACCTTGTCCGTGATGTCACTGTAGAGACAGGGGTTGGTGATCATGATGTCGTCATAGAGACAATGGCCACCAAAGTTAATAAATCGATCTAGTAGCCTAGGAGAGTGTTTGTGATATAAAGACCAGATAAACGATTGTTACCGTCCCACTTAAGGAATGAATGGACATCGTTTAGTTCCGGTACGGTAGACGCAGAGGAATTATTGGCAAAATGTAAAAGCATTGGAAATACAGTGATGGAGAAATATGTGCCGACAAAGTGGATTAAGAATGGGAAAGACCCACTTTGGTATAATAGTAACATTCCAAAAATTCTGAGAAAGCAAAGGCTGTTGCACTCTCGGTGCAAGAAAGGTCAAGCAAATCAAATGAGACAAATGTCGGTAAGTTCCAGGCGTCTATAAAAATAGCAGTTCCCGAAGCATACAGTAACAACCACCGTCATACCTTAGCAAAAAATCTTGCCGAGAACCCGAAAAAAAAATCTAGCCCTATGTAAAATCGGTAAGCGGAACAAAGGTTTCTATCCAGTCACTAATTGGTCATTCTGGGTTGGTGATAAAAAAGCAAAATGTAGCCCGAAGTTTTAATTTAACATTTAAGATATCATTCACGCAAGAGGCCTCTGCAAACATACCTTCATTTGATGGTCGCACTAACTCTCAAATGAAGGATATAGTAATATAGGCATAGTAGAGAAGCAGCTGAGAGAATTGAAAACAAACAAGTCACCAGGTCCAGATGGGGTACCAAACATTACTCGGCGATATTGCATTTTTCGCGAATCTTTGATCCAGTGCAAAGTACCAAGAGACTGGAAAAGTCACAAGTATCTCTCGTGTATAAGAAAGGCAATATAACACACCCACTAAATTACAGAACTACATCATTAACATCAGTTTGATGTGGAATTCTTGAACATATTCTCAGTTCTAATATACTAATTTTCCTTGAGACTGTAAAGTTTCTGTCCAAGCATCAGCACGGCTTTAGGAAGCATCGATCGTGCGAAACCAAACTTTCCCTTTTTCCTCATGATATCTTGCGCGCTACAGATGAAGAGCAACAGGCAGACTGCATATTTCTCGATTTTCGAAAGGCTTTTGACACGTTACCGCACTACAGAATTACGAAGTTATGACCTTATGGAATAGGTACCCAATTATGTGAGTAGCTCGAAGATTACTTAATAATAAAACCCAGTACGTTGTCCTCGATGGCGAATGTTCATCAGACTAGGGTATTGTCAGGGGTGCCCCACGGAAGCGTGAGAGGACCGATATTACTTTTTATCTATATAAAAGATTTGACGGACAGAGTGAGTTGCAATTTGCGGCATTTTGCTGATGATCCTGTGGTGTACAAGAGGGTGCCGTCATTTAATATCTCTAGTAGGATGCAGGATTATGTGGACCGAATTTCTAGGTGGTGTGAACTAGCGCTAAATGTAGAAAAACTGTAAGGTGATACAGTTGAGTAGGAGAAACAATCCAATGATGTTTGAATACAGCATTAGTAGTGTGCTGCTTGATAAAGTCGCATCAACTATTTAGGCGTTACGCTGCAAAGCGATGTGAAATGGAACGAGCGTAGTCGTGGGGAAGGCGAATGGTCGACTTTGCTTTATTGGGAGAATTTTGGGAAGGTGTGTTCGTCTATAAAGGAGACCGCATTTAAAACGCTTGTACGACCCCGTCTTGAGTATTGCTCAGGTGTCTGGGATCCCAACCAGATCTGTTTAAAGGAGGACATAGGGGCAGTTAAGTGGCGGGCGGTGAGGTTTGTAACTTTTAGATTCGATCAGTGTGCGAGTGTTATCGAAATGCTTCGGGAAATCAAATGGGAGTCGCTGGAGGGGAGGCGTCGTTCTTTTCTGAGAAACACTGATGAAGAAATTTAGAGGGCCGGAATCTGAGGCAGACTGCCGCCAACCTACATTTCGAGTAAATACCACAACCGCGTTCTATGTGAACGTGGAACATGAAAGTAAGTAACTCCGCCACGCACCTTTGGGTGGATTGCGGAGTTTGTCTGTAGATGTAGATTTGGTCTCTGCATGATCTGTTTTATCTGAAGCCAGCCAGTTCTTTACTGAGCTTACTATCTCTTGGTACTCTGAAGCGGTGTAGTACAATCCTGGGAAATACATTGCAGGGTACTGACAAAAAGTAATGCCACGCCAGTTGTTGCAATTTGTCAGGTCTCCTTTCTTGAGAACCTTAATAAGGATTCCCTTCCTCCAATCTCCTGAGATGGTTTCTGTGTTCCAGATTTTTAAGAAAAGTGGTAGTAACTATTATTCTTGCAGCTCTTAAGAGACTAGATAATTACGCTCTTGCTGGGAAGGGGTGAGGATTAATTTTCAGTATCGGCGTTTCTTGTTGATCTAGTTCCTCCTGCTCTTGTTCTCCTCGAGGTGTCAGGGTCGTATTGAATACCTCGCTGAAATATTCCTTCGCTGTTTGTCAGTGGTTCACGCTTTTTCGACCTCAATGGTTTACTTTGGACTCTTTCTGCAAGCTGTTCTACCTGCTTTCTTCTATCAGATCTAGCGCTTTTCTTCACTTGCCGATGAACTTCGTTGTACCTCGCCATAAGGAGTTATTTCCCTTCATCATCTCTACATTGGTTGATCAAGGCCTTTATTAATCTTCTTCCTTTAATCTTCTGCCATGTATACTCCTGTCTTCCTTCTGGTGTTCTGGAATCCTAGTATCTTCTCACTGGAATCGAGGAATGTTTTCTGAATTTTATTCCACTCTCCCCCACTTTGATCCTTCTCAAAATGACTATATCGGTTTTTTCAACCCTAGCACAAACTCTTTTCTAATATCTCTGTTTTGAAGTTTTCTAATATTGAATGTTTGATTATAGAATATCAGTATGTGGAGAACTGTAACAAAATTTTTGTTTCATGAAAGAAGGTTTTCCTTTTTGTCTGTGAGACTGTGCTCAGCGAATGCCGATTCTGTAAGATCTCGGTTTTCATGATCTTCCTCCTCCTCTAACTGACTATATCAGTTTTTCAACTCTAGCACAAACTCTTTTTAAATGTCTTTGTTTTGAAGTTTTCTGATATTGAATCTTTTCTGTCTGCAATTTGCTTCTTGATGACCAGTAGAAAGCAATCTTTAACCGTACTTCAGCTATTACGAGACGGTGGTCTCTTTCGCAGTCTGAACTTCTTCTGTTTCGGACATCAAGAAGGGAGCACCCCACGTCTAACAGCAATATGATCGATGTGACTTTGTGTCTTGGCGTTTGGTGAGTATCATGTTACTTCATGAAAGAGTTTGTTTGGGAGCAGAAGCCGGTTGTTAAGGCACATGTCAATGAAGCCCTCTCCGTCGTAATTTTGGGCCCCAATACCGTGTTTTCCCATAACTTTCTGCAGTCATTCATTTTCACAACCAATCTTTGCATTTAGGAGTCCCAACACTAAATCACTCCAGACAAATTGCGGTATGGTCCCTTTCAAATGGCACGGCACATTTTCTTCCCCATCCTTTGTAAAATTTCTGGCTTAGAGCCATCATATTCAGATTTAAGAATCGCCTCCGTATAGGACGTTAGAACCAGTAGCCAACAGATGGTACAGGAAGTGTGAGAAGCATAACAGGTGCTACTAGTAGGTTTGGTTTCCGTTGGAAGGAATGTATAAGAGATCCCAGAGTTGCCTGTACCACTAACGCTGATTGGCTGATGTATAAAGCGGTCCCCCGCCAAAATGGAGTAATGTTTTAATTAATATTTAATATACCAATTGTAGAACACACGTAAAATTCTGAGACACAAAAAAATAAAATGTATAAAAATCAATTGTAAATGAGAACAAAATACTAACAAAAACGGGCGTCGGCCATGTTTTGGCGCCAGCCAAAGCGAGAGAAGCCGACGCTGGTCGCGCTACTGAAGCCGAAGTCAGTCCATATTCGGTGCTTAGACTGTGAACAGGTATGGGTTCAGATTTGGTGATATTCTACGGTCACAACGGATTAATGTTTTATTTAATAGTTATGAACTTTTAATGCAGAGACAAGGAACAATACACTTAATTATGTGCAGTCTGCTAATTTTCCGCGGTTATGACTAATAAATTTGCTGGCATCCCATCATCTTAAGATCATCATTTTATAGAAAACAGTTCCTAGCCAATTGCGGCCTCAAGAGCAGGAACCAATGACTTGCGTGCTGTTTTCTGCGCTGGGACAATTGCTGAAGAAGTCGATAGGTTGCTGAAGTAACTCTTAGAATTGATGAATGCTACTCAGGGCGGTAGCAGCAACTAGGCGCCTAACGTTTTCTAAAGTCTTGTTACAACCCAGACCGAGTTCACGGTATCTATAGTAATATGGAGGAGGTTAAGTTATAAAAAATTACACTCTTGGCCATTAAAAGTGTTACACTACGAAGATGACGTGTTACAGAAGCGAAATTTAAACGACAGAAAGAAGATACTGTGATGTGCAAATGATTAGCTTTTCAGAGCATTCACACAAGTTTGGCGCCGGTGGCAACACCTACAACGTGCTGACGTGAGGAAAGTTTCCAACCGATTTCTCATACACAAACAGCAGTTGACAGACGTTGCCTGGGGAAACGTCGTTGTGATGCCTTGTGTAAGGTGGAGAAATGCGTACCATCAAATTTCCGACTTTGATAAAGATCGGAGTGTAGCCTATCGCGATTGCGGTTTATCGTATCGCGACATTGCTGCACGCATTGGTCGCGATCCAATGACTGTTAGCAGAATATTGAATCGGTGGGTTCAGGAGGGCAATACGGAACACCGCGCTGGATCCCAGCGGCTTCGTATCACTAGCAGTCGAGATGACAGGCATCTTATCCGCATTGCAGTAACGGATCGTGCAGCCACGTCTCGATCCCTGAGTCAACAGATGGAGACGTTTGCAAGACGACCATCTGCACGAACATTTCGACGACGTTTGCAGCTGCATGCACTATCAGATCGGAGACCGTGGGCTGCGGTTACCCTTGACGCTGCATCACAGACAGGAGCACTAGAAATGGTATACGCAACGACGATCCTGTGTACATGAATGGTAAAACGTTATTTTTTCGTATGAATCCAGGTTTTGTTGACAGCATCATGATGGTCACATCCGTGTTTGGCGACACCGCGGTGAACGGACATTGGAAGCGTGTATTTGTCATCACCATACTGCCGTATCCCCCGGCGTGATGGTTACACGTCTCGGTCACCTCTTGTTCGAATCGACTGCACATTGAACAGTGGTCGTCACATTTCAGATGTGTTACGACTCGTGGCTTTACCCTTCATTCGATCTCTGCGAAACCCTACATTTCAGCAGGATAATGCATGACTGCATGTTGTTCTGGATACGGAAAATGTGCGACTGCTTCCCCGCCCAGCGCATTCTCCAAAAAAAATGTTCAAATGTGTGTGTAGCTACGGGGTCATCAGTCCCTAAACTTACAAACTACTTATGAACTACCTATCACTAAGGACGGCACAAATATCCATGCCCGAGGTGGGATTGGAACCCCCGACCGTAGTGGCCGTGCAGACCATGACTGGAGCGCCTCAGTCCCCTCGGCCACCTCGGCCGGCCGTATTCTCCAGATCTCTCACCAATTGAAAACGTCTGGTGAATGGTGGCCGAGCAACTGGCTCCTGACAATACGACATTCACTACTCTTGAGGAACTGTGGTATCGTGTTGAAGCTGCATGGACATCTGTACCTGTACACGCCGGGGTTGGAACACTTGCGCGGAGTGACACTTGCGCGGAGCGACACTTGCGCGGAACCCTGGGTACAGGCGCACCGAGAAGTCTAGCACTGCTGTTGTCAAGTTTCCACACTGTCAACATAACACGAAAATTAGTGAAATTGCACAACCCTTTGCAAGCTGAAGAGCAATATAGTGACTTGTTCTAACTTCATATTAATCCGTTGAGTGTTCCTCCTGTAAACAAAAAGGTATTTTAATAGTGATAATGTTTTTGAGAGTTAGTCTCTGCTACTACAAGACTATGACTTTCCACAGTCATACCTCCTAAAAGCATATTATTCAGAACACTAAGCATATCAAGACACCTGCGCAAGCAATAAATATATTAGGCATCCTGCACAGATACGTTGATGTAATTGACCGCTATGTAGTTAACCCCACTATCACGCAACTTCCATCTCTTTAAAAATAGCTACTATGCTTTTTAATAGGAGATGCAACCTTAAACGTTCAATTAAAAAAACGTTAATAATAAGTCAATGAGTATTTTACATACCCCAAAACGATTTGGCTGTATTCGAATTACAAATACATCTAAGAAATATATGAAATACGGAATGTGTAAGGGAATGTCACACACCGAAAAATGCTAAAGATGAATTCTATTTTCCATCACCGTCATATAGAACCATTTTTACTCCGAACTTGGCATAAACCAACAGAGAGAAACAAGTTGCAAGACTTCCAGGAAAAATGAAGCGAAATTGGCAGCCAATAGTTGGTTATAAATTACATTGCCTGTTAACTGTATAAATATAAATTACGGAATACGCGGAACTGCTGTTCAGTACAGTCAAAAAGGTCTAAGGTAATAGGCAGTGGTTTACAATCAGATATCCGTATTACTCTCTTCCTTAAGAAGTCTGTGTGAAGATTTATATTCAGAACATTCAAGAAAAAGGTATTGAAACTATAAGAAGCAGCTCATTTACTCAGAAAGGGAAAGCGTTATGGTGCCCGCAAATTTGAATGGCTGTATCTCTTGTAGTAACATTTAATTTTTGATAAAATGTTAAAATACAATAAACCAGAATTTTGTTTTTCTAAACTCAGTGCCAACTTTTGTTTGACGAAATTTTTGCAGGAAGTAGTCTTGACGTGATTTCATACTTCTATGCATTAATATTATCAAACATGTAATTTGTGTCACAAGTTGCGCGACCGGTCCGGTCGGAGGTTCGAGTCCTTCCTCGGACATAGGCATGTTTGTTTGTACTTTGCCTAATTTATTTTAAGTAAGATTAAGTAGTGTGTAAGTCTAGCGACCAATAATCTAAGTAGTTTGGCCGCATAAGACTACACATATACACGTAATTTATTTATTTCATAACCACATTTAAGTACTGATAATTAAAGAAACTTAAAAGAGAAATTTGAAGTAAACACTGAAAACAAATGATTGATATTTCTCATGAGATGAATGCACACAACCGTTGTCTTATGTCTTGTGAATGTACCTACAAATTCTGCCATATGAAAATTGTAGTGTGAGTCCCAAATATGTTTTTTCTGTAATAACATTAAAAACATATTAAAAATTCAGAACTCGAAAATCAGTGAAGTTTTGGACTTGAAGAGTTTTGTGTTGCTACATCATTACATAGTAGACACGATTTTAAAATTTGGTTGCTATCGCCAAAGTAGACGAAACGTTAAATTTTTTGGTGTAATCTTCACCGTGTAGACTGTATGTTGTAGAAATCTACGTCGAACCTACTTAGAATCATACCTCTGAGGAGAGAACGTTGTTTGCACTTCTCCTGCGTTTCCGGCCGGCTGTGCTGTTCTACGTAACGACATCGTACCGTTCCACTTTACCGAGAGCTATATATGTATTGGTGTGATGTCTGTTTTTTCGAAATAAGACATCACACCAATATATGTATCATTTAGACGCAAAGATTCTGGGTTCTGGTTTCATCGCTAACGCGATTAACAACGTTAGACCTCGTGTGTAAACAAAATGTTCAAATGTTTGTATAGTCTATGGGACTTAACTACGGGGACATCAGTCCCTAAACTTACAAACTACTTACGAACTAGGACGGCACAAATATCCATGCCAGAGGGGGGATTCGAACCCCTGACCGTAGTGGCCGTGCAGACAGTGACTGGAGCGCCTTAGTCTCCTCGGCCACCGAGGCCGGCGTGTGTAAACACTTAAAGGTTATGAGTGCCACTGGAAAAATGCATAAGTAAGACCTGTTGTTTGAAACTTGAAGATGACCTGAAATTAGCCGAAATCGATATCTCATAATAAACATAAGGTGTAATGAGATTGTATATAATTCCACGATCAAATTGTGTTTTAGTTATTTGTAGTAATACACCCAAAGATCTGCCCTTGCTTTCAGTGCCTTGATCAGCTGTTTATTTTTAGAGGTATTACTAGGGACAGGAAAAATTCGCATTTGCGATAAATGCGAATATAGATGCGAATTCTGACTCAAAATGCAGTAAATCCGAAATTGTAATTAGCAACAGTTGCGCTCAATTCCGATTTCATCACATTCCTCTTCACATGGTACTGTATTGTAAATCGAGTGATATTTGTATGACATGTTATCTCCCTGTTGAATGAGGCTGTGGTATCTCCGGGCCGTTACTATTGCTCCACCTCGCTCGGTGGGCCTTTCCCTGAATACGGCACAGGTAGCGGCTGGAGGGCGAGGAGTAGGGGTGGTGTATCCCTACTTCTGGAACACCTTGTTTACTACCTGCAGCGTCCGGGTCTCCGCGCAAGTGTCTACAAATTCCCTTTCCGCGCAAGTGTCACTCCGCGCAAGTGTCACAAACTCGTACACGCCATCCAAACTCCTGTTGACTCAATAGCCAGGTGTATCAAGGCCGTTATTACGGCCAGAGGTGGTTGTTCTGGGTACTTATTTCTCAGGATCTACGCACCCAAATTGCGTGAAAATGTAATCACATGCCAGTTCTAGTATAATATATTTGTGCAATGAATGCCCGTTTATCATCTGCATTTCTTCTTGGTGTAGCAATTTTAATGGCCAGTAGTGTAAGAAGAGAATAGGGAGGGGTGTTCGCAATGGTGAAAATGGGGAAAACCAACAGATAGGTCTCGCCATTATAAAAACGAGTTAAGGCTTAAGCCCACCCCAGCCTAAATCATCTTTTATTTTATTTATTTTTTCCCTTTATTGAGTTTTAATGCCCTTTTACAGGCAGGCTGACAGCAGCCTATGCTGCTGCTCTACAGCCGAACGAATGAACCAATAGACAAACAAAATATAAAATTAACAAGGTGATAAAACGGCGTTTGTACAAGTACAAGAAGAGAAAATGGGAGAATGTTAAAAGAACATGACAGTGGATAGACATACATGGTTGTTAAAAGAAGACATTGCCACGGTGGCTAAAAAAATAAAAAAATAAAAAAAAAAACTCTGCAGATGACGAGACATAACGTGACGGCGACATTGAGGTAAGAAACACTAACACTAATTTCGCACAGGCACGTGCGCAACACTGGGCGACGAAACACTATACACACGAAGCACTGAACACTGTTAAAACACTAGCACTGTACTGGCCCTGCAGGGGGGGGGGGGGAAGGATGGAGAAAGCGCGGGGGAAGGGGAGGGAAGAAGTGGGGGGGCCGGAAGGTCTCCCGGGGAGGCGGAGAAAGGAGGGGGTGAGCGAAGTGGGGGACGAGAGGGGGAGGGAGGAGGGGGCGATAATCTACAGGGAGAGGTCAAATTTGGAAGGAGGGATAGATGTCAGGACGGTTGTGAAGAATGTCGTTTGGGAGAGGTAGGTGGCGGAAGCCACCCTCGGAGAGGACGTAGAGGGTGTGGATCTTTTATTTATTTATTTTTATATCTGACGTACCTCCCACAAAATTCCGAGTGTGAACTCCGTCTCTAATGACCACGCTGTCGACGTCATGTTCAAAGCGAAGCTTCCTTCCCTTTTACGCTCTCAGAAAGCAACGAAATATAAGTTTTCACAAGAAGTGGAAAACACTAGCTAGAAAGTCTCGCAGTCAAACCGATGTTTCGTAATTCACACGCTGATGCATAGCACGGCAGTTGTTTACAGTAAACAGCGTCCATCCTCGCCTGAGCTCCGCCTTCCTCCACTAATGCCGCCATCGAGATTCTGCAGCTCCTCTCCACTATTGTTACGCAGCCTCTGGAGTCACCTCTATACGCCATCCAAGCTCTGTTTGACTCAATGGCCAGGTGTATCAAGGCCGTTATTACGGCCAGAGATGGTTGTTATGGGTACTGATTTCTCAGGATCTAAGCACCCAATCTGCGTGAAAATGTAATCACATGTCAGTTCTAGCATAATATATTTGTCCAATGAATACCAGTTTATCGTCTGCATTTCTTCTTGGTGTAGCAATTTTAATGGGCAGTAGTGTAAGAAGAGAATAGGTAGGGATGTTCGCCTATGGTGAAAATAGGGAGACCCAACAGCTAGCTCTCGATATTGTAAAAACGAGTCAAAGCTAAACCCCAGCCTTGCCTAATCAGCTTTTGTTTTTCTTATACCCGCCTTTCCTCCCAGAAAATTCCGAACGTGAGCTCCGTCTTTAATGGGCCACGCTGTCGTCGATCAAAGCGAAGCTTCCTTTCCTTTTACGCCCTCACAACGCAACGAAATATGTTTTCACAAGAAGTGGAAAACACTAGCTAGAGCCGGCCGCGGTGGCCGAGGGGACTGAGGCGCTCCAGTCTGCACGGCCACTACGGTCGGGGTTTCGAATCTCCCTCGGGCATGGATATTTGTGCCGTCCTTAGGATTAGCTAGTTCATAAGTAGTTTGTAAGTTTAGGGACTGATGACCACGTACTTAAGTCCCACAAGCTATACAAACATTTGATCATTTTTGAACACTAGCTAGAAAGTCTCGGAGTCACACGCTGATGCATAACACGGCAGTTGTTTACAGCAAGTGGCGTCCATCCTTCGCCTTCCTTCACTGATGCCGCCATCGAGATTCTGCAGCACCCCTCCGCCATTGTTTCGCAGCGTCTGGAGTCGGTCGCCGCTCCTGGCGACCGTGATCGGAGCAGCGCCATCTCCCTCGCCGGCCCTATCTGGCGCTGCTAACGAGCACCTAGAGCGACCCCCGCGCGTGGCGACACCGTGATGGAAGGCGGGCCATTCCCGATGCCGTCTGCGCCCGCCTAACTGCGCGGCTAACGGCCGCCGTAATTTTTAGTGCGTCTCTCAGATACAATCGGGCCTCGAAATGGAGTTCCTTCTCTTTTTTTACTCGTTCTGAAAAAAAAAAAAAAAACGCCCTCTCTGAGCGTTTCTCCGATTTCAGAATGTGTCTCCCCCTACAACTGTAACATTACTCAAATGGCTCGTGCAATAAAATTTACCGACTGGGAAGCTATACACTGGCGGCGGAAGGAGGCGGTTATTAAGTGCGTGGAATGGCTCCGTTAACAAGCGCTCGCCGGTGCTCGTGGCAGCATTCTGTCCACGTCTTGGAGTGGTGTGGGGGATAGGCGCTTAGCTGGCCACAGTTTGCAGCTCCCTAGGCAGTTACGATAGGCCTACTATTTTTGACTCTCCATTAGTAACAGGAGCCTCTTGTTTGAGAGGTTTCACATTTCTGGTGAACAGAAATTTCAGCCCTTTGTTCGCTTCAGTTTACGTTTTGGTCTGTCCCGACGCTGTTTTTAAGGTAATGGTTGTGTTCTTTCCCAGTGGTGGCTGGTGCTTCATTTGACTTGGGGGTCACTTGTTTCAGTGCTGGATCTTGATAGTGGTGCCATACGCCCCCCCCCCCCCCCCAATCCCTCGATCAGCGCCGCGTCACAGTGTAACATATACAGGGAAGAAACCACCCCTACACCACTGTCCTACGCTGTCCTAGTAGTTCCGTAAGATGCTAGCAGGTGTCAGGCGGATCGCTGGCTTAGGGTGCCTCTCGCACGTCAGAGGGTAGCGTGGAGGGGAGACTGAGGGGAGAGCTTGTGCCGCCTGCCACGAGGCCACGGCTGTGTCCAGCTTGCTGGCGTTTGAGGGGAGGTGGTGGTGGGGGCAGCCGCTACCTGCCGCCTGCTCTGGCCAGTTTAAAGGGCTGCTTCTGACCACAGTGCCATCATGGGACATCTTACAGAACTGCTGGAAAACCTCCCTCCCCGCACCCCTGACCGTAGGACCGGGCCCTTACGGAGGTTTCCCGTCTGTATATTTATCTGCGGCCGCGTCGATGTTCCGGCTTCCACCCCCCCCCCTTCCGCCCGGCGTCCAAAGAGCGCCCCAGTTTTTTCCTCCCCCCCCCCCTTTTTACAAATATTTTCTTTAAAAGGTCTTACCTCGGCTTGTTTGCGTTTCCTTCAACTCGAACTGAGGTATCGGCTAGTCTTCTGTAGTTCAAGAACGAACTAGTTCGGAAGAGCGCTCCCACAGGCGAACTAAGCCAACTAGTTCGCAGATCTCTCGCCTCTTAGTTTGTCCGCTCCTTTTCCGATGACTGACGGGTAACAGCGAGAGGACGCGAGAGCGCGCAGAATCGCGTGATTCCAATTCTGCCAGTTGGCGTCATTTCGAGCTGAGATGCAGCTCAGCTGTAGTTTTAGTAACGGTAGCAAAAGCCAAAACGAGCGGACGAATTAAATGAGCGACGTACTTCGCGGCCGAACTGCGAACTAAAAGGAGAGCTACCGGTCGCGAACTCAAATAAGCGCGATAGGTCGCGAACTAAATATATGCGCGATAGATCGCGAACTAAAACATGCGTGATTGGTCGCGAACTGAAATATGCGCGGTAGGTCGCGAACTAAAGTATGCGCGATAGGTCGCGAACAGAATCAAAAATGTCGGGTTTGCCTTCTGCTGATGAGAGCCATTTCGAGATTAGCGTTTGCCTGCTAGATTACATAATTCAGTGCTACAAAATTTCTGCTTTTGAAGTATTCTGCACTTTGCAATATCTGACTAATAAATTCCATAATGCCAAGATATAGAGATAACTCTAAACTTAAACGCAAGAAATTATCCACAAACTGTTTCTTTTGGTTTGCGTGATATCGTTAGCGGCTCAAGCAGCAAGCGCATGAAGCCGCTAGATGGGGAAACTTCTCCTTCCACCTGCATGCTCAGACCACGCCGCTCAGCCGTCACTGGGAGTGGACGAACTAAAAGCTACCGATCGCGAACTATTATGCACAAGTCTAGTGTCGGCCAACCAAAGCTTCTTTATTCCACACTTTTCTTCCAAGCTTAAAGCTGAGGAATTTGTTTCTAAAAGATACTGAGCGTCGTCAATTTTTCTTTGATAATAAACACCCAAAACATATGAATATGCACACGAACACTAAAACAAAGTAAATAACTGATTACACTATTACAAAATGCGTCTGTTACGATGAAGAGACAAGTTACATCCGTGTCACGTGACACTGTAAGCAGCATCCCATTCTAACCTTACGCATGCGCAAAGGTTGCTCTCCCCCATATCTTTTAAACAGTTAAATATTTCAAAGACATTAATAATAAATATGAAGCATTCAATTAAAATTTGTGATGCGAGCAGGAATCGAACCCAGACCTCCATGCTTACTAGCGTGACGTGAAGCAAATCGTGCTTAGACTATTCCGAGGCGCTTTAATCGCTAGTGATGAGGTGGTCTAGCGGTTAAAACGTCTGCCTAATAGCTATGCAGGTCTGGGTTCGATTCCTCGTCGCATCACAAATTTTAATTCAATGGTTCATATTTATCATTAGTGTCTTTGACATATTCGAGACGAAAATCCGTCTCAGTAATTGTTTATTTGTATTTACTTTGATAGTTAAATATTTGTTACAGCGAAGAGTATAAATGTCGTTTACCCGCAAAATCGCGGCATATTTGCAAAAACGTCCAAATATACGTGACAACTAACAATACAAAAGTCATTATTAACCCCCTATCTCTTAAAAAGAAGTTTGGGTTTACAAAAAATATACTTGCAGTCGGTTACAAACCCATATTCCAAACCACAGCTCAATGCCACTAACAAAAAAGCTATTCTTGCTAGGTGGAGAGTAAGGACTTCATTATTATTCATGATCTGATCTTCTGAAGGCTTTTACATTTCTTGCGTCTTTAATTTATAGATATATTTTACAAAATACGACGGGTTTCCGATTAATCTTCAATTCGCCACAAACAAATATCAATGGCGAATGTTGCCTTCATGGAGGATGCAGGCATGCGCAAGGCGAGGTGCGTAGTAGCTTCTTTGTCTTGCTTCGAGACCATTTTTGCGTAACCGCCAGCCGGCCGCGGTGGCCGAGGGGACTGAAGCGCTTCAGTCACGGTCTGCACGGCCACTACGGTCGGGGGTTCGAATCCCCCCTCGGGCATGGATATTTGTGCCGTCCTAGTTCGTAAGTAGTTCATAAGTAGTTGGTAAGTTTAAGGACTGATGACGCCGTAGTTAAGTCCCATAACATTTACAAACATTTGAATATTTCGTAACCGCCAGAGCTCGAGTAGTCAGGAGCTGGCGTCTCTACCAGCTCCAACGCTAATGTTAAAAGCGGCGTTTCCCCTCGCCCCTCCCTGGCACGGGAGCGCCCATATGCTGCCTCCAAGGGATTCAGAAGAGAATTTGAACCTCAGCCGCGCATTAGCATTGCAACACTGCGGCCACTGCTACGGACCGCGCTACGACTCGTATACGTTCTGTCTCCGCGACGTAAAACGTTTCACATGCGATAAGAATATTTTGAATGTGCATACAAAATGATATGATAGAAGAACAAAACGAAGAATGATAGTTTAAAAATACTTTTTATTTAATTTATTTATTTACTTTTTTCCACGATGAGGTTTTTCCCGGAGGTTCATTGAACCAGTGCTCTTTCCTCAGACTGCGTTGACACTTTGCGGAACCCTGATCTTTCGAGCAGTTCCCTAGGCAGTTACGATTGCGATTCTCTTCGAAACTCCTTAGTAGTAATCAGAGCTTTAAATAGCCTACCAACTGCTTCCGATTGGCCAGCTTCTGATCGGTCGACAACTACGTCACGTTTGATGTCGACGTCTGCTTTGTTGGCGCCATCATTCCCGTAGTATCGTGGTAGCTGCGCGGAATGTCTATGCTGCTTCTCTGTATCAAGCGCTCGCTTCCATGCACCGCTAAGGTTATACGATTCGAGTTTGAAAAGTCTGTTTAAAAATAAAATCTTCTAACCTGTTAGGGGAAAACATTTTTATTTTTCGACATCATCTCCTTTTACACTTATACACTTCTTCCAACGCCGCTCTAATTTGTTCCTTCCTTCCGAATAATAGCAGTTGTCCAAACCTGAAAAATAGCTATTAGTTTCTGCTGTTACTTCCTAGTTTGAATGAAATCTTATTCCCGCCAGCCATTTCTTTAAACTGGTTAACAAATGATAGTGCGAGGGAGCCAAGTCTGCATAACAGGGGGGATGTGAAACGAGATGGAATCCTGTTTCCAATAATTTTGCGACCACAACTGCTGAGGTCTCTGCTGATGCATTGTCGTGATGGAAAAGGACTTTTTTGTTGGCCAATCGCCGGCGTTTCTCTTGCAGCTCGGTTTTCAAACGGTCCGATAACGATGAATAACATGCACCTGTAATAGTTTTACTGTTTTTACTGTTCAAGATAGTCGATGAGGATTATCCCTTGCGAATCCCAAAAGACCGTGCCATAACCTTTCCGACAGAAGGACCGGTCTTCGCCTTCTTTGTTGCAGATACTCCCTTGGAAAACCATTGTTTAGGTTGTTGTTTGGTCTCAGGAGTATAGTAATGTATCCGTGTTTCATCCACAGTCACGAAACGACTCTTAAAGTACTGCGGGCTCTTCATGAACAGCTGCAAACCGTCCTTGGAACACTTACACGATTCCGTGTTTGATCAAGCGTGAACAATAGCGGCGGCCATCTTGCGGACAGTTTTCTCATATCCAATTGTTGATGCAAAATATTATGTAATGGACTCGCACGTGCCACGTCACCGGCGTGCGCGCAATCAAGGGAAACACAGTCACTTGTGAGCGAGCGGTCTAACGTAACGGCGTCACTATGTTTTCGAAACAGGAGCAACGGAGTTGCATCAAGATTGGATGTGCCAGAGGTTGTACAGGACGACAGTGCCATCAAGGTCTTTAAGAGGTGTCAGAGCACCAGTGTGGTGAAAGTTACGGTGAGTCTCGTGTAGGACGGTGATGATATCGTAACGCATTACGTTCCTCCACGGCAGACCGTCAATGCATTCTATTACTGTTCGGTTTTGGAGCATCACCTGCCATCAGCTTTACGAAAGAAACGCCAATACTTTTTCCGCAAACCAGCTATAATTTTGCACGATAATTCGCGGGAGCATACAGTGCAACCTAAGGATGGTCTGTTCAGTGGATAGGACTGGGAAGTACTGTACCATCCACCACACTCCACGGACTTGTGGCTTTGATCCGATTCCGAAGGAACCACTTCGTGGCATTCGCTTCAGAACTGTTCCAGAGATTCGACAGGCATTAGACCGCACCATCAACAAAACGGGCTCTGCTAACAGTATACTACACCTCCCACATCGCTGGCAACAGGTTTTACACTACGTTGCTGACAACTTTCAAGGACAGTAACAGGTGAGAACTTGTAATGCTTTTGTATCGGTTATGAATAAATAGTTGCCAATCCTTGTATAACATAACGCAACATGTCATTCTCAAGAGAGAGAAGTCTTCAGACGCTGAAGTGGTTTGAGGCATACCCCAGGGATGTTTACAGGTTCTATATAAATAACCTCGTAGGTTCAGTGTGATCTTTTGTGGATGATATTGTACTTGATCGAGAAGTAGCAACGCTGGAAAAGGTAAGAGAAATGAGAGAGGATCTGCACTATATTGGTGCAGGGAATTGGAATTCAGCTTGAACATAAAGTGTGAACTCTGCGTTTACATGGAAAGGAAGATCCTTCATTACACAACTACGCAAAATCAGGACAAAAAAGCGCTTTGATCGAGTGGCCGAGCGCTCTAAGGCGCCTTGCTGCGGAGCGCAGCCGGCCGCGGTGGCCGAGGGGACTGAAGCGCTTCAGTCACGGTCTGCACGGCCACTACGGTTGGGGGTTCGAATCCCCCCTCGGGCATGGATATTTGGGCCGTCTTAGTTCGTAAGTAGTTCATAAGTAGTTTGTAAGTTTAGGGACTGATGACCCCGTAGTTAAGTCCCATAAGCTTTACAAACATTTGAACATTTTTTTGCGGAGCGCACGGTTGCTCTCCGTTGCAGGTTCGAGTTCTCATCGGGTATGGGTGTGTGTGTGTGTGTTGTCCTTAGTTTAAATTACTTAAAGTAGTTTGTAAATCTAGGGACTGATAACCGCAGTGGTTAAGTCCCTTAGATTTACAAACATAAGAACATTTGAAGAAACAGTGGAACCAGTTCGATGAAAAATCTGTGTGTGTGTGTTGTCCGTAGTTTAAATTACTTAAAGTAGTTTGTAAATCTAGGGACTGATAACCGCAGTGGTTAAGTCCCTTAGATTTACAAACATAAGAACATTTGAAGAAACAGTGGAACCAGTTCGATGAAAAATCTGGGAATAGAAAGAAAGGAGGATCAGAAATACGAGTAAGATGATCATACAAAAATACGTTAGGCAAATGCCAGAATGAGATTCATTCAAATGTTTGTAAATTTAAGGGACTCAACTACGGCGGTCATCAGTCCCTAGGCTTACAAACTACTTACACTAACTTATGCCAAGGACAACACAAACCACTTTTACTCAGGGAGGACTCGAACCCTTGACGGCGAAATGCCACGCGCACCGCAGCTGGGCATCTTAGTGCGCACGGCTATTCTGCCGCGACTGTAAGTCATTGGAAGAATCTTTAGGAGGTGTAGTCTGTCAACAAAGGAAGTAGATTACAAAACTCTCGTCTGGCCAACGCTCTAGTATCGCTCTTCTGTGTTGGATCCGCACCAGGTGGATTAATAGAAGACACAGAAAAGATCCAACGGAGAGCAGCACGCATTGCTACGGCTCATTTAGTAAGCGCGAAAGCGACGCAGATTTGCCTAGGAAACTTCAGTGGCAGACGCTGTTAAGTGGAACGTCCTGATTCACGGTACGGGCTTCTGTCAAAGTTCACAGAGCGTGCATTTTTCTCGGAGTCAACCAAAATATTGCTTCCTCGTACGATATCTTGAGCAACGACCACAGTGATATGAGAGAGATTAGGTACCACACAGTGGCATACAGGCAATCGTTTTCCCGGTAATGATACGCTACTAGAATAGGAGTTTTACAAATTGAATCCATCATTGGTGGTGGAAACAAAATGTTCAAATGTTGTACAGTCTATGGGACTTAACTACGGGGTCATCAGTCCCTAAACTTACAAACTACTTATGAACTAGGACGGCACAAATATCCATGCCCGAGGGGGGATTCGAAACCCCGACCGTAGTGGCCGTGCAGACCGTGACTGGAGCGCCTTAGTCCCCTCGGCCACTGCGGCCGGCGGTGGTGGAAACGGGACAGCGGCTGGTCAAGAGTCTGAAGGAACTGAGATACCAACAGCCGTGTGTATAATAAAATATTTATTTTATCACAACCAGTTTCGGCATTTCACTATGCCATCTTCAGGTCCCTGTGTATAAAACAAACCTAATCATGTTATTACATGTTTTATTTTCTGACCTTCCATTGTCTGACCTTGACCTGACAATAGAGTCGAGAATGTAGTTGTATATCAGTACACCGCTGATATTAGATCCCTGTTTGATATGAATACTTTTAATAAGGATATACTTTCTGTCCTGTAGAGATAGTTAATTTTAATGACATGGTCTTTTGATTTATCACTGTCGTTATGATGACAATATTCTGGGTTCCCCCATATGTGTTTATGTATTATACCCTGTTTAGTAACCTTTTCTTGTTTTCATGTTTTTTGGAATTACGATAATAGTACCTATGCGTATCATGTGCATGTGGTGGTGTATGACGCCCTCTTGTTCTCCTTCTCCCTCCCCCCCCCAAATCCCTTCTTTTGCACAGGTTCATAATAGTTTCTGGGGTACTCAGGTTCTAATTATGATGGTTTTATTCGCTCTTCCGTTTTTAAGTGGAAGATGTGTATTAAATTGCAGGTTGTTTTGAGACCTTGTATTCTGTAGTTATTACGATATGATGTTATGAAATTAGATTGTTCAATAGCTCATTTTTGTATTTCGTGCTGGAAGGCACTCTGTTAGTATGAATGCTAGACTGTTGAATGTTATTTTCAATACTGAATACCGATATGTTCCGCCTTCTGTTTTTTATATACGTATTTCACATCTCTCGTCTATTTAGATTGATCGTGGTTTGCAATATCATTATGTGGGCTTGTGATGTCATATGTGGATATTATTGTTGTTTTTTACGTTTTTTCTGATCTGTTGGCCATATAGACTGATCGTGGTTCACAGCACATGGATTAAGGCATGTTTCCTGTGATGTGTTGTTGTACAAGTTCTGTCCCACTCTAGTCTGTTACAACATGTTTTTATATTTTGACCTTTCGTTGTCTGAGATAGCCCTGACAATGGGGTGGATAATGTAGTTGTTATATTAGTATATCGTTGGCTTCAGCTCCCAGTATGAATACGTCAGACAACGATTTACTTTCTGTATTGCAGTTTAATGAAATGGTCTTATACCTTGTTACTGTTAATATGATGACAGTATTATTTGTTCTCCCATATGTTTTTATACATTTACACCTTATATGGTAGCCCTTACTTGTAGTTACAATTTTTGTTGGTGACTGTGATTATAGTACCAACATATTACTTTTAGTATTTACACAGTCCAGGTATATCTCTATACATGGTTGTATTTTTAGGCTCATTTGTGGCGTTTTGCCCACTGTTAGTCAATGACTTACTTTCTGTATTACAGTGATGTTTAAGTTTATGACATGGTCTTCTACCTTATCACGGTTATTGTGTTGTTATTTGTCCTCCCGCTTGTTTATGTACATTTACAACTTATATGATGGACGTTACTCGTCATCACAATTTTAGTTGGTGACTGGGATTATAGTACCAACGTTTTGCTTTTAGTATTTGCACAGCCCATGTATATTTCTATACATGGTTGTAACTTTAGGGTCACTTGCGGCATTTTTCTCCTGTTTCAATTACACGTGTTTGTCTTTCGTTATCTTAATTTAGAATAGTACTTCGCTTCTATAAGTAGTTCATCACTACATTTTTGTCAGGCGAAATATGTACCATGCACTTGCCAATAATGTTCATAGTACAGTTTGTCCTTATCTATTACCTTTACTCGCCATCTTTTGTGATATTTTAGTGGGATGTTTTCTGTAACTTTAGATATTTTTTGGGCTGTCCTAGCTTTTTAGTGTTACGTGCCTATGCTGACATGCATGTTAATGTTTTATGCCAAAAAACGACTCTTCAGTCGTTCACTTTCATTCCCTTTGTCAGCGATTTTGGGATGTCTGTCTGCCTGTCTGTCTGTCCATAACGTGTTCCTTGATTTTAAGACGAACCGTTCAACCGATCAACACAAAATTTTGCACACATAACTGTAGGCCGCCAGACAGAGACCAGAACCTCCCCTTTTCAAATTTTTCGGGCAAAAAATACGGTAGTAATACGAAAAAACGCCATTTGTAATATAATTTTAATTGCAAACTAACCGTTCATCTGTCACGAAAATTGAATAACCTAACTGGTAGAGGTAAAATTCTCTACAACTTCGCTCTATTATGTTTTTTTCATATCTTGCATCGTTGCAGAGATATTTGCAAAAATAACGGTGATTTGACGATGTCTGTCTGTAACGTTTTCCCACTGTTTAGGTCAAACCGTTCAACCAATCGGCACCAAAATTTACAGACATAATTGTTGGCTACCAGAGAGCAGAACCTTGCTTTTTGAAATATTTCGGACAAGAAATATGTTAGTAAAAAAATAAAAAAAGCCGTTTGTAGTGTAATTTTAATTGCAAATAAACCGTTCATGCCAGCCGCGGTGGCCGAGGGGACTGAGGCGCTTCAGTCACGGTCTGCACGGCCACTACGGTCGGGGGTTCGAATCCCCCCTCGGGCATGGATATTTGTGCCGTCCTAGTTAGTAAGTAGTTCATAAGTAGTTTGTAAGTTTAGGGACTGATGACCCCGTAGTTAAGTCCCATAAGATTTACAAACATTTGAACATTTTTTTTGAAACCGTTCATCTAACGCGAAAATTGAATAAACGAATTTGTAGAGGAGAAAATTCTATATAACTTTGTTCCCTTATGTTTCTTTTTTCATATCTGGTATCGTTTGAGAGATATTTGCAAAAATAATGGAGTTTTGACACCCTCCATTACATTAACGAAAACCAGCCGTTCGCAGATGTCACGTGATATTCCTCGCCCAGAACTCTCTCTGGCATACGCCATCTTGCGTTGCGTATTTGATGATTTCCTTATTGTAACTTACACGTTGTCATTTTTTGTTATTTAGATTATTATTTTGGTCCAAAATGTTTGCAAAAACTTATAAAACTACAAATCTAAAGTGGACCGTAAAACACGCCAGTGCGATTATTTTATGAGAAAACTTCCGAGGACAATAAAACACGTGGTAATCTTTATATCTCTCAAAAACAAACGAAGTATGCTGTGTGCTTGAAACAGTGAACATATGTTCAGAACATATGGTTCAACATAACATTAAAAACATTGGTAATCGAAAAGTCTTCTTTATATAGAACAGCCGTTTAATAAAAGCAAAAGGAGACAGCGGCAGTAACAGTCATCGCTGTGGTCCAGAGAGCCTGAAGCATTCCTCCGTTACCGCTCCAGTGCTAGGGACGGGCGGTGGCGCGTGGCGGGAGTCGAACCGTGACCGTCGGGTGTGGCGGCCGGCACGCCACACACGGCGGTGCTGTGAGCGCCGGCACGACCGCCCCCCCCCCCCTCCCCCTCCTACTGTTCGTATGCTAATGCCGCCTCCTTGTGCTCGCCGCCTCGGCAGTCTATCATAGGCAAGCGGCGCGCACGTGCCCCACACGTGCCAGACACGTGGGCTAGCCGACTGCGCGCTGCTGCCAGACGCTCGCTGTCTATTCGACATCCAACCCACACAGGAAGGTAGCCAAGAGCACACTCTCAATCTTAACCTGGCCCTTTGGATTTAAAAATAAGAGGAAGCAATGAGAAACAATCATTATACAATGCCGAAAATTTAAAAAAGAAAAGAAAAGAAACGCTCTCACGGAGCATTCGAAATTCATTTTTTATTTATTGCTGTAACAGTGGATATTGTTGTTGATGTAGTCTTCAGTCCGCAGACTGGTTTGATGCAGTTCTCCATGCTGTCCTGTCCTGTGCAATTCCCTCGATTTTTACCCACACGCTTCCTTCTAATGCTGAGTTGACAATTCCTTGATGTCTCATAACGTGTCCAACCAATCTATCCCTTCTCTTAGTCAGGGTACGCCGGAAACTCTTAGTCTCCCCGATTCGGTTAAGCATCTCCTCATTAGTTACGTGATCTACCCATCTAATTTTCATCATTCGTATGTAGCACCACATTTCAAAAGCTTCTATCATCGTTTAACTGAACTTCTTATCGTCTACGTTTCACTCCCATACAATGCTACAACTCCAGACAAATGCTTTCAGAAAGGACTTCCTAACATTTAAATTAATATTGAATGTTAGCAAGAGCCGCTGCTTTAGAAACGCTTTTCTTCCCAAAGCCATTCTGCATTTTGTATCTTCTTCACTTCTGCCATCAGAAGTTATCTGGCTACCCAAATAACAAAATTCATATACTACTTTCATTGCCTCATTACCTAATCTAATTCCTTCAGCATCGCCTGATTTTCTGACATTGAATTCTATTACCTTCGTATTACTCTTCTTAATGTTCATCTTATATCTTCCTATCAAAACACTGTCCAACCCATTCAATTGCTCTTCCAGATCTTTTCCGGTCTCTGACAATTACTATGTCATCAGAAAACCGCAATGTTTTTATTTCTTCTCCCTGCACTTTAACGCCCTCATCAAATTTCTCCTTCCATTCCTTCACTGCCTGCTCAATGTACAGATTGAACAACATTGCGGAAAGCCTACAACCCTGTCTTACTCCCTTCCCAACCTCTGCGTCCCTTTCTTGCCCTTCGACTCTAATAACCGCTGTCTCGTTTTTGTATAGGTTGAATATAACTCTTCGCTCCCTATATTTCACCCCTGATACCTTCATAATTTGGAAGAGTGTATTCCAGTCGACATTGTCAAATGGTTTCTCCAAATCTACAAACGCCAAAAACGTAGGTTTGCCCTTCCTTACCCTACCTTCTAAGAAAAGTCGTATTGTGAGTATTGCCTCCCGTGTTTCTACATTTCTCCTAAATCCAAACTGGTCCTCCCCGAGGTCAGATTCCACAAGTTTTTCCATTCGTCTGTAAATAATTCGTGTTAGTATTTTACACCCATGACTTATTAAACTGATAGTTCTTTAATTTTCACACTTGTCTGCACTTGCTTTCTTTGGAATTGGAATTGCAATATTCTTCTTGAAGTCGGAGGGTATTTCCCCTGTCTCATACATCTTGCATACCAGATAAAATGATTACATTTGCAGATCAGTAGCACCGATACTAAGTTACCATTTACCGATCCATTCTGAAACATTCATGTTAGTATGTGATATAGTCTTCACCAGCGGTTGTGCAGGCGCTGATTCTCGCACCTATTCGATCATACATATGGCGAATACTCTCGTGGGCTACATTATTCCACGCCTGCTCGACCTGTTAGGTCGACATAGTTCCTCTAGAGTTGTGGGTCGACGAGTCGCACGTGTCAGTTGGCATCCTATCATACCCCACACATGCTCAATTGGTGCTGGCCTGGGAAGTTGCTATATGTCTTGCACAGCACGTTGAGTATCACGTGCAGTGTGATGGTGAGCACAACACTGTGGGAGCAACACGTTACCTTACAATTGCAATAATAGCAGAAGGACATTCAGCACACACCGAGCACTAGTCACCGTTCCTTCCACAAGCACCAATGGTGAACGACGGTTCTAATCGCACTATCAGATCATAGGGCATCAGGCGGGAGGCCACTATGTCTTACCCGAAACCACTCTACAAATTCGACACGTGGTTAAATATACGAGATGTGTTCAAAAAGCAAGGTGACTTTACATTTTAATGAAAAAAAAATTTATTCATTAATGTTCGTGTTGTGACCTTCAGAGCAATCGCCCTCAGATATAATACACTAGTGCGAACGCTGTTTCCAATCCTCGAAGCACTTCTCATAAACTCTTGCGTGCAGCCTTGAGTACTTCCAACGATGCAGTTTTTATTTCCTCAATCGTTACAAATATTCGGCCTTTCATATGTCTCTTCAGTTTTCGGAACAGGAAAAAGTCGCAGAGGATCAACCCCAGGGAATATACACTCCTGGCCATTAAAATTGCTGCATCACGAGCTGCAGACGCGAAAATCAACCGAAAGCAAGAAAATGCTGTGGTATGAAAATGATAAACTTTTCAGAGCATTCGCACAAGGTTGGCGCCGGTAGCGACACCTACGACGTGCTGACATGAGAAAAGTTTCCAACCGATTTCTTATACACAAACAGTACTTGACCGGCGTTGCCTGTTGAAACATTGTTGTGATGCCTTGTCTAGGGAGGTGACATGCGTACTATCACGTTTCCGACAGTGTTGAAGGTTGGATTGTAGCCTATCGCGAGTGCGGTTAATTGTATCGCGACACTGCTGCTCGCGTTGGTATATGGGATCGGTGGGTTCAGTAAGGCAATACGGAACGCCGTGTTGGATCCCAGCAGCCTCGTATCACTAGCAGTCGAAATGACAGGCATCTTATCCCCATGGCTGTAACGGATCGTGCAGCCACGTCTCGATACCTCAGTCAACGTATGGGGACGTTTGCAAGACAACAACCATCTTCTGCACGAACAGTTCGACGTCATTTGCAGCAGCATGGACTATCAGCTCAGAGACCATGGGTGCGGTTACCCTTGACGCTGCATCACAGACAGGAGCGCCTGCGATGGTGTACCCAACGACGAACCTGGGTGCAAGAATGACAAAAGTCATGTTTTCGAATGAACCCAGCTTCTGTTTACAGCATCATGATGATCGCATCCGTGTTTGGCGACATTAATAGCGTGTATTCGTCATCGCCATACTGGCGTATCACCTAGCGTGATAGTATGGGGTGTCAATGGTTACACGTCCCGGTCACCTCTTGTTCGCATCGACGGCACTTTGAATGGTGGCCGTTACATTTCAGATGTCTTACGACCCGTGGCTCTAGCCTTCATTCGATCCATGTGAAACCCTACATTTCAGCAGGATAATGCACGACCGCATGTTGCAGGTCGTGTACGGGCCTTTCTGGATACGGAAAATGTTCGACTGCTGCCCTGGCCATCACAAATGTTCAAATGTTTGTTAAGCTTATGGGACTTAACTACGGGGTCATCAGTCCCCAAACTTACAAACTACTTATGAACTAGCTACAACTACGGACGGCACAAATATCCATGCCCGAGGGGAGATTCAAACCCCCGACCGTAGTGGCTGTGCAGACCGTGACTGAAGCGCCTCAGTCTCCTCGGCCACCGCGGCCGGCTGGCCATCACATTCTCCAGATCTCTCAGCAACTGTAAAGGTCTGTTTAATGGTGGCCGTGCAACTGGCTCGTCACAATACGCTTGTCATTACTCTTGATGAATTGTGGTATGGTGTTATAGCGGCATGGGTATTTGTACCTCTACACGCCATCCAAGCTCTATTTGATTCAATACCCAGGCGTCTCAAGGCCGTTATTTCGGCCAGAGGTGGTTGTTCTGGGTACTGATTTGTCAGGATCTATGCACCCAAACTGCTTGGAAATGTAATCACATGTCAGTTCTAGTATAATATATTTTCAAATGAATACCTGTTTAAAGGTAAAGCAGTCCACAATCCGAAGATTGGTTTAACACCACAGTGCTTTATTAAGCATGGTCCTGATTGGAGGTGGTATGCCGTTGCCTTCCTCCGACCTTCGAACTGACTTACCCAGCCAGTTATAGGGGGACCTACAGTTTAACGTGGGTTCCGAACCACGGTGCTACTCGGTAATTTTCTCATGAGCAATACTGCCAGAGGTGAAAGAAGTGGAAAGTGACAGATAAAAATCCTAGGACCTGGCGGGGATCGAACCCGCGACCTTTGGATTTGTAGTCTGGCACTCTCATCTGCCATTTCTTCTTGGTGTAGCAATTTTGATGGCCAGTAGTGTAATAATGTCTGAGACATTTTTAATGAGTTAGTTTTCGCGAAAAAATGTCTTAGAAGCAACGATGAATGTGGAGGTACATTGTCGTTATTAAAAAGCCAAGAACTATTTATCCACAAATGCGGACGTTTCGTATTGCTTCGCGCAAACTCTTACTGATCGTACGGACTTGCGTCAATAATTTATGATGCACTACTCCACAGTAATAGAAAAATACAGCGGACAAAACTTTGACAGTCGATCGAACTTGGCGTGCTCGTTTCGATCTTGGGTCTCTTGGCATGTTTCCATTGGGACTTCTGGGCTTTGGTTTCGACGTCATAAGCGTCAGGCAGTCTAAGACAGGTCTACGTTGATCTCGCAAACTACCCTCAGTTGCGTGCAGGAAGAATATGCATTCATCGCTAAAGAAGGAAGCTTAGGGTTTAACGTCCAGTCGACAACTTGGTCATTAGACACGGAGCTAACGCTTGTAGTTTTGGGTAAGGATGGAGAAGGAAATCGGCCGTGGTCTTTGATAGGAACCATCCCGATATTTGCCCGGAGTGATTTAGGGAAATCACGGAAAACCAAAATCTGGATGGCCGGAGATGGATTTGAACAACCGTCCTCCCGAGTGCGAATCCAGTGGGTTACCACTGCGCCACCTCGCTCGGTTTCATCGCTAACGACCGCCGCCAGCCATTCCAAGTGACCCTCTAACGGCAACAGTCGAGTCGTGCATGACGATTCCGGAGCGTGAGTGGAAGATAGTCGTACAATGTAATAGACAGGCGTCAATCCAGACCATCAAACAGGAAATCCAAACTGCATCAGGATCCACTGCAAATACTATGACAGCCTAGCAGTGATTAAACTTGGATTTCATGTTCCAGCGACTGCCTATAAGCCACACATAACGCAGGTTAGTGTCAAACGATGGCTCACATGGTGTAACTCGTGTCAACATTGGACGATTGAACAGTGGAAAAACAGTAACGAATCACGGTACACAATATGATGATCCGATGGCAGGATGTTTGTATACGAATGCCTGGTGTACAACATTTGGCTGCATGTGTAATGCTAACAGTAAAATTCGGAGGCTGTTGTGCTCTCTTGTCGTCGTGTTTCTCATGGAGGGTCCTGAACCTCCTTATTATTTTGCGTGGCGCTGTCACAGCACAGGCCTACATTGATGTTGTAAACACCTCCTTGCTTCCCACTATTGAAGATCAATTCGGGGATGATGATTGCATCTTTCAACAGGATCCACCACCTGTTCATAATGCACGGACTGTGTAGGACTGCTCTACACAGAGTCCTGGTTTGAAACCTATAGAACACCTTTGGGGTGTTTCCAGAATGAAACTTTCACTCTGCAGCGGAGTGTGCCCTGTTATGAAACTACCTGGCAGATTAAAATTGTGTGCCGGAGCCAATACTCGAAACTGGGACCTTTGCCTTTCGCGGGCAAGGGCTCAACCATTGAGCCATCCCGACAATACTCACGGTCCGCCCTCACAACATTACTTCTGCCACTACCTCGCCACCTACTTTCCAAACTTCACAGAAGTTCTCCTGCGAACCTTGCGAGACTAGCACTCCTGGAAGAAAGGACCGTGAGTCGCCTCGGAATGCCCGCGAAAGGCAAAGATCCCAGGTTGGCACACAATTTTAATCTGCAGGGAGTTTCAAATCAGCGCACCTTTGGGATGTTTTGGAACGCCAACTTCGTTCCAGGCCTTACTGACCTACCTCTATGCCTCTCCTTAGTGCAGCACTCCGTGAAGAATGGGGTACTGTTCACCAAGATACCTTGCAGCTAGTCTCTTGTAGTTCGCGAACGAACTAGTTCGGAAGAGCGCTCCCACAGGCGAACTACGCGAACTAGTTCGCAGATCCCTCGCCTCTTAGTTCCTCCGCTCCTTTTCCGAAGACTGAAGGGGAAGAGCGAATGGACGCGAGAGCGCGTAGAATCGCGTGATTCCCTTCTGCCAGTTACCTTCATTTCGAGCTGAGATGCAGCGCAGCTGTAGTTTCATAGTTCACTGCCACAAGAAATCCTAGTTCTAGGCGTACTCTGTATGCAAAGTAGTTGAATACCATTGTATCACCCATTCGTGTAAATAACTGGATTATTTGCCTAAGTATTTGGTGTCAAATTGCACAAAAATATGGGTAATAGCACACGCTTTGGCAACACTGATTCATTATTTGAAAAAGCTGTCATAAAAAAGAGCTCTTTTATTAGCGGTAGCAAAAGCCAAAAAGAGCGGGCGAACTAGGAGCAGCGGGCGAACTAAGAGCAGCGGGCGAACTAAGAGCAGCGGCCGAACTAGTAGCAGCGGGAGAACTAGGAGCAGCGGGCGAACGAGAAGGAGCGGGCGATTATGCCAAACGTACCTCGCTTGATAGTTAGTTGTATTCTTTTCCGAAGACCGACGGGCAATAGCGAGAGGGCACGAAGCAGAATTAAAAATCACGTGTTTGCATTCTGCTCATAAGTCATTTCGAGGTGAGCGTCTGCCTGCTAGATTACATAGTTCAGTGGTACAAAATTTCTGTTTTGAAGTGTTCTGCACTCTGCAATATCTGACTAATAAATTCCATAATGCCAAGATATAGAAATAACTCTAAACTTAAACGCGAGAAATTATCCACAAACTGTTTCTTTTGGTTTGCGTGATATCGTTAGCGGCTCAAGCAGCAAGTGCATGAAGCAGCTAGGTGGGGGAACTTCCCCCTCCACCTGCAAGTGCAGACTACGCCGCTCAGCCGTCACTGGGAGCGGACGAACTAAAAGAGCGAACTGGTTCGCGACTCTGCCGCGAACTAAAGTGAGCGCCCCCGATCGCGCACTATTATTCACAAGTTTACTTGCAGCACCCGATTGAACGTGTACCTGCGGGATTTGAAGCTGTCTGCAAGGCTAAGGGTGGACAACGCCATATTGAATTCGACCGTTACCGATGGAGGTCACCACGAACTTGTAATTTATTTTCAGCTAGGTGTTTGGATACTTTGGTAACATGGTGTATACTACCTATAGACTCCAATTCAACTGTAGCAGTTTTCTGAAATCTTCATATTATCCCACCGGGTGATCCTGTGAAGTTTGGTAGCGATCGGGTCAAGATATTTCTTAACAGATATGTAAAAATTTAAGTCTAGCGCTGCGAACAAGAGTAACCCCAGAAGCGGAGAAATAGCTAACCTCCATTCTTCTGTAACTGTAGAAATTAACTACTGCATCCGACGGTCAGTTCACCGCCAGTAGTGCCTTAACCGTAAATAAAGGGAGGTAATTTGAGCGAAGTTATTGGTATACTGTCTTTTTATGAATCACTCTTCGCGGCAAAAAGCTCCGTTATCACTGTTGTCACTTACTGTCTGGACAAGCAACTTCTTCGTCTACTTAAATACTCCGGTAATCACATTTTAGTGCATGCCAGAGGGTTCATCAAACCGCTTTCATGATATTTCTCTACAGTTCCCTTCTCTAATAACGCGCAGGAAAAAGGAATCTGATTTATCTTATTATGCTGATGATGTCTCGCTATGTATGTGGGTGCTAACAAAATATGTTCACATTCGGAAGAGAAGGTATATGAAAGAAATTTCACAAATAAATCTCGACTCAACGAATGAACCCTTTCTTCTAGTGATTTGCACCCTAACTCGTACTTGATTTCTGTGACATTCTCACCTATATCGTAATACCAAACAAGCTACTCTTCTCTCAACTTTCTCTAAATCGTCCGCAATTCCCACTTGCTGAGGATCCTACAATGCGCAGCAATACTCCAAAATAGGACTATAAAGGTACTGTAGGCAGTTTCTTTACATCTACATGGATACTCTGCAAATCACATTTAAGTGCCTGGCAGAGGGTTCATTAACCACTTTCATAACCTTTCTCTACCGTTCCATTCGTTAATAGTGCGCGGGAAGAAAGAACACCTAAATCGTTCCGTTTTAGATCTGATTTCTCTTATTTTATTGGGATGCTCGTGTATTCCTATGTAGGTGAGTGCTAGCAAAATATTTTCACATTAAGAAGTAAAACTCGATGGTTGAAATTTCGTAAATAGATTTCGCCGCAACGAATACCATCTTTCTTTTAATTATTTCCACCTTAAATCGTGCAACATTTCCGTGACTCTTTACCCCCTGTAACGTGATAAAACAAAACGAGCTGCCCTTCTCTGAACCTTCTCAATCTCTTCCGTCAGTCCCACCTGGCGAGGGTCCCCGGAGAGGACGCATAGGTGTGATGTAGGCAGTCTCTTTGGTGGAACTGCTGCATCTTCGAAGCGCTCTACCAATGAAACGTAACCTTTGGTTCGCCTTCCCCACAATATTGTCTATGTGTTCTTTCCAGTCTAAGTTGTTCGTAATGGTAACCACTAGGTATTTGGTAGAACCGCTGCTTCTTCTGTGTTCTACCAATGAAAAGTAGCCTTTGCTTCGCCTTCCCTGCAATAGTTTATCTGTATCCTTTCCAATTTAATTGTTCGAAACAGTAATTCCTAGGTATTTAGTTGAATTTACAGCCCTTTGATTTGACTGATTTATTGTGTAATGGTGTTTAGCGGATTTGTTTTAGTGTTCATGTAGATGACTTCACAATTAGGGCCATTTGTCAATTGTCAGTTTTTAGCACCAAATCATTTTGCCGTTGTTTTTGATCTTCTGGCAACTTCACTAACCGATGACAGCACCAGTAACGAACAGTCTAAGAGAGCTGCTCTGATTGTCTCCTAAATAGTTTATGGAGATGAGGAACAGTAGTGGCCCTATACCACTACCGTGTGGAACGCCAAGTATTACTTCTGTTTTAGTCGATGACTTTCCGTCAGTTACAAAGTATTTTGACCTTTCTGACGGCTTATAGAGAAACCATTCGAACAACTGTGCCGGTATTCCCTATGCATGCAATTTTAGTAGAAGACGCTTATTACGCACAGTGTAAAGATAATTCCGAAAATCTAGAAATATGGAATCGATTTTAGATACCTTGTCCATAGCATTCATTACATCATGAGAGTAAAGACGTAGCTGTATTTCACAAGAACGATACTTTCTGTATCCGTGCTTAATATGGGTAAATAGGTCGTTCTCTTCTAGGTAGTTTATAATGTTTGAGGAAAGTATATGTTCTGAAATCTCGCTTCAAAACAATGTCAGTGATGTAGGTCTGTAATGTTACGGATTATTCCCACTGCGTTTCTTGAACATTGGAGTGACCTGTGCAACTTTCCAGGCTGTGGGTATGGATCTTTCCCTGAGTGAGCGGTTGTGTATGATAGCTAGGTATGGAGCTATTGCATCAGCATACTCTGAAAGGAACATAACAGGTATACAGTCTGTACCGTAAGACTTGCTTTTGTTAACTGATTTCAGTTGCTTTAATACTACATATCTACTTCTAAATTGCGTATACTGGCAGCTATTCTTGATTCGAATTCTGGACTATTTGCTTCACCTTCTTTGGTGAAGAAATTTCTGAAAGCTGTGTTTAGAATTCTGCCGTAGCACACCTGTCATCTGTAGCAACACCGTTGTTATTGCGTAGTGAAGTACGGATTGTATTTTGTCGCTATTATACGTGACATACGATAGGAATTTCTGAGGGTGTTCCATCGAATTAAATGACAAGGTTTTCTTGTGGAAACTATTGTAACCTTCTCGTATTGCAGTTCTATCTAAATTTCGAGTTTCCGTAAAAGACTGCCAGTCTTGGGAATTTTGTGTCATTTTAAATTTGACATTATTTTTTCTTTGATTTGGAAGAGTGATGTAAACTGTTTTGGATACGAGTCTGCCCTCTCTTTTGTTTATTTGTTTGGTATTACTCTATCAATAGCTGTCGATATTATTTCATTGAACTAACAAGGTAAGTACTCGGGATAGAACAAACAGAAATATACCAAAATCGTGTGAGAGATAATGTAGAGGACCCTTATTGCACTAGCGATACTCTCGAATCTGCAAAACTTTGCAGTCGCCCATTAGATGCCTCTGCGTGTGCCACGCCGCATTGCACTTTGACCTGCCGGTACGCCAGTCGGGACCAGTAGGGATAGTGCGGTGTGCCTCTGAAGTTGCGTTTTGTGACGTCATTTGTGTAATGAAGCGTCAGATGGGTCGGCAATTGGTAATCAATCCTGCTAATGTATTGCGATTGGTTGAGATGAAATTCCGAAGAGCCCTTCTTCGTGAAATGGTATTGGTGTAGAATATGAATCATTCGCATGTTTTCTGGTGTCTATTATAGTGCAGAAATTTGAGCATAGTTTAGAAACACTGTAATAGATACCAGATAACATGCGAATGATTCATCTTCTACACCAGTCACACAATATTAGCAGGATTTTGTGCCAATCGCTGACCTATCCGACGCTTCACTACACAAATGACGTCACAAAACGCAACTTCAGAGGCACACTGCAACGTCCCTAGTGGTGTACCGGCAGCTCAATGTGCAATGCGACATGGCACACGCAGAGGCCTCTAATGGGCGACTGCAGAGTTTTGCAGATGCGGGAGTATCGCTGGTGCAATAAGGGACCTTCACATTATCACTCACACGATTTTCAGGTATTTATATTTGTTCGAGATCAAGTACTTTCCTTGTAAGTCACATTTGATCTACACATAGGTTACTTCCGAAAGACTGGAGTTTCTCACTCAGGAAAGCGGTAGTCAGATTTTCCTCTACTTTTTTTAAAATATATTTTTCATATAATTTTAGTCTATTTGGTAATTTTGATATTCAGTCTCGCTACTACAATCCTCTATTTACTAATCCCAGTGTCCCAGTGTCCGTTTTGATGCTCTTTATTGGTTCCGGATGGTATCATGCCATGTATCACTGAAGATACAGTAGAATGGAAGAACTCACGGGACTGACGAAGACTGGAGTTTATAAATCAGACCTTGGAGGATGCCAGCTACACCGCTCTGAAGGGGAATGCCGGAGACGGACAAACATAGCAAGCTGCTTCTGACTAACCTGATGGTCGAAGACCTAAGAAGAAGAAGACATTTTCCCCACGCTACAAAAAGGACCTGCAATCAGACGAGGTGAATTACTTTTGTCGAATGGATGCCTTTGCGATGACAAAAGTGGAATCGAAGTAAAATGGCTGTCAAATACGCAACAGTAAATGGCTACACGCTGGAAGAAGTTATAAAGAGCGGCGCGTTTCAAGTGCTATATACGGCAGAGGTTCTTCGCCGGTAACGCCGTTGTACGCGAATTCCAGGCAGTCCGCTGGGAGGACTTCGGTCGTTGCAAGAAGTCCAGCAAAGTTGTAGGAGAAAGCGTAGAAGGGCTGGCAAGGAGAAAGCCTCGTCATTACGAGACAGAGATCGTCAGAGAAAATCTGCAGTGTATTGTGGTGTTCAGAGCAGACTGCTGGATGGGTATTTCTGATGAACATACCAGTAAAAATTTGAGATGTCATTCGAAATGTATCACAATCATTAACAACACTTCAGATCTGATACTTGACTTGTAGAAATTTGGAAATTGTAGTAGTTCATTATGAGTCTTGAAATAATCATCACAGGACCTGTTTGTATTCGTGTAATGCCTAGTTTTTTTCTGTAGCATATCATCCAAGGTTGTTGCAAGAGTATTTATTTGCCCCACACTTCCGAAGTCCATCTTTCCCTAGCCAACCGCGGCGACCGAGCGGTCTGCGGCGCGCCAGTCACGTTCTGCACTGTCACTACGGTCGGGAATTCGAATCCCCCCTCGGGCATGGATATATTTTGTGCCGTCCTTAATGTTAGCTAGTTCATAACTAGTTTGTAAGCTTAGGGACTGATGACCCTGTAGTTAAGTCCTATAAGTTCCAGAAACATTTGAACACTTTGAACATCTCTTTCCCCCTCCCATCTGTCTCAATCTCCCCCTGAACCCCCCCCCCCCCCAAATCTGATCATCTACTCATCACTTGTTATTTGTCTCCACCTCCTTCTCTATTCCCCTTCCCCGTCTCTGCCCTTCCCCCCCCCCATTTTCTTTTTAATTATGATACCTGTAACTCATAACAAAATTTCCTACGTAACATCTTAAGTTAGCTACTCTCCTCCTTCCTCCTGTTCACGTCTCCTACCCCACTATCCTTCAATCTCCTCATCTCACTTATGCATCGCCTCCTCCCTCTCTCGTTATTAATCTCTCACCTCTGTCCGTTACGAGATCCCTCATCCCTTGTTTATAAAATTTTGGACCAAACTGCTATAGTCATCAATTCCTAGACTTACAAATTACGTAAACTTAAACTAACCTAAGCACAACACACCCAACCATGTTCTTGGAAGGACTTGGATCTCCGACGGCGAGAAACATCGCGCTCCGCAGCAAAGCGCCTTAGAGCGCTCGCCCACTGAACTGCTACCTCTGTTCATGTTCTCCCTCTCTTTGTCCATTTTCTGGCTATGGTTACTGATTGAACAGTGCTGAAGTCTACTGCAAAGTAGCGTCCGTGTTGTCGTCGGTGGGTACTTTCACGTTCACGAGTTTGTTTTTGCATATTTTTCGAAACTACACTGCTTGGAGACTAGATTCTATATCTCGTTAAAAACGCCCTTGCCATTTTACCCTTGCTTCTGTCCTTTGCGTGTATCTATCAGGATTTTCTTAGCTACTTGACAGTTATTATAAGGATACACCAACAACACTGCTTTATACTTACTGTTATTATTTATAGATTAAATTAGATTAATACTTGTTCCTTAGATCATGTATACGACATTTCGTAATGTTGTGGAACGTGTCAGTTTAGTAAATTTTGTCTATACTTAACAATCTATATTTTAAGAATTTTTTTTGTTTAATTTTTTTATATGTTTTATTTTTTATTTTTTTATGTTTTATCTAAAAATTCATCTACATTGCAGAAGGAGTTGCCATTCAGAAATTCCTTTAATTTCTTTTTAAATACTAGTTGGCTATCTGTCAGACTTTTGATGCTACTTGGTAAGTGACCAAAGACTTTTGTGGCAGCATAATTCACCCCTTTTTGAGCCAAAGTTAGATTTAACCTTGAATAGTGAATATCATCCTTTCTCCTAGTGTTGTAGCTATGCACACTGCTATTACTTTTGAATTGGGTCGGATTGTTAATAACAAATTTCATGAGTGAATATATATATTGTGAAGCTACAGTGAGTATCCCTAGATCCCTAAATAAATGTCTGCAGGATGCTCTTGGGTGGGCTCCAGCAATTATTCTGATTACACGCTTTTGTGCAATGAATACTTTTTTACTCAATGTTGAATTGCCCCAGAATATGATCCCATATGAAAGCAGTGAATGAAAATAGGCGTAGTAAGCTAATTTACTGAGATTTATATCACCAAATTTTGCAATGACTCTGATAGCATAAGTAGCTGAACTCAGACGTTTCAGGAGATCTTCAATATGTTTCTTCCAATTCAGTCCCTCGTCAATGCAAACACCTAAAAATTTTGAATATTCTACCTTAGCTACAGATTTATGTTCAAAGTCTAAATTTATTAATGGTGTCATGCCATTTACTGTATGAAACTGTATATACTGGGTTTTATCAAAGTTTAATGAGAGTCCATTTGTAGAGAACCACTTAATGACTTTCTGGAAGATATCATTTACAATTTCATCAGTTAATTCCTGTTTGTCAGGTGTGATAGCTATACTTGTATCATCAGCAAAAAGTACCAGCTTAGCATCTTCATGTATGTAGAATGGCAAGTCATTAATATATATTAAGAACAGCAAAGGACTCAAGACCGAACCTTGTGGGACCCCATTTTTGATAACTCCCCAGTTAGAAGAATTAATTGTCTCATCTACATCATGTGAACTGCTTATTTCAACTTTCTGCACTCTTCCAGTTAAGTATGATTTAAACTATTTGTGCACTGTCCCACTTATACCACAATACTTAAGCTTATCTAGAAGAATCCCATGATTTACACAATCAAAAGCCTTTGAAAGATCACAAAAAATCCCTACTGGTGATGTCCGGTTATTCAAAGCATTTAATATTTCATCAGTGAAGGTGTATATAGCATTTTCAGTTGAAAAGCTTTTTTGAAAACCAAACTGACATTTTGTTAGAACTTTATTTATACTAATATGTGAAGCAACTCGAGAATACATAACTTTTTCAAAAATCTTTGATAAAGCTATCAGAAGTGAGATGGGCCGGTAGTTGTTGACATCGTATGTATCCCCTTTTTTATGCAAAGGTTTAACGATAGCATATTTCAGTCTATCTGGGAAAATACCCTGCTTTAATGAGCTTTTACAAATATGACTGAGAATCCTACTTATCTCCTGGGAACAAGTTTTTAATACCCTGCTGGAAATGCCATCAATTCCATATGACCGTTTACTCTTGAGAGAGTTTATTATTTTCCTAATTTCTGAAGGTGAGGTGGGTGGAATTTCAATTGTATCAAATTGTGTGGGTACGGCCTCTTCCATTAATTGCCTTGCTCCTTCTAATGAACATTTAGATCCTATTTTCTCCACAACATTTAAAAAGTAATCATTAAAAATGTTTTCAACTTCTGACTTTTTGTTGATAAAGTTTTCATTTGTTTTGATGGTAATACCCTCTTCCTCTGCTCTTGGTTGCCCTGTCTCCCTTTTAATAATATTCCAAATTGTTTTAATTTCATTATCAGAGGAGCTAATCTCAGACATGATGCACATGCTTCTTGATTTTTTAATAACTTTTCTTAATGTAGCACAGTAGCTTTTATAATATTTTATTGTTTCTGGGTTATTACTCTTTCTTGCGGACAGATATAGTTCCATTTTTCGGTTACACGATATTTTTATACCTTTAGTAACCCATGGTTTCTTAGAATTAAATTTTACTAATTTCTTGGAGAAACAGTTATCAAATACCCTTACAAATGTATCGTGAAATAAATTATATTTTAAATTAACATCAGGTTCCTTGTAAACCTCATCCCAGTCTAACTGCTGTAGACTTTCTTTGAAATTTTTTGTTGTTAAGTCATTAATCGAGCGCACAATTCTGGTGGACAGTTTCGAATTACTGAACGGAGCTATTTCATATGCTGTTACTAGCTGTGCACCATGATCCGAAAGACCATTCTCAATGGGACAAGCATTTATGTTGTTAAACTTATCTTGGTCTATAAAAAAGTTATCTATCAATGTACTGCTGTCCTTTACTACCCGAGTAGGAAAATCAATAACGGATGTCAGATTGAATGAGCCAAGTAAGACTTCCAGGTCTTTCTTCCTATTACACTCTTTCAGTGAATCTACATTGAAATCATCACAAATAATAATTTGCTTCCCCCTATCTGACAGATAGCACAACAAGGCATCCAAGTTTTCCAGAAATAACTGATAGTTCCCTGAAGGGGGCCTATATACTGTTACAATTATAAGATAATCATCATTAAGTTTAAGCTGGCAGGCACATGCTTCAATATGCTGCTCTACACAAAACTTTTTTGTTTCTAAATTTTTTACACTGTGATAGCTTTTGGCATATATGGCAACTCCTCCTCTTATCTTATTATCTCTACTTACATTTGAGACTAATTTATATCCACTGACATTCACATTTTCCATACCGGTGAAAATGTGATGCTCAGACAGGCATAGTATATCTATTACATTATCAGTTTCTATAGCATCTAAACAAACTAAAAGCTCATCTATTTTATTCTTTAGTCCCCCAATATTCTGGTGAAAAATGCTAAAATTATTTTTTACTTTACTTTTCTGAGAAATATTTGATTTTTCAACATTTTTAGCACCTGCCTGCCTGAGCTTCTCACTGGACACTGATCTTAGCCTAAAAAAGAAGTACCTTCATGAATTGCAGTGTCCCCCCTTAAGGATTTTGCTATCAACCCAGCTAGTTTCCCCTTCCCTTTCCTATTGAGATGCAGGCCATGTCTAGTGAAATCCCACCTATCAATAGCATCCACAGGAACCAAACCTATGTCCGACAGAGTGGCCGCCCTAAGCAGTTGATCAATCTCCATATTAACTCTCCTGACGGAGCGGTTCAATTGGGGTTGATCATGCCGCATGAAAGCAGGCAACAGTCCAACATTTGTCTGTGTCGTTGCAGAAGCTATTTTAACCAGGTCGCACTCAATATTGTAGCCCTGATCCCTATCAATGCTGTTTCCCACCCCATCCAACAACATGATCCTGTTTTGTGAAACCCTTACACAAGGAACCTATATCCTCTACCACCTGGCTTAGACCTGCACTGGGCTTGAAAATGTTTGTGACCTGGTACCTGTCACCTAGTTTTTCCTGTAAAATCTGGCCCACACCTCTTCCATGACTACTTCCTAACAACAGAACTTTCCTCCTACTATCTACTTTTTTTGAAACCGTTGGTTTCCTCGTGAAAGTCTCTTGCTTCCTAACTGCACCTACTTCTAAAGGAGCCTCTTCCTCACTTGACTGTGGTAGCAAGGCAAATCTATTGGTTGTGCCAATTGTGAAGCTGTCAGGAACTATACTCTCTCTGTGGCCCCTGTTCCCTGCTACCACTTCCCACCCCTGCTCACCCTTCTCCCCCCTTAACCTCGTAAGTTCCTCCCTAGCACTATCCAGTTCAGCCTGAAGGGCCCTAATCTTCCCTTCCTGTTCAGCTATTTTTCTGTCCCTAGAACACACTTTGCAAAACAAAGGAAGAGACTCGTTTGCTTCCCTCTTTCCCACACCGCTACATCCCCCCCCCCCCCAATGAAACCACTTGTTACAACAGCTGCATTGAATCCCAAAACGAACAAACCTACGGCAGCTCAAACACATTGCATTCATGATTGTTACTACGTGATATCGACAATATATATTAACTAAAGATACAAAGAGTTACTAGATTTGCTTAGGACACTAAAATACGTGTAAGCTGTTAGTAAACGCACTTAAAATTGCGGTATAACACTAAATTTTCACACTCGCGAATTTGGCCTATGAATGTACACAAAACAACTTTTCGCAATTGAGACAATGCGCGAAAAAAGAAAAGAACCTTTAATGGTGAGCTTGAAGACGACACTAATAAACGTATTTAGTTAGTTAACTGTGTTAAATGCACTTAAAATTACGGAGAAACGCTAAATATGCACACTCGGAATTTAGGCCTAACAAGGTCGTATGTAAACAAACAGTACTTTTGGTGATTACTGGATAAATACGGGAGTAATAGAAAAACCTTTAGTGGTAAGCTTTAAGAGCACGGTAATAAATGTTTTTACCTACTTATAGTGTTAAACTACGCTTTATTTCTACTTAAATTACTTATCTTTTCCGATCGCACTGACACCGCATGTTTGGCCTTGTGCAGGGCTCAAAGTGAGCTCATTTCGGCCTTCAGACGTCATCAGGTGCTCTGTAAAACATTTGTAATGGTCTGAATATACATATATGTATTGTAACTATAGATGGAAGTGGTTTACAATTTCTTAGTTCTTACCTTACATGGAATACCGTATGTGCCACTGCTGTCTTTATTTTTCACCTAGATGTGGATTGGTGACTCGTTTGTGTCTATGCTGTCTTTATTTTTTATTCCTGGATGTCAATTGGTGCCTGTTAGCTTCTTACGTTATTTCGATCTTGACAGCGTAGTTGACAGAAGAAATAGAAATATTTTCACACGCACACGGTAACCCTCAAAATTTACTGAATGAGAAAACCGACCTTAAACACAAAAATATATAAAAACCTTTATTGATATCATACAATTAGAAAACGAATAAATTCAAGCAGAGATACTAAATAACGTATATCCATGAAGACAAAATAAACAGTGTACTACAGAGATATAACACAATGAAGACGATACTACTAACGAAATATAACAAAATAATTACGAAAAATTTACTAATAATAAAGCAGAAAACATCAACAAAATTTATCTAAAATTCTAGTAAAAGACCTAATTAAAGAAAAACCCAATAAAACAAACAAATTACAACAGAGTTTCCACAAAACACTTCAACAATAACTATGAAAACATGGAATATCGCAAATACACTGTCAACCAAGCTGTCAAGATCGAAATAACGTAAGAAGCTAACGGACAACAATTGACATCCAGGTGTAAGAAATAAAGACAGCATCGACACAAACGCGGCACCAATCGACATATAGGTGAAAAATAAAGACAGCAGTGACACATGCGATATTCCATGTAAGGTAAGAACTAAGAAATTGTAAACCACTTCCATCTATAGTTACAATTCACATATGTATATTCAGACCATTACAAATGTATTTACAGAGCACCTGATGATGGCTAAAGGCCGAAATGAGCTCATTGTGATTTATAAATAATAACAGCAAGTATAAAGCAGTGTTGCTGGTGTATCATCATAATAATCATGTCATTACAAGACATATTTTACACTGCGGACCCAAAGAACGAAAATTACTTGACAGTTATCAAAGTTAATATCTTCCAGAATGCGACGTGCTAATATTAGCACTTTATACACGGCCGTATTATTTATTTGTAACTAAGCGATCACTTTTTCAAACGTGTAGGTAACTGGCAAAATATGTCGGTATATAAATCTTAATTTTTTGTGAAACTGAAGTACGAAACTAAGTAGGCTCTACTGAAATAGTTGATTAACTGCAATCGGAAGCGATTATCGGTCTTGTCCTTTTGTAAATACCACATGTATGCCGATGACCTCCAGTTGTATTTAAGTGCAAAACCGAAAAACCTTAAGGCAGCAATCGAGAATTTTAATTCTGACCTATGTGCACTATCAAAGTGGGCACAGAATATAGGATTAAAGCTCAATCCAAGTAAAACACAAGCGATTCTGGTAGGTCATCCTAGGCTCATTAACCACAAATACCGCGAATCTCAACCATCATTAATATTAAATGACACACCTATCTATTTTTCGCCCTCGGCAAAAAGTCTGGGAGTGATAATAGACGACAAACTAAATTGGGCTGAGCACACAGCCGCCGTGTGTAGGAAGGCATCAGCATCTCTTCATGCCCTACAGAGATATAAGAAGTTTTTTCCTCTCGATCTTAAAAGGAAACTTATATAAACGCTTGTAATTCCAATTATTGATTACAGTGATGTTATCTTGCAAGGTCTCTCTTGGGAAAGCTCACGACGTCTGGAACTAATCATGAATGCCTGAGTTCGATATATATGTAACATCCGTCTCTTTGATCACATTTCACCATCTTATAAGCAACTATCCTGGCTCCGTGCTGACAAGCGCAGAGGTTTTCATACACTCTGTTTCCTCTACTCTCTTATCAACGTACACTATCCCTCATATCTTTCCTCGACCTTAACACTCTTATCTGATCAACATAACAGAACTACTCGTTCCTGTCAGGGCAAAACCCTTTCTGTCGTTATCCATCACTCAGCCGGTTTCTCAAAATCCTTTTCAGTAGTAGGAACCAGACTCTGGAACAATCTACCTCAGTATATCAGAGAACTGAATAACAATGCCAGCTTCAAACGACAGTTAATGGATTATCTACTAAAGCAATAATGACGCCAGTCTTTATTACCCTACGGTCCAGGTACGTCACATCCATTCCTCCTCCCAGATATTCTCCCACTGCCATTGCCCTCGCCAGGTACAGCTTCTGTCAGAATTCGCCATGCCTTAACCAGTCTCGATAGATTGAAAAGTAAATATTGTATCTGCTAATATCAATGTTGTTACTTCTAGTATTACACCAGCAGCAGCAGAAGGTGTCTCAGTGGTACTGTTAGTATTAATCCTATTTAGAGTTAACTTATTACCTGTTATTTACATCGTTTTACATGTAATAAATGTATAAATAATGTTATTAACTGTTCAACTGTAAAAATCATTATTATGTTATAGGTAACTCACATGTAAAGAAATACTGTATGTATAAAACCCTGGTCCGATGTAAGAGAGGGCCTGATGGCCCTAATCTGATCAGGCTAAATAAATAAATAAATATTATTACATATCAGTATTATTATGAAGTAGCGGTTAAGCATTTGCGATTTTTATTAAGAGGAGAAGTTTTGAAGGGAATGAATTGGTAAAGGTTTCCTTCCATGACTAAAAGTGTAACTATTATTCGTAACGTCAGTATCTTACTTCCCAGAAAATAGGTTTTCCAGGTTTATAGAAAGATATGGAAATATTTCAATACGCTATTCTACAAGAAAATCTAAAGAAAAAAAATTATGTAAAATAGGTTTGCAAATATTTAGTTACGGAGTTACGGCAAATAAAGATTTTTCCTGGGATTTAGTAACCTGGCTAATATTAAGCCATCGTGAAACTGTGCGAGGTTACAGTAAAGCACTATTTCCATTTATATTGTTGCTATTGATCTGGTAAATGTAATAAAACATCTCCCAGACTTGTATCTGCAGTAGTTTTCTAGAAATTTCAGTGGTCTATGATATTAATAGCAAACAGCAGATTCACGCGGTTTTATTTAATTTTATCACCATTATTTTCGAAAATAAATTCTATACAACTTTTACTTAAAACTTTGTGCTATTTTTAGGGTTTATTTTAAACAAATTGAGGCAAGTGGTTAATAAATTATAAATTTTCCCAAATTATTTATTTGTACCTCAGGAAACAATAAAATGAATAGAAATCGTGCCTTACTGTAAACTCTTAGTTTTTGATGGCTTGATAATATCCAGGTTGCTAAATTTCAGGCAAAATCTTTTAGTAGTCGTAACTACGTAACTACAAATTTGTAGAAGTCCGCTTATATGAACTTTTATCTGCAGTTTTACTTGTAGAATAACATAATATCTGCATACCTTCGTGAATCACCACGTATATTTGGTAGCTGCTATAGTTTATAGCGCCACAAATTCTCCGAAATAAGATGGTAACTTGAATGTGCCGCTTCACTCCATATACACATTCAGTACACCATCGTTTTGCAGTTTGTTTCTACGACCTAGCCCTTTGGCCTCGCTGCAGTTACGAGGTTGTAGAAAATCACTGTATGGTTCGCGTCTCTTACGTTAGAATTATTGCTACGGTGCCTGTTCTTTTCGGACATGTCTGAAAGCAGAGACATCATATGTTGACATTAACAGCCGTAATTTTAGGAATTCTAAACATTAAAATATTTCGACCCTTTCAGGTCACTGAAATAATTCCAACGGAAATGTTGAATATTTGTGTTAGTTCGGGATTCGAATCCGGATTTCACGCTTTAGGCCAACGGTCGCCTTAACATTCTTTTTTTTTCCTATTCTCTTACCTTCTTTGCCTTCGTCGACAATCTTTTTAGCTTTTTTTCTGTTGTTTTACTAATGTTGTTATGAATATAAGAGTTTTTGTAGTTTGTAAAGTGAGTAGTTTTGAGTTTCGCATTGTGTTAGGATACGGGATCGTTTTCGGATACAGGAAGTCTTCAGGAGTAACGTAATTCGCGGATGTCCTAGTGATGGTTGCTAACTTTTGCCTGATAATGTTTCATAAATCTTTGGCATATTCGCACACAAAGCGATGTTCTTCTCTGTCAATTAAGTAATATGTAGACAAAGGGGAGTTTGGTGTTGGTCCGGACTTTCCGGTTGACAGCTCTATACCAGGACGTTCTCACCATCCTTGACAGATCACGACAATGTATATTCTTCCAGAGTTACCAATTAGGCTATGCAGGTACGCTTCCCTTCCAACTCAAATTCTCAACTTACAGCACAGTACGGTGGTAGTGCCCCCTGGACATTAGTTCCTTTTGCTCGCAGTCTATACTGGATTCCCGCAAGGGATTGAGCGTATTAATGCTTCCGCATTGAAATTATCAATTGCATGTTGGGGCATACAGACAAATTTTTATATGGTATATGTTCTTTCCTGACATGTTGAAAGAACTAATGGGCAGCGGACGCTACCATCGTAGTGTGCCATAAGTTGAGAATTTTGGTTGCGTGGAAGAGTGCCTGGAAAGCGTAACTGGTTGCTGGCCCGAAGCGGAAAATGCGGGATCGAATCCCGGTGCAGGACAAATTTTCAACTTTGCCGTTGGATTTATTTCAGTGTCCTGAAACGGTCGAAATGTTAAGTATTTTGAATTCTTTTGTTTATTTCTTTTTATTTCATGGTTTTCTATTTCTTTTTTGTGAAATTTCTGTCAAGGTACTGACATCAAAGAAACAACAAATAGAAAAACCAAGAGAATTAGCGCTCCCATCAAGCAAAATTTTAATTAAACTGCTTCTGCAAAGAAGCAATGGGGGTGATAAATGCGACGATACCCTTTTTCACAGTGATCGCTCGAGAAAGAAACGTTGGGGCGAAATAAAAAGGAAAACGAACTCATTAAGAAATACTCTGACGGCAATGACAGTGAGTCTAATTATCTATTCTGAGGCTGCGAGTAAATTAAAAAATAAAGACAACTACAAATCCTTCAAAGGGAAGACGTCTCTTAAGTCATCCGTAGAACTGTTGCCTAGGTCAAAAGAAGAAATCCTGCAAACAGAGGAAGCCAAGGTTCTTACAATTAGACTCTGCCAGTATCTACAACTACATTTACATAGATACTCTGCAAATCTCATTTAAGTGCCTGGCAGAGGGTTATTAACCACTTTCATAACCTGTCTCTATCGTCCCATTCTCTAATAGTGCGTGGGAAGAAAGAACACCAAAAACGTTCCGTTTTCGATCTCATTTCTCTTATTTTATTGGGATGGTGATGTCTCCCTATGTAGGTGGGCGCTAGAAAAATATTTTCACATTCAGAAGTAAAAGTCGGTGATTGAAATTTCGCAAATAGAAGTCGCCGCAACGAATAACGTCGTTCTTTTAATGATTTCCACCTGAAGTCGAGCAAAATTTCCGTGTCGCTTCCCCCCCCCCCCCCCCTATAACGTGATAAAACAAAACGAGCTGCCCTTCTCTGGATCTTCTCAATGTCTTCCGTCAGTCCCACCTAGTGAGGGTCTCACAATGGGCAACAGTACTCCAGGCGAGGACGCACAAGTGTGATGTAGGCAGGCTCTTTCGTGGAGCTGTTGCATCTTCGAAGCGTTCTGCCAATGGAACGTAACCTTTGGTTCGCCTGCCCCACAATATTTTCTATGTGTTCTCTCCAGTCTAAGTTGTTCGTAATTGTAACTCCTAGGTATTTGGAAGAATTTACGATCTTAAGGTTTGATTTATCGTGTAATTGAAGTTCAGCGGGTTTCTTTTAGTGGTCATAGGTATTACTTCACACTTTTTATTATTTAGTGTTAATTGCCAATTTTCGCGCCATGTAGAAATTTTGTCTAAATCACTTTGCAGTTGCTTTTGATCCTCTTGTTGACTTCACTAACCGATAAACGACAGCATCATCCGCGAACAGTCTAAGAGAGCTACTCAGATTGTCTCCTAAATCTTTTAGACACACAAGGAAGAATAGGAAACCTATAACGCTTCCTTGGGAACGCCAGATATAACTTCTGTTTTACTCGATGACTTACCGTCAATTACTACGAACTGTGTCCTTCATCATAGGAAATCGCGAATCCAGAAGTACTATTGGGGCGATATTCCATAAGCACGCAATTTCATTAGAAGCCGCTTGTGAGGTACAGTGTCAAAATCCTTCAGGAAGTCAAGAAATATGGAATCGATTTGAGATCGGGAATCGATGTGAGATCACTTGTCGATGGCACTTATCACTTCATCACTAGGGCGTGCTGTGTTTCCTATGAGCGATACCCGTGTTGACAATTGGTTAATACAGGGTGTCCAGAAAAGGGCTCCCTGATTTCAAAATTAAATATCTCGAAAACAAAGATCGATAAAGGAATTCAGTAAACGGTATGTTTATTGTGAAAGCTGTAAGAAGTTTCTACAGCAGTTTGAAATAATAGTTACAGAAGCTGTACGCTGTACAGCTCATATCAGCATACATAAGTGGAATAGTTGTATGAAAACACTCTTTGCAAACAATCACATCACAATGTTTTCAAAATGTTCACCATTGGCACTACAGAGGTGGCGCAAACGAAGAATGAAATCCGCCATCACATTTCGTAGTGTCTCAACCGAAATGGATTGACATGCCACAGAGATCGCCGATTCAAGCTCGTCCAGCGTGGCGGGATGCTTCGGGTAGACCATGTCTTTCACTGTGCCCCACAAAAAAAAAAAGGTCACAGGAAGTCAAATCCGGCGAATATGAAGGCCAATCCATGGCTGCACCAGTAAATTTGGGATATTCCAAAGCAAGGACTCGATTCCCGAAGCATTCCTCAAGAAAGCGAAATACTTGTTCGGTCCGATGTGGTCGAGCTCCATCTTGCATAAAGCATTCACTACCCAGTCGACCCTCTAACGCTTGCTGTGTGGCGACAAACTGATCCAAAATTGCAACGTAACATTCACCAGTGACCGTTTTTCGAATGATAAAAGGGCCAATAATGTCTCTGCTCCATACTGAAGTCCACACAGTAGCTTTAGGAGAATACAGGGGTTTCGCTTCATACCAATATGGTTTTTCGAAACCCCAAAATCGCCAGTTCTGCTTATTCACGTATACATTCAGGTGGAAGTGTGCTTCATCTGTAAATCAGATGCAGCTAACATCAAATCCTTCACTATAAATCATTGTGAGCATCTGATTAGCAATTTAGCTTTGTTGAACAGCTCTTACGGGTGTGGCCTGGTGCGTTTGAATTTTGAATGGAAACATGTGTAGGCTCTTTCTCTGTATTTTCTGCGTGCTGGAACGCTTCAAACCAGTCTCAGATACAATTCTAAGGACGGATGACATTGGATTTCGCTGAATGATTCTAGAAACTGTGGCGATATTATCAGGCGTAACGGCGGTTTGCTTGCTGCCAACATACCTCACTAATTCATCGGTTACGCAGCCTGTTCGTTGAAATTTTGCGAAAGCGTACGAATGGTTTTGGCATCGGGTCCTTTTGGAACATTAAATCGTGCTTGAAAACTTCGCCTTGTTTCCGTAGGACTCTCTTCTAACCTGTGGTACTCTAGCACCAGAAAAACGCGTTGTTCAGTGGAGTACATGGTTTTAATCTCTCCCTTAGATACGCTAACCTCCTTTCACGTTACAATAGTGGAACTGATCGCTCTGGGCTTCGGATCACTATTTATATTAGGTACTAGCTTAAACCCGCTGCTCCGCTCGCGTGTTGGTTGATTATGATAGATAATGCGTGGAACGTCAAATCGATGTTTTATAAAGATATGTATTAAAATAAATTTATTTTTAATGCTTTATATATTTATTCTTATATTTCCTTTTTCGTATGCTTATCCTTACAGAGAAAGAGCTGAAGACATTGTAGCACGAATAGACCAAAAATATGCTCTCTTTGGCATGACGTTTCGCTGTATGTAACCTCCTTGCTATAGAGTCGCAAACGTCATCGCTGGCCTTCAGTCCTAATTTTTTTGTAACTTGACGACTTTCAACCACCATATCTTCCACTCCCTTATAGCTATGGGCGTGGAACTGCTATGGTGTAAATCGGGAGACTTCGGACAATAATTACATACTGACCATTCGTTTGCGTTCTGTAGTTTTCGCTGCAGAGCGAAACATTAACACACACACACACGTAGAATTTTATATACACCGATAACTTTCCATCCCAATATACTCCACCTTCTTATCATTATCAACCCTCAAGCAACAATGCAACCAATAAAACATTTTCAAAGAGTAAATATAATTTTCAAAAAGTAATTATTGTTCCGCATTTTGTGTCATATTCTTCTAATTACTAAATATCTATCAGATCGCAATAAAACCGCGCCTAAAACCTTCCTCAGGTATAAATTAGTAGGTGTACAAATATTTAAGTCTTTGCGTCTTGTCGTAAGGACGTGATAAGCGTACACCGAACAGATATTCATATTAATATCTATAGATAAATAGCTATCCGATCGCCATAAAACCGTGCCTAAAGCCTTCTCTGCGTAGACATGAGTAACTGTACAAGTTTTTAGCTCTTTATGTCTTGTGTTTCAGACGTTATAAATGCACAATGAACGGACATTCACATTTATAGTTATAGATTACATATGGCGATTACAGCGCCATCTGTTAGCAGCTTTTGTAACTATTATTAGAAACTTCTGTGTAAACTTCTTACAGCTTCCACAATAAACATAGGGGAGACCGGGTCACATTTTCCATAGGGGCAAGTTTCCAAATCCGTTTATTTTCGAAACAAACCTCTAGATGTTACCACCGGCGATACTGTAGGAAGTAGCAACAAAGCACGCTTCATTTACGAAAGTTCCAGTGTTGTACCAACAGTCACAACGTCGGCAGGGCTGTTTTCGTCATTTTTGCAAATGTGAGTAAACTTCCACGTTTCTATTGAAACATTCTAGCGTTAAACTTATTATATTGACATTGCACACACTAAAAGTGGGTTTCTTTCTTCACGTAACTGTGCATTTCTTTTGTAAATAGCTTACACTGTTGCTCATGGATGTAGTGTTATAGTTCCGAATATGGCGACGGGGCACGTTTTTCGAGAGCATACGGGGCACGTTTTCCTTATTGCTTTGAGTCTTACGCCAAGTCTAAAGCAAATGAAAAGTGTGTACAGTGCACGAAATGGGCGCATGGAGACTGTACGAAAGGGAATGTTCCATTTTTGTTTTGCTTACATTGTGATTCAGATAATCAGCGTAAGTATTGTTAAAAATGCCTGTATTTGTAAAATATTTAAGTCACATATTTTGTAAAACCGTTAAATAGTATTTGTTTTTATTTGATGTGGCTATTTTTACTATCCTCTTTTGTAATGTATTGTAAATTCATAATAAAAATTCGTACCTAGTGAAATCAAGATAATTATCTCTGTTTTAACATTGAAATTATAATTGTTATATTTGCTCCTGTACATTTTAAGTAAGCTGGAAACTTGCCCCGCATACGGCGTAAATTTTCCAACGCAACATGGTCACTCAAAACCATTTGCTACCAAGAATGATATTTACTGTTTTCAAAAATATCTGTACAAGACTGTAAATAAATGTGTAGGAAATATAATGATCCGCTGTATACCGCAAAATCGATGAAAATAAGAAGTACAAAAATAAAAATGTAAAATGGTGGAAAACGTGCCCCGGTCTCCCCTACCGTTTACAGCATTCCTCTATCGATGTTTATTTTCGAAATATTTAATTTTGAAATCAGGGAGTCCTTTTCTGGACACCCTGTAGGTCGTTCTCTTCGATGTAGTTCATAATGTTCGAACACAGTGTATGTTCCAAATCCTACTGCAAATCGACGTCAATGAGATGGGTCTGTACTCTCTCTCTCAGTGCTCCTATGATTCGGTGGGCGCGACACAGCGCGGCTTCTGTTCGGTGTACCACTGTCGGTATTTCACGTAGAGAAAGCAGTATGTGGGCGAACACGCTGAGACCGCGGTGTCGTGGTGTGGGCGGCATCGAGTGGTCCTCCGCAGACCCCCGCAGGCGTCGCAGCGGCACTGGCGATGCTATCTGCTGGCGCCACTAATTTATTCACGTACTGACCCCCGGGACCCGGCAGTTAAATTTTATTACGCCGCGTATCGGGTGTTCGAGCTTAATTTTGTTTGCGAAGAAAGGACGAGGGGACGCGCTTTTCCTAAGAGATACGGAAAGTAAGTGCCCACTCGGCGCGCGTGCATTAGCTTCGATGCCTATCCGTAAACGATTACGGGGAGCTCGTTAACAAATATTCCTGAAATTAATGATTGTTTCCGAATACGCCGATCGTATCGCCTCGGCAGTATTTAAATTAAAAAGCTCTCCAAAGCCGGAGGCGCAATGCAGTCTCGGTTAATTAAACGTGCGGGACGTCAGCGAAGGCGACGATAAAAGCACCGTTGTTTGTTTGTGTTTGTTTGGGAAGAAATGGAAGGATCGTATGTTAAAGCTGTAGCGGATTCGGTCTGAGGGAAATAATGGCCGTGTGTGATTAATTTATCACTGTCGCTAACGCGAGAACAGCAGCTTTCAGCGAGGCAGCCAATCACAGCGCTGAATCAACAAAAGTGACACGCTTATATAAGTTCATAGACTTCCACGGCCGGTGCCGTTTTGAATGAACAATTCTGGATATTTGTCGCGTCACACTTCAAATACTTATCGAAGAAATTGCCGAAATTTCGAGTGTCCTGAAGAGTACAACTGCATAGCAGTTGAAACGTCGGCAATTCCTTTGCTAATTGTTTTAAAAATGTCGCGTCCTCATACCAACTTCTACACCTGTATGTGTGTGTGTGTGTGTGTCTATGTAGAACTTTGAATAAAACAGTTCTTGGTATGTGTACGCGACATTTTTAAAACACTCAGCAAAGGAATTGCCGACGTTTCGACTGCCATGCAGCTATATATATAGAGTGTTTCACTAAGTGTGTTTGCCTCTGTAACTTATAAAATAATAGGTGACGGGAAATTTTAATGCGGTAGGTCAACACAAGAAATGTTACACTTTATGCGGAGTTATGAACATAGTTTATTGTATCATTTTCCAAAGAGTTACAGCACAAAGATATCATTTTTTAAATGGAACAATAGTTTTTTTCTATCGTGCATTGGATTTGTTGAAACCAGCTGCGTCCAAATCAAATTCGAACTACATTCCTATCGCTGTTAGTTTGTGAGCTACAACCCTTCAAAGTTTAGGGGGCGGAGGCTACGACAGCGTAGCTCACTGGCTGGTGGTCATGAGACAGTGGGCCGTGCCCCAGGGGATAGCCACTCGGCCAGTGAGCTACGCTATCGCAGCCTCCGCCCCCGGAACTTTGAAGGGTTGTAGCTCCCAAACTAACAGTGATAGGAATGTAGTTTAAATTGATTTGGACGCAGCTGGTTTCAACGAATCCATTGCACGATAGAAAAAACTATTGTTCCATTAAAAAAATTATATCCTTGTGGTGTAACTCTTTGGAAAATGGTACAATAAACTACGTTCATAGCTCCGCAGAAAGTGTAACATTTCTGGTGTTGACCTACCGCATTAAAATTTCCCGTCGCCTATTATTTTATAAGTTACAGAGACAAACACACTTAGTGAAACACCCGCTGTTCGTTAGTCTCGCTAAAATTCGAGAACGGCTGAACCGATTTGACTAATTTTAGTCTTGAAATATTCCTGTAAGTCCATGAAAGGTTTAAACGTTGATAAAATGTGGAAAAGTTGTCCGGAAAAGAGGAAAATCGGGAAAAACTGAAACGGCTTCATCCAGTGAGCTATCAATACCGTCGGTCCAATTAGGATTAAATTTTGTTCATTTCATTGTTGAAAGCAAGAGAAAGGTTCGCATGAAATAAAAATTTGGAAAAGTCGTCCGGAAAGTAGGAAATTTTAGGAAAAACAGAAAGCGATTTTTTTCTATGAATAAAAATCAATTGTCACATGGTTATATGAGCATCACTTGAGTACGGGTTGACAGGACAAGGTTAGTATGAAATAATTTTTTTGGAAGATCTACCGGAAAATTGGAAAATTTGAGAAAAACTGAAAGTGCATTTTTCATTGTGTTTTTGATTGAATTCGGCACTATAACTGACTATTCGTACGATGGAGAAGGGTGAGCCTTTTTTTGTTTTGAGCCACAGTAAAGGTCTTATGAAATAAAAATTTGGCAAAGTTTCCCGGAAAAATTGTAAAATTTAGAAATAATAAAAAGAGATATTTCTATGAAATATCAATATCATTCATCCGATTGCGATAAAATTTTGCCCAATCGACGTTCAAAGCGAGAGGGAGGTTTTAGTGAAGTAAAAGCTTGGAATAGTTAGTCAGAATATAGGAAAATGTTTGGAAAACTGACACGCGTTTCTTTTGTTTTGCCGTTCAATCCACTTTTACAAAAGGGACCATGCATTTTTAAAAGTTAATTATAACTTCTGAAAAACAATTAAGTAGTAAAAGAGTAAACAGCTTTTCCAGAGAGTAATTATTGTTTGATATTTCGCTTTATATACATCATATCAAAAATATCTTGAATTACACACATTCTAAAATATCTTACCCGGTACTTCATCGCTCAAGCTATCTCCACACCAGACTTCATCACAATAGATTCAGAGGCTTATGTAATGATAATACATATAGCGAAATCGGTTCAGCCGTTCTCGAGTTTTAGCGTGACTAACGAACAGCAATTGATTTTTATCTTTGTCAGTTCATATCGCGTAAAGCGAACTTTGCTCCTTCAAAGTATATTTCTCAACGCACGCAACACAATAACCGAGCCGTTATCGTACAAGTTTTAAATCTAAATTTTCCCCGCAATTTTTCCAAATTTTATCACCGTTTAACATTCCCTGAACTTCGACGAATGTGACATGAACGTTATCCTGGACTCGTGTGCATGACTTGCCCACGCTTTCCGCCCACTATCGATTCGATACTTAGGCTACCTGATGATGCCTTTATAAAGCTACTGGATCTAAAATACGTATGATTTTAATATGGTTTATATTAAGGGGTAAGTGATACGAAGTTTATTGGGTCATATATGAGGACTATTTAGAAATTAGGGAACATTTTGGCAATAAAAAATCTAAATACAAGAAAAACATTTTATTATCTACATGTGAAAGAGCACCTACAAAATACAACTTTTCCACATAGTCACCAAACAAATTGAGGTACTTATCATAGCGGTGGACAAGCTTTCATCGTAAAATTCTGCCCCTGAGACTTGAGCCATTGAGTCACGCCCGCCTGAACATCCGCGACGTCATCAAAGCGCTGTGGTGCCAACCAGTTCTTCATCTTGGAAACAAGTGGAAGTCACTTGGTGCAAGATCGCTGCTCTAGGCCGGATGATGGAAAATTTCCCATTTCAAAGAATTAAGGAGTTCTCTAGTGCGGTTTGCTGTATGAGGTCGAACATTGTCGTACAAAAACGACATTTCGGACGTCAGCTTTCCTCGACGTCTGTTTTGAACTACTCGTCTAATGCCGTGCAAAGGTGACAGTACCGGGCAGAAATTATGGTTGCTCCATGTTCGAGATCATCAATAAGAAACATACCTTGCATATCCAAAAACACTGTGGAAATCATCTAGTTTGCTGACAAAGTGGGCAAACATTTTCTTGGTTTTTGAGGTGAGCTGATGTGCCCCCACTCCATGGACAGTAATTTTGTCTCGCAATTTACGCGTTTCCGACAATTTCCGTCACCATTTACGATTAGATCCAATAATGAATCACCATGTTTGTGCTAGGTCTCCAGAAATGTCAAACTTGCCTCCATTCACTGTTTTTTATAGTACTCTGTAAAGACTTTTGACACCCATCGTGAACAAAATTTGTGGTAGCCTGGCTTTTGAGTGCCAATGTCAATCAGTAATGACCGTGAAACTTGTGGAGAAGAAAGCGAAAGCTTCGTTACTGTGAAGTGACGGGTCTCACAAAAAAATTTCATCAACTTTAGAGACAAGATCGTCACTCACAGTGTTCTGGCGTCCTCTCTTCCCTTGATCATGAACGTTGGTTCGTCCACTTTTAAAGCGAATGCACCACTTCCGGCCGGAAAAATGACTCATTACGTTGTTTCCGTGCACTTCGTACAGTTCTCTATAAATTGCGATAGGTTTTAGGTTTCTTGTCAACAAAAACCGTATCACAGGCCATACCTCACAACTGGGGGATTTTCGATTGCTGCACACATTTCAAATTTGGATGTCAAAAAACCAGGAGCTCAGAGACGTTGCTGTTGTTATAGCTGGATGAAGACTAACCTACCGACCACGCACATACTGAAACATACGAGACTGGCGCCGCCTAGCGGCGTCAGAAAGATACGTTCAGTTGTGAATAGCCCTCATATACAGGGTGAATTACCTAACACTTGCGCCGCAAATATTGCGGAAACGGAAAGTGCGATTGATGTGCGGTTTTCACAGAATGGATTCGTAGTCAAGGACACGTACAGTCTGCCAATAAACAGACTGTAAAAATACCCAGAAAGTATATTTTTATGCAAACATACATTTTTTTTTTCAAATGGAACAATGGTTGTTGCTGTCATGTACTGGAATTTTTAACACCAGCTGTCTACAAAGAATTTTGAATGACATTTTTATCACTTTAGTTTGGCAGCTACTACCATTCAAAGTTCTGGGAGTGGGGCTACGACAGCGTATGTGACTGGCTGGTGGTCATGAGACAGTGGGCAGTGCCCCAGGGGCTAGCTACTGTGCCAGTCAACTACGCTATCGCAGCCTCCGCTCCCGAAACTTTGAACGGTTGTAGCTGCCAAACTAAACGGTATAAAAATGTCATTCAAAATTCTTTGTACACAGCTGGTGTCAAAAATTCAAGTAAATGATAGTAACAACCATTTTTCCATTTCAAAAATTGTATGTTTGCATAAAAATACACTTTCTAAGTAATATCACAATCTGTTTGTTGGCTAAAAATACGAGCCCCTGACTACCAATCCATTCTGTGAAAACCGCACATCACTCGCACAATCGCACTTTCCGTTTCCGCAATATTTGCGGTGCAAGTCTTAGGTTATACTGAAGAGCCAAAGAAAATGTACGCCTACCTAATATCGTGTAGGGCCCTCGTGAGCACGCAGAAGAGCCGCAAAACCACGTGGCGTGGACTCGACTGATGTCTGAAGGAGTGACACGATGCATCCTGTAGGGCTGTCCGGAAATCCGTAAGAAAACGAGGCGTGGAGATCGGGACAGCACGTAGCACGACGTGCCATATATGCTCAAAAAATGTTCAAATGTTTGTAGAGGCTATGGGACTTAACTACGGGGTCATCAGTCCCTATACTTACAAACTAGCTTTTATTAAAGACGGCACAAACATCCATCCCCTAGCGGGGATTCGAACACCGACTGGGAACGGCTTCACACATCGTAGCATAGCGTCTCAATGCGCTCGGCTGCTCAATAATGCTCAATAATGTTCATGGCTGGGAAGTTTGGTAACCAGTAGATGTGTTTGCAATCAGAAGTGTTCCTGAAGCCACTCTGTAGCAATTCTGGACGTGAGGGGTGTCGAATTGTCCCGTTGGTATTGTCCGAGTCTGCCGGAATGGACAATGGACGTGATCAGCAGGTACGTACGTGTCACCTGTCAGAGTAGTATCCAGACTCATCAGAGGTCCCATATCACTGCGAATATATGCGTCCAACACTAGTACAGAGCGTCCACCAACTTGAATAGCCCGTGCTGACATGCAGGGATCATGGATTCATGAGGTTGACTTCATACATGTACACGTCCATCTGCTCGATACAATTGGAAACGAGACTCTCCAGAAGAGGCAACATGTTTCCTGTCATCAACAGTCCAATATCGGTGTTGAAGGACCCAGGCGAGGCATAAAGCTTTGTGTCTTATACAGTCAGCAAGGGTACACGATTTGGCCTTCGGATGCCAAAGGCCATTTCAAAGATGTTTCGTCGATTGGTCCGCACGCTGACACTTATTGGTGGCCCAGCATTAAAATCCGCAGCAATTTGTGGAAGAGTTGCACTTCTGTCACTTTGAACTACTCTCTTCACTCGACATTGGACCCATTTTTGCAAGATCTTTTTCCGACCGCAGCGATGTCTAAGATTCAATGTTTTATGATATATTCGGTATTCACGGTTCGCTCGTGAAATGGTCGTAAGGGAAAATCCCCACTTTATCTCTACCTCGGAGAGCCCATCCATGGTGTGGCGACTATAACACCACCTTCAAATTTGTATAAATCGTGATAACCTGCCATTGTATCGCCAGTAACCGACCTAACGCCTGCGTCAGACACCTGTTGCCTTACATAGGCGTTGCCGACCGCGGGTCAAGTCTAGCATACGATACAACCCGTCAGCTTTGACCAATGACGTCATCAGTCAAAGATGTTTATGCATATATATGAAGATGATATTAACATTTTTGTATCAAAGATATGGAACTATTTGCATAGGGTCGTTGATTACATTAAAGATAGACAATTGATATCTCGATTCTGTATTGATCGAAGTGATTCATCAATTTTGTTACTATTTAAGGATAAATATTTTCACTGAGAAACTGATTGCTTACAATCGACAGTAAGTAATATAGTTTATTGTTCGTTCTTATTTTATGTGAATGTATATAATTCATTATTGAGTTTTATCCGTATTTAATTATTTTATCGATCTTTTTAGGAATGGATGATAATGAAAAAATTAATAAAGATCAACTTTCATTAATGACTGGTGAAGACATGGCGTCTCTAACTAAATTTTTACAATTTTTGTATTAATTGCTGAAACTGGTTAAATTTTACGACGCCTCTCGCTGGGCTGCAGTGGTTACGCTGGCACCAATGGTAATGACAGCAACTCAGATGACTAATAAATATTTTTTCGTGACAACTTCAATTAAAACGAAAATTATTTTTTTCTGAACGGACAAGGGTACATACAAGAACCTGTCAACCATAGAGCAGGTACAGTATTAATTTTGCTGCCAGTGAAACGAGTAGCAATAACATTTACTCTGTAGCTCGTGAAAAATATTAAAGCAATTCTACACTTCATTGTTCATCTGTTGCCAACATAAGCACTGGAGCCCGGCGAGAAGCGTCGTAAAATTTTACCGCTGAAATTTTTTACTTAATTTTTCCTGATCGAGTATAGAATGCGATACAGATATCTCACGAAATAGCGTAATTTGGTAACATTTAAAAATTGTATCGTAAACTAGACTTGACCTCCCCCTACTAAAGTCAAGAATACGAATTTTTTCAAATAACTACATATGAGCAGAAACATATATTATTACACTACAATTTTACTCGAACATTATTGTACATGTAGCTTTTAACGAAATCGCACACATTTGTAGTAGTATTTGTTAATATAACAATAAAAGAGTACATTTCTAGGTAGGTAATGTTGTAACTTCTGTTTTTATTTTTGTTTCAGACGCTAGATTTGGAACAGCATCATCTAAAAAAAAAAAAAAAAAAAAAAAAAAAAAAAATATATATATATATATATATATATATATATATATATATATATATATATATATATATACTTTTCACTTATTATTCATTTTTAAATAATTTAAACATGCTTCACTGTTTTTAATTAATGAAAATACAGTAATGTAATAAATATGATGTGTTTCATTTATTATACATATTTCTTAAAGGAGCTAGTAATTATTTATCTGTAAAGTTGGTTATAGTATTATCTTTGGTGTATTAATAATCGATATGTATCATGATAGACGTCAAATGTTCAAATGTTATTACTTACATTTCTTCGCTTCGTATATGACGACATTGGCCAAAGACGACGTGTTGTATCGTATTCTTGACTATTCCCGTCGGACGCAGCACCGTCCTCAGCGTGTTTACATATATCTGCGCTTGCATTCGTATGCCTATATCAGTTTCTCTGCTCTTCTGTGTAGACATTTGTATTTGGTGTCTCCTATTTGGGACATGACCAAAAGAGCAGAACACAGACAGATAATTAAGGCGATCATAGCTCATTGATCCGGTCAGAGCCGATGCTGACCACGCTGTAGCTCCTACGGAAGTCGATAAAATATTCCAAGTAATAAGGATAATGAGCAGAGGCATACCGACGGAAGGCCTGCTAAAGTATTCGGAGCAGTTGTGCTCACCACTGTGTCCGGATGGCATAGTAGTCAGCGAACCTGTCATGTAAACCAGAGACTCGGGTTAGAATGTCTCTCTCGGCACGCGGAAATGGCCGCGTGGTTCGAGGCACTATGTTACGCAATGCGCGGCTACTTTTCATCGGACGTTCGAGTCCTCCCTCGAGTAGGGGCGTGCATTTTGTCCTTAGCATAAGTTAGTCTAACCCCTTACACATCCCTCATACAAAAATAAGATGGAACATCAGTCTCCTAGTGCGCTAGGTGTCTTTTTTCTCCACATTCTTTATTTTATTTTATTTCTTATTTTATTTTATTTTTTATTTTATTTATTTTTATTTTTATTTATTTATTTATTTATTTTTGATCTTTCACATCGTTTTGTATCACTCATTGAGGTATAAGTGAACATAAATACAAATTTATTACTACAAGAATTGTAATAAATAGTATTTGCTTTCTTTTTATCTTAGAAATATTTTTCCGTTATTAGTAGTTACTATGTAAATAAATTGACTAAACAGAAGTAAAACGACAAGAAAATCTATTTTATTCTCTGTCGCACAAATTTTGCACACTATTCGTGGCTCAATGACGGCCCATGCGTAAAAGAAAATCTACTTTTGGGAAACAAGAATACGCCGACAATGAGTTGTGGAGCAGCTGCTGATCAGCTGACTGACGAGCTTTGAATTTCTCTCCTCCTCTGGGCTCAATGCAGTGCCGTTGGCATTGAATTATGGCGGTATTTCACACCGATGTTCCGTCCAGATAGTTAGGTAGTTAATTTACGCTGAAGACTCTTTTACTTTACCGGAGGGCACTTTGCGAATCATTGTCACCTCCTCCTATTCCAGTCGCGTATGGTTGGCGGGAAAATTGTCTGTATGCCTTTGAACTAGTCTTGTGTAGTTCGCGAACGAACCAGTTCGGAAGAACTACACGAACTAGTTCGCAGATCTCTTGCCTCTTAGTTCGTCCGCTCCTTTTCCGAAGACTGACGGGTAACAGGGAGAGGATGCGAGAGCGCGCAAAATCGCGTGATTCCCTTCTGCCAGTTGGCGTCATTTCGAGCTGAGATGCAGTTCATCTGTAGTCTTAGTAGCGGTAGCAAAAGCCAAAACGAGCGGACGAACTAAAAAGACCGACCTACTTCGCGGCAAAGCTGTGAACTAAAATATGCGCGATAGGTCGCGAACTAAAATATGCGCGATAGGTCGCGAACAGAATTAAAAATCACGTGTTTGCCTTCTGCTGATGAGAGCCATTTGGAGGTTAGCGTCTGCCTTCTGAGATTACATAGTTCAGTGCTTCAAAATTTCTGCTTTGAAGTATTCTGCACTCTGCAATATCTGACTAATAAATTCCACAATGCCAAGATATAGAGATAACTCTAAACTTAATCACGAGAAATTATCCACAAACTGTTTCTTTTGGTTTGCGTGATATCGTTAGCAGCTCAAGCAGCAAGCGCATGAAGCTGCTCGGTGGGTGAACTTCTCCCTCCACCTGCATGCGCAGACCACGCCGCTCAGCCGTCACAGGGAGCGGACGAACTAAAAGAACGAACTAGTTCGCGGCAGACCCGCGAACTAAAGTCAGCGCTCCCGATCGCGAACTATTATGCGCAAGTCTACTTTGTACGGGCCCTCATCTCTCTGATCTTATGCTTGTAGTCGCTTCACGAAATATACGTTGGAGGAAGCAAAATATTGGCAAACTCTTCGTGCAACGTACGCTCTCGGATGTCTGCCAAATGCGCGTACCTCTCTAGTAGTGTCTGACACTGGAGATTATAATCATCTTAATGTTTTCGCTCTCACTAAATGAGCCTGCAACGACGCGTGCATGCTCTCCGTTGCATCTTCTCTATGTGTTCTATTAACCAACCTGGTACGGACCCCACACTGGTGAACAACATTCAAACAAGTTTCGTCATTACATCCTATGTTGTCGGACTACATTCCTGAGGTTTCTTCTAGTAAATCTCAGTCTGGTATCTGCCTTACCCACAACTGATTTTATACGGTCGTTTCATTTCAGATAGCGCCTTATGTCTACTCCAAGATATTTTATTGAAGTAACTGCTTCTAGTGTTTTTACTGGTATTGCGTAGTTATATAATAAAGGTTCTTCCTTTGTATTTAAACGCGGCACTTTACACTTCTTTATATAGAGTCTCAACTATCGTCCCCTGACACTTTACAAATGATTTGTGTTCAGTGCAGTCTGACTTCGCAAAGCAACATGTTTGCTTTTCTTGTCTCTCAGGAATATCTTCGGCAGTAACAAAGGCACTAGTGTTCCTCGTTGCTGCGTACTTCTTAGCAACCTCCTCCATAGCTACAAGTATCAACTCCCTGCGTTTAAATTTTTTTCTCATTTAGAGCATTGTACTATACACAGGCGTTTATTGCAGCCAAATCCAACAATTTGTGAAATATGTAAACTGACCAATGTCTGGATGGTGTTTTAAATTCGTATTTTCGAGCCATCATTGTTCAGGAAATCGTCACGTGGAGAAACATCATCTGCCGATGAAGAATCTGGAAATTACAGATTGTTCCAATTCTTCCTCAGATGAAATATCCAGCGGCTCACCCTCTGATTTACGATCCGATATCTCATTTATGGCATTTACAATGTCCTCTTCTGGTCTTAGACGTTTGGCCATAGTGACTGTCTGTCCTGCATGTCTTATGTTGTAAGACTGCACTACTCACACCGTGTTTCATGGAACAAAGGGCTGGTTGCGCAACATATGTGTACACGTTCAGATTATATCCGACCTTATTTCCCTCCGCCCCCCTCACCGCTGCTGAAGAACCGCTGAAGCAGGCAGTAACATGGAAGAATACCTCCTTATTGTTGAACAAATTCACTTCAAAAATAAACACGAAGCTATACGAGATCAATGTTACGGCTGCAGCAGTGGGTCAGACCCATCCACGGTTCTAGGTGAATCTAAATGTTCCTTTTCCATTGTTGCGCATAGTAATTAACTTTTCAATTATGTATTGCCCAAGAACCAAACATTGTACAGATATCATAAATATGTTACTCTGAAGACAAACCCTGAAAGGAGGTGTGTTTCTTTTTTTAATTTTTTTTTTTTTTTTTTTTTTTTTTTTCCGATACCGCGACAGTGTAGTTCAGTAATTTGCGGACAGCGCTAGTTGCAAACATGCCGAGTTCAGAAGCGGAGTGACCTTTCTGTGTTTTGGAGTTCGACAAAAACAAATGTACTACATCTGTTCAACGGATGTTTAGAACCGAGTACGGTAAGAAGCCACCAACAAGGAAGGCCATTTACCACTGGTTCTGCCAATTCGTTATGACGAGTTTGTACTCAGCAAAGGGAAGCGGACGTCCAACTGTGAGTGACATGAATCTGGAGTATGTGGAACAGACGTTCATAAGGAGTCCAAAGAAATTAGAGCATCATGAATCCCGTGAACTCGAAATGGCTCCAATGACAGTGTCGAAAGTCCTGCGGTAGAGTCAGTCTATGAAACCATTCATATTTGAGATAGTGCAGGAGTTCGATGACGACGACAGAAACAAGCCTTTGAGTTTTATACGCTGTTGCGGCAACTGAATAGGATGGGGATGGCATTTTTGATCGCTTAATTTTTAGCAACAAAGCCACTTTTCACACTAATGAGAAAGTGGTCAAAATTGTCGAATCTGAGGTACAATACATCCATAAGAATGGATTGAATTTGAGCGTGCGTACCCAAAAGTAAATGTTTTTTGTGCTTTGTCACGTCAAAAACTCTACGGGCCATTCTTCTTCGACGAGACACTGTCACTAGATATTCCTACTTGCACATGTAGCAGCCTCTTGTGTGAGTTTCCTGGTACACCACTGTGCAATGACTGTTGCCTGTGGACAGGGTCCGCTCCATAACCGGTATAGCACCTGAACACGTCATGTTTGCGACTATAGTTGGCATCATGTATGAAGGTGCTCCCGCGCATAGAGGCGGAGCGATAGGGGAAGCGTGGAGGGGAGGAGCTACGGCCGAGAGTCAACAGTGGAGCCTACGGAGAAATCTTGCGTAATTCGCGGCCAGCCACACTCCTAGAGAATGAACATTATTGGCTGCCAGTGCGCTAATGAGGGGGATGCGGATAACTGGGCCGCCTTCCTAACTGACGTGGACTATAGTTCTGATTATCAGCAAATTACCAAACTACGCTCTGGGGGTAGACATGAAAAAAGGGGGGGAAAACCTTACCAAACTACGCTCTGGGGATAGACATGAAGAAAAAGAGGAAAAAGAACCTTTCGGGGTTTTTCTTCAAAATGTACAGTGTTTGTTTCTTGTGAAGTAAATAACTGAAAGTATTCCAATACTTTACGTACACTCTGTATTTTTCTGGGCCATGTATATGGGGAATGTTTACATCTATTGCTATATAGATTTTTTTTAATTGCTAAACCGGTCACAGAACGAAATATCTTGGCTTTCAAACTCAAAAATTTCACTTAGCAGATTCGAATGTACTTTTATCTTCACTGCCATTGCAAGTTCTTGGGAGGCAAGGAACACATTACAGCTGTTAACACTTTTCTGGCATACAGAAAACGAGTAACATGAAAAGTTTTTTAAACTATTAAAACTCAAGTGCTTAGTGGAAAGCTGATGGAACATCTAAATGCAGTAAAATGTTTTTTCACTGTAATAATTTTTAAAGAAAAAGCCTTTTGTAACTACAAATGAAGGGTTTTTATTTTTACAATTCATTCATACGTGTTTCCCCTTATTCACAAGGCATCATCAGTGGGTGTCCAGAAATATTTACATGTTTCTGTTTACACATATAGGTTAGGATTTTACATATGTACAAAACATTTCGTTTCTGATTCGAAACAGTTCGTTTTAGTATAAAATGGTGTACCTCCAGCACTTGCCACTCCATATCTTCCTCTTTCTGGCAACCAGGTCGAGAAGTTCCACTATTTTCCGAAAAAAATCGCATCTACTGCCATAACTGTGTCGATGGGAGTAGAAATATGAAAATGCTGCTCAGATGACCACTACAAACAATGTAGTAAACTGTTTATTTAATGATACCTATGTTACAAGTTTCAGTTGTCGCGTTAATCAATCTTTTTAGCCTTGTTTCTTTCTAGAAGGAAACGAACAAATTTGTTGAATCTGTTCATGTCTAACAAATTGTTTCATGGGAATATTCGCTTATTGTTATCCTGTGTTCTGGAAAGCGCGCCTTAAAACCATATCCTTCCGGACTTTTATTGACGTTTTGTAGACTAACGCTCAGTAAGAAATATTTGCGAGTGGACATATGGAATTGCACTCAAAGGCATTGCTGTAGTAGTGACGTTTCTAAAGGCTAAAACCAAAACTTCATCAAAATTTTTACTGATTACGGAAAAAGTACTTGAGACGATGCAGAATACTGTAGCAAGCTAATTTTAAATATCGTTTAAAGTAAAAAAAAAAAAAAAAAAAAAAAAAAAAAAAAAAAAAAAAAAAAAAAAAAAAAAACCTTAAATGAGACAGACGAGGCTACGGAAAATCTCGAGTTTGATTTCTGTGGTGTCGCACAAGTACAAAGTGCGCGCCACCTACTTTCGCCGCGCGCCGCCATGCACGCACGGCGCGGCGATCTCACGACGACAGCCACGAGCGCCCTCTGCTGGAACGCCGCTCGTGGCCACGACTGAAGAACACCGGGCACTTGGGACTGAGATAGCAACGAGTTAGGACCTTCGTAATCAGATAGGCACGAGTGAAGACTTTGCTATTGTACAGGCACTAGGCAGGCCTCTAACAACTATGTTTCAACATTCTGCAGTACTATGTAAAAGTTAAGTATTGTTACATTCTGTGCAATATATCTCTTTCTAATTTACTCGAGTGTTTATAGTTTCTGGCTGCTCCCCTCCGTACCTGCACCAGCGTGTCGGTCTCATTCCACTCGGCCACCGACACCTACAACGAGGCTGGGACACAAAAGCGGCGACGAAGTTGGGACACAAAAGTGGAGACGAGGAGTGATAGAACCTTGGACCAGCCCGCTTACTGCAGCCAGACAGCAGCAGTCGGAGCACGCAAAAATTGCTCCCGCCCACCCACCCTTATTATAAGATTTTTGGGGGAACATATTCTGTTACGTATTTTGTGGACTTTTTTGTTGCAGAGCGTCCTCTTTCATATTGCATTTGTGTTTTGTACTAAGTTACTTGTATACGCGGCGCCTAATCGGTCAGCATGGCCACTACCCCGAACCCAAACTTAATGGAAATTATTCAGTTACAGACGGCGCAAATTACCCAGCTTCTCCAGGCCGTGTCGCAGTTGACGACACAGGCTGCTCACCAACAACAACAGTCGTCACATCAGCAGCCCACACCTGCCGCCGCACCGCTTCCGACGTTCCGCCAGTACAACGAACGTGAGGAAGAATGGAGCGACTATTTCGCACAGTTTCAAGAACTCGTCGCGGCTCATCAACTTACAGGTCAGACTGTTAAGCATCTTTTATTGTCTGTGGTGGGCCCCAAAACTTTCGTGTTACTGCAAAAACTATTCCCGCACGCATCACCTCGTGATGTAGACTTTGAACAAATTGTAGATGCACTGAATGCTCATTATGAGAGAAAAGTTCTTGTAGCCGCTGCACGGTACCGATTTTTCAGACTTAAAAAATTACCGCAGCAGTCACACCAAGAATGGATCACGGAATTGAAGGGCTTAACCCGCCAATGTAAATTTACTTGCTCTTGTGGACTTTCGTATAGTGACGTGATGTTGAGGGATGCGATTACGCAGAATATTCAGGACCCCAGAATTAGGGCAGCAATTCTAAAACAGTCAGACCCCTCATTAGACAGTGTACTGCAGCTTATAGAAGCGCATGATACTTTTGACTTAGCTGATGTAGAAATGCAAAGCCATAGTGTAAATTCAGTGCGCCGCAACGGACGCTTTCCTAGCCGTAGTTCTCAGTATAGCACTTGTGATTCTTTAAATTCTACCTGCCGTGCTGAACGGACAGTGAACAGTAGCCAGAGTAAAAGTGCGACGCAAAGGTCGCCCCGTAGTGTTAAACACAGTAATTTGCATAACGGGCGCCAACGCTCATTTCAGAAAAATGTACGTAAATCTTGCCCCCAGTGTGTGTCTCGCCACAAGCGTGCTCATTGCCCTAGTCGCAACGCAACCTGTTATCAATGTGGCAAATTGGGACATGTACAGTCTGTGTGTATGCAAATTAAAAACTCAAAGAACGGTGCCGTTAGAAACAGTGCTTCGCAGAGTGCGAGAACAGTTCATTCTGTAAATGTTATACGGGCTGTGGAATTGAACAGTGCTTTAGTTGGTTCTCAATTACAAGAAAGTTCTTCTGCACCTATTGCAAAACTATATAGTGCACCACGTAGCAAGCGCCAACGAGCACGTAAAACAGTGCAACGGAAACGGGTTCGGGACACGCAAAATGACTATGAACAGTGCATTCCTGTAGTGACAATAGTGCCTTCTGCAACTTCTAATTTAATAGTGCCCAGTACTGTGTAGCTAGTGACAGTAGAATTGGTGTAGCTACTCAAAGTAATTTTAGTGCAGTAGCCTCGCATTGCGCGGACGCCGATCCGGCGGTAGTGTCATCTAGTGACCGTGTGGTTAATCCGCTGTGTGCCGAGTATGCGCCGCTTCCTACCGCACGCAACCCGCGCAAGCGCAGAAAACAATATGTATTAGACGTTGCCCACATTCGCGCACCGGTCGTGCGCCAGAAGCACAAGCTGTTTGTTACTCTCTCTATAGAAAATAAGACTGTGCAATTTCAGCTTGATACTGGTTCCGCTGTTACCTTAATTAATACAGATACTTATGAACTTCTGGGTTCGCCAAAATTGTCGCCGTCACAGCAAGTGCTAACAGCGTACACAGGTCAAAATATTCCCGTACTAGGAACGTGTAGCCTGCCTGCCTCTTTTCAAGGTGTTACAAAAACAGTTGCTTTTGTAGTTCTTCAGGCCAAATCGACACAGAACATTTTTGGACTAGATGCTTTTGACTTGTTTGGTTTATCAATTCAAAGAGATGTGCTTCAAATTTCGTCAATAGTGCCTCAGGATAAAATCAATGCATTGTGTGACAAATATAGTGACTTGTTTTCGCCGGAACTAGGTTGTGCAAAAGACTTCGTGGCACATGTAACTTTAAAAGAATCTGCAGTTCCAAAGTTTCGTAAAGCTAGACCAGTGCCTATCGCCTTGCGTGATACAGTTGCCGAAGAACTTAAACGTTGGCAAGATAGTGGGGTGATTTCTCCTGTTTCTGCGAGTCAGTGGGCCTCGCCTATAGTAATTATACCCAAGCCGTCAGGACAACTTCGTCTCTGTGCGGACTTCAACTGTCAACAGTCAAACAATTGTAGACACTTACCCTCTGCCCAGACCTGAGGAACTGATGGACAAATCAGGACAGTCTCGCTTCTTTTCTAAGATTGATTTAGCAGAGGCATACTTACAGATTCCACTTGATGACGAGTCCAAAATGTTTTTCGTCATTAATACTCACATGGGCCTTTTTCAATTTCAACGCTTACCCTTTGGCAGTTCTTCCGCCCCCGCTATTTTTCAGCGTTTTTTGGAACAGCTGACAGTTTCTGTACCGTGTTGTTCGAACTATTTAGATGACATTGTGGTATCCGGACGTACAGTTGAAGAACATTTAGCAAACCTGGAGTGCCTTTTCAAAGTTTTGACTGCAGCAGGTCTACGTTGTAATAAAGCAAAGTGTTCGTTTTTTCAAACTGAAATAGAGTACCTAGGCCATGTGATTAATGCCCAAGGAATCCATCCGTTACAGTCACATCTTAGAGCAATCAAAGATTTGCCTCCTCCTAAGAATGTGCATGAATTGCAAGCAGTAATGGGAAAGCTTAACTATTATTTCAGATTTATTCCCAATGCCTCTCAGATTGCAGCTCCACTGCATCACTTACGTAGGAAGAATGTTCCTTTTGTATGGTCTAAAGATTGTCAGGTTGCCTTTGACAAACTAAAGTCTGCACTACTCAGTGATGCATGTTTGATTCCCTTTGACCCACAGAAGCCTGTCGTGTTAGCAGTTGACGCCTCGTCGTACGGTCTGGGTGTTGTTCTGTCGCATCGTATTGGATCTCATGATCGTCCTATTGCCTTTGCATCCAAGCTACTGACGCCAACGCAACAGAATTACAGTCAGATAGAAAAGGAGGCCTTAGCAATCATTTACGGCGTCACAAAGTTTCATCATTATCTGTTTGGCAGAAAATTCTATTTGTTGACAGACCACAAGCCTCTCACGTCGTTGTTCTCACCCACAAAGCCGATTCCGCCACGTACGGCACAAAAGCTTCAGAGATGGTCCTTGATATTGTCTAATTATCAGTATGAGATTTTGTACCGACCTACCACTAAACATGCTAACGCGGACACACTCTCCCGACTTCCGGTTGGCCAGGATGTATCGTTTGATTCTTCAGAAATGGCATGTTGTCAGATAGACTCCAGAGATGCTTCCGCTGTCGCAGATTTCCCTTTGAACTCTCGTCGGGTTGCACAGGAAACAGCTGCGGATGCGGATCTAAGTGTGGTAGCACGTTTTGTTCGCTCAGGGTGGCCTGCCAGAGCCAAAGACATTGATCGGCCTCTGGTTCGACGTTATTTTGCTCAACGTCATGCATTATCTTTAAGTCAGGGTGTACTGTTGTTGCATACCGACAACGACCAAGCAAGAGTGATTGTTCCTCGTTCCCTGCAACGAGAAGTGTTACGCCTCCTGCATCAAGGACATTGGGGTATTGTTAGGACAAAGCAATTGGCCAGACGTCATTGTACCTGGGTTGGTATGGACGCTCAGATAGAGGACATGACGTCACAGTGTACAGTTTGTGCGGAGCATCAGGCGGCTCCTCCGCAACGTTTCTCAGATTGGCCACGCCCCAAGGGACCATGGCAACGTTTACATATTGACTTTGCCGGACCTTTCTGGAATACGCGCTGGTTAATCGTTGTAGACGCTTTCAGCAAGTTTCCTTTTGTGATTGCCATGAACTCAACGACAGCTTCTAGTACAATCAGTGCCTTAACATCAGTGTTTTGCATCGAAGGCTTGCCTGAAACTATCGTCAGTGACAATGGACCTCAGTTTGTTAGTGCGGAATTTCAACAGTTTTGTCGTGTGAATGGCATTCAGCATATCACCACCGCACCTTTTCACCCTCAGTCCAATGGTGAAGCAGAACGTTTCGTTCGAACATTCAAGTCTCACATGGAGAAGATGAAAGGTCAGCACTCCAGGCAGCAAGCTCTTCAAATTTTCCTGTCTACGTATCGGTGCATGCCACGTGACGGCCTGTCTCCTGCCGAGCTGCTACACGGCCGCCGTCACCGCACTCTCCTTCACCTGCTGCAGCCTCCCACGCACCGAGTCGGTTCGTATGGCGCTACGCGTTTTCAGGTTTCCACGCCGGTGCTGTACAGGGTGTTTGCTGGAAACAAGAAGAAATGGATGCCGGGCATCATTCAGCGCGTGCTTGGTCGCAATATGTTTATTGTACGTTCTTCCACAGGGTCGGAGCTGCGGCGCCACGCCAACCAATTGCGCCTGCACAGGCCGCGCGATCCTGTCTCCGGTTTCTTGATTCCAGACCCAGTTCACCGCCAGGGAGCACAACCACATCGTTCGTCCCCGGACTACGAGATCCCTATGGACGTCGACGTACATCCGACGCAGTCGTCGCCGCCGCTGTCGCTGCCGCAGATGACAGCGTCACCGAGAGGGACTCCGGGACCGTGCGGGCCCCCCCAGCCTGGGCCACGCACCTCAGAAGATGACCTGCTCCCTCTGGGCGGGGGCGGGCGCCCTTCCCCAGGTTTCGGCGGGTTCCCTGGAGGATCGCAAGGCGGATGCCGGGGCGCGGACGGCGTCTCGATCCCGGCCTCAGCTACGACGCCCGTCCCACCAGTAACGCCCCCGCTCAGGCCCTCCTCCCAGTGCCGTCGCCGTGGCCCTCAGCCCTACGCCACGACGGCGCGGCGGTTTGGGGGGGAGGGGTGTGGTGTCGCACAAGTACAAAGTGCGCGCCACCTACTTTCGCCGCGCGCCGCCATGCACGCACGGCGCGGCGATCTCACGACGACAGCCACGAGCGCCCTCTGCTGGAACGCCGCTCGTGGCCACGACTGAAGAACACCGGGCACTTGGGACTGAGATAGCAACGAGTTAGGACCTTCGTAATCAGATAGGCACGAGTGAAGACTTTGCTATTGTACAGGCACTAGGCAGGCCTCTAACAACTATGTTTCAACATTCTGCAGTACTATGTAAAAGTTAAGTATTGTTACATTCTGTGCAATATATCTCTTTCTAATTTACTCGAGTGTTTATAGTTTCTGGCTGCTCCCCTCCGTACCTGCACCAGCGTGTCGGTCTCATTCCACTCGGCCACCGACACCTACAACGAGGCTGGGACACAAAAGCGGCGACGAAGTTGGGACACAAAAATTTCAACACTAAATCTTTTGTAACCTATGCACAAAAACTATAATGAAAAGGAAATTGTGAAAGTCGTTGAGATACCTTTAAATACTGAAAAACATAACATCATGCACTGGAGATCTGATAAATAAACTTAATGGAGGTGAAGTTAACACAAAAGCGACAAAACATATCGAAACATGAGTCACTCCGTACAAATGTTGCAATCCCGACTGAAAATACCACAATTTCCAGAGATGACTGTATTTATATTCTGGACGAAGCTGCAAACGAATTGCAGAAACGTTTTCTAAGAGTCAAAAGCCACATAAGAAGGAAGAAGAAATAAGCTTAGACACAGTAAAATTGTTACTATTACACAGAACTGAAAAATAAGCCCAGTATCGAATCGTAGTAAGTAGATTGGACGTGCACGAAGTCCGGAAAAAGGCGTCTCAGCTATAGCAACCGAGACCAGCTCTTAGGCGGGTAACAGATTTTTGGTGCTCCTGTAGACACCCCCCCCCCCCCAAAAAAAAATAAGACAATAAATTTTTATTGTTTAACGTCGAGTCGAGAGCTTGGTCATTAGAGACAGAGCTCACGCTCGGATTTTTGGAATTTGTCCGTGTCCTTTTAAAGAAACTATCCCGCCGTTTGTCTGGAGTGGTTTAAGGAAATCACGGAAAACTTAAATTTGGATAGTCGGAGGTGGATTTGAACCACCATCCTCCCGAATGCAAGTCCAGTGTCTTACCTCTGCGCCACCTTGCCAGGAGGTCGAGAAATCTTTCTCGGGGTGTCGCTGTACAACAGGTAGTATTTGCAGAGCATGTGTGGATACTAGCGGTTCCGTAAGAAAAAAAAAAACATCGGCCTAAGAAAAGTAAAGTGAACTTTATACTGAAAATACGCGATTCCTTATTGATCAACCATTCTCATTTGAACTGCACAAAGTTTGTTTTATAATAAATACACCGTGTTAGCAACGAATAAACAAAAGCCATGTAACCTGCTTTCAGGTACCAGATAATAGCTACATTTTCAAGGTACAAAAGTAATTTTCAGAGATTCGATTGTTTACAAATTGTCTATACAGTGCGATCGTACTCAACGAGGATAATTCAAATGTTCAAATGTTTGTAAATCTATCGGACCAAACTGCGTGGTCATCAGTCCGTAACTTTCAAACTACTTAAACCCAGGGAAACTAACCTAAGGACAACACACACACCCATGCCCCATGGAGGACTCGAACCTCCACGGCGAGCAACCGCGCGCTCCGCAGCAAGACTCTTTAGCCGGCCGAGGAGAATGAGGCGCTCCAGTCACGGTCTGCACGGCCACTACGGTCGGAGATTCGAATCCCCCCTCGGGCATGGATATTTATGCCGTCCTTAGTATAAGGAATTTGATAAGTAGTTTGTAAGTTTAGGGACTGATGACCCCGTAGTTAAGTCCCATAAGCTTAACAAACATTTAAACATTTGAGACTCTTTAGAACGCTCGGCTACTCCACCGCGGCGAGGATAATTCACTTCTGGACTTTACCTTCAATACTAAACCTCGTTATACATCATATATTTTTCTACTATGATACATCTGTTCCGAAGGAACAGATATATCTGACGTTACCGCAGCCGTATATATGATTTTAAATAATCAATTGTTAATCCGCCATTTGCGAATTCTGTCGCCGACAATAGCCGCAGTACCAAAGATGTTCTGTTATTTGGTGACAGATGAAAACTTGTGCCGGACCAGGAGTCGAACCTGGTCTCCTTCTTTTCGCCAGTAATGCAGCTATTCTCGGCAGAATTCGCAAATGGGGAATGAAAAATTGATTATCTCTATCTATATAAAAGCGAAAGTACACTCAATCACTCATTCACTCACTCACTGACTAAACAGGAAATTTCGAAAAAAAAAAAATGTTCAAATGTTTTTTAGCACTTATGGGACTTAACTACGGGGTCATCAGTCCCTAAGCTTACAAACTACTTATGAACTAGCTATGACTAAGGACGGCACAAATATCCATGCCCGAGGGGGGATTCGAACCCCTGACCGTAGTGACCGTGCAGACCGTGACTGGAGCGCCTCAGTTCCCTCGGCCACCGCGGCCGGCGAAATTTCGAAAACTTCTTCATCTATGAAGCTGAAATTTGGCAGGAATGTAGTTTATAGGTAGAAGATGTCAGCTGAGAAAAGATTTTGCGATACGACTGACCGATAGTTCAGGAGACATAACGTCATAAACAATGAAAACTTCCTCTTCTTGCGGCTCGTGATAGTGTGACTTTATCAGTCCTCTATTTCAGAAAGAGAACACTTACTGACTTACAACAATCTTTAACATAATTTCAAATCTTTAGGAAACTTTTTCTTGTTGACAACCCCAGCAAAATAATGAAAAGAAAACAGTTTGTCGCTTACTACTTTTTCGGCGTTTCTGCACTAAAATTACAGCATTTGGCATGACGTTACAATTTATTACTCGTACATTATTAATTGTATTTGCAAGAAATATTATATACAGTATACACACATATCACAGAGCGTACGCTCGAATTTTTATCAGAGTATGACACAGTTCATGTGATATGGAGTCACGAACAATTAGGTTCATGAAAAACCGCCTCATCACGCATGACGTTTTGATTCATTACGTCTTTCCTACTAACTCTATCCGCAATGTACTTTGCAGACATTTTACATAGGCCTATACACCACGGGATGTACCTTCAAAATAATATCATATTACGACTTATAGTTAAGGTGCTATGACGTGAAAGACAATGAAATACATGAAAATTCCACATAATAAACCTGAGGTGTTAATTTACAACTACTTTACTACCAAGTCCATTTGCAACACATTTCGCAGGCAGTTTGTTAATATTCCACTCTACGAGCCTGGTAATTCAGGAGATATTACATCGTAAAACTGATATCTGTAAATAGGTTCTGCATTATGTTTAACATTTTGTTAAGTCTTAATTACTCTGTTCGCAGCACATTCCGTAAACAATATCCGAATATACCACTGAAAAGAGCTGCAATATTATTTCACTGAACGACGCATTGATCAGCAGATACGACGTCACGACGCTTTCAGGACTAAACCGGTTAACCGATATCAATGTAAGTGGGTATGGAGATCGATTGAACGCTGAATGAGAACTTAGGCTACTTTAGAAAGTGTGTAATCCAATATATTTGTTGATTTTAAGTATATAACACGAAATATGGAACAGCCGGGCATCAAGGTTTATAGCTTCTGATAAGCTTGAAGACTCCCTGGAAAAGCTTTTTATTCATTAACTTTTAAAATTTATAGCATTTCTTAAAGTACTTTTAATGGCTGATATGTTGTACGTAATACGATTCAACATAATGAATACGATGCTTACAGAAGACGTCAACGTTTCCAAATCTCGCAACAGATTTCAACGACATTTGAATCCTGAATAATTTATACGTTGTACAATATATAGAGTCTTCAGTCAGCGTTTTACTTACGAAGTAATAAACAAAGTTTCTTTTCATATTTAATAATGTCTTTATTTTCATCCCGATAAAGAAAGACAGTATTTACCGTATTGTGTGCACGGTTTATATTTAAGCCGGAAAATAGGAAACTTTTCTTTTACCCTGACGATCCTGGTCATAATTTAAGAACAAAAATGTATTTTTTCTTCTATTGTCTTTGACTCGTATGCAAGGACATCAACGCGAACGAAGCTAGGGAAAAGGCTAGTTTAATACATTTTTCTGTTGGAATTTATGTAAAATAGGGTGTGTTCCATTCAGAAAAATCAACTAATAATTTATCCTACAATGTACCAAACAATACTGTATTTTTTATTGTTTATTTACAAGAAGGTTTTATTAACAGAAGAAAAATAAATTTTTTGCCTTTGAAATTTTTTAGTAGGTAGGGGGTGGAGCTTCCAAAAATATTGGGAAACACTGCTGTATGCAATGAATGCTTTTACGATTCGTCCAGAGCTGCGCCGGACATCTTCGGAGGTCTTCCTACTTCCGCTGAATCGGCAAAACCTCCGAAGATGTCCTACACAGCTCTGGACGAAATAACTGCAAAATTTTACGGACCACAGCCTTATAACCCGGAAGAGCTACCAGCAAACACTGCAGTTGACTACCTGCTACCTGCTCTTCTCACAAGTGTGACTCGTCACATATGTGGCTATTCCAACCCCGTCAAACTGTCGACCTAACTCGGGAGAAGTCCGCCGCCGTCACACCAACACCACCCACAGAGAATGCCGCGACGCTCTCGCATGACGTCACGCAGTGTAGTCATCGTTCGCTACGGCATAGTGGGCCGTGTCCCAGCGGCCACCCAGTCAGATAAGCGAATGATGCCTATTCTGCGTGACGTCACACGAGAGCGAGGCGCCCTTCTCTCTAGGTGTTGTTGGTCCCACACGCAGACAGGCCACCTGTTGCGCTCGCCTCACTTCGGAAGCGCTCGCGCGCATAGTGGCGGTGCACCAGGCGGAGCCCACTGTGCACCGTGGTTTGTTCTCGGGCCACCGCGCCTGCTCGATGCCGTTACCCGCGGCGGACTTCATTTGCATGGCCGCCGTCCCTGTTTACGAGCTACACGCGCGAGCCGGGCCAACATTTGGAAAGCGCGCCCGACCGGGCCGGCCGTACGTATCGTTTATCGCGGGCCGCATCCCCGCGCAGGTCGCCGCTGGTCGCCTCTGGTCGTGACTGGTCGGGGTGGTCGTGCGCGCCGTCGCCCGGCCTGCGCCATTCTTATTTGGCGGACATGGCGCGCTTCCCCGAACTCCGGCGTCTGTCTGCCACGGGCGCCTTTCTCCGTACGCTTTCCTCTCTTTCCCGATACGTCGCGATGAATCTTCTTCCTTCTCTCTCCCAGCCCCGAAAGGAAAAAGATAAAAAAAAAAGTTGGCTCGCGTTCGGTAAGAGTAGCCGCTCCACCTGCCGATGTAGGCCACAGGCGCCGCGCCGGCTCAATTGAGAGGTGCGCGCAAAAACGCGGGGAAAATTCGCTCTTTGTCGCCGCAGGATTCCGCGTCGGCCCGAATCCCTGACATATCCATTTGTCTCGTCTCGCCAGCTCCCTTTTTTTTTTCCTTTTCTCCTTAATCGCTCCTCGAATGTCCAGAAGTTGACTGACAGTATGAATAAGGCGGCCGAAAGCGGGGCTATTACAATGGGCGACGCAGTCGGTTTCTTCTGGTTACGAACCTCGCGTACATTCTGGCGAGAAAGCCGCCCCGGAGACATCTAGACTGTTTATGACTTTTGCGAAAGGCCGCTTACTGCGCCAGCAGCGGGTACCTGCCCCTGTACTTGTCGCAGTGTTAAAAATAAGGAAAACAAGAAAGTTAATCGGTGACCCTGAGGAGTGCATGCAACCAAATGTCTGCTTCGAGAACATATGTACGCTACAAAATACCAGCAGATGTGGTATTGAGAAATTGCAAGCACTTGATGAATGATATTGTCATAAACAGTTAATTGCAGGTGAGCTAGACGGGATTTAAATCATTGTTTGATATCTTACTTTCGTAACGATGCACTGGTTCTGGTGATAATTCATGTCAGTCGAAACCAAATACGTAATTTGAATAGAAGACAGTTTCTTGTTTTTTCCTTTTTTCCAAACAACTCTTGTGCTCGAATTCAGCAGTGCAAATTTAAGTATGTATCATTCCATGAGGCTTTCATCAAGTTCAAGCTGACTTATCACCCAGAATAGATTTTCCATTACATAGCAAATGTATACGCTAGTATGCAACTTCCTGGAGGACTGCAACTCGCGCGCGCGTGTGCGTGTGTGTGTTTTGTCATTAGTATAAAATAGTGTAAGTATTCCAAAGACGATTTAAAATCGTTCATGAGATGAGAAACCATTTTTTTATATATAAACTAGCTGAAAACCCGGCGTTGCCCAGGTATTTATGTATTTATTCCGGCCATTTTTCAGGTATGTATTCTTTTGTATAAGGGCTATATGTCTGTAAAATCTCTTGGGAATACAATTAGTAGGAAATAAGTAATAGATTAAAACTTAATGCGTGACGGGGCGGTTTTCCATGAACGTTACTGTTTATGTTCTCAAATATTATGAACTATGTGTCGTACTGTGATACTATTTCGAAGATACACACAACTATATGTGTGTATACTTTCTATAAATTTTACTGCGGTTACAATTCGTAGTGCAGATATTATAAATTGTAACGTCATACCGAATGCCGTAGTTTTAGTCCACGAACAGCGGAATGTTACTGTTTATGTGCTCATATCTTATGAACTACGTGTTGGAATGTGATACAATTTAGAAGCTACATTCAACTATATATGTGTATACTGTCTGTAAAATTTCCTGTCGCTACAATTTGTAGTGTTCAAATTATAAATTATAACGTCATACCGAGAGCCGTAGTTTTACTCCATAAACAGCGGAAAAGTAATAAGCGAGAAACTTTTTTCCTTTCATCATTTTAGTATGGTTTCCAGCGAGAATAAGTTTAATAAAGGTTTGAAATTATGTTTAAAGTTTGTTGCAAGTCGCTAAGTACTGTCATTCTCATACAGTGTATTTCGAAAGTCTCGCCGCATTATATGGCATTTTTTGCGATTTCTATTGGTTATGACGTAATATCTTTTGAACCATGTGCCGTATGTGATTCTTAACCCTGCAGCAATTGTTACCTCACGGTAGGGAATGTGTGTAGCAAATTTGGTTGAAATTGACCCAATGGTTTAGGAGAAAATCAGCAGCATTGTCGCAAAATGCAGCAGTTTTTCGCGCATCACATTGTTTATGACATCATATCTCGTGAACTATATATTGTGGTGTCGCACAAGTACAAAGTGCGCGCCACCTACTTCGCCGCGCGCCGCCATGCACACACGGCGCGGCGTTCTTACGACGACAGCCACGAGCGCCCTCTGCTGCAACTCCGCTCGTGGCCACCACTGAACGACATCGTTCACTTGGGACTGAGTTAGGAACCAGTAAAGACTTCAGAATCCGATAGGCACCAGTGAAGACTTGGCTATCAGTTAGGCACTAGGCAGGACTCTAGCTCAACTATGTATCAACATTCTGCAGTACTATGTAAAAGTTAAGTATTGTATAAATTCTGTGCAATATATATATCTCATTCTAATTTACTCTAATGTTTCTAGTTCTGGCTGCTCCCCTCCGTACCTGCACCAGCGTGCTATCTTTATTTCTGTGTCGGTCTCATTCCACTCGGCCACCGACACCTACAACGGAACGAGACACAAAAGCGGCGACGAGGCTGGGACAGAAAAGTGGCGACGAGGAGCGATAGACGAACCTTGGACCAGCCCGCTTGCAGCAGCCAGACAGCAGCAGTCGGAGCACGCAGAAATTGCTCCCACCCGCCCACCCTTATTATAAGAATTTTGGGGGACAATATCAGTTACGTGTTTTGTGGACTTTTTTGTTGCAGAGCGAGCCCTCCTTTCATATTGCATTTGTGTTTTGATATAATTTACTTGTATGCGCGGCGCCTAATCGGTCAGTATGGCCACTACCCCGAACCCAAACTTAATGGAAATTATTCAGTTACAGACGGCGCAAATAACACAACTCCTGCAGGCTGTGGCCCAGCTCACAGCGCAAGCAGCTAACCAACAACAACAGCCGCCACTTCAGCAGCCCACGCCTGCCGCCGCAACGCTTCCTACGTTTCGCCAGTACAACGAACGTGAGGAAGAATGGAGCGACTACTTCGCACAGTTTCAAGAACTCGTCGCGGCTCATCAAATTACAGGTCAGAAAGTGAAGCATCTGCTATTATCTGTGGTTGGCACCAACACCTTCGTGTTACTGAAAAAACTTTTCCCCGACGTATCTCCTCGTGATGTAGACTTTGAACAAATAGTAGAGGCACTAAATGCTCATTATGAGAGAAAAGTTCTCGTAGCTGCGGCACGGTACCGATTTTTCAGACTTAAAAAATTACCGCAGCAGTCACACCAAGAGTGGATTACGGAATTGAAGGGCTTAACCCGCAAATGTAAATTTACTTGCTCTTGTGGACTTTCATATAGTGACGTGATGTTAAGAGATGCAATTACACAGAACATTCAGGACCCCAGAATTAGAGCAGCAATTCTAAAACAATCTGACCCTTCATTAGACAGTGTACTGCAGCTTATAGAAGCGCATGATACTTTTGACTTGGCAGATGTAGAAATGCGAAGCCACAGTGTTAATTCAGTGCGCCGCAACGGTCGCTTTCCTAGCCGTAGTTCTCAGTGTAGCACTAGTGATTCTTACAATAGTACAGGGCGTGCTGAACAGACAGTGAACAGTAGCCTTTGTAAAAGTGCGACACAAAGGTCGCCCCGTCGTGTTAGAAACAGTGATTTGAATAACGGGCGCCAACGCTCATTTCAGAAAAATGTACGTAAATCTTGCCCCCAGTGTGTGTCTCGCCACAAGCGTGCTCATTGCCCTAGTCGCAAAGCAACCTGTTATCAATGTGGCAAATCAGGACATGTACAGTCTGTGTGTATGCAAATTAAAAACTCAAAGGATGGTACCGTTAGAAACAGTGCTTCGCAGAGTGCGAGAACAGTTCATTCTGTAAATGTTATACGGGCTGTGGAATTGAACAGTGCTTTCCTTGGATCTCAATTGCAAGAAAGTAGTTCTGTGCCTAAAGCAAACCTATATAGTGCACCACGTAGCAAGCGCCGACGAGTGCGTAAAAATGTGCAACGGAAACGGGTTCGGGACAAGCAAAGTGACAATGTACAGTGCAATCCTGTAGTGAACCTAGTGCCTTCTGCAACTTCTTATTGTAAAAGTGCCCAGTACTGTGTAGCTGGTGACAGTAGACATCACGTAGCTACTCAAAAGTGTAGTGCAGTAGTTAGTAAATCTGGAGTAGCTTCGCATGCTAGCGCGGACGCCGATCCGCCGGTAGTGCCATCTAGTGACAGTGATATTAATCTATGTGCCGAGTCTGCGCCGCTTCCTTCACTACGCGGCCCGCGCATACGCAGCAAACAAACCGTAGCAGACGTTGCCCACATTCGCGCACCTGTCGTGCGCCAGAAGCACAAACTTTTTGTAAATCTCTCCATAGAAAATAAGACTGTGCAATTTCAGCTTGATACTGGTTCCGCTGTTACATTAATTAATAAAGACACTTATGAACTTCTGGGTTCGCCAAAATTGTCGCCGTCACAGCGTACACAGGTCAAAATATTCCCGTGCTAGGTACGTGTAGCCTGCCTGCCTCTTTTCAAGGTGTTACAAAAACAGTTGCTTTTGTAGTTCTTCAGGCCAAATCGACGCAGAACATTTTTGGACTAGATGCTTTTGACTTGTTTGGTTTATCAGTTCAAAGAGATGTGCTTCAAATTTCGTCAATAGTGCCTCAGGATAAAATCAATGCATTGTGTGAAAAATATAGTGACTTGTTTTCGCCGGAACTAGGTTGTGCAAAAGACTTCGTGGCACATGTAACTTTAAAAGAATCTGCAGTTCCAAAATTTCGTAAAGCTAGACCAGTGCCTATCGCCTTGCGTGATACAGTTGCCGAAGAACTTAAACGTTGGCAAGATAGTGGGGTGATTTCTCCTGTTTCCGCGAGTCAGTGGGCCTCGCCTTTAGTAATTATACCCAAGCCGTCAGGAAAACTTCGTCTCTGTGCGGACTTCAAATCAACAGTGAACAGTCAAACAATTGTAGACACTTATCCCCTGCCCAAACCTGACGAACTAATGGACAAATTGGGACAGTCTCGCTTCTTTTCTAAGATTGATTTAGCAGTGGCATACTTACAGATTCCACTTGATGACGAGTCAAAAAAGTTTTTCGTCATTAATACTCACATGGGCCTTTTTCAATTTCAACGCCTACCCTTTGGCAGTTCTTCCGCTCCCGCTATTTTTCAGCGTTTCTTGGAACAGCTGACAGTTTCTATACCATGTTGCTCCAACTATTTAGATGATATTGTGGTATCCGGACGTACAGTTGACGAACATTTAGCAAACCTGGAGTGCCTTTTCAAAGTGTTGGCTGCAACAGGTCTACGTTGTAATAAAGCAAAGTGTTCGTTTTTTCAAACTGAAATAGAGTACCTAGGCCATGTGATTAATGCCCAAGGAATTTATCCCTTACAGTCACATCTTAGAGCAATCAAAGACTTGCCTCCTCCTAAGAATGTGCACGAATTGCAAGCAGTAATGGGAAAGCTTAACTATTATTTCAGATTTATTCCCAAAGCCTCTCAGATTGCAGCTCCACTGCATCGCTTACTTCGGAAGAAAGTTCCTTTTGTATGGTCCAAAGATTGCCAGGTTGCCTTTGACAACTTAAAGTCTGCACTAATCAGTGATGCATGTTTGATTCCCTTTGACCCACAGAAGCCTGTAGTGCTAGCAGTTGATGCCTCGTCGTACGGTGTGGGTGCAGTTTTGTCACATCGTATTGGATGTCACGATCGTCCTATTGCCTTTGCATCCAAGCTACTGACGCCGACGCAACAGAATTACAGTCAGATAGAAAAGGAGGCTTTAGCAATCATTTACGGCGTCACAAAGTTTCATCATTATCTCTATGGCAGAAAATTCTATTTGTTGACAGACCACAAGCCTCTCACGTCGTTGTTCTCACCCACAAAGCCAATTCCGCCACGAACGGCACAAAAGCTTCAGAGATGGTCCTTGATATTGTCTAATTATCAGTATGAGATTTTGTACCGACCTACCACTAAACATGCTAACACGGACACACTTTCCCGACTTCCGGTTGGCCAGGATGTATCATTTGATTCTTCAGAAATGGCATTTTGTCAGATAGACTCCAGAGATGCTTCCGCTGTCGCAGACTTTCCTTTGAACTCTCGTCGGGTTGCACAGGAAACAGCTGCGGATGCAGACCTAAGTGTGGTAGCACGTTTTGTTCGCTCTGGGTGGCCTGCCAGAGCCAAAGACATTGATCGGCCTCTGGTTCGACGTTATTTTGCACAACGTCATGCATTATCTTTAAGTCAGGGTGTTCTGTTGTTACATACGGACAACGACCAAACACGAGTGATTGTTCCTCGTTCCCTGCAACGTGAAGTGTTACGCCTCCTGCATCAAGGACATTGGGGTATTGTTAGGACAAAGCAATTGGCCAGACGTCATTGTATCTGAGTTGGTATGGACGCCCAGATAGAGAACATGACGTCACAGTGTACGGTTTGTGCGGAGCATCAGGCGGCTCCTCCGCAACGTTTCTCAGACTGTCCACGCCCCAAGGGACCATGGCAACGTTTACACATTGACTTTGCCGGACCTTTCTGGAATACGCGCTGGTTAATCGTTGTAGACGCTTTCAGCAAGTTTCCTATTGTGATTGCCATGAACTCAACGACGGCGTCTAGTACAATCAGTGCCTTAACATCAGTGTTTTGTATCGAAGGTTTGCCTGAAACTATCGTCAGTGACAATGGACCTCAGTTTGTTAGTGCGGAATTTCAACAGTTTTGTCGTGAGAATGGCATTCAGCATATCACCACCGCACCTTTTCACCCTCAGTCCAATGGTGAAGCAAAACGCTTCGTTCGAACATTCAAGTCTCACATGGAAAAGATGAAAGGTCAGCACTCCAGGCAACAAGCTCTTCAAATTTTCCTGTCTACGTATCGATGCATGCCACGTGACGGCCCGTCTCCTGCCGAGCTGCTACACGGCCGCCGTCACCGCACTCTCCTTCACCTGCTGCAGCCTCCCACGCACCGAGTCGGTTCGTATGGCGCTACGCGTTTTCAGGTTTCCACGCCGGTGCTGTACAGGGTGTTTGCTGGCAACAAGAAGACATGGTTGCCGGGCACCATTCACCGCGTGCTCGGTCGCAATATGTATGTTGTACGTTCTTCCACATGGTCGGAGCTGCGGCGCCACGCAAACCATTTACGCCTGCACAGGCCGCGCGATCCTGTCTCCGGTTTCTTGATTCCAGACCCAGTTCACCGCCAGGGAGCACAGCCACATCGCTCGCCGCCGAGCCCAGCTTCCCCGGGCTACGAGCTCCCGATGGATGTCGACGCGCCTCCTACGCAGTCGGCGCCTCCGCCTCCGTTGCCGCCGCAGATGACAGCGTCACCGAGTAGGGTCTCCGGGACCGTGAGGGCCCCCCCAGCTTGGGCCACGCACCTCAGAAGATGACCTGCTCCCTCTGGGCGGGGGTGTGCGCCCTTCCTAAGGTTTCGCCGGGTTTCCTGGAGGATCGCAAGGCGGATGCCGGGGCGCGGACGGCGTCTCGATCCCAGCCTCAGCTACGACGCCCGTCCCACCAGTAACGCCCCCGCCCAGGCCCTCCTCCCAGTGCCGTCGCCGTGACCCTCAGCCCTACGCCACGACGGCGCGGCGCTTTGGGGGGGAGGGGTGTGGTGTCGCACAAGTACAAAGTGCGCGCCACCTACTTTCGCCGCGCGCCGCCATGCACGCACGGCGCGGCGTTCTTATGACGACAGCCACGAGCGCCCTCTGCTGCAACTCCGCTCGTGGCCACCACTGAACGACATCGTTCACTTGGGACTGAGTTAGGAACCAGTAAAGACTTCAGAATCCGATAGGCACCAGTGAAGACTTGGCTATCAGTTAGGCACTAGGCAGGACTCTAGCTCAACTATGTATCAACATTCTGCAGTACTACGTAAAAGTGAAGTATTGTATAAATTCTGTGCAATATATATCTCATTCTAATTTACTCTAGTGTTTCTAGTTCTGGCTGCTCCCCTCCGTACCTGCACCAGCGTGCTATCTTTATTTCTGTGTCGGTCTCATTCCACTCGGCCACCGACACCTACAACGGAACGAGACACAAAAGCGGCGACGAGGCTGGGACACAAAATATATCGTATGTGATTCTTATACGGCGACCGTCCTCATGGATTGAAGCTTACGTGTATAAAATTTCATAATTTTAAGCTGCTCATTTTCTCCTAAACCATTGGGCCGTTTTTGTTAAGCTTAAGGGACTTAACTGCGAGGTCATCAGTCCCTAAATGACAGAATTAAGGCAAGTTTGCATTTCCTAAAGTACAACAGCAAAGCGATAAATTATTTTCACAGTGAATAAAAGTACTTTTTCGGAACATGTTTCTTCGGCGTTGTGAAACAAACACGGCCTATCTCTTTAGAGCAAAATTTCGTAAAAAGTATGATGCGGTCTAATACCCCGAAGAACTTTATTGAAAGTGACAATGGCCGCGGAAGCCTACTCCTACGTTCAAACATTTGATAAAGCCTATGGGACTTAACTCAAAATGTTCAAATGTTTGTGAAGCTTATGGGACTTAACTGCGTGGTCATCAGTCCCTAAGCTTACAAACCACTTATGAACTACCTGATATTAAGGACAGCACAAACGTCCATGTCCGATGGGGGATTCGAACACGGGACGGGGAACGGCCTCGCACATGAGAGCATAACGCCTCAATGCGCTCGGCCACTCCGCCGCGGCGTCGCTGAAGTAAAATAACAAATTACCCGATGGTGATTCTAACGTCACTGCCAGCCTAAGTTGGTTGGAAAGATGGAAATCTTGTCATTGAATAGGTCAGGTGTCAGTGACAAGTAAAATTTTTCGGGGGTACACAGGCTTCAGAAAATTTGACTAAAGTATTCGAAGAAATTATTTCCTCCGAAAACTTGATCTACATCTACATAGATACTCTGCAAATCACATTTAAGTGCCTGGCAGAGGGTTCATTAACCACTTTCATAACTTTTCTCTACCGTTCCATTCTCTAATAACGCGCGGGAAGAAAGAACACCCAAATCGTTCCGTTTTCGATCTGGTTTCTCTTATTTTATTGGGGTGGTCATGTCTTACTAAGTAGGTGGGTGCCAGCAAAATAGTAGGTGATTGAAACCTCGCAAACAGATCACGCCGCAATCAATGACGTCTTTCTTTTAATGATTTCCACCCAAATTCGTGCAACATTTCCGTGACGCTTCCCCCCTTCCCCGTAACGTGATAAAACAAAAGGAGCTGCCCTTCTCTGAAGCTTCTCATTGTCTTCCGTCAGTCCCACCTGGTAAGGGTCCCACAAGGGGCAACAGTACTCCAGGAGAGGACGCACAAGTGTGATGTAGCCAGTCTCTTTGGTGGAGCTGGTGCATCTTCGAAGCGTTCTGCCAATGAAACGTAACCTTTGGTTCGCCTTCCCCACAATATTTTCTATGTGTTCTCTCCAGTCAAAGTTGTTCGTAATTGTAACTCCTAGGTATTTAGTAGAATTTACGACCTTAAGGTTTGACTGAATTATCGCGTAATTGAAGTTCAGCGGATTTCTTTTAGTGGTCATGTGTATTAGTTCACACTTTTCATTATTTAGTGTTTATTGCCAATTTTCGCACCATGTAGACATTTTGTCTAACCCTCTTTGCAGTTGCTTTTGATCCTCTGTTGACTCTCTAACCGATAAACGACAGCATCATCCACGAACAGTCTAAGGGAGCTATTCAGATTGTCTCCTAAATCGTTTATAAACACAAGGAAGAGTAGGGGACCTATAACGCTTCCCTGTGGAACGCCAGATATCACTTGGGGGGTGTTTTACTCGATGACTTACCATCAATTACAACGAACTGTGTCCTTTCTGATAGGAAATCGTGAATCCAATCGCACAATTGGGGAGATATTACATAAGCACGCAATTTCATTAGAAGCCGCTTGTGGGGTACAGTATCAAAAGCCTGCCGGAAATCCAGAAATATGGAATCGATTTGAGATCCCTTGTCGATGGCACTTAACAATTCATGTGAATAAAGGGCAAACTGTGTTTCGCAAGAGCGATACTTTCTGAATCTGTATTGACTATTGGTTAATAGGTCGTTCTCTTCGAGGTAGTTCATAATATTCGAACAAAGTAATGTTCCAAAATCCTACTGCAAATTGACGTCAATGAGTTTGGCCTGTAATTTTGGGGATCACTCCTATTGCCTTTCTTGAATATTGGAGTAGCTTGGGCAACTTTCCAGTCTTTGGGTGCGGATCTTTCGCTGAGTGATCGGTTGTAAATTATAGCTAATTATAACACTAGCTTTGTAATGTCGAAGAATCTGGTTTCTTTCGTCGAATTCTACCCAGTAAGACGATGGCTACGAAAGTAGATGACTCACAAAGGGGTTACAAGAGGTGTAAAGATTGAAGTAAAATTATGGTTTGTTTTTCTATTTACATGGGACACCTTTGACCATGAACGTTCAGAACCGCACGAAACCATGCTTAGAACAACAGGCAATTATAAACGAAACAGTGGTGTGCGTTATTTCCAGGTAAAACGCAGCTCTTGTCTGCTAGCGCCACTAGATGGTGGAAGAGTGTAGCTGCACTAACCAGTGCTCCAGTTGCGTGAGTGGTATAGCTGCATCACGCATTTGTGTCTTTGAGTGTTCGCGAGCTAGTCACTCTCTAAACTGTGTACAGGTGCCAAGTTGCGACGTGCTGAATATGGAAATAACATCGGCGTCGAAGATATGGAGTTCGCGGAAAATTAAAAAAAAATATAATGGCGGCGACACAGAAATACACGACGTTACGCTGGATAGATTTACGGAATTTGGACCTGAACCTTAAAGTGGCTCTCCAAGCAGTACACGACATTGATCTTCAGAGCAACAGGAACAGTCAAGTCACAGTGAGTACGATCGCTCACCTACCAAAAGGATGAGGTCCAGTTTATTAAAAGATATTGATGACAACGTACTAGAGAACATTTATAAGGACTATTACACTCGTGGCTTCAATTCGTATAGAAAGCTAATGAAGTGCTATAAGTGAATCAACTAAATCAGAGGTGATATCGGGCGTTCCACAGGGTAGTGTAATTGGTCCTCTGCTGTTCCTTATTTACATAAACGATTTAGGGGAAAATCTAAGTAGCTCTCTTAGGTTGTTTGCAGATGACACCGTCATTTACCGGCTAGTAAAACCATGTGAAGATGAAAACCAACTGCAGAACGATCTGAATATCACTATGGTTTAAAAATTGGCAATTGACTCTAAATAATGAGAAGTGTGCAGTCGTCTACATAAGTACGAAAAGAAATCCGTTAAACTTTGTTTACAAGATAAATCAATCAAAAGTGAAAGCCGTAAACTCCACAAAATACCTAGGAATTACTATTACTTCAGATTTACAATGGAAAGAACACGTAGATAATGTCGTGGGAAAGGCGAACCAGAGACTGTGCTTTATTGGCAGAACCCTTAAAAGATGCAACAGCACTACTAAAGAAAATGAATACACTACGCTTGTCCGTCCTTTTTTGCAGTATTGCTGCCTAGTGTGGGATCCTTATCAGGCGCGTTTGACGGAGGACATCGAAAGAGTCCAAAGAAGGGCAGTTCGTTTCGTATCGTCACGATACAGGGGAGACAGCGTTACGGAAATGTTACACGAATCATTACAATAACGGCGCTTATCGCTGCGGCGTGGGTTACTTTCGAAACTTGAATCGCCAAAATTCTCCTCCGAATGCGAAAATATATTGCTGACTACCACTTACATAGGTAGAAATGACTATCAGAATAAAATACGAGAAATCAGAGCTCGAACGGAGAGATTCAGGTGTTCTTTCTTCCCGCGCGCTATTCGAAAATGGAATGGGAGATAAAATAGTATAACGGTGGTTCGATTAACCCTCTGCCAGGTACTTAAATGTGATTTGCAGAGTGTCCCATGGAGATGTAGAAGGGGTGTAAAGGTGTGTTTTGCGCTATTATAAGTACTTAAAGCAGAGAGTTTTTGACGCTGCTGACGTCATTACATTACATATAATTTCCTTTCTATGGTATTGATATCTTTTACTGTGTTTCTTTCTGTTAAAATGTTACTTGAGGTACAGTGAAAAGTTTTGCATGCAAATGATGCATACCATTGTCCTCTTTTGTGATTGCCTGTCATTCAAAGAGTGTTTTAATGCGGATCCCAGCGTTCGAGGACAAAGGTGTTTCTTGTTAGTGTCAAGTTTCCGGATTATCCGTGTTTTCGATAATTACGATTACAAAACGAAATTATTATGTACCTGACGTGGTAGTCTAATGCATTTACCTATTGAGCTACCCAAGCACAACACACGACCCCACATCACAGCTTTATTTCCGACAGTGGCTAATGCTGTACTTTCCAAATTCCACATTTCTCCTGCGAAACTTGCGAGTCTAGCAGACTCGGAAGAAAGAGTGCAGCGGCGATATGGCTTAGTTACAGCCGGCCGCGGTGGCCGAGGAACTGAGGCGCTTCAGTCACGGTCTGCACGGCCACTACGATCGGGGGTTCGAATCCCCCCTCGGGCATGGATATTTGTGCCGTCCTTAGTTGTAGTTAGTTCATAAGTAGTTTGTAAGATTAGGGACTGATGACCCCGTAGTTAAGCCCTTAAGCTTAACAAACATTTGAACATTTGCTTAGTTGCAGCCTGATGAATGTTTTGGAAGGAATTTTTTACTTTGTAATTTAGTTGCCTTAGGTACGAAATTTCCTCACAGATTAAAACTGTGTGCACGATCGAGAGTCGAAGTCGTGACTTCGCCTTTCACGGGTAAGTGCTCTGCCGAATGAGATCTGCAGGCACAATTCATAACCCGTTCTCACAACTTCATTTCCGTCAGTACGTCGTCTCGTAACAAAGAAGTTGTCCAGTAAATTTCAGGTGTCTAGTACTCTTGGAAGAGCTAATCATGATGGAAAACTTCCGCGTCGTTTGTATGTTAGGAGGTTAATAATGGCCGGATACTATTAGGGAGATTCGTTAGTCGAGCTTGAGTGGGCGAACACTCGCCTGCAATAGGCGAAAGTCGCAGGTTACAGTTCTGGTCCGCAAAAGAGATTTAATTCCCGGGGAATTTTAACTTGTCCTTGTCATCGTAGGGTCAGCTGATTAACCTAGGTTTGTCAATATTAGTCGTAAGGTATTTATTTCCATATGCCCCCCTCGCCTCTTTCGTTTCCGCCACCCTAATGGCGAAATTCGTGTTAGCATCACTGGTTAGATCATTGTGAATGAATCTCTCACCATCCTATGACCTCTGGAAAATTCCAAAATGATAAAGTGCCCATACACAGGCCATAAATGTACAAGTACTTTTGTACAACAGAAAATTATTAAACATCTCCCCTAGACAGCAAAATAGCCAAGTGTCTACAAAAGTGAACCGAGAGCTGTAGAGAAGATGGTGAAGACCAAATTGACAGCTACAAAATTACAGCGTTTGGTCTTTGTAACTAGTTGTACCTCTAAGAGATACAGCTGTTCTGAAAGCCACTGGTGGGCCAACTCCTTAATACTAAATGTGTCGTGTCTGTGTTAGGTTTTCATATTATTTTGTCCATCACCTGTATATGTGTATTAGATTGAAGTGACTGTAGCCTGTCGAGAAGACCAACAGACTGAGGCGTCTATGGATTCATTGCAGGTGATATATAAAATAATTTTTGTGAACTAGTTTTGAACACCTTTTCCGTAACTGCCTTCATCAACTAACTCGACCGTTCACATGATGGGAATATTGTGCAATTTGTATCTACAAAAGGGCCTGATCTCATCGAAAGTGTCAGTGTAAAGGCCTCACTTCAAAGTCTGTAAGCCTAAAAATAAAAATAAGCTTGTCGAACGTGCACAACATTGTGCTTCGAGTTCAATATGATGATGTTCTATCAAGAACTTACAGATTAATCAGTGAAAATGTCCTTCCCTTTGCTTTAAGTTTGCTTGTGTTACATACCTGTTACATACCTGTATCTCTGAAATCAATAAAAATTCGACACATGTTGTGTGGCATATTTATTGCATTTCGCCAGACTACGCCTCCAAGTATATTTAATATTTCTCCTGAAACACCATTTATGTTGTTGACTCAACCTACAAAGTAGAAACGTATCTCAATGAAATAAGAACAATGGGAGCTGGAGTAGAAAGATTTATGCCTTCGTCTTTCGCCGCATGCTATTCGACAGCGGAACGTAGTCTGAAGTTGGTTCAATGAACCCCTTTTCTAAGCGCTAGACTGTGATTGCAGAGTAACCATATATACGCAGATGATGATGTGGATGATGTCGTCATAACGACGATGGTTCCTACAGTTAATAAGTCAGCCACCTTCCTCAAGAAGATCAAATAGACATTTGTTGCATTTTATTTGAACTATGAACTGACATCACTTAGTTGCACATAGTCCGGTGTTTCAAAAAACTGCTGCGGAAAAAATATGCTATTGTACCCTTGATTAAAAAAGAATGAGCAAGTAGAGACATGCGAAAAGTAGCAGATGTCTGTCTGTTAAATGATCTATGCGTAAGCAACAGCGTAATTTTGCAAAATATCTTTCCGAGAACTAGAAAAAATTCTGGGTCTACAAAAAATCTAAATCAGTTTGAAGTCCTCTGTCAAGTCACTGGTCGAACAGTCTGGAATGGCAATTGAAGAATGCAAAAGAAAAGAAATCACGCAGGAGTATTGTGCAGTACGGTGAAGGAATGAAATGAGAGAGGAAGAAGATTTAGAAGGAGAATGGAACAAATGCGATGAGGAGGGATGGTGGGATATTAGTAATCCCGATGCAGTATCATACAATATTTCATAATAGTCACAGGAATAAGATTAGACCAAAGTCGAGACATATAACTTCTTTAAACTGATAACATGATTTTATGTAATGAATACTGTATCCACTACAGCAAAATAATATACAAGTGTAAATATCGTAGAAAAGATCGAAGAACAAGTACGGAATTACAGGAGAAAAAGTGTCCTATAATTTGTTGGTTATGCGCCCCTTCAACACCACATAAAGATTGGGTTGTTTACATATAGTTTCTAATTGAACTATGTCATACTACAGATTACTGTCAGTGTTACAGTGAATCGATGTTACTTATTGTGTTGCAATTTACTTAAGACAAGTTGGCCTTCTACACCAACAATGTCCCAGAAAGCTGCTTTACTTATATTGAGACAACATGGCCATTCTCACACACAGATTTTATTGGCAATTTCTGCCAGCTAACTCTTTATAGACCTTCTTACACCTGCACCAAATCAACCACATTACTGTTCGGTACGAAATGATAGACACTTAATATGACTACATCTACGCTAGCTGTTAATGCCGAAATTTTCGTTCCATGGCGCCACGTTTCTTTGACGTCTTCGCCCTTTTCTTTATACGGTAGTATATGACTCTGTTGGGCAGTTACTACACCGGTTTATGTCTCTGTTGGACAGTTACTATGTCGGTTTTACTTACTTAAAACTCCGTTTTCTTTTAAAACTACTGTTTTTTACCACCCTTAAGTCTTATTACTTTATTTACCTTTCTAGTTTTACTCTCATTGTGTGGTTTATCTAAACAAGAACACGTTACCAGCTCATTTTACGAGTTCTAATATAATCTCTGCACTTAACGCTCAGTTATATTACACTATGTTTTGATTGAGCATATAGGACACAATTATGGTATGTAACTATGAACTTTTCTTTTATATGAATTTATTTCTTTTTATATTTCATTACTTTTATCAGATTACAGCAATACAGTGTATTAATATTTCAAATTTAGACACTTTTCAAGAACGCTTTATATACTCTGCGGTTCTTGCCCTCTGTAATTCTGCGCTTGTACTCCGAACTTTCCTGCAATGTTTGTAGTTGTTTATTATTTTGAAACTGATTACTGTGCATATACCCGAAGAAGGGCAATAATTGCCTGAAACTGCAAATAAATAAATGTACAACCCTGCGATTGGTAGCTGTGTTTTTAACCCTATTTTATACAGTTCTATCATACTGTTCAACGCCAACCCCTCCCCGATGATACATATTACCTGCTGTGTGACTTTCCCCACGCCCACGAATACATTCTCTCCAGTTCTGCTCAGCACCACCTCATTAGTTATGCAACCAACACATCCTATCTTCAGCATTCGTCTGTAGCAACACATTTCAAAAGCTTCTGTCAACTTTTTGTGTCAAACTATTGTCATCCACGTCTCACTGTCGTAAAATGATATACTACAGTAAAGCCTTCAGAAAGGACTCCCTAATATTTAACCCTGTAGCAGTCACGCGACTGGCAGTCCACATGGCATTAAATAATTTCAGTTGCAAGAGTCGACACAGTAATGAAGAGTATGATATTTACTGTTTTTACTTTCAATTTTTTCGTCAATACATTTCCCAGAGCTACAAATTCTGACCAGTTTCACTGAAATACTAAGTTTCGTAATATGCTATACCTCTTGCATATCGTGATAAAAATATTGCATATTTGTATCGTAAATAGGATGAAATGCACACACTGATTACTACAGTTTCAGAGTTTGTACAAAACAGTCACATTCTTCCATTTTTGAACTTTCAGTACCAACGACACGTTCATGCTCCTAATAGCGACGATAATTTGATTCATTTGCAACAACTGTCATAGTATGAATAACGTCCTCACTGTATGTTAGGCCGCAGTAACCACCTTTCTGGTTCTTTCTGTCTCTGTGTGAAAAACTACAAAAAATTGCTTTACATATAGCGGAATTCTTATGCAGACTTTTTCATATAGATCCATATCGCATGAGAAAGAGAAGCAAACGTAAATAAAAGAAATATCTAAGATGAACCTAAAAAGTCTATTTATGTAATAGAAAACAACTCACCAATAACAGGAAACACCTTCAGAATATACTACACTACTGGTCATTAAAATTGCTACACCAAGAAGAAATGCAGATGTTAAACGGGTATTCATTGGACAAATATATTATACTAGAACTGACATAGGATTACATTTTCACGCAATTGGTGTGCATAGATCCTGAGAAGTCAGTACAAGAACAACCACCTCTGGCCGTAATAACGACCTTGAGACGCCTGGGCATTGCATCGAACAGAGCTTGGATCGCGTGTACAGGTACAGATGCCCATGCAGCTTCAACATGATACCACATTTCATCAAGAGTAGTGACTGGCGTATTGTGACGAGCCAGTTGCTCGGCCACCATTGACCAGACGTTTTCAATTGGTGAGAGATCTGGAGAATGCGCTGGCCAGAGCAGCAGTCGAACATTTTCCGTATCCAGAAAGGCCCGTACAGGACCTGCAACATGTGGTCGTGTATTGTCCTGCTGAAATGTAGGGATTCGCAGGAATCGAATGAAGGGTAGGTCGACGGGTTGTAACACATCTGAAATGTAACAGCCACTGTTAAAAGTGCCGTCGATGCGAACAAGAGGTGAGCGAGACGTGTAACCAATAGCACCACATACCATCACGCCTGGTGATACGACTGTATGCCGATGACGAATACACGCTTCCAATGTGCGTTCACCGCGATGCCGCCAAACACGGATGCGACCATCATGATGCTGTAAACAGAACCTGGATTCATCCGAAAAAATGACTTTTGCCATTCGTGCACCCAGGTCTTGTCTGTGATGCAGCGTAAAGGGTAACCGTAGCCATGGTCTCCGAGTTGATAGTTCATACTACTGCAAACAACGCCGAACTGTTCGTCCCCATATGTTGACTCGGGGATCGAGACGTGGCTGCACGATCCATTACAGCTATGCGGATAAGTTGCTAGTGATACGAGGCCGTTGGGATCCAGCACGGCGTTCCGTATTGCCCTCTTGAACACACCGATTCCATATCCTGCTAACAGTCATTGCATCGCAACCAACGCGAGCAGCAATGTCGCGGTACCATAAACAGCAATTGCGATAGGCTACAATCCGACTTTTATGAAAGTCGGGAACGTGATGGTACGCATTTCCCCTCCTTACAAGAGGTATCACAACAACGTCTCACCAGGCAACGCCGGTCAACTGCTATTTTTGTTTGAGAAATCGGTTGGAAACTTTCCTCTTGTCAGCACGTTGTGGGTGTCGCCACCGACGCCCACTTTGTGTGAACGCTGTGAAAAGCTAATCATATAGCATCTTCTTCCTGTCGGTTAAATTTCGCGTCTGTAGTACGTCATCTTCGTGGTGTAGCAAATTTAATGGTCAGGAGTGCATAATATGGGAGTAATGACTTACTAACGACGCGAATTGTACGTAACGCCTATAGTCGCCAGTGACTCTCAGTCCGCAACTGTTGAGCACTCCCAAGCTGCCCCTCTGATCAACGTGAAACATCGGAGTAACGTACTACTTCTCATTACAGGAATTTAGACAATTTCCGTGTCTTTTAGGTGCACCGAGAAGAACAGGAAAGTTGAAAAATACATTTCTGGGGACTGTCATCCGCGCGCAACTACTGTAAGGTTAAAATAAATCCGGACGCCAACAACTTTCGCTTTCTAACAAATGCTTCCCTTCCGATACCCATTTTGTATTTCATATCGTCTTTACTTCGGCCATCAGAAGTTATTTTTGCTACCAGAATAACAACTCCACGTCCTGCTCTGTTTCTGACAGAACCACACATGTTTTTCTTATTTTTCCATTTATGAGACAAGAGGTTATAAATTAAGAAAACTTGTCTTTCAAGACACTCTCCATTCCGTACATTTGGCCGTCCAGGTCCTTCGTTGCCCCTGACAGAATCACAATGTCATCGGCGAACCGCAAAGTTCTTATTTATTCTCCCTGAACTTTAATTCCTTCTCCGAATTTCTGCTTGAATTCCTTCACGGCTTGTTCAATGCATAGATTGAACAACATTGGAGAAATGCTACAACCATGTCTTACACCGTGCGTCCCTTTGGATGCCCTTCGACTCTAATAACTGCTGTCTGGTTTTTGTACAAGTTCAGTATAACTCTTCCCTCCCTATATTTTACTCCTGCTTGCTTCAGAATTTGAAAGACTGTATTCCAGTTAACATTGTCAAAAGTTTTCTCTAGATCTACAAAATCCAAAAATGTAGTTTTGTCTGTCCTTAACCTATCTTCTACGATATGTCGTAATATACTGCCTCTCGTGTTCCTCTTAAATCCAAACTGATCTCGTCCAAGGTCAGATTCTATGCTTTTTTTTAATTCGTCTGTAAATAATGCATTTAATATTTAGTAGCAATGACTTATTAAACTGATAGGTCTCTAATTTTTACACTTGTCTTCACTTTTTTTTTTTTTTTTTTTTTTTTTTTTTTTTTTTTTTTTTTTTTTTTTTTTTTTTTTTTTTTTTGAAATGAAATTACTATATTTTTCTTGAACTATGAGGGATTTCACCTGCTCATGCACATGCACTCAAGGTGGAGCAGTTTCTCAGTGATTCACTGTTCTTGTGATGTCAGCTGCACGAGCGTACTTGAAGAGTGACTGTATCGTTTTGTATATCTCTGACGCAATATCTCTGGCTCCTCGAGGGCTATCTTTGGCTCGGAGGGGCTCCTCGCGTTTGAGCAGTGGAGGGTTGCGGCAGAGTTGAAGGGCTCTAGATAGCTGTTGTGGTAGCTAAACGAGCGTTATGGAGTGGAAATAATTTTTGCTAGTTTTATAATGGAAGGGATTGAGCTGTACTGTATATTATATATAAGACTAGAGGTAAGCTAACTACAATAATCCAATCAGTATAACTTAATCCATGTCCGACCACCAAACAATTAAAAAAATATTGTTAACGAACTACGAAACTCTCCCAAAGATATAATGTTCTTCTCTTGTAAGTTTGTTATTTTGAAAAGAGAAGCGAAATGCGGATTCTTGTAATTTTTTTTTTTTTTTGTTACTTTTGATTGCAACATGTTAATAAACAGATTTGTAATATGGTGAAGAGTGGATTGTAAATTTCATTGTACTTAACTTCATGTATTGTGAAACAACATCTGAATTAGATAAATACTTGAAACTTACCTAGATTGTCGACTTGATCATTTTCCTAGAAAACAGCCCCAGTAATATATTCACCTTTTTTTAATCAGTATGAACATGGATTGTACTATCAGTAGTTAGTTGAGGATTCGCATTGTACATAGCGAATCATGTAGCTAGTATTCTTTTGCAGTGATTTTGAGAGCAGATGTGCAGCTGTGGTATAACAAAGTTTTGTGTTAATTGTCAAGGAAATGACTCCAGGAGTCATCAAAGCATTTACATATTTTGGTTCAACGGTCGTGTGTGAATTTGTTTGGTAATCTTATCACAAATGGTGAGGATATATTTTCTTTATGAACTTAGGTACAAATCAGAAGTGGTTTTATTACGTATCTTTGTTTTCCAGATAGGTTTCTATAGTGTGCTTACGCAAGGGTTAAATCAGACAGAGTTGTGCTGTGGAAAGAGGAGCAAAAAATTTAGTTTCAATCTATGTACGCACAAGAAACAATCACGTTATATGGTGCGTTGGAATTTGTTTAGAAATATTATTAAAAAGACGAGTCAGATGCGTAAACAGGTTTTGTTTTTACTAGTGCTAAATGAGCTCGTATAATTACAGCAAAGTTTTTAGATCTTTTATAAACCATTGTTACTTAATCATTACAATGACTTATCTTGAGGCCTAGCAACTTTGATGCAACAGTCATTCAAGTTTTACTGTGAGGCTAAATATCGCACAGGGCAACTTTATTTTCTTTACACAGATAATTTTGATACAGGTAAAGTACTTATAGACTAGCAATCTGAGTGACACAAACAACTTTCAATTATTTTAGTAACTACTTCCACTTAGGTCTCAAGTTCAATTTTTATTATCTATTAGCAACTTTCACTAAGCAGAAGTATAGCTTTCAGCAGACAACAATAATAATACTATTTTTTAAATAACACTTTTATACTGAAGCGTTATAACTGCGGTAATGGTATCATTGTCGACGGCAATGTTCGACAGACAGTAGGCTATGGCCAGAAGCACAGCATTAGAATAGTGACAGGAGCGATATTTTATGACTAAGTAAATGTCGGACGGGGTGAGTGGCAAACTGCGGCTTTTTTCTCGTGTACAGGAAGAATCGTCATTGAGAGACTGTAGCAGGATACAAGGTGACTTGGATAAAATGTCTAGCTCAGGGCTTGGCAAAAGCGCCAATGCCAACCCACGTGTACTGGCAGCGACGAGTTCCTCGTACACCTCCAAAAGCTCAGATCTTTGTAAACCTATTGGACCGAACTGCTGTGGTCATTAGTCGCTAAATATACAAACTACTTACACTGATTTTCACTAAGGACAAATTGAAATTAACTCATGAAGTATCCTAAGCATGAGTCTTATTTATAGTAACATTCCTAACACATTCAACACTAAACCTCTTACTTTCATCAGCCCGTAAAGCAATGACATCAGCCTCTATGCGAAGATAATTATGTATTGCAAATTTTTCCAGCAGATACCACGACTCAAAATAAGTTGAAAGAGATATTTTTCACCAAGGCAGTATTACTAAATTCGTGCTTTACTATCTACATACATTTAGTGCAACCATTGACTTGAAGAAACAGTATGTTCCACTGCATTAAGAGGAAGAAAGCCTTCCTCAGTCGCAAGACGCTTGCTTTATCATTTATAATGACACCATTCTCACGTTTTCAACAAAAAGATATCATACTTATTACGACGTTTTGCTCTAAAGAGCTACGCCGTGTTTGTTGCACAACGCCGAAGAAACATGTTCCCAAAAAGTACTTCTATTCAGTGTGAAAATAATTTATCGCTTTGCTGTTGTACTTTCGGAAATGTAAACTTGCCTTAATTCTGTCATTTAGGGACTGATGACCCCGCAGTTAAGTCCCTTAAGCTTAACAAACATTAAAACAACAACAATTCTCTCATTGAAAATGCTGCGGTTACTACCGCTACAATGACAGGTAACCACGATTTAAATCAGCTTCAACGTGTTGTTACAGTCGGTGCACGAGAGATGGGACAAAGCAACTTCGAGGTACCGATGAGGTGGGGATTTTCCCATACGATCATTTTACGAATGTACCGTGAATATCGGGAAACCGGTAAAACATCAAATTTCCGATATCGCTGTGACCGGAAAAAAGAACCCGTGACACAGGTGTAACGCTTTCACAAATTGTTTGCGTATTTCAATGCTCGGCAATCGAGTAGTGTCAGAGAGTGAAACATTCAAAGAAACATCATCGATACGTGGTTTCCGAGCCGAAGGCCCACTGGTGTACCCCTGCTGACTGCACGAGACAAAGCTTTACGCCTTGTGGTGTAACGGCGACAGGATAACTGCGATGTTTAATATTGTTATTCATGCTCTTCTTTAGTCCCTAATCATGAAATTATTCTGACACTAGAAAGGTTTTATCAGTTTCTAGGACGTTGTTGATTAGTTATTTACAGTTCCCTAGCAACACCGTCATAAGCTAACCGTGTAAATTCTCTAGACTTCGTCCAAAGTGTCCCGCACCACAACATAAATTAAAATTTTTAGAAATAAATCCTTTAAATAGTTCATCAAAAGTAAATACGGTTCTTGTACGAGCGGGGCATGGAAAATAGTCTGTAGCCGTTACTAAAATTTCATCAAAGTTAAACACAGGCACTTGTATTTCCTGTCCTTAACTCGTACTGAAAAATATTAATAATCAACTGCCTTCTAAACACTGGTTTTCCACATTCACACTAAATACAATTATAATGTCACATTCGAAGCTAATCAGTAGTGATTCAATCGTAATTAAATTGTTTTCTGAAATAAGTCGAGATTCTTCACAAGAACCAAATTTCTCTTGCTATAAAATATTCTTGATCATAAATAAATCTTCATAAATGTAAGATATCTTTCAACATTAACAAATATTTATTCTTCTTCATGATAATACAGCGTCAGATTAGCAAGAAACGTGAACATGAGCAACTAGCTTGGACTGAATATCAAATGAGACTAACAATAATTTAATATTCTTTTCTTTTCTTCTTTGAAACGGTTGAAGCGCGGCAATAAAGAAGGCGCAGCAGCATTCGTAGCCCCGTAGCTGTCTGCTGTAATGTTGGCTGCGGCCGCGACGACGCTGCCCATGTTGATTGCGGCGCCTCGATCGTACATGAAACATGCAGAAACAAAACATTTTAAGAATAATATTATAAAAAATAACAATATTTACATTAATATCAAATATGTATGCATTCTAAATAAAAGGTTCATTTTCTTTCATTTTTTATTTATAACTCCAAAACAGGGCTGACATAGGAAAATGTAGTACGACTATCTTGTCCCACTACAGCCTCGACTGGGCACATCAAAATGTTCAATAGTTTGTAAATCTGTGGGACTTAACTGCTTTGCTTATCAGTCCCTAGGCTTACAAACTACTTAAACTAAGTTATACTAACCTAAGGACAACACTCACACCCATGCCCCAGGGAGGACTCTAAGCTCCAACGGCGAACAAACGCGCGCTCCGCAGCAAGGCGCCTTAGACCGCTCGGCAACTACACTGCTGTACTGAGCCCATCAACACCGACTTTGGAGTTTTCACACGTGTCATATCTTGGCTTACGCAGAATGTATGTTGATACGAATACAGATGGATATCCAGATGCTTCGGTCTCTCAAAAGATTGGTAGTCGGTGGAAAGGTGGTAAACAAGAAAATTTTCAAATTTTGTAGATCCAAAGGACTTATCCGACCTTGGGGAAGATCAGTTTAGATTTAGGAGAAATGTTGGAACACGGGAGGCAATACTCACATTACGACTTATATTAGAAGATAGGCTAAGGAAAGGCAATCGTACGTTTTTAGCTTTTGTAGATTTGGATAAAGCTTTTGACAATGTCGACTGCAATACACTGTTTCAAATTCTGGAGGAAGCAGGGGTAAAATATAGGGAGCGAAGAGTTATACTCAACTTATACAAAAACCAAATAGCGGTTATTAGAGTCGAACGGCGTGAAAGGGACGCAGAGGTTGGGAAGTGAGTAAGACAGGGTTGTAGCCTTTCGCCATTGTTGTACAAGCTGTACATTGAGCAAGCAGTGAAGGAATGGAAGGAGAAATTTGGAGAGGAAATGAAAGTTCAGGGAGAAGAAATAGAAACTTAGCGGTTTGCCGTTGACATAGTAATCCTGTCAGAGACCGCAAACAATCTGGAAGAGCAATTGAATGGAATGGACAATGTCTTGAAAAGAGGTTATAAGATGAACATCAACAAGAGTAAAACAAAGATAGTGGAATGTAGCGTCAGAAAGTCAGGCGATGCTGAAGGAATTAAATTAGGTAATGAGGCAATAAAAGTAGTAGACGAGTTTTGTTACTTGGGTTGCAAGATAACTTCTGATGGCCGAAGTAAAGAATTTATAAAATGCAGAATGGCTATGGGAAGCAAAGTGTTTCTGAAGAAGCGAAACTTGTTGACAATCCAATATTAGTTTAAATGTTAGGAATTCCTTTCTGAAGGCACTTGTCTGGAGTGTATCATTGTATGGAAGTCAAGCCGGGACAATAAGGAGTTCAGGCAAAAAGATGATAGAAGCTTTTAAATGTGGTGCTACAGACGAATGATGAAAATTAGATGGGTAGATCACGCAACTGATGTGGAGGTGCTCAACAGAAATGGGGAGAAAAGGAATTTCTGGCGTATTCTGACTAAAAGAAGGGATAGGTTGGTGGGACACATCCTGAGACATCAAGAATCTTCAACTTCGCATTAGAAGGAAGTGTGTGGGATAAAAATCGTAGAGGGAGACCGAGGGACGAATACAGTAAGTAGATTCAAAGGGATGTAGGTTGCCGAAATTATCCTCAGACTTGCACAGGACAGGTTAGAGTGGAGAGCTGCATCAAACCAGTCTGCGGACTGAAGACCACAACAACAACAAAGGACTTATCTACATTGGTCGTCAGTACCTATGCATACAAACTACTTATACTAACTTAAACTAACTTATTGTGAGGACAACACAAACATCCATGCCCGCGGAAGGACTCGAACCTCGAACGCGAACGACCGCGCGCACCGCAGCAGGGCGCCTTAGTGCGGTAAACAGGAGAGTGATGCCCTTACGTGCTTCGGTCTCCTCAAAAATTCAATTATCAGCTGAGGCAACTTTCACATTTTATAGTTTAATTTGTTTTTTTGGAGGCAGCCGGAACCTGCTTGAGAGATTTAATTTTTATCTATTGTTGTACTACTTTCCTCACACCTCTTCGTAGCAGGCTCCTGCTCATAAAATGGGTGACGAAGTACATCCTTCACCTTAATCTTGGTGTTGAGGACTGTTTCATGTTGATCTTTTAATGATTGGGATTACTACTTTGATTATGCACCTCCACCGACCTTACGTCCAGCGATTTCCGACACTGCCTCAACATTTCTGGGTCGATCTTGCTTGAAACAACAACCTTTACGCTATTTTTATAAATATTATGTCTTTTCGGTTCATGTTTAATGTGTCAGATGACATGCACTACACTAAATTTCAGAACAGGTCTAACTAAGCATTCCCAGTTGTTGTAATTTAACCAAAATCCACGAACATTTATAAACGACGTGCGTATTACAGATTGAGATTCGATTTGTCATGTGTTCGTACAACATCTACGTTACGTTATTTGAATAACATTGCACTTCTTAGTGTACTCAACATTCGTGAAATCATGTCCTATTTTTCTGGCTGACTTCAACCCGGTTTCGACGACGTCTTGCACTCCTTGGAATGAGAAAGCAGCTATACTGCTGGCCTTCCAAAGCAGGTACGGAGATCAGCAACTTCGTAAATACAAAAAAGCAAGGACCAGACTGGGGGACAAGCGTGGACAGAAAGAGGCAGCTCAGGAGACTGGGCTCATAAAGCAGGCAGAGTTGTTTTCTTACCGAACGATTTGCCCCACCGCTGAAACGATATTCTCAGAAACCGTTCTTGGGTTGGCCGGATGGGAGTTTCCAGGATCGAAGCGACTAGAAAGTAAACGTAACACGGGTTACTACGTATCAGGAGCCGCGGCGGAGCGGCCGAGCGCATTGAGGCGCTATGCTACGATGCACGAGGCCGTCCGCCGTCGGGGCTACGAATCCTTCTTCGGACATGGATGTTTGTGCCGTCTTTAGTATAAGGTAGTTCATAAGTAGTTTGTACGTTTAGGGACTGATGACCACGTAGTAAGTCCCGTAAGCTTTATAACCATTTGAACATTTTAGAAACAGGAAAACAATTACTTCAACAGAATTTATATAATTTAGCGTAAGAAGCTCTGTCAAGACCTTTGGGATAAATTCGTTGCCAGGATTGAAAATGTTGTCCATGGGAGACAAATACTTGCATATAAAATTGTAAGATACTTGAATAAGACCGAACAAGATATAGCAGATATCAGTGTAATAAATAACAAGGACTGGCTGCATTATTACAAGGAAGGGAGGATTGATGAAATGTACACAATAAATGATGAACATATTGAAACAAATCCAGATCATCTTGAATTTCAAGAATTAGAACATGCTATCAGATATAGCAAAAAGGCAGTTGGAAGGGTTGGAATTAACAGCGAACTAATAAAATATTCTTCAGTGGAATGTAAAATTCCTTGGTGGATATCACAGGAAATATCAAAAGAATGGAAGATCTCACTTATATAACCAATATTTAAAAAAGGAGACAGATCAAAACATTAAAATTTTAGAGGCATATAACTATTAAATACAACATATAAGATCTTTGCCAGATTAATAACTGAAAGATTAAAACCCATATCAGAAGAACAAAATCGATACAGGAAGGGGAGAAGCTGTACAGATAACATATTTATGCCACAGCAAATTATAGAAAAACATAAGGAATTCAAGAAAGAAACACACATGCTTTTCGTCGATTATGTAAAGTAAATAGACAACAATTGTGTGAAATTTTAATAAGAAGAAGTATACCAATACACATTGTACATCAAATTCAAAATATCTATGCTAATACAAGAATCCAAATAACTGGGGTTATTCATTTAGGATTTGGACTAGGCTGCAGCTTCTCTCCACTGCTTTTTAATATATACATTCACGACATTGTACGGCCATGGAAAATGAAATTGAAGAACCATACATATAACTTTACACAAAAAGATTACATACTGACTTTGTTATTCGCAGATGACCAAGTGTTAATTTCAAATAATAAAGACGAACTGCAGACAGCTGCCTACGAACTACATCAAAAATGCCAGATATATAACATGTCCGTATTAATACAAATAACAAAAGCCATGTCTTTCCGTATAAAAAATCCAGTAAGAACAAAAATAGTTATATGCAACAAGATTATAGAGCAAGTAGATAGATTCAAATGTCTAGGAACCATGTTATCGTACAGGGGAGATATAGATAAAGAAAAAAATGAGAAATTTAAATACTTAAATGGGACTATCAGAAGAACCCTCCAACGTAAAGTAAGAACAGAAACATATCTAAAACTTTAAAAAGTTATGTGGCTTTACTATATGGAAGTGAATCTTGGGTAATGAAAAAGAAAGATGAATGAAGATTACAGCTCAATGAAATGAAATTCCTTAGGTTCATAGCGGAATGCACGAAGCTAGACTACAAAAGAAATACAGATATCAAGAAGGAAGTAAATATTTTCCATATGAACAGTAAGGTTGACGAGTACCGGTAAAAATGGATATCCCATCTTTGCTACGAATGGATGAATCAAGACTACCAATACATTTATGGCGATATACTCCGCAAGGAAAAATATGTGTTGGAAGACTTGCAAAACGGTGGAAGGACGAGATGTCACTGCAACAGGCTGAGGGAAAGCCTAATCATGACGGAAGAAGAAGAAGAAAAACAAGTAGATATGCGTTTGACGGTGCACTACTATAAGTTAAAGGCAAGTAATAGGGTCACAGTGTACTTCTTGGCCCTACCGTCGAGCTGGAGAAGAACTGTGCAACGAAACGGAAGTCTCAGAAGTATCTAATTCAAACGCTGAAGGTCTTTGTGTTTAACGCCAACACAAATAGCGCACGTCGTTGTCGATCAGATGCGCATAAGTATAGACCGATATCTTTGATTTGCAGAATTTCAGAACACGTAATATTTTCAAGTATTAGGTAATTTTTGGACACCGAATATCCCCTTTATAGGCCTCAATAGCATTTCCGAGAACAACGATCATATAAATCCTGCTGGTGCTTTTCATCCACGACCACCAGAGATCAGAAGATACAAGATCCCATGGAGATGCAGAATTTCTTGACTTCCACAACGTGTTCCATACCGTTCTGAACCATCACCTGATGAAGAAAGTCGGTACATATGGAATACAAGACCAACTGTGTATTCTAAGGCGTTTTTAGCAGAACGCAGAACGCCATTCATAGCGGATAGATATCTTCAGACGATAAAGTGATTTCAGGCGTGCGTCTAAGGAGTCCTATAGGACCGTTGCATACATAACCTCGTAGATAACATCAATGAGACTTTGAAAGGAGTACGCAATATAATTTTCACTTAATTTTTGCCTGCCATACAGCCTTGAGCATGTTTTGTTATAAAAACGTAAGCTATAATTCCGTAGGAAACAAATTTATACAATATTTTCTATCATTTCATTAATCGATATAACATACTGTACTTATTTTCAGTAAACCAAAGACTTTGTTTTATCTTTGGAGTGTGTCTTGCACTAGTAGTTGCTGCGTTGAAAGAGTCGTTGTGCGACTGTCGTGCAGAGCAGTAGAGTTGAGTCAATGAGTAGTAGTCTTGGATCTGTCGAGTAAGTCTGTCAGTGTGTTAGACTCTAAGAGTAAAAATTCGGAAAGTTGAAGCCAAGTCTGCAGATAGTAATTTTTGTATGGAAATTAATCTGTCCCAAATAAGGTAAAACTTGTACTTTTCTACTGTTGTGTATGGTAGCCTGTATGTGACATGTTGTAGTTGGTGTTTGTCTTCTTTTGCTAATGAATACTGTTTAGTGCAGCTTGGATTTATCATTTAACCCTGAGTCATTTTACCGTTTCCTCGTTCCTTTCACCAATTTGAATGGCAATCCGTTCTGATCATTGTTTCTTGTGATAGTGTTGCATAATTATTGTGTTCGTAAATTTATGTGTTAATTAGAACAGTTCAGTGTAGGCATTTTGTCACGATCAATTGGTCTGTTAATGAGAGCAGGAAGTAGTTTGTTCATAAATCCAGTAAAGTTAGTCAGTTAATGTTGGTAACAGTTAAAGTGTTTTATCTGATCAGAAGAGAAGTAGATCTCGTAAAGAGATAAGAAATACTTGCAGTGAGTGATATTTGAAATCATTACGATTTATAGGACATTTTTTTTTATTTCATTGAATCAGTATAGTAATTGTTGTACAGATAGGCACATTATCAAGTGCAGTGATTTTGGTATCCAATTAATCTCAAATTTCTTTGTTTGACATCTTGTTTATTCAAGTGACAAAAATATAACAGTAATAGTACACTGTTTTGTTGGCTTTCGCAGTCGAATTGTGCACGTATAGTCTGGCTACTGGTATATGGTGCACGCTAACAGATCTGCACTATTCATTTGCTCACATCGTTTCTCACACACGAGATTAATCTGTAGACTAATTACGAGTTTAATGACTGTTAAATTACTAACTACTGTACAAGTTAAAGTGTTATCCGGCGCGCATGAAACAAAACCACATACACGTAACATCATTGCACTCCCTGCCAGTTGTAATTTATTCAAACAGGCCAAGGAAGGTACTTCTCATTGCTTAGTCAAGTTATTTTGTAGCCAAAACCACAACAGAAAATTTATTTGTGTATTTTAGCGGGAACGGTCACTTAACACAAACAGTGACACGCTTGTTCCCATACACACATACATCATTTTTAACATTAAAAAAAATCCACTTTTAACTTTTGCGGTCTCTCTCTTTTCAACCTTCCCCCCGCGCTTCCTCACCTCCCCCTCTCCTTGCCCTGCGGGGGCTGCAGTGACGCATTTTAACACCAGTGTCGTCTAGTGTCAAGTGCATCCATGTCTCAGTGTACATTTACAGTGCGTCGCAACACGTCTCCTCTTCACCTGTGTCGTCGTGTTACTTCTTCGTGTGTCCAGTGATGTTCCTCAATGTGATTTTCTCGCCACCGTGGCACAGACTGTTTTAACTGTCTATGTGTTTGTCTCTCTCGCCTGTTCATGTGTTTTAAGCCTGCACTATTGTCTCCAGTGTCCAGTTTATAAGACTTCAATGTTTCCTTCGTACCATGTTTTTACACGCCTTGTTTTTACCTTCGTGACGTTGTTTATTTTATCTCTCATTATCATGCACATGTACACTCGGCTGAAGAGCAGCGCCTGATGCTGCTGCCAGCCTGCCGACTCCAGTCGGCGTGAAAATAACAATAAAGGAAAAAAAAAAAAACTTTTGCGGATAATACTGTAATTTATAGAGAAGTCGTAACAGTGGAAAAGAGTAAATAAATGCAATATGATCTGCAGCTTATCGATAAATGGCGCAGGGGATGGCAATTGTAACATAACTGGGTGTAGAAGTGAGAAGCGCTTTGAATTGGAAGGACCATATAAAAGCAGTCGTGGTTAAGTCAGATGCCAGATTGAGATTCATTGGAAGAATCCTCAGGAAGTATAGTCGTTCAACATAGGAATTAGGTTAGAAAACTGTCGCTCGGCCAGCATTTGAGTATTGCTAATCAGTGAGGTAGGGAAATTAAACGACATAGAGAAGATCCAAAGAAGAGCAGCGCGCTTGCTTATGGTGCGAAAGCGTTCGGAAATGATTGGGAAACTAAAAAAAAGCAGACACTGCAAGAGAGGCGTTCTGTATCGGGGTACGAGCCTCTGTCAAAATATCGGCAATATATTGCTTCCTTCTTCGTACATCTCACGAAAAGTCCACAAAAATAAAATTGGAGAGATTAGGGCGAACACGGGAGCACACAGGCAATCGTGTTTCCAGCAAACCACACGTGACTGGAACACTAGGAAATGAAATGTTCAAATGTTTGTACAGCTTATGGGACTTAACTACTGGGTCATCAGTCCCTAAACTTACAAACTACTTATGAACTAGCTTATCCTAAGGACGGCACAAATATCCATACCCGAGGGGGGATTCGAAACCCCGACCGTAGTGCAACACTAGGAGAAAGTGACAGCGGTATATAAAGTACTCTCCGCCACACATCGTGATGTGCCTTACGGAGGATGGATGTAAATGCAGGCACAGACACAAAAATTAAATCAAATTGCACAAAGTAATTCAAGTAACTTAAAGAATTAGGTCTTAACTAATTGTACAACGAAATCCAGGCAATGTCCGAATGCATTCTATCGCGACGATACGTGCTAATGATAGCGATAGAATGCTAATGATATTTTTGATGATGTCGATCCTGCAAGAACGTGACCAACGAACGATAGAGGAAACTCGTTACAGGTGACAGAAGTGGAAGCCTTCCGAAAATTGCTGCGGATTTCAGTGCTGGATCATCAGGAAGTATCAGCGTCCGAACCATTTAACGAAACATCATCGATTTGGGCTTATGGATCCTGATATGTACTGTGTTAGCGTGTGGCATTGCAGCAGTTGGCGACATAATCAATGAAAACATTCTAAGTCACACCTCTGCATAGTTATGTGTGCCACAGCATTGCCACGTTTTATAACGCAAAGCACTGCAAGAATCACTATCATTTCTGTTCTGGTGCTGGCGCCGAGCGGTAGGATTCCAGTTTTATTTCAAGATGAGGCGTGATACCTGGTGGAGTGCGAGAGGACGCTAGTAAAACGGTATTAGAGTTTACAAATTTATTCAACTGAATACAATATTTCGTGGTGTAGGCGCTAGCTCGGCAGGAGCTAGATCAGCAGATGATGTCGCCGTCTCGCTGCGTCTTCTATGTGCCAGCTGCTGTGCCGTTACGACGGAGGTGCCCGCGCCGTCGAGTCTGGGGGTCGAAGCAGAGACTGCCAGCAGGAGTCCTCGCTCCCTCCTCCGGTCTGTGCCACTGCTTGTGGGTCCATGCTTGGAAGCACTGGAATCGGATGCCGTGATACCTGTTGGGTTAGCACCAGAGTGCTAGCTCGTCGACAAGATCATTGGCCATAAGGAAACCAACTAATGGAGACTGAGCTGGCCTCAGGCAGCGTCTATATTCAGCGTTTGGAAGGAGTAGACAGCGCTTCACCGTCTCCCCGAATGATGGCCAGTTCTAAATGTGGTAGTCGTCTCCCAGTTCCATCTCCTAGCTGCAACTAGTGGCTACTAATCTGTACTTTTTTCTGAGATATAAGCGTAATACTGTGATTAGATTATAGGATCGATGACTACCGTCCTGAGCATCATCTATTCCAAAGACCAAGTGACTACACTTCTAAAAGCGGGAGTATATGTATAGAAATCGGCTGAAGCTATGACGTATGGGACGGTTTGTAATGACCGAATATGTCCTACTTGTGAGTGCAGCGTTCACTCAATGAGCCCTATAACCGCTGACGTATCACTGTTGAGACAGAGTTACGTGTAATTATGAAATGATTTCAAGCTGATGAATGTACTCTTTCGCTCTCTTGTCGTCGTCGCAGTCAACAGTCTGCTGACTAAACGCTTTGAACTCGCCGACGCAGCGTCTGTTGACGTTACGAGAGATTAGCATCGTATTTACCACAGAGCCGATGATCTGTTTCCGCATAGTTTGGCTGGCGATTGCTCGAGCAATCGAAAATTTAATAAGTTTCTCTGTCACAATTTTGCGCTGTAATACTGCGTTAGGTTGAGACAGCTAGGACAAGCAGGCTCTGTGCATCTAGTACTTACCAGTATAGCTTACCTTCCAGTCATGATAGTCTGAGGCTTGGCACAAGTAGATATTCAATCAATTGTTACGTTTTGCTGTATTTAGTTAGATATTTTATGTCAGAAAACTATTCATGTTTTCTGCTCAATTATCTGAAGTATTGTGTTAATAAATTATTTATACCTTAGCTATCCAAGAAGTGCTGACCGGTTGCAAATTACTTGGCCACCTTTGTCCGATCCCTGCAGCAGGCTACAACAGAACCAACGGGGCCACTCTTGAATCCCTGCTGACGGCACGGCACAAAGCTTTACGCCTCGCCTTGGCTCGTCGACGTAGGACTGTTAATGGCTGTAATAAATGTTGCCCAGTGCAGCAACTCTCGTTTCTAATTGTATCGAGCGCTCAGGAGACAACATCATAAATCGATGTGTCCTGCATGTCACCAAGGACCAAGCTGCTGAAGACTGCAGATACTACTCTGAAGGTTACACGTATGTACACACTTTGGCCCATTTGGCTCTTATGGACAGAGTAAGTTGTAATTTGTGGCTGTTTGCTGAGGATGCTGTGGTGTATGGGAGGGTGTCGTTTGTAACTAACTGTAATAGCATACAGGTTGACTTAGACAAAATTTCTAGTTGGTGCGAAGAATGGCAGCTAGCTCTCAATGTAGAAAAATATAAGGTGATGCGCATGAGTAGAACAAACAATCCTATATTATTCGAATACAGCATTAGTAGTGAGCTTCTTGATGCTGTCGCGTCGTTTACATATCTAGGCGTAACATTACAGAGCGATATGAAATGGAACGAACATGTAAGGACAGTTGTAAGTAAGGCGAACAGCCAACTTCGGTTTATTGGGAGAATTTTGGGAAGATGTACTTCACTTGTAAAGGAGACCGCGTATAAAACGCTTGTACGACCACGTCTTGAGTATTTCTCAAGTGTTTGGGACCCGCAGCAGATCAGTTTAAAGGAAGACATAGAGGCATTTCAGAGGCGAGCAGCTAGATTTGTTACCGGCAGGTTCGACAAATGCGCGAGTGTCACGGTAATGCTCCGGCAACTCTATTGGGGATCGCTGGAAGAAAGACAACGTTCTTTCGGTGAATTTCTGTTAAGTAAATTTAGAGGGCCGGAATTTGAAGATGAGTGTAGTACGATCTTGCTGCTGCCTACTTACATTTCGCGTAAAGATCACAAAGACAAGATAAGAGAAATTAGGGCTCGTACGGAGGCCTATAGGCATTCTTTTTTTTTCCTTGTTCCATTTAGGAGTGGAATAGGAAAGGAAATTCCTAGTAGTGGTACAGTGTACCCTCCACCATGCACCTTACGGTGAATTGCGGAGTATGTAAGTAGATGTAGATCTATTCTTGCCCATTGTGCATTCCGACGGACCTGTGGTATTCCTGTAGGACAATGCGACACTCTACACGTCCAGAGTTTCTACAGAGTGGATCCAGGAACCCTCTTCTCATTTTAAACACCTCTGCGGCCCCCAGCTCTCTAGTCATCAACTTTATTGAGCATACCTGGGATGCCTTCCAACGTGCTGTTCAGAAGAGATGTCCAGCCCCTCCTACAATTACGGATTTATGGACACCGTGCAAGTTGCATGGTGTCAGTTCCCTGCAGCACAACTTCAGATAAGACTCGACTCCATGCCACGCTGTGATGAGCACTTCTTAATGCCCACGGTGGCCGTACACGATATTAGGTGGGTGAAACGGTTTCTTTGGCTCTTCACTGTAAATGAACTAGCGCACACGGTCATACCTGACTTCCACCGAACAGCACCAAACGAGCTGACACCGTATCGGTGCACTGGGAGTGTTTTTTTTTTTTTTTTTTTTTTTTTTTTTTTTTTTTTTTTTTTTTTTGTGGGGGGTAGCGGGAGGAAGGCGTTGATGGGGAAGGTGAACAAGAATAGTTTAGATCTCCATTCGGTCATCCACAGTTTGAGTTTTCGTGATTGCTTTAGTCATTTACAGGAAGGATCCCATGTGTTCCATACGTAAATGTCTGAAAATTTCCTTCAGTAACAAAAAACTTTCAAATGTTTGTAAAGCTTAAGGGACTTAACTCCGGGGTCATCAGTCCCTAAACTTACAAACTAGCTAATCCTAATGACGACAAAAATATCCATGCCCGAGGGGGGATTCGAACCCCCGACCGTAGTGGCCGTGCAGACCGTGACTGGAGCGCCTCAGTCCCCTCGGCCACCGCGGCCGGCCCTTCAGTAACATCATCTTGTTATAGAGGGTACACAATTAATCCACATATAAGATATCTTTCAGTTACCTGAAAGAGTGTGTAGCTGCGGTCCGAAGTACAAAGAAATTTCATGTCCTTCAAGTGAGGAACTACCCCTAAAGAGCGATGAATCAAAAACGATCAACTGTATTAAAATGCAAAAGGCAATCTAACCGATGCGTGAAAGGCATAATATGTGTCCAGAAGACATGTACTTGAAATTATGTCATGGTGATCTTTGCCTTGGCATTACATACCGGATTATGTCTCGTTTTATGCTTCCAGAAATCGATTGGAAATAGGGGAGTAACGTTAAAAACTACACTTAATAATGACAGAAAATGTGGCATTATACTAGTGTGATCACGGAATGTCGCATGTGTAAATGGCAGTGATAGAAAATCTGAACAGGAAATTACAAAGGCTCAGTCAAGTTACAGTGGAGTTTCGTGAAGTGCCGGACAAAGAAGGGTTTTTGGTCCGAATAATGTATCAACATCCGTGCAGATCAAGTAAACTTAGGAAAGGAATGAAAACACTGTAACATACCAGCTGGATTACGTCACGGTTCGTGGAATGAAAAGTAGCAACCTTATTTACATTAATAAAATAAAAGGACATATTTCGCGCATTCTTTCGAAACACCGAAACACATTTACTATTTTTATAGTTTTTAAAATGAACTGCCAGGATCGCACACTAATAATTTATTCAATAACGACCGGTTTCGGTGAACTCTGTGAACTGTGTCACCATCATCTGACCAGCTTATAAAAATATATATGTGACCAAATGATGGTGACACAGTTCACCGAAACCGGTCGTCATTTAATACATTATTATTAATGTGCGATCTTCGCATTTCATCTTGAAAACTATAAAACTATCAGATCGCCTCCAAAACCGACTATATCAGGTAATATTAAAATTTACTATTTCCCTATTGAAGTAATTTTCTTTACAAATGTACCTATTTGTGTATTTATTAACAAACATTCTTCCTGACAGAGGTCGCGTTTTAAATAACTGCTCATTTCATAATCTACTGTGTCCTATGAAAAATGTCCGGGAACTTTGATGGTCCTGTTCATACTTGGTTGTGACGTTTCGACAGCTGGGACGTAGCGCAATGGCTCTTCGTTTCAGCAAATGGCTCTTCCTTACCTTCAGCGTCAGTACCCGTCCAAATACGGCACAGCGATGGAGCTCACGTTAGCGGGCATAGTCTCCTCTTACAAGAAAACGACGAATCGTTAAGTGAGAGAGATCGAGTACCTGAGTGGGCGCTCACGACTTGCAGCTTTTACGACCAGATGATTAACAGTCCACTTGCGTCTGTTTGCAAACCTAAGGTGACGTGTACGGGGGTTACGGAGGTCCTGTCAGTAGGTGTGCTGACAGCTACGGCATCGCAGGAGCCATCGCATCGCAACCAACTTGCTTTGGAAGAGGATGTGAGAGCGAACGAGCCAGCACACTTTACGAGTGCGTTTTACAGCCCAGGGGGAAAATAGAGGCCTATTTGCGCTGTAAAAGACTACAAGTGAAACTGGACACCGGCGTCAACTTCTGCTAACTGGCCACCGTTCTGCATCACATTTGAAGCGTTTGAAATAGCTCGCTTGATAATAGATACAGCTATGTGGTGATTCAGAGTGCATTTATTTGAATATATTACGAAATAAAAAATATATGCATCTGCAATGTTGTAAATTTAAAAACAAATGCAGTAATGTAACAAACAACGACTGTGGAAGTTGTATGTAATGCAGTATATTCTTATATTTTAGTTTTACGAAACTCTGTAAAATATAAAAGCAATAGTATGATGCATTTGTCAACTAAAAGTGTGACTGTTTCATAAACTGTTAGTATACTCTATTATTTTTCAAAGGAGATAGGTTGGCTGGCCAGTACTTACGTTTTTGCTATCCCGCCGATAGTCACACACAGAAAGAAACATGGACGAATGTAAAACGAGCTTCCGGAACAGGTTTCCTTCTTCGGGTAATAGAGAAGGGAAGGGAAAAAAAACATCTCGTCGCAACGAATAACGTCTTTCTTTTAATGATTTCCACCTCAAATCGTGCAAAATTTCCGTGACGCTTCCCCCCCCCCCCCCCCTATAACGTGATAATACAAAACGAGCTGCCCTTCTCTGAACCTTCTCAATGTCTTCCAACAGTCCCACCTGGTGAGGGTCCGACACTGGGCAACAGTACTCCAGGAGAGGACGCACAAGTGTGATGTAGGCAGTCTCTTTGGTGGAGCTGTTGTATCTTCGAAGCGTTCTGCCAGTAAATGTAAACTCTGGCTCGCTTTCCCAAAAATATTTTCTATGTGTTCTCTCCAGTCTGAGTTCTTCGTAATTGAAACTCATAGGTATTTGGTAGAATTTACGACGAAGAGGTAGATAAAATGTATGAGGATATGGAAAAGGTAATTCGGTGTATAAAGGGAGATGAGAACCTAATAATCAGGGGGATTTTAATGCTGCTGTATGTGACGTGAGGCGTGTGGGAGAATACGGTTTGGGCAGTAGGACTAATAGAGGTTATTGTTGCTGTCTTCAGTCCATAGGAAGGTAAGGATCTTAGGACTTAACGGCTCGTCGACGCCATGGTTATTACAGAAGGAGCGAACGCTCCGATTCCTTTTGGGAAAGGATATCTGGAGCGATTTCGAGAAATTACGAAAAATCTAAACTCATAAATCTGGATGGCCTGAGGTGGATTCCAACCACCGTCCTCCCGAATCCAAGACCAGTGTAGTAACACTACGCCACCTCCAGTCCGCAGACTGGTTTGATGCAGCTCTCCACGTTAGCTTCTCCTATGCAACCTCTTTGTCTCTGAATTAGAACGGCAACTTACATCCTCCTCATGATATTAGGAAATACAAAACTAAAATTTATTTTTAGAACAGGTAAGGAAACGAAGATACGAGAGATGTAAGGGGAGTTTGAAGGAGACTAGCCTAGCGAAGGGCGAGCAAAGTCAGCGGTCTCCAAATAAACATCGAGCTCTGCGGCCCTGGTATGCGCAGTTTTCTTCTGAACCATTTTATTCTAAGAAATTTATCTTATCTTAATTTTGTCCATGGTTGTGTTATTCTTCCGTGACTGTTTTACTTATGAAAAATAAAACAAACTCGCCTTGAGTCACAAAAATCTTGTTTTACTTGTGAACGTTGCATTTATAGCCCTGAGGCCTCATCTTCAGGTGCTTTTAAGTACATTTATACATATTTAAATACCTGAGCGTATCAAGATCAAATACGGGTGGTAACAATATAAATAGAAGCATTATTCTGTATTTAAAATTTGCCGTATTGTTACCACACTTATTTGATCTCGACTGGCCCAAGTCTTTAAATATGTGTAAATATACACTGAAGTACCGGAAGATGAAATCTCAGTGTTCGAAATGTAATGTGCTCAAATAAAAGACTATTTTTGTGACTGAAGGCCAGTTAATTTTATTTTTTCAAAATTACAAAGTTACAATCATATTTTTAAATATTAAAATAACCTACATTTATTTATTTACATACTAGATGACCCGGAGAACTTCGTATCACTTACTTCTTAATATAAACCATATTAATTTAAATCATATATATTTAGACCCAGTAGCTTTCTAAATGCATCATCAGGTATCTAAGTATCGGCTCGATAGCGGACGGAAAGAGTGCACACATGTCCATGAAAATGTTGATTTCACATTCGTGGAATTTCAGGGAAGGTTTAAATGGTTATGAAATATGGAAAAATTTAAATTTAAAACATATAAAATAATGACTTGGTTGTTTTACTTCATTCAAACCTTCCTTTCGATTTGAACGTCGAATGTGCAAAATTTTATCGCTATCAGATAAATGGTATTGATATTTCATAGAAAAATCTATTTTTATGAATTTTCCAACTTTCCGGGAAACTTTTCCAAATTTTTATTTCATAAGAACGTTACTCTTGCTTTGAACGTCAAATATGCATAACTTTATCGCAATCAGACGAATAATATTGATATCCCATTCAAAAAAGCTTTTTCAGTTTCTCGCAAAGTTTCAAATTTTCCGAGTTACTTTCCCAAAATTTTAGTCCATAGAATGTTCATCTTTCGTTGAACGTCAAACGATAAAAATTTTATAGCAGTCAGATGAACGGTTCTCAACTTATAGTGTTGAGTACATTTAGAAACACATTGAAACAAGAACTTGGTTCGAATTTTGCGACTTTCGTTTTAACTGTCGCAATTTTTTTTTTTTTTTTTACTGAAATCTTTTCCAAGACCATAATGAACAAAACAAAAGTACCCCTCTCCGTCGTGCGAATAGTCAGTTATAGTGCTGAATTCAATCAAAAACACATTCTAAAGCACTTTCAGTTTTCCTCAAATTTTCCAATTCTCCGGTAGATTTTCCAAAAAAATTATTTCACACAAACCGTGTCCTGTCGAGCCGTACTCAAGTGATGTTCTTACAACCATGTGGCAATTTATTTGCGTTCATAGAAAAAAATCACTTTCGGTTTTTCCTAAGTTTTCCTACTTTCCGGGCGACTTTTCCAAATTTTTATATGATGCGAACCTTCCTCTTGCTTTCAACATGAAATGTACAAAAATTGATCGCAGTTGGATGAACGGTATTGACAGTTCATTGGAAAAATCTGTTTCAGTTTTTCACGATTTTCCTCTTTTCCGGACAACTTTTTCATATTTATCATCGTTTAAACCTTCCCTGGACTTATACGAATATTTCAAGACTAAAATTTGCCAAATCGGTTCAGCCGTTCTCGGGTTTTAGCGAGACTAACGAACAGCAGTTCATTTTTATTTATATAGATTTACATTTGTTCTGAGTATTCGCTGCCCGTGCTGCAGTGGAGTAGCCGAGCGCTCTAAAGCGCCGTGCTGCGGAGCGCCTGGTTGTTGGCCGTCGGAAGTTCGAGTCTTCCCTGGGTCATGGGTGTGTGTGTTCTTCTTAGGTTAGATTAAGTTCGTTTAACTAGTTTGTGAATGTAGGCACTGATGATCATAGCATTTTGGCGCAAAAGGTTTACAAACATTTGAACATTTTCTCGCTGTCTATACTCGTGGTTGGGTTCTCATCAAATGTATCAGTGGTTTCATCGTGATCGCTGTAATGGCAGTAATTGTATCTTCCGGCACTGATGTTGATGGTTATGTTTTGTTGTTATATTCGGTTTGTTTGTGTGAGACCACGTCGCCAGCGATCTTGTTTACCATCTATCTATGATTATACTGATACAGGGTGGTCATAAAATAATGTAAAAAATGAAACGGCGGGTAGAGGGGACCGAAATAAGCAGATTTAGAATAACAATGTGTGGTCAGTAATCACATATCACAACGCTAGCATGACCAGGAGTATGAAAGAAAGGAAACAGATTCAAAGTGACGGTGCATGGACCTGCCTACATTATAAAGGACGCCGGGCATGTCGACCACAGCAAGAGACAGGCAGGCAAGCAGACCCCAAAGGAGAAAAATCAACGCAGGTTAAATCGGGTGATCGGGGTGGCCAGGGAACTGGTCGTCCCCGTCCTATCAACACCACCTAGAGAGAAGTCTGCGTCGGTCTCGTGTGACGTCACGCAGAGTAGGCCTCGATCACGTAGGGTTGGGTGGCCGCTGGGGCACGGCTCACTATGCCGTAGCGGCCAGCCAGTCAGTTAACGCCATCACGGCCTACTCTGCGTGACTTCACACGAGAGCACCGCGCTCTTCTATCGAGGTGGTGTTGGTCTTATCCACTGCTGGCCAAAGGCAACATTCAGGTGATTCCTGACGTTTCGACTGAAGTACACTGGGGCTACATCGTTCTGGAACCACATTCGTCTGCTAACAGCTAGTGGAAGATCCTCCAGAAACTCAGGTAAGACCTCCTGTGGGAATAAGCCAGTCTGACAATATACCATACCCCGGTCTGGATTGATATGTTACGTCCTCACAGGTCCCCCGATGTTCGGGACGTCTCTTTTCACCGGTGTCCGAAACCCTGTGCTATGTGACCACCCACCATTTTATGACGTGACGCCTCTCAGCTTCTTCAATTAGTCGAAAATCATCAAATATGCATACTAGAAAATGGAGGAAAGTTATATGATAGGAGGAATCACTGCATCATGCCGATAGGAGGCAGCGTGTGTAATGCAGGCCGCAAGAATCCATGGATCCTGGCTACCAAGAAGGTGTGGGCCACGCAGGTGGTGTCTCTGTCACGGTCTGAGGTACATATTTCTGGTATGGAATGGGCCTGTAGTAGTTCTGCAAGGAATCGTTGGTATATCGGCCAGCTCGAGGACCATCTGCATCTACTTTTGGCCTTCCAACACCCTAACAGTTTTGCAATGTCTCCAGATGATAATACACCGCCACATCGCTCCAACGGCGTCCGTCAATGGCTACAGCAACGTGTGGGAAAGTCCGCACTCTGAGATGGTCGTTCCAGAGCCCAGATTCGAACTCCATCGAGAATATCTGGGATCGCATGGAATAATGCCTTCGTGAAATGGATACTGTACCGAAGAAGGTACCAAAAGTCCCTGCCAGTCTTCAATCGACGTGTTGCCATTTGCGTCCAGAGGAGTACCTGAGATCTGTAGACACACTTCCACTAGGCCTCACGGCGTGTACATTCATATTCAACTAATATACGACGTCATCTGCGAATGAGTAAAGCTGAAAATGTGTACACAACCGGGATCCCAACCCGCGTGTCGCACATGTTAGGCAGTTGAATTTGTCCCTAGACCATTGGGGACAAATCGATCATGACAGCTGCACGGATTTCTCTAGCTCGCCCCCGTCAAATTCTGAACTTTCCCTGCCCAAATTTACTCCACCGCAAACTGCCTGCAACTGACGGGAAGTGAGGTAGAGCATCCTCTGCAGGAACTTTCTGTTATTGCCACTATCTCAGTTGCCGTAATGTTGCTGTGTCCACTCCGTACTAACGACAAAAAGACGTTGAACCATTTTAGTTCATTGTGTCGATGACAATATTTGAGAAGCTAGGTATCTCTACTGATCCCGTAATTGGTTTGCCTAATGTAATATCATGCAGAACCCAGTTAGCATCCAGAAGTGCCGCAAGACAACGTAGTTTGGATTCAACTAATGTCTATAGTAATGCTACAGGGAATTGACATAATGAATCCTGGCCATAAATACGTAAGAGTAGCAGAGGCAGAGATCTCTTGTGAACATCACGTTTCAAGGAACCCCATATATCGTTAATAATGATCATGTCTAGGGAGTTTGTTGTCCAACGGAAATGTTTAAACTCAGAAAAATGTTCCTGCAGCCACTCAGTAGGAAGTGCGGAGTGTCGCATTGTACTACTAGAATGGACCAAGTCCATCAGAATGTACAACTGACATGAATGAATGAATGGTGATCAGTCAGGATGAGTACGTACATGTCGTCTGAGTTGTGTCTAGACGTATCAAGGTGTTACGCATTACTCCAAATCTACACGCCCTACACCTTTACAGAGTCTCCACGTGCTTGAACAGTTTCTTGTTGACATGCAGAGTCCACGGATTTATGAGGTTGTCTCCATACCCGTGCACGTCCAACCGCTCGATACAATTAGCGACGAGACTCGTCAGACCAGGCAACATGTTTCCAGTCATTAACAGTCCGCTGTCGGAGTTGAATGTCCAATGGAGGCATAAAGCTTTGTGACGTGCCGTCAGCAAGGGTTCACGAATAGACCTTCGGTTCCGAAAGTCCATATCGATGATTCCGGAATTATATTTCCACTCTGTAGTGGAGTATGCGTTGATATGTCACTTACAGGAGGATTAAAACCGTGTGCCGGACCTTGGATACGAACCTGGAACCTTTGCTTTTCACAGGCAAGCGCTCTACCGACTGAGCTCTCCCGGCACAGCTTTACTTCCGCCATTACCTACTTTCCCGGCACAGCTTTACTTCCGCCAGTACCTACTTTCCAAACTTGATCTTGCAGGACTGGCACCTTCGGAGATGCTGATATGGTGGAGACATAGCTTAGCCACATTCTAGGAATAATATTTTGTCTCTGCAGAGATATGTGCGCTGATACGAAACATCCTGGCAGATTGGAACTGTGTGCTGTAACCGGGATTCGAACCTGGCATCTTTGCGTTTCGCCGGCAAGCGTTCTACCGACTGAGCTATGGCGGCCTTCACGGAAAATACTCATCGCTTAACTTCCTCATGCTGATGATGTTTCCTCGCATGGTTCAGACGTTGACACTTGTTGATGGCCTAGCATTGAATCTAGAGTAATTTCGTAAGGATTGCACTTCTGAGATTCTCTTCAGTCGTCTTTGGTCCAGTTCTTGCAGGATTCTTTTCCGGCCGCAGCGATGACGGAGATTCGATGTTTTCCGGATTCTCGATATTCACTGTGCACTCATGAAACGGCCGTACAAAGACCACAACTTCAACGCTACGTCGGAGATACTGTGTCCAATCTTTTCTGCTCCGACTGTAACACTACGTTGAAATCTATTTATATCATGATAACCTGCCGCTGTAGCTGCCTGTCCCAGATACGTGTTGTATATACGATGCCGACCGCAGCGCCGTCCCGTCAGTGTATGTATATGTTTGTGTTTGCATACGCGTAAATTTACCAGTTTCTTTGGCTCTTCAGTGTAAATAAGCAGCTTGAAAAAAAAATAATTAAAAAAATTAAAAAAAAATAACACCATAAATTTGTCAACCCAGCAGAGCGAAATTTTATTGAAACATTCTCTAGAATGTATACAAAACTGGATCACGCAGTCAGAAACATTAAGCACGTCAGTATAGTCAGCAGAGCGTGCACAATATCGACGCTAGTATCGTGTATACCCTCCTTTTGTAGCAATGCAGAGTGCAGGTTACTCATGAAGACGATAGTTGAAGTGCCAAATAAAGTACTACGGTATGGCCTGCCACGCATTTTCCATCTGATTCCTGTGTTGGACCAGATCTCGTGCCGGTCGTGTAGACTGCGCCAAGATGACGTTGGTGCATGAACGGTGGCAAAACGGGTTAAATGGTGGTTACAATGTACCATGTACTGTTCAATTTTCCCACGACGAACACCAGAGGAAAACGGGTACTGTAGGATATGGCTCCCCACACCAGGATGCCAGAAGTCGGCCCCGTTTGCCTCTGTCGCGTTCACTTCAGATTTGCGCACTCTCCTGCACGATACCACACACGCGTACGGCCATAATTGGCACCGAGGCAGCGACGACTCACATCACTGAAGAAGACACGTCTCCAACCGTCCCTTCATATGTGCCTATCATGACACCATTGGAGGCAGGCAGAACGATGTTGGGGTGTGAGTGGAGGACACTCTAACGGCACACATGGTCGATGTTCTACACTCGCCATTCTCCTCTAGTGATCGTCTAGAGAACAATGAACAGTGCACGGCACACTGAAACCATCATTTAACTCGTCTTGCTACCGTTCAAGCTCCAAAAAGGTGATATGCACTTCAAATAGGACAATGCACGTTTACATGTATCTCGTACCACCCGACATGCTCTTGAAGACATAAGTCAACTACCCTGGTCAGCATGATCCCCAGATCTGTACCCCATTGAGCACGTTTGGGACTGGATGATACGTCATCTCGTGTGGTCTGCACGATCGGCACGTAGCCCACCGGAGGCACGAGGTGGAAATTGCATGACATGCCATTCCACAAAACTACCTCCGACACCTCTACGATCATCTCCATAAAAGAATTTCAGCTCGATTTGCTGCAAAAGGAACCGTCAACATTGGGAACCCTCTGGTACTGTACTCATGTGAGTATGACCCTGTCTCTGTGATCATGTGCTGTATACACCCTGAAGAAAGTGACAGTAAAATTGCTCACTATTGGGTCAAATGCATGGCAAGCCATTCCGCAACACTACCTTTGACACCTCTACTATCATCTCCATGGAAAAATATCAACTGGATTTGCTGAAAAAGGAGCAGATCCACCATCAACTTTGGGAACCCTCTGGTGACTGTACTGATGAACATAAGACTCCGTCTATGTGTTCATATGTTGTACACACCCTCAAGAAAGTGACAGTAAAATTGCTCACTACTGGATCGACGTTTTCATGGTGTTCTTTTTTCATTTTCAGGAGTGTATAATCAGGTGTATTGCTGCATCGCTGGTACTCGTCGTTTTCGCGGCGGCAGCTGCGCCGCCAGCGGACTCCTGTGGGTGACGGCGACAGCGGCAGACCGCGCCAAGATGACGTTTCATCCGGTCCCAGACATGCTGAATGGGGGACAGATCTGGGGATAACGATGGGCAGAGAAGTTGAGGTACCCCTAGAAGAGCATACGGGGTTTTACGGGATACTTTACGGGATGCATTGTCATGTTCAATTTTCCCATAACAAACACCAGAAGAGAATGGCCAGTGTAGGATATGGCTCCCACATCATGATGCAGGTGTCAGCCCCGTTTGCCACTGTCGCGTACACTCCAGATTTTCGCACTCCCCAGCACGACACCACACATGCGTGCAGCCATAATTAGTAACGATGTAGCGACGACTCCCATCACTAAAGAGGACACGACTCCATCCGTCCCTTCATATGTGTGTACCATGACACTATTGGAGGCAGGCTTTACGGTGTTGGGGCGTGAGTGGGGGACACTAACGGCACACATGATCGTGCATCATTGTGAAGGGAACGATATTCTACACTAGCCATTCTCCTGTAGTGGACGGTACACTGAAACATTCATTTAACCTGCCTTGCTGCCGTCCATGCACTAAAAATGTGATACGCTCTTCCAACAGGACAATGCATGTACGCATGTATCTCGTACCACCCAACATGCTCTTGAAGCCATAAGCCAACTGCCCTGGTCAGCATGATTCCAAGATCTGTCCCCCATTGGAGCATGTTTGGGACTGGATGATACGTCATCTTGTGTGGTCTGCACGACCGGCACGAATTCTAGCCCACCTGAGGCACCAGGTGGAAACTGCATGGCAGGCCATTCCGCAACACTACCATCGACACCTCTACGATCACTTCGTCAGAAGATGAGCACGAAGCTCACCGAAACGCTGCGACAAGACGACACCATCACTCGCCTGATTACCTGAGAAGACTTCACTAACCTCTACAACCGTCTCCATGGAAGAATATCAACTGGATTTGCTGCAAAATTAGCAGTTCCACCGTCAACATTGGGAACCCTCTGGTGACTGTACTCATGTGCGTATGACTCTGTCTCTGTGATCATGTGCTGTGCACATCCTCAAGAACGTGACAGTAAAATTGCTCACTACTAGATCGACGAATTCATGGTGTTCTTTTTTCATTTCCAGGTAGATGGCTGCACCTCTAGTGCTCGTCGCTTTCGCGTCGGCAGCTGCATCCCCGGCGGACTCCTGCGGGTGACAGTGGACAGTGGACAGCAGGTGCCGAGCCCAGGCCGCTGCAACTGGGTCGCCCGCGGCCGCGCCAGCCGCCACTCGTCCGTCTGTCTGCCGGCGTTTTTGCGCCCATAAAAATCGGCGCGGCTCGCCTCTCTCGCGGCGGCGCGCGCTGCCCGCTGAATTAATGCCATTGCACCGACAAAAGAGCCGCGGCCATAAAAATTTGTCGCTGCGCACCGCTTTTTGGCCGCGCGTTTCGCCGGACTGCGCGGCGCGGCGGAGGGACACGACTGCCCAACTGGCGCGCCTCTTCCTGGAAGGCCGGCCGCTTCCGGTCGCCGGTGCTTTCTCGTGAATAATCGGCTCCTCAAAGACCGCGGCAGCTGCTGGACGTTCGCCGTTTCACCGAATCCACCTGACACGGAAACGGTGAAATGTAACTTACCACCGTCCTGAACATTATTTTTACTTGCCAGCGGATCTCAAATATGCTGGCGGCTTAGACCATTCGTGATCGGCGTTGTTCCTCATAGAGCAGAATGCCGTCAGAATTACGTGGCGCATGTAAAATGTTCGGCGAATGGTGTTGTTGTTGTTGTTGGTTAGAGGGGGAATAACTACTTGGTCATCAGTCCCCTGTTCCTAACAAAGAACGTGCAGTGAATGGGAAACAGTTGCCGTATGGATCTGGAGACATAGTATGAATACTCAAGAGGAGTACAAGTCAACGATGAACTTTCACCAACAGCACAGATATAGAAAATAAAACAATGTGGTCAATCACACTAAAATTTGGCAATGGGAATCCGTGGCTGGCTGGTCACTGAGATAATAATGGACGAGCCAGTCACATAGCACACACGATTGTCTGCTAGTCAGGAGACATAAAACACTAAAATACGGTTAAAAGTCAGGAGAAAGCATCCTACATTAAATGGAATTGTAAAAACCGGCTGCACGGATAAAACATAGCACAGACTCAGCCGTCGCCGGCCGCGGTGGCCGAGGGGACTGAGGCGCTCCAGTCACGGTCTGCACGGCCACTACGGTCGGGGTTTGAATCCCCCCTCGGGCATGGATATTTGTGCCGTCCTTAGTGTTAGCTAGTTCATAACTAGTTTGTAAGTTTAGGGACTGATGACCCCGTAGTTAAGTCCCATAAGCTATACAAACATTTGAACATTTTGAACTCAGCCGTGGAGGCATTGTCCCCTAGCACTAAGGATAGGGTAGGTGGAAGATTAAAAGACTGCCACAAGGGGGCTAAAATATTACAGTCCATCAGGAGATGAACTACTGTCACGGCAACACCACAGCGACACATTGGCTGTGGCTCACGGCGAAGTAAATAGCCGCGAGTCAACCAAGTGTGCCCGATATGGAGGCATCATAGCACAACGGAGTCTCGACGATTGGGCCTCAGTGAAGTTTTCCATGTAGCTGTGGATGTTTTGATCGTACGAAGCTTGTTTTGCGCACTCAGTGCACACCATTCCGAGCTCCATGCGTCTCGCACCTTCCAGTGTCGCGTCCATCTGAGGTCCGTTTCCACGAGGCCAATTTCAAGAGGGCTTGAGAAGGTGGCCAACTGATCCACATGTTCATTGCCAGGAATGCCAATGTCCCTAGGGTCCAAACGAAGGCCACTGAGCGACCAGACCGATTGAGAGCAGCAACAGAGTCTTGGGTACTGTGCACCAGAGGCAGTTTGCTGAAACACTGGTCGAGTGCTAGCAAGCCACTCAGGGAGTCGCTACAGATGACAAACAACTCCCCGGGGCAGGCTCGGAGATGTTCCAGAGCTCTAGAGATAGCGACCAGCTCTGCAGTAAAAACACTACACCCACTTGGCAAAGACCGCTTTTCAAAAAGGTCACCATGAAGACAGGCTTACCCAGCATGGACATCTACGAGGGAACCATCGGTATAGATGACTTCCGCGCCATGGAAAGAGTCAAGGAGTTCCTGGAACTGGCGACGAAGGATCGATGGTGAAGTGGAGGCTTCCTGGGACAAGTCCAACCGTAGCTGCAGACGAGGAATACACCAAGGAGGTGTATGAGAAGAGTAGTGGAAAGTAGGAGGGAAGGGAAGGAATTCAAGGGAGGAGAGAAGGAAATGGACACGGACTGCAATCGAGAGCCCCGACCGAGGCTGTCTTTGAGGGGATGGGAGTGCAGCAGTTGGGAAGAGAAGCCTGCGATTCGGATGATGGTCGGAAGTGTGGACACGAGCAACATATGAGGCCAACAACTGTTGCCAACGGAACTGCAATGAGGGAACCCCGGCCTCAACAAGGATGCTCATCACTGGGCTCGTACGAAAAGCTCCCATTGCCAAGCGAACATCAGCATTTAGGATGGGGTCTAAGACCTGAAGCACAGAAGGGGCAGCCGAGTCGTACACATTGCTCCCATAATCCAGGTGGGACTGGATGAAAGCCTTATGAATTTGTAAGAGGTTTGGACAGGCGGCAGGCGGCTCCCCAAGCAGTGTGGCTGAGGCAGCACAGGATGTTTAAGTTCCGCCAGCACTTTTGTCTAAGCTGTTGTAGGTGGGGGACCCACATGAGCTGGGCATCAAAAAGCATGCCCAAGAAGCGATGCGTATCTTCAACACGAAGAAGGTCGTTACCCAAGAACAGTTCTGGGTCTGGGTGCACTGCTCGGTGGCCGCAAAAGTGCATAACCCGAGTTTTGGAGGCAGAGAACCGGAACTCATGGGCTAAAGCCCAGGAATGCGCCCTTTGAATGGCTCCCTGCAGTCGCCTTTCAGCGACACCAATACTAACCGAACTGTAATACAGACAAAAGTCATCAGCATAGAGTGATGATCACACCGATGACACTCCTGCTGCAGCAAGTCCGTTAACTGCAATCAGAAACAGCGGGAACACTAAGAACGGAGCTCTGTGGGACAGCATTCTCCCTAACCCGAAAAGTGTGAAGTGAGAGGAAGTTCTGGATGAACAGCGGAAGCGGTCCTCTTAAGCCTCGGTCATGCAGCATAGCTAGAATATGGTAGCGCCAGGTAGTGTCATAAGCCTTTCGGAGATCGAAAAAGACTGGTGAAAGCAGTGCAGATGGCCGACTCCAGCGGGACTATATTGTCTAATGCAGAACGGCCTTGGTGGAAAGCCCCTTGTTGTGGGGCGAGGAGTTTATGGTCTTCAAGAACCCACATGAGCCACCGCCTCACCATACGTTCGAGGAGCTTGCAAGGGACATTGGTGAGGCTAATCAAGCGGTAACTGGCTGCCACCTGTGGATCAGCGCCAGGTTTTATCACTGGGATGACGATGCTGTCCCGCCATTGAGATGGGAAGACACCTTCAACCCAGAGGCTACTCAACAGGGCGAGAATTTGGTGTTGAAAGTCCTTTGACAGATGGCGCAGGAACTGTTTGTGGATTCGATCTGGCCCTGGGGTGGTATTGGGGCAAGCAGTAAGGGCACTCTTGAACTCCCACTCAGTGAATGGGGCATTATATGGTTCCCGCCGACATGTGTAGAAAGAGAGCTGCCTCCACTCGACCTGTTCTTTATGGGTGCGGAAGCCTGCAATATAAGCAGAAGTCCCACAGTTACTAGCATAATGATCCTCCATGTGTTCAGAGATAACTGCTGTATCCAGGCATATAGTACCCTGAATGATCAAGCTGGGGATTCCCACCTGTGGTCGGTACCCAAAAAGGCGCCGAACCTGTGACCACACCCGAAATGGGGCGGCGCGAGAGCCGATGGTAGCAATATATCGCTCCCAACAGTCCTGCTTACTCTGGCGTATCAGTTTCCGAGCTTGTGCCCGGAGTCGTTTGAAAGCGATCAGGTGCTCTATACAAGGGTGGCGCCGGTGACGCTGTAGTGCCTCACGACGTTCCCTGATGGCCTCAGCAATCTCTGCGGACCACCATGGAACCGACTTGCGCCTAATTGAGCCAGTGGTGATCGGAACATTGCCTTCAGCAGCGGAAATGATGGCTCTAGTGATGTGATGAGCACCCCGATCAACATCGTCTGGGATTGGAGGAATCAACCTAGCAGCTGAGGTGTAAGCAGGCCAGTCAGCCCTACGCAGAGACCAATGGGGCAATCGATCTGGAGGTTGATACTGGAGAAGAGAGATATGGATGGGGAAGTGGTCGCTACCGCATAAGTCATCATGAAGTTGTGGTAGAAGGCTTGGGCTGCAGATAGAAAGGTCTATAGCTGAATATGAGCCATGTGCCACACTGAAATGTGTGGGGGCACGGGTATTGAGAAGGCAGCAGTCCAGCTGTGCTATTAAGTCTTCAATGTCCCTACCACGACCTGAGACCTGAGAGCCACCACACAAAGGGTTGTGGGCATTGAAATCCCACAATAGGAGGACTGGCTGGGGTCGTTGTGCGGTCAAGTTCGCAAGGTCTGCAGGAGACACTGCTTCAACAGGAGGAAGGTAGAGTGAGCAGATAGTAATGTCCTGTCGTGCCTGAATTCTTACAGCCACTGCCTCGAGCACTGTGGTAAGTGGCACTGGTGAACTGGGGACAGTGACAAGAACTTATAGGCAGACTCCTCTGGATACCCTGTCGTATATTGCGCGGTTTTTATAGTAACCCCTATACCCACGAAGAGCAGGAGTCCGCTCAGCAGGAAACCAGGTTTCCTGTAGTGCGACACAGAGAGTAGGGTAGTGACATAGCAACTCCTGTCACTCGGCCAAGTGGCGAAAGAAAACGCCACAGTTCCACTGCAGCACCACACTATCTCCCGACTTACTGGGCATATTTATGGAGATGGTATGGCCTATGATTCATCTGGAGTCACTGACTCAGGAGGCAGAGCCTCGACGTCCATTGCTTCTAAAGTCTTACCAAGTTCTCAAGGGACGCGAGGATCTCCACCACATCATCGGAAGCAGATGATTTTGTGGTGGCATGGTGGCCACCTGTGAGTCTTTCGTTTTGCTCTTTTTCTGTTTCTCTCGATGATCCCTCGGTATCTCACCCTGGGAGGGCTTGGCTGACTCAGTCTCAGGGACAGAGTTTGCCCTTGAGGCCCTACGCCCAGCTTTGGAAGGCAACTTGTGCCACTCACTGGCGTCCACTGAGCCAGTGGGAGAAAGGGATTCAAGCGATCCATTCCTCGCGAGAGGAACCAGAACAGGCTGTTGTGGCTCTGGCAAGCAGGGCTTTGGGGGCAACAGAAGGAGTGGTGCCCCCTATCACTAAGGGGGTAGATATTGACGGTTGGGTTTTAGGGGCCACTAGGATTGGCTGAACAGATAGAAACTTCGTCTGATGAAGTACAGAGGGTGCCATGACATCTACGTAAGATGACTTGCTGCTGACCGGGTGGAGTTTGTCATATTTCCGTTTAGCCTCTGAATAAGACAACCGGTCCAGGGTTTTATACTGCATTATCTTCCGCTCCTTCTGCAAAACTGATCAGGTAGGCGAGAAAGGTGGGTGATGTTCACCACAGATTACACAGATGGGAGGAGGTGTGCAAGGGACGTCTGGGTGTCACTCACAGCCACAGTCTCGACAGGTTGAGTTGGCAGTACACCTAGAAGACATGTGACCAAACCTCCAGCATTTAAAACAGTGAATAGGGGGAGGAATGTAGGGCTTTACGTCGCACCGGTAGATCACCACCTTGACCTTCTCTGGCAATGACTCGCCTTTGATGGTCAAGATGAAGGCACCGGTGACAACCCTGTTGTCCTTCGGACCCCTATAAACACGCTAAATAAAATGGACTCCTCACCGCTCCAAGTTCTTCTGACTGCAAGAGCAGATCCCTATGGAAGATAATTCCCTGGACCATGTTGAGGCTCTTGTGGGGGGTAATCGCAACGGGAACTTCACCCAGCTTGTCACAGGCGAGTAGTGCCCACGACTGAGCTGGGGATGACGTCGTTATTAGTACAGACCACGAACGCATTTTGGACATGCCGTCAACTTCTCCAAACATATCTTCTAAATTTTCTACAAAAAACAGAGGCTTTGTGTTTATAAAAGATTCTCCATCAGTCCTAGAACAAACTAAATACCGAGATGCATATGGCTGTCCTTGATTTCTAGCCCTGTGTTCCTCCCATGGCGTAGCCAAGGAAGGGTCCGATTGGGGGTCATATCTCTCTGTCTTATAATCGACATTTTCCTTCTTAGAGATGGTGGTTAAACGCCCACCAGCGTTACTCTGGGTTCTTTTCATGGTGTTCCCATATGAGCAGCTAGGGAAATAATGGTCCACCCAGGGAGAGCCTCTGTTCAAGTGTCAGGATATGGCTGGCGGTGAGACGTGGCGGTTCGGGTGGCAGAGAGAAATGCAGGACAGTTTTGTTGAATCAAACCATGAAGTTTATTTACTTGTTGCTACAGAAGGCTACCGGGGGTGTGCAACAGTAAGTGGAACCCGTCCCAGGGACCATGGTGACCCGCGACCTACGGGGTGAGACCCGGAGCTAGCAAGAGAACGTCTTTTCACGACGGTGGCCCCATCAGAAGAGAGCGTGCCTCCGTTCCAGCAATCGTCGGGGCCTGGCGGACGCTCCACGTGAAGCAATGTGGTCTTCCCCGATTGGTAGCAGAGTATCGCTGAGTGGTAGGAACTGCGCTCCCCACGGCAACGATACGAAGCGAGCAAGGGGGGAAGACGATCGTCGAGTCAGCAGGGGGAGCCGACGGCTCCATCGGTTACGAAACTAAGACGGCCGGAGGGAAAAAGTCGAATATTTTAATAAACTAAATTTTCGGGTCTAGCCAGGGTCCTTATGGAGAGGTTCCGCTTGTACACCTCGCTTACCTTGGTGAGCCTTATACAACTGAGGTTCGGCGGGTTCCCTAGACATTGCTCACTAGCGACTGTTCAACCTCAACAGCCATGCATCTTCTCAGCACGTAGCACACCTTGAGATTGAGGTTTTTATTTTATAAAGGTTTGTACCGTCCTCGCGACCCAGGCGATTAAGCCAAGATCTCTGGGCTCTGAAACGTACAATGTTCCACCGTCGCGCCGAACAATGGTCGTTGAATCACGTACAGAGCTTATGGTGTAGCGGACTGTTGGCGCGACACAGCCCATGGCTCAGGACACCAGGTTCGCCAAGCCCATACGCAGCAAATAAATGCTCAGCCCCTGAGGGGGCGAATGGTGTCATATCTTATCCTGTTTCCAACTGTATCAAACAGATGGAGGTGTACAGTATCGCGTCCTGGCACAGGACCTAACCACCAAGTTAAAGAGTGGCCTGCGTAGTGCAATCGGGACCTAGAAGACTTTCTGTGGGTGTTTGTTTCTCAAATGACCTTTATAGTGGAGTCGAGAGGGAGAGAGAACTTGCTGGGTAAATTGGGAAGTGTACAAAATACAAATGTTTGTAAATCTAACGGACCAAACTGTGTGATCATCAACCTGTAGCTTACAAACTACTTAAACTGAGCTAAACTAACATAAGGACAACACACACACCCATGCGCCGGGGAGGACTAGAACCTCCGACGGCGAGCAACCGTGTGCTCCTCAGCGAGGCGCCTTAGACCGCTCGGCTACTCCACCGCGGCAACTGGGAAGTGTAGGTGGTAGCAGCAGGGAGAGCACAAACACAGGTCTCAGACTTGATGTTGTAACTGTCTTTAAATCACTGTTTTATTATTCTTTAAACACATAGAAATGTGAGGTGTCTATCCAGACATTTCCATTAACTATACACACAATCGACTATATGGCTGTCAGCCAAGATCCCTTCTTTGTCTACTACTGTATGATATTACAGATACAGGGAGAGGCTGATTGTTTAAATGTGAAAAGCGGGTTTTGCTGAGCTGATGTGTTTCCCAGCCGGTCGGCTACCAGTTTGGACCTATTGAATGGGATACAACAGGTAGTCAGGTTTCCCCTAATGTGCTCGGAAACCGGAAACGCTTGGCTGAGCGAGGGCGGCCATTCCAGATTGCAACTGAAATACAATATAGGCACAAACATTAGTCTAAAAATCCATATAAAATCAGGGAATGATCATACAACAAATATAATTATATGAATGGATTCAGGAGACTTGAGAGAATCAAACGCCGTAATTACAGTTTCATTAACCCTTGCAGATAAAAAGCCGATAAATTTCAATGCTGTAATCATAATGTTATCAGACTTATATTTACAATTATTGATACGTAGTGTTTATCAGTAACAATTTAAGAGGCAAATGGGCAGCATTGCACCACGCTACCTATCTTAAAAGACGCACCACGTTATCTCCGTATTCTTTCAATAAACTTTATTTTACTCTCTTGTTCTGCTTTACGTTGAGGTAGTAATATTCTTGTATCAGAACATAGATTCCACCACAGAAACACAAAACAAGAACCCAGCGAAGCGCATTACATTTATATATGTATTTTATTATATTTAATATTCTTAATTTATTGATTATAATATATCTCCAATTATATGTGAAATCACCAGATAAAGTGACCAAAAAACCGAAAATTAAGATTGGTAATGAGTACTTGTTGTGTAACTGCAATGTTATGTTAAGCTTTCCAAAACACATTTGTGCACTACTATAGAGTACAGGAGATACCTTTCTGGATATTTAACATCAGTGAAAGGCCAAAGGTATTTCATTTATACCTGGAGGTCTTAGACAAGAAGGGAAGATTAGAAAAAAACCACCAATCTTTACTAAAAGACTTCAAACGGTATATTATCTTGCTTTGTTGCTTGTGAATGATGTTTCATAGTGTAGAATTTTTTAATTTCATCCTAATCAATGTTTTCTTTCTCCTTTATTTGCTTCATTACCTAAACAGATAAAAATTCAGAAAACTTTGCACAAAACACAGGATTATTTGTTAGAAAAATGGCAAATACATACCAATTACTTAAATTTTGCAATGGCTGCTATTTTTCCTTTTCTCAATTTATAAAAGTGAACTGAATTTTAACCATTATGTAAGTTGCTTTTATCTGCACCTTGAGGTACCTCCTTGCAATAGTGGCCTAAACAAATTTATATTAACAATGATAACGGTCACAGAAGCCTATACGTACATTGACTGAAGTGTGTTTAAAATGGCTATGCATGAACTGAGTTTTAGATGTGATGCAATGACTATCTGAAATAAGGTTCATGGCTGAAATTCCTTGGTGTAACTTTTGCAATGTGAAAAAACTGGGAGGACGAAAATGTAGAAAACACATTTAAAGTGCCAGTTACAAATATGTCAAAGAATTAAAACACCGTAGCTCATTTAGATGTTTAAACACATTTAAAACTATAAACAGTAAATAAATGTGTTGTTGTTGTGGTCTTCAGTCCAGAGACTGGTTTGATGCAGCTCTCCACCCTACTCTATCCTGAGCAAGCCTTTTCATCTCCTCATAAGAACGACAACCCACATCCACTTGAATCTGCTTATTATACGCGTCTCTTGGCCTCCCTCTGCGATTTTTACCCCACACACTTCCCTCCAATGCTAAATTCACAATTCCTTGATGTCTAAGAATGTGTCCTACCAATCTATCCCTTCTTTTAGTCAAGGTATGCCAGAAATTTCTTTTCTCCCCAATTCGGTTCAGTACCTCCTCATTAGTTACGCGATCCACCCACCTAATCTTCAGCATTCTTCTGTAGCACCACATTTCAAATGCCTCTATCCTCTTTCTGTCCACACTGCTTAAATGGTAAATAAGAATTTCAAAGTTTATTTGCTAATTTCACGTAGCTCTACTCATGTCCTCCTGCTATTCCCAACGGCTGGTGCGAGGCATACTTCCTCTTCCGTCGCACGTCCGCCTGTGATGCTTGTTACTGCGTTACTATCTCGCTGTTTCTAGTATCTGAATCTTGGCTGACTCCTTGTATTTGTTTAGACAATTCTTTGTTAATTCACTTGACCATGACAACAGGTTTGGAGAGAACACCACGAAGCTATGGACCCTGCGTGTCAGGAGGAAGCTGGTGGAGGCTGTTGGGGAGTGTGCATTTGGTGTGATATGGGACCCCTGGTACGTCTAGATACGACTGTCACGTGACAAGTACGCTTGCATCATTTCATGCATCCTTTCATGTCACTCACGCCGACGGACGTGGTCAATTCCAGCAGTGCAGTGCGACGACACACACGAGCAGAATTCCTACAGACTGGCCCCAGGAACTCTCTTCTGACTTTAACTACCTTCGCTGGCCACCAAACATATTCATGACCATTATTGAGGATATAGAAAATATATGCCATAAAAAAATAACACCTGAAATGTTTGTAACGTTATTGGGCCGAACTGCCGTGGTCATCCGTTCCTGCACTTACGGGCTACTTTAACTTAGGCTAAGAATAACACAGAAACCCATGCCAGTCATACCTACAGGCCGTCAATTCTAGTAGATACCTAGGAGTAAGAATTACGAAGAACTTAAATTGGAAAGAACACACAGATAATATTGTAGGGAAGGCGAACCAAAGACTGCGTTTCACTGGCAGAACACTTAGATGATGCGACAGTTCTACTAAAGAAACTTCCTACACTACACTTGTGCGTCCTGTTTTAGAACATTGCTGCGCATTGTGGGATCTACGCAAGGTGGTACTGACTAACGATTCAGAGAAAATTCAGAGAAGGGCAGCACGTTTTGTTTTATTGCAATATAGCAGAGAGTGTCACGGAAATGGACGAGTTGAGGTGGAAATCATTTAAAGAAAGGCGTTATATTTTTTGTGGCGGGATCTATTTACGAAATTTTTTCACCAACTTTCTCTTCTGAATAAGAACATATAATGTTAGCACCCACGTGAATATGGAGACATGATCATGAAAATAAAATAAGAGAAATCAGATCGAAAGCAGAAAGATTTTGGTGATCCTTTTTCCAGCAAGCTGTTGGAGAATGGAACTATAGATAAATGTCATGAAAGTGGTTCTATGAACCCTCTGCCGTGCACTTCATTCTGACTTGCAGACTATTCATGTAGATGTAGATGCGACTTTCGGGATTCCTTGGGACGTTGTGTCCAGAGGAGATCTCCACCCACTAGTACTCTCACGGATGCATGGTGTCAATTCCGCACAGCACTACTACACGTTGGAAGTCGGTTAGAACAGCTCACATGGGGAAGTTGATGACGTAGGGAAAAAACCCGACAGTTGGGCTTTTGGCGCGCGCGCGCGCGAGGGCAGGAAGTGACGAGTCGGGAGCAACTGGGGTAGCTGGCCGGCCGTCGTCGCTCTGCATCAGTCGGCATGTGGATCTGCAGGTGGAGACTTCAGATTTTTGTGTGGCAATTGCCAAGTGTGTTTGCTGGTCGTAGACTGCACCAAGTTGTATCGAGTGCTACTGTGTGTTGTGAATATTTAGCCAGTGGAACAAGGGGTGCATCGCATTGAATTAAAGTGACTGTGTTTGGTTAATGTAACACGTGTCGTCGCATAGGCATGAACATAAACGGTGTTTGAGACAGGCACATGGTGTGAGAACAATTTGCGACAAATATTCATTTTGTCTGGTGGCTCACGAGCTATAACTTTATTTGAAAATGTGTCGACGTACAGACGAATCAGCCACAGGGTTTTAATATGATGTAATAAACAACATGAAGTGAACTTTCACGTGTTTTCAAAAATAGTAGTTAGTACACCCTTTTCTCTCATGAACTTACTTTATTATGAATTTGTTTTGTTAATCATATGCAGGGAAGGAAAGCTGTGAACGTGTGATATCATCCCCTAGAAAAAGAGTCAAACTGTAGTAATCACAGTTCCAGTGTTTATGCATGTTTAGGAATTTGGTTCGCAGTTGGTGGTTGTGAGTTTTAAAAATTAATCTTTCTCTATTCTGAACTCTCACCCCGACCTTCACCCTCGCAGTAACAAGATTACTTCTGATGGCCGAAGTAAAGAAGATATAAAATGCAGAATGGCTATGGGAAGAAAAGCATTTCTAAAGAAGCGAAACTTGTTAACATCCAATATTAATTTAAATGTTAGGAAGTCCTTTCTGAAAGCATTTGTCTGGAGTGTAGCATTGTATGGGAGCGAAACGTGGACGATAAGGAGTTCAAATAAAAAGATGATAGAAGCTTTTGAAATGTGGTGCTACAGACGAATGATGAAAATTAGATGAGTAGATCACGTAACTTATGAGGAGGTGCTTAACCGAATTGGGGAGAAAAGGAGTTTCTTTCATATCCTGACTAAGAGAAGGGATAGATTGGTTGGACATATTCTGAGACATCAAGGAATTGTCAACTTAGCATTAGAAGGAAGCTTCCTTCGTGTGGGGTAAAAATCGTAGAGGAAGACCGAGGGACGAATACAGTAAGCAGATTCAAAAGGATGTAGGTTGTCGAACGTATTCTCAGATGAAGATACTTGTACAGGACAGGGTAGCCTGGAGAGCTGCATCAAACCAGTCTGCGGACTGAAGACCAGAACATCTTTCTGCTGTTTCAGTGTTAATCATCTGTTCGCACGTCTTGTCTGCGAAAGACTGGTAGTTTTGCAAGAAGTAAACACTGCACACGTAATTCTTAGAGTTACGTCCTGTTCTATTCTGCTAGATACATAACAACCGGTCGCAGTGTACTTCGTGTTACGATACATCCCATGTTCGGTAAGTCAGAGGGATACTGATAACAGCGTGAAACTGCGAAACGGGAAAAAATGTTTAAAAGGAACTGTATGTAGTCTTGCCTCAGAATCGTAATCTGCGATACAGAACAGGGGTTCATATTAAATATTACAAAGCTGCCCCCCGCCCCCATCCCCGCCACCCATGCATAGGGTTGGGTTGGGAAGGAGGGCGATTGTACATCTACATCTACATGGGGTACTCTGCAAATCATGTTTAAGTGCCTGGAAGAGGGTGTAGAGTCATTGGATGTTCCCGTGTTCCCGTTGGATACAAACAAATTACTATTGTATCTTTATGTGATCCAACAGGTAGTTCGCGAGATATTTCAATGTGTTCAGTTAAAATTAACACGCTATACATGTCTCAATTTCTTCCCACTTCTGTTTCTTTCCCGGAGGCCTCCTCAGTTTACGTGTTGGAGTAATTTCAGAACCAAAGCTTTTTTTATTCTAGGGGTACATTATCACAGACCACAGTATGCTATTGCTCTCATCACTGATTTTAGGCGTTTCTCACCGTACACAACGAATTATTACCACTAATAAACACTAAAGATTTAGTAGTAAATTCTGTATTCGCACTACTGTTGGAGTAATTCAAATAGAACTAAACTTCTTCCCCATACATCGATCTTACTAGAAAATGACAGACAGTATCATCAAATCTGGTAATCATATGACTCGTGTACAAAGTAGCTTCGGTGTGTGCAAAAACCCTCCACCATCAGTATTCTACAATAAGGTTTACATTATAGGCTACACTCACTCCTTTGTAAATGTGCACTGCAATAAACAAGAAAGGTATTCATTATACATTAACACAGACTAAGAGAACTGGCATTGTCAAGTGTCGAAGCTGCATCATGATAAATCAGTCATTATGTTACTCGAATTAAACAGTGTAATGTTATTTCCACAGAATTAGAATGTTCCTGTCAAACGTTTCTTTATTCGCCTTGAACTTTTTATTCATTATCCAAATTTCTCCTTGCTTTTTCACAGCTTTCTCAATGTTTTATGAAGTTGGAGAAATGCTACAAGCCCATCTTCCTCCCTTCTCAACTAATTCTTCCATTTTTCATGTCCTTCGACAATTATAACTGTTGTCTGATTTCTGTATAAGTTGTAAATCACCTTCCGTTCACAATTTTCCGCGCTGACTTCAGAATTTGAAAGAGTATATACCATTACAACATTGTCAAAAGCTTTCTCCAGCTCTGCAAAGGCTAAAGATGTAGGTGTGCCTTTCGCTAATCCACCTTGTAAGGCGTTCTTGCATGTCTCCAAAATCCAAACTGCTCTTCCCCGAGGTAGTTGAAGCAAAGACAAATCACAGACATCATTTGAAATTAAACGCTTCTCTGATAATAAAGAATATGAAGAATACTTTCAAAATAATGCCGCGTTTGACTGACCAAAGTGCATAACAGGTACAGAAAGTGGACCGTTTATAGACTTTTGAAAACCACACATATTACATAAAGCCGAAATTTTAGGAATTTCACATTATACTATGCTACTCGGCTTCCGCAAGACATTAGCAGCAATATATTATAAGTGATAAAGAGCAGGAAATGCTGGAGGCATCGCCTGCTTCATGTGATCCTCAAAATGATTTCCAGCAGACTATACGTTTAGATCTCTTGTATCACTATCAAAGCGTGGAGAAGACTTTTTCAATATTCTACCAAGACAAAAAAGGGTGACTATCCACCTACACTGGTCTATGGTTTTTCTTTCTAAGTGTGTGGGGTGAACCATTATCTAATGTGTATGACTGAAGGAGTCATGCTTAATGTGGAACTAACAGATTATACACCCCTTCTTTTATGGTGAACATAATTGAGCAGTACACTACGATATGGTGTTGGTAATGGTTCACACACACAGAAACTATGACATAAGAAACAAAATGGAATAAGAATGGATAGTCACCAGTTAATTTGTCGTTAAGAAATTATAAAATAATTTATCCACGCATGATAAAATGTATTTAAATATATTCCCCATACCTGTAATGTGCTGAAAAAATTGTTTGTGTATTACAAGCCTGTGGATGGAGATTCTCTGGAGCATGTGACACCTCTAGCATTTCTTGTTTGGACTCACTTGATAGTACAGTTACACATCCATCATTATGAATAACGAAAACATGTGTTAGTAAATATTCTACTATGTTAAGCTATATTGCTGCTTATGACTATGGAAGCTGAGTAGAGTAGTATACTGATGTCAATATGAAAAAATGTGCTTAACCACTCAACGCCATACAGGCACTATACAGCGGAGTGGTTTTGGAAAGTAACTAAAGCTGTTCTCTTTCTATGCATCTTGTCAGCTTTGAAAGTTGAGTCTTAACCTGGTAGTATCTTGCGATTGTTGTCAGAGGAGCGATATATATATATATATATATATATATATATATATATATATATATATATATATATATATATATTCTGTCTCTGCTGTATCTTATCTGATGTGGAGGCCATATCGTTTATGTCCACCAAGATATATTTTGAGATACATTTTTAACAGCCTTTCCCATAAATGCGATTTTGTTTATCCGGTGGATACTATGCTTCACTCATCAGCAGTGAGTCCTCGATATCTTTTCGCTTGAGAAATTCTTTACAAAAACAAATGACTAATACACTTGGCTAGCTACATGACGGTAGAATGTGTGGTGGGAAGTTCATATTTATTCTTTACTCCATTAGAGATTCGTTACAGTTGTTCTCAGTGTCGTGAACTTTGTTCGTGAAATAGATCAGCCTTGGTTATTTTCCCCTCCACATGCTTGTAAATGGCAGTTATTGCGGATAACAGTAGATCTCGCATGTTAATATCATATAGGTTGGTAAATTACTTATAGCAGCCCAACCCTGAGTCTGTGGATACTTGTGAAGGTAGTTCACGCTTATTTTCTTCCTGTAGTATTACTTACAGCCCGGTGTAAGCGTGGAATCTAGCACAGAATTAATCATCTGGAAACGTTATAATTCTGCATGTTATTGTTATGTGATCATCTAACAAAGTCAGCTGGTTGATTTGCATTATAGCGGAGAGCCGGCCGAGAACAACTTCAAATACGTAACCTCGACTAGAATATTGTTTGCAGCTGGTTTGATATTTCCAGTCATCGTTTTATTATCCTTCGCAGAGAAGGTGTTAGTAATACATTTATGCACCGTACATTAACGGGATATCATGGTTACATCGGGGTTTTCATATGTTTTTAGTATTCAGCTAAGCATTTGATTTCTCTTTTGAAGACAGTCTCTTCTCTGTTTTAACCGGTTCTAGAGGTTTGTGGTGTGCTACGAAAAGAAGCCAGTCACATAATGGATTAGCTTTGTGATTGCCTCATGTCTAGTGGCTAGTTCCTGTTTATTTGATCTCCAGTTAGAGATTCCACACAGCTGTTCTTAGCAACGGGATCTCCGCTCGTGTCATTGACAGACATTGGGTATTTTCGGCACTCTATATGCCTTTAAACAGTAGTTGTCACAGAAGAAGCAGCATTTCGTATTTTAACATCACCTAGGACTAAATGTAAGACTACTCTAATTCTTTGGGTACATGAAAAAATACTCCACATTTCTTCCTATTTTTATTAATTATAAACACTTGTGTGAGAGGGGTAGCTTGAGATTTAGCAGAAAGTTAAATTCTAAAAACTATAAAAGATTATCGAAAAATTTTCTTAAAAAGGCCTAGACAGTATAAGAACTTGAAATTTAATAATGTGGTGGGTAGTTTAGACTTTTCAGTCATTTTTAAGCTTATAAAAAGCAAAAAGAACAAGTCTGAGAATTGCATAACTATCAAATACTTAATAAGACAATTACAACATAAACTAAAACAGTTTTATAAACATGGAGGTGTTGTATAGAGTATTAAATTAAACAGTGGTGATTTATCCTTAACATGGGAAACACTAAAAAAGATGAACGTAATCATCAAGTTCAAGATTGAAAAATTTTGTGTGTTTTTAAAATGAAATGTTTGTAAATCTATGATACTCAACTACTTTGGTTATCAGTCCCTAGGCTTACAAACGATGTAAACTAACTTATTTTAAGGACAACACGAACACCCTTGCCCGAGGGAGGACTCGAACCTCCGGCGGGGAGCAACCACGCGCTCCGCAGCAAGGCGCCTTAGAATGCTGGGTCACTCCATGTTACACTGCCGCACAATTCTACACTCCAGACAAAGGATTTCAGACAGGCCTTCCTAACATTTATATTAATTTTGGATATCAACAAATTTCTGTTCTTCAGGGATGCTTCTCTTCGCATAGCTATTCCCCACTTCATATCTTCTTTACTTCGGCCATCAAAAGTTATTTTGCTACCCAAATAACAAAACTCATCTACGACTTGGATTGTCTCATTCCTGAATCTAATTCCTTCAGCATCGCCTGATTTTCTTAGACTACAGTCCCTTATGCTCTTGTCAATGTTATAACCTCCTTTCAGGATACTGCCCATTCCGTTCAGTTTCTCTTGAAGATCATCTGCAGTCTCTGAAATAATTACAATGTCATTGGCTAACCGCAATGTTTTTGCTGTTTCTCCCTGAAGTTTAAGTCATTCTCAAAATTTCTCCTTGCATTTATCACGGCTTTCTCAATATCCAGACTAAATAACAGCGGGGAAAGGCTAAAACGCTGTCTTAACTACTATCTCCACCAATACGTCCCTTTCATGCCATTTAGTCTTATAACAGAAACAAAGTTTTCTACAAATTGTACATAACTGTTCGTGCCTGATGTTTTACCCTTGCTGCCTTTGTAATTTGAAAGAGTGTATTCCAATCAGCATTGTCAAAAGCTTACTCCAAAGCTAAAAACGTAGATTTGCAATTTCTTAATCCGTCTACTTGAGTATTGCCTAACAAATTCCTACATTTCTTCTACATCCGGACTAATCTTCCCCAAGGTCGGATTCCACTAGTTTTCCCATTCGTCTGTAAATAATTCTTTTCAGTATTTTTGCCACCATGACTTATTAGACTGATAGTTGTATAATTTTTACACGTCTTTACACTTGCTTTCCTTGGAACGGGATTAATCATACAAGGTGCATCTGAAAATTCAGTGAATGGTCCCCTACTCTACAAACCACGCTGGTGAGGATGAGGTGCCCCAAAATAAATAATGAGGGACGTGTCAACAAGCGCCCCCTATCGTGCAAAGTACTGCAATGAAGCGGTGGTACACTGTGCTACCCAGCTGACAGGGTCAATGTAAGAACTCGTGTCATTACAACATGGAACGCAAAATGGAGCAACGCACTACCATCAATATTTGTTTCAAATTAGGCAAAATGGCGACGCAGACCCATTGGACGTTAGTGCAAGTGTATGGTGTTGAAGCATGAGTAAAATGTCTGTGTTTGAGTGGTTTACAAGCTTTAGAGACGGAAAGGAAGGTATCAAGGATGAGCGACATTCGGGTCGCCCGTCCACATTCACAGTGCCAGACAACATGGAACGAGTGCGACGGATCCTTGCTGATGATCTGTTTCCCCACCTTAAATTAGCCCTGAAAGGCTTACGCTTCGCAACGGTTGCGGATATCCAACAACGCGTGACCTCAGGGCTTCGAGCTGTTTGCTGACAGATTTCAACAACTGTACAACCGATGTATTGTTGCAAATGGCGATTACTTTGAAGGCCAGTAAAGGTATTTTGTTTGTAGCTCTTGATTCCTATATTTCCTGAGACCATCCACTGAACTTTTTAGACCCACATTGTATTCTTCTTGTTTTCTGAGGGTATTTTCGCTGTCTCATACATTCTGCACACAAGATGGAACAATTTCTTCATGCCTGGCCCTCCAAACGGTGGGATCACTACATAGAGAATATAATACTCTACTCTCCAGGCACCTTGTTTCGACTCATATCTTTCAGGGCTGATGACCCACAGCAGTCCCATAAGCTTTACAAATATTTGAACATTTTAGAAACAGGAAAACTATTACTTAGAAAAACTCTAACAGAATTTATGTAGTGTAGAGTAAGACGGTTGGGATAACTTCGTTGCCAGGATTGAAAATGTCTTGCATATAAAACTGTAAGATACTTGCATAAGAGCGAAAAAGATATGGCAGATATCAGTGTAATAAAGAACGAAGACTGGCTGCTTTATTACAAGAAAGGGTGGCTTGATGACATGAACACAATAAATGAAGAAGATATTGAAACAAATCCATATCATTTTGATGTCCAAGAATTAGAACATGTTATCAGATGTAGAAAGAAGGCAGTTGAAAGTGTTGTCATTAACAGTGAACTAATAAAATATTAACAAACATATGAACATTTGATCGGATTGTCGTACCCCATATCTCATTTTCATCTACTTCTTCTTCCCTTTCTACAGTACAGCCTTCAAGTTTATTTTCCTTGATAGGCCCTCAATATATTCCTTCCACCTCTCAGCTTTCGCTTATTTTTTTAGTACTGGTTTTCCTTCTTAGCCCTGACATTCCTGCCGTCACTTTTATTGTCTCCAAATGTATCTTTTATTTTGCCCTAGGTAGTATCTTTTTCCTAGTTATATAGTCTTCTACAGTCCGTACAGTTAAGAATGAAGACTGGCTCCAAGGTAAATTCCTGCCAAAATTGAAGACATGTCGGTGTTAACTCCTCCAGAGATGGGATACGTTCAAAACTGCCTCAATTGCGAGTGTCCTGAATCAAGTCCAAGAGAGGAGTTCCTGTCACTTTTCCATACTACTCGGTACACACGTCGATTTTGGCTATTTAGACTGCATAGATTCCACCAATCAAAAAAGACCTGAGTTTGCGATTGCCTACCAACAGTCCACGCTCCTCGCCTTCCATAGGCGACTAGTAGTAGGGTACACACTAACAAGCCTTTCAATACAACAATTGGAAGCAGGGAGCAGTGGGAGAAAATAGTTCGACACCGTACGGGGGATATTGTCTGCTTCACTGACGGGTCAAAATCAGACCAAGGTGTTGGGGCTGGGGTATATGGGGTGCAGCCAAGACTGGAGGGCGTCATCTCTCTAGAAAAACTGGCCACAGTATTCCAGGTGGAAATCACTGCCATTAGGGCGTGTGTGGAGGAGAATTTGCGTAGGTGCTACAAATATCGTAGCATCTATATCTATTCAGACAGCCAAGCAGTCCTGAGATCACTGGCAGCTCCTGCAACAAGGTCTAAAATTGTTGCAGAATGTCACAGGGTTCTAGTGGAGCTAGGGGAAAGCAATAGAGTAAACCTATTGTGGGTCCCTGGCCACTCGGGGATCAGTGGCAACGAACATGCCGACAGATTAGCCAGGATGGGGGCAGACACTCCATTTATTGGACCGGAACCTGTCCTGACAATCACCAAGGCAATGATCAATTTGGAGCTATGTAACTGGCTCAGAAGACAGCACGTAGAATATTGGACCAAAGTCCATCATCAAAAACATGGCAAGGTAATGATGCCAAAGCCATGTTTTAAAAGAAGCTCTGCAATCCTGGGTCTGAACAGGAGAGAGATTAGATTCATGGTTGGATTGCTGACAGGCCATGGGAATTTCAAAAAACACCTACATACAATGGGAATAACAGAAGAGGACCCTAAATGTAGGATCTGTGATGACGGTGATGAAACTGCATCACATCTAATCTTCGAATGCATTGCATTTGAGAGTAAAAGGCACAGAACATTTGGGACAACCAGACCCGAAGAAATTGTGTCTAATAAGGAACTGGTAAAGGGACTCCTTGCACTGTTGAAGGGCATTGGTTGGCTTTACTAGACGTACAGGGAGCGATACCGCACAATAAACTTAGTTTCGGTGCGGGCAGTGGCGGGTTGGACCAACACTGTTTTGACTTCCCTGAAAAAATCAAATCAAATCAAATCAGGGTACACACTTTCTCAGTGTTTAAAAATGTGCTACAGCCAATAGCAGACCCTTGCACTGCGCGAGAGAAAGAGGCACTCTCTCCACTCATCGGTTATTCCGATAGCACCATTGGCCTCCAGACCTACCGAATACTTCCTGCTCCCACGAGGAGATAGGCTGGCGTGTCCGTACCATGTTCAGATCCCTATCTATTCGCTGGACGTGCAGCCAACCAGTATCTCCTGTCAATCTTCACATTCCAATGGCATCCCAGCGACGCCACTTCGGTTCTTAGTGTAAAAGAAACTGGGCGCACACCCACGTACTCTCGCTTTCACCGAGTCAGTAAACACATCCATGATGTGGATTCCACCTCACTGGTGACAGGCAGTGATCCTTCGGCATGACTGGTCCTCAAGGCTCTTCACTCCTAATATGGACTCGTAACATCAGCTGAGTGGAACTGTTAATTTTAATTTCTGTCAACTGCCGGAACTACACTGCCTGCATTTCGCATTACTTCCCAAAAAAAAGAACTTCGTTGAACATCTACATACATATTCCGCAATCCACTGTACGGTGCGTGGCGGAGGGTACACCTTACCACTACTACGCATTTTATTTCCTATTCCACTCCAAAATAGAACGAGGAAAAGATAATGCCTATATGCCTCCGTACGAACCCTAATTTCTCTTATTTTGTCTTTGTGATCACAACGCGAAATGTAAGTAGGTGGCAGGAAGATCTACACTCAGCTTCAAATTTCCTCAATTGAATTTCTCGAAAAGAGCGTCGTCTTTCCTCCAAATTCAAAAATGTTCAAATGTTTGTATAGTCTACGGGACTTAACTACGGGGTCATCAGTCCCTAAACTTACAAACTACTTATGAACTACTTACGATCTAGGACGGTACAAATATCCATGCCCGAAGGGGGATTCGAACCCCCGACCGTAGTGGCCGTGCAGACCGTGACTGGAGCGCCTCAGTCCCCGCCGGCTTTCCTCCAGGGTTTCCCATTTGAGTTGCCGGAGCATTTCCGTAACACTCGCGTACTGGTCGAACCTACCAGTAACAAACCTAGCTGCTCGCCTCTGAATTGCCTCTATGTCTTTCTTTAAACTGATCTGCTGCGGGTCCCAAACACTTGAGCAATACCCAAAACATGGTCGCACAAGCGTTTTATACGCGGTCTCCTGTACAGATGAATTACATCTTCCCTAAATTCTCCCAATAGACCGAAGTCGGCTTCCACCTTGCTCACAACTTTCCTTACTTTTTCGAAGCATTTCATATCACTCTGCAACGTTACGCCTAGATATTTCAAAGGCGCTACTGCATCAAGAAGCTCTCCACGATACTTTGCAAGAAAGCCTCTCCTTCGCGCTCATTGCGCACCAAGTGCCTCTGAACTCCGTCATCCGTCATCCATTTCAGCACTTCCATCAATTCATGCGAAACCCGCCGTGATGCAATTTTTTGCATGCCCAGGCGTTCCTTCCGGATGCGAAGCAGAGTGTTACGTGCTAATTCGGTTTCGAATAGTCTGGCGTCGATCACTGCCCATTAACGCGGTAACAGTATGCTCTTCTTCAGAGGCGTTAGGAACACCTGCCCGATGCATGTCGGTCACAGACTGCCGACCATCGTTGAAGACTTTTTCCCAACGTGCCACTGATCTGTACGGCAATGTCGATCCACCAACGCATCTTGAACACCTTGATGACATTGTTGTTGTACGACCTGTGACACATTCAATCTTGATCCAATTCCGTTGTTCCTGTTTCGAAAACGTAGTGACACTGTTAAGTTAGGCCGTGTTTCCATCGATTGTTCGCACGCCGGTGACATGGAACGGAGATAAGGTAGGTATCTTCCCCAGGGAAGCGTTATAGGTCCCCTACTCTTCCTTGTGTTTATAAGCGATTTAGAATACAATCTGAATAGCTCCCTTAGACTGTTCGCGGATGATGCTGTCTTTTATCGGTTAGTGAAGTCAACGGAGGATCAAAAGCAACTGCAAAGCGATTTAGATAAAATTTCTACATGGTGCGAAAATTGGCAATTGACACTAAATAAAGACAAGTGTAAAGTAATACACATGACCACTAAAAGAAATTCACTGAACTTCAATTACGCGATAAATCGGTCAACCTTAAGGTCGTAAATTCTACCAAATGCCTAGGAGTTACAATTACGAACAATTTAGACTGGAGAGAACAGATTGTGATATTGTGGGGAAGGCGAACCAAAGGTTACATTTCATTGGCAGAACACTTCGAAGATGGACCAACTCCACCAAAGAGACTGCCTACATCACACTTGTGCGTCCTCTCCGGGAGTACTGTTGCCCATTGTGGGACACTCACCAGGTGGGACTGACGGAAGATATTGAGAAGGTTCAGAGAAGGGCAGCTCGTTTTGTTTTATCACGTTACGGAAGGGGTGGGGGAGCGAGCATCACGGAAATTTTGCACGAATTGGAGTGGAGATCATTAAAAGAAAGACGTTATTCAGTGCGTTGTGATCTGTTTGCGAAGTTTCAATCACTGACTTATATTTCTGAATGTGAAAATATTTTGCTAGCACCCACGTACTTAGGGAGACATGACCATCCCAATAAAAAAAGAGAAATCAGAACGAAAACGGAACGATTTAGATGTTCTTTCTTCCCGCGCGCTATTAAAGAATGAAACGGTAGAGAAAAGTTATGAAAGTGGTTAATGAACTCTCTGCCAGGCATTTAAATGTGATTTGGAGAGTATCGATGTAGATGTAGATGTGAAAAACGTGTATTGTCAGCTACAATAGTAGATTCCATTGAGTACTGTCTTCGCAGCAGTTGCCACTATTTAAGTTCCAACCCTCGTATATATCATTAATTAAACTTCCGGGCTAAGTTTCAGTGGTCCACCCATAAAACTAATAACTCCCGACGTTTCGTTGCCTACTGCGGGCAACATCTGCAAGGGTGAGTCGAGACTGCTTACTAGGCGCGGGAGATCCTGCTTATATAGATGGCATAGATGGCGCCACCACTTGTCACGTGCTGCCACGCCTGGGGTGTATAAAATTCCCTGTAGCTGTGGCATGGTGTATATAGGAACAACAAAAAGGAGTGTTAATACTCGCATATTGGAACACAAAAGGAATTGTCGTCTGGGTCACACAGACAAGTCAGCTGTGGCAGAGCATGTTTTTACACGTGGTGACCATGAAATAAAATTTAGTGAAACGAGCGTGCTAGCCAGGACGTCGCATTATTACACACGGATGTATAGAGAAGCCATAGAAATACAAAAACACTACAATAATTTTAACAGGAAAGAAGAAGGTTTGAAATTAGATAAGATTTGGCGGTCAACTTGGAACCAAAGATATGACAATCGATTACCTATAATCGAGAGACATGACGTCGGCAGCACGTGACAAGTGGTGGCGCCATCTATGCCATCTATATAAGCAGGACCTCCAGTGCCTAGTAAGCAGTCGTCGACTCACCCTTGAAGATGTTGCCCGCAGTAGGCAACGAAACGTCGGGAGTTAGAAGTTTTATGGATGGACCACGGCAACTTAGCCCGAAAGTTTTAATTAATGAAGACGCCGGCCGTGAAAGTCTACATTCCTCGTATATATGTTTTGCGTTTAAAAGTTTAGAGAACTTGTTCTTCGAATTTTCTGGATAGCGCACTTTACGACTTCTTTGAATGGACAGCCTTAAGGTATACATCCAATCTTCGAAGTCCCATCCCGAATTGATTTTCCGAAACCGGAAGGTCTCCTTGTAAGATTTCTCCTTCACTGAATCAATGTATGCGAATTTTCTGACACTATAACGCTAACATATGCGTCGTTAGTTTATTCTTTCCTGTCTCGAATCATTCAGCAAGTCAAATGTAACTGAAATTTAAGAATTTATTGTTCGTTTACTGTAGGCGTTTAACGGACCCTTAGTGCTTGTTACACCTCGGCAACCACTTGAAATATTGCCGAATAATCGATATAATGCACTCATACACTGAAATCACGCGCAGAGAGACAACACCGCTGGCGAGTTTCACTCTCCGCGTTATATAACCGAAAGCCGCGCGTAGTATATGTCGGAGCACTTGGGAGGGACGACATGGCTGCTGCCTTGAGAGAGCCGTGTTCTCGAAAGTGATTGCGCACTTCTTGTCGCCGGCTCACTTACAAGGCTCGGTGCCAAACGCGCGGATCTGCGAATAAGTCGTCGAGCATTGTCAGCGCGGGGCCGTTTGGAAAGTTGCCCCCGGTGCGCGCCGGGCCCATCCTGTCACATAAACCGGCGGCGAGCCGGCCTTCCCCCGTTTGTTTACGACTCATTGAGCGGCTGCCGGCGACGTTTTCGGCGAGCGGGACCGCGCATGCGCCGCAGAAAGCCACCCGACGCTCCACATGCCGGGCTCGGTGGTATTGTTATCAGCATTTGCAATCCCGCCGGCCGCCAGCTACCGGTACCCCGGGAGACCGGTGCCCGCTTTGCATCGGGGTCGAGAGCTTCCGGGCGGGAGAGCTGGTCCGGTGCGGGTCACCAATGCCGACTACCAACATACAAAGAGAGAGAGGGAAAAACAAATCGTGAAAGGCAAGCAAGAGAAAATTCCTGTTCGGCACAAGCGGGATTTGCCGACAGTGTCTGTGTGTGTCGACATGCCACTTCTTGCTATATTGTCCGGGTTTATTATTTGCAGCTAACTGCTCGAAGACATAACACTGGCCGTTTACATTTCATGCATTGTTAATGTCCCCGAAATGCAGGCGGCAACTGTTAAGCGTCCTCGATTCGACCACATAAAGAAAATTAAACAGGGCAAAGCGGTCGACCGGCTAATGTACCAGCTTCTGCATGTAGGCCTCATCTGAATTCGGCAACTGGACATATAAAGCGGACCAGAACGGGCGAAGAAAGCTATCCTTGAGGAGATATTTAAGTTGGTATGATGGAGCGGAAAAGCGGATTACATGAAGTCACTAGCTAAACACTGATGTTCTTTATCCTGCTGCAAGTACACTTGACAGCAAAATAAAAAATGGATCCCTCCTGAATGCAACCAACATGACGTACCTGTGTTGCAGGTCCTCTAATCACCAAACCCCTGTGGAGTGCAGTTGTTCGACTATACCAGTGGCGTAACTAGGACTTGGCTTTTGGGGGGGAAGAGGGGGATAGATCTGCTTGACGAGCAAAATTTTAGTCAGTTTCCAGACAGACTACCATCTACCACTCCTGTTGAAGAAACTAATTCACTCCCATCCAATGAAAGATTATGGTAAAACACTACAATTTCTCAATCTTTACCTTTACCAGATTGCTGTTATACGATTTATTTTTTTTTCTTCTTTTTTTTTGGGTTCTAGGGGGGTTCTATCCCCCTCATCCCCACCCCCCATAGTTACGCCACTGGACTATACACAAAGGGTACCGTAAGAAGCAGTTGAGATAACTGCCCCTTATGGCACTCAGTTCACATGTAATTCAATACCGTCATACAACAAATATTGGAATTCAAATTATTAGAGACAAGACAGCAACGTAAACTCAATTTATATTACAATAAGTTACAAATCGGGTACCTTACAAGACTCATTCAGTGACATGATGAGTCGTTCGTGCTCTGCAATTAAACACACTGTCAACTAAAAAAACCTTGCGTTTCTATTCGGGACTCGATTAGGCATAAAGAGACATAAAACATTGATGTTTTCATTAGTACCGGTTTACAAGGCCAATGTCAAAAACCAGAAATGTATGGTTAACCTTAGCATTGGACCAGGAATAGCATGAAGTTAAAATTGTTGCTGAAAGGCAACCACTAAAGGTGTGTAATACAGTGCAACTCACAGGTGTCAAATGTCATAAAATTGTGGAACAGAATGCAGGACCTACATGAATAGTTAACGAAGCACGATCACACGTCATATATTAAATAAATTCACAAATAGAGCTATATTTGATCTTGAAACCACGATACAATTTACGTCTTTCCCAGCAGGGACCCAAACCCGGCACTATTTTTACTGACCTTCAACATTATCGGGATGTGTGCACAATAAATAACTTTGTGCTGCCTGGGACACCAACTCAATGCCTATCGTCACCGTTGACTTCAGACGACAAGGTGACAACTCTTCCATTTTCGTTCAGTAGTAATTAGGATCGCGCTGTTCGAGAGACCTGGAGGTGTTTGGCATTTTGAGGAAACAACGAAAACTAATCCAATTTTGTTCTATTCATCAACGAATGGATTCTAAAATATTTACTTGTAGTTGCTGGAGGTTTGCGATTGTTAAAAACTGTTACCCCAGTAGGAATCAAACCATATCTTAGCCATTACAAGCCCGACCAATTTTCAGATGTGGTAGTATAATGTTTTTGTCAAAAAGGAGTGCAGAACACATGGTATGAGAAGTAAAATAGTTAGTCGGTATCTGTCTACTACCAGCAATTTCATGACAGCGCGGTCCGAGGCATCTTGTCACGGAGTTGCGGCCACTCTCACCTGAGGTTCGACTCATGACTCAGGCATGTGTAGTTCTGTGTGTGTGTGTGTGTGTCGACCTTAGCACAAATTAATTACAGTAGCATTGAAAGTAGCCTGTTATTAAAAATTCGCATCTTGGGCAGTTGAGATCTGCAAATTTAAGTTAAAAAGCTCAATGTGCTCTAAATTATAAGTGACCACAATACATGTACAATGAAAATTTATCTAACAGCTCACTCCTTAAGGCAGCAGCCAACATTTTAACGAGCACAAAATCAGTGTTAGAAATTAATGAATAGATAGTTAAACATGGGACAGGGAGCATGAAATCATAAAGCAGAGGTTTGATACTTTAAAATCATAATCTATTCAGAAAAATGAACAGGCAAATAAATGGGGAAGACCAAATTAAGCACACACCCTGTAAAAATGTGAATTAAATCATAAAACTACTGCCCATAATGAAACTGTTTCTGCCGTTTTTTGAATATGGAGGTAACATGGGAGGAAATTTGCAAATACACAATGAGTAACTGAAAGCACATTCATTCATTCAAAGAAATGTGCATAAAGCTAGGCACTACATTACTCTGCTGGACACATGAAAGCAGCGGCGAAAAGAAGTGTCGGTGGCGTCTTGACAAGATGGTAGTTGCCTTCATCACAAATTTTTAAATATACTGTGCACTAAGCGAACTCATGTGTGGGGAGGCAGTGGCTCACTACTTTTAAGTAACATGTGGTGCACGGCCATGCCAAATTTCATAACATTTACAAACAAAAATTAATTTATAATAAGTGAGTAAAGCACATGCGAGAATTTGTATAGAAGAAAACTAGTATTAACTAAAGTGTGGCTGAAGTCCAAAATAAAGACTGTTATGAAAGCATGTGGTGCAATCGGTCATACAAGACAGGAAAGACAGAATTAAAGAAGAAAATCTAAGAAATATATAGCATACTCACAAATACAGACACTACACGAAAAGTCAGTTAAAACAGCAAGGAAATTCAAACACACCAAGTATACACAAAGGATGAACGCCACACATGTGTATTCTAACTTGAGCAAAACTGTACACACAATCATCACTGGAATTAAAATGCAAATAATAAATTTACACTGAATTTAATTGAATTCTGTAAATTAAGAAACACTTAAACACTTCGCCTCGCATAGCAAAAGAATTACTCAAAAACGACTATCACTGAAAATCGAAGACTGTGTCATCACAAAGAAATCAAGGTCCTAACAGCATGTCTTCCCCTCAGCATGATCCGACGAAGTACTTACTTCCAAGGCTGCAGCAAGAGTGAAGCTCTAAGGCCACGGGAACCCCCCTCCCCCGCCATACACCGGATGTAGAGCGCGCTAAAAGCGATGCAGAGTGCGATCAGAGACTAGTGTTTACCAAACCCAACCCTTGCTACCTGGCCAAGAGAATTTCCGCTACAACCGCTCCCAGCGAGGTCTCCTATCACCTGTCTTTTGTCCAAAATTAGGTTGGTACAACACTAAGAATACGGTCACCTCACCATCTTTCCAAGTAAGCTTGTCTCTGGCCACCCAGCAGATGCTAGTGCAGACGACAAACGAAGCCATGCGTTCTTAACTACAGCAAAATGAGGTCTAGAGCGCGAGACGCCGACTGTAAGCCGTTGCGTGGCAGTCAGTCAATGTTAAGAGCACACATTCACATTAACATGAACATGCAAGTTCAATCACACGGGTGGAAACATATATGAATGTGGGGCAGACATGTATAAACATGGGTTATTGATCATTCATAAAAGAATAAAGTAATTAACACGCAAATGGATAGCATTAATGTTGTAGAAACACTTAAGGTTAATGAATCAATCAAAATAGAACACGACCACACATTGAGTGGATGTGTTTCAGCATGTGAGGCTACATAAGGACTGATGACCTATGTAACAAATGTGTATATATATACAATATGTAGAATTATGTGACATTGCGTATGACAGTATACTACGTTTCAGCATGCTGCGTAGTGATTTTGTATGGCATGTTGCGATATGCTTATTTAACTATGGTCTCATTTTCCTCAAGTCTGTATGAAAAATCTGCGCAAAATCTTTCGGGACCTAACTTCTAATGCCATCAGTCGCTAAGCGTACATACTACTGAAAACTATCTTAATCTAAGCACAGGGCACACATACATGCACGAACCCAGGTCCTTAGATTGTCCATAGCTACCACTCAACTCCCACAAAGACAAAGCAGTGTCAGTGCAACGGAGTGGTTGCAGTCTAACAGCGGAACGACGTTAACTGCTAGTGTTGATTGTAGTCCTGCCTTGCCTAGATGGCCAATTTTGAAATTTAATTGCAGCGGCATTGTTACTTTGTGTCAGAAGGGACCCTTATCTTGGAAAGCCTCCAGACGCCTCGGATAGAACCAAAGCGATGTTGTTTAGACATGGGGGAGGTACATAGTTACACAAACTTTCGTCGACTTGACTAAATTTGGCCCCCAAAGGCTGCTACAAAAGCTGATGCCCGCTACTTACGGATTTCAACCGGGAGGAACCCGGAGGGGAACACCACCATGAGGCTCACATGTGTCTTCATCTAGACAATCGTAGCGGACGGTTTTGAAGGCAGCCTAATCAGCCTGGATGTCTTGGACACATCCTACAGCGAGTGCAGCAAGGTGTTGGTTCCATGATGTTTTGAAATGGTATTGCGCGGGATTACCGCACGCAACTGGAGGTCGTAGGAGGTGAAAGTGGGCCATTGTACGAAATAAAAGCTTAATTCTGGTAGGAGGTACCCAAATAAGAGTTTACTGTTATAAAAAAGCTTAATTTTAGCAGTAAAGTTAGCAAGAGACCCGTGTGAACCACCGGCTACTCCCTGCTGCAAAACCTTGTTACCTGGCCCAAATTAAGAACTGACATGGTTCAAATTACTCTAATAACAGGACGTTAACGATACAGTGGCCAGTATACGTAGCAGCTCACACGAAATTACACACAGTCATTAATAAACAAGCCACCACAATTAAAGTTATTTCATAAAGGTGGCTAAGAAAAACATTTATGGCGCAACGGAACTTAAACATGAAAAATTGCATCTGAGCTTGTTCTCAGCACTGGTGAAAAACAGTATTAAATAAAAGGGGGAAGGTGCTCGACAACTACAATTTATAGGCAAGTCAAAATTAAACTGAACTTAACTTGTTTATTCAGGTCGAACGCAAATAAAATGGGGAACCAATTTTGTTAATACAATATAAAAGCATCTCATTTACGTAATCTAATATTGACGATGCCCAGCATTCAATTTAAAATAAATTACACAGAATTAACGCTACTGGGGGGAGGATTTACAAACAACACTCACTCGCTCACACACACGCAAGGCAACAGCGAAACGCACCAAAATCAGCGTGCTGTAGCGAGGCAGAAGCAGGCGCCGCTATCGTAGGCGAAATTCAGCAAAGCCGGAGGTACCTCACAATACAATACACAATAAAACTGCGAAGATGGCTCTGGTCTGTCGTACCTGATTTGAGATGGTGCGTGAGTATAGCAAAGTTAAGTTGCATCTAGATTAGACCGCGAGCAAACACGCTAACGGCGACACATGGCTACGTTACATGATCGCACTCCACTGAAGGTGAAGTGGTTAAAAATCGGATTCATTACACAAAATCACGGCGGACTCTTAAGTTGCAATCTGAGAGTCAACTATCTAGGCATTCGTTTTACGAGAAGTGGCGTGAATTCAGGTGACTAGCAGCAAACCCCTGAAGTCGGAGTTCGGACCCACGTGGTTCCAAAAACCGATAAAAATGTATAAATTCAATTTCCGGAAAATTAAAAAAATTAACTACAGCATGCAACCCTTAGAACTGCACAGAATTTCATAAGGAAGCTACTTAAATGCAGCAACATGCGACTGAGAGGTTTCACAGAGACGGAAGGAGTCCAGTCTCAAAAACTAAAAAAGGGAAATAATTACAAAGACAGAAAATTGAGAATAAAAACTACGGCATGCAACCCTTATAAATACACAGAATTTCATAAGCAAGCTATTGAAGGGGGTTGTACAAGGCTCGGAGAGAATTACTGATGAAGACTGAGTGCATACTACAAGTTTGTAGAAAAAACAGCAAAATTAAAAAGGATACATGCATAGTTACTAGCCTGGTGGGCATGGGACAACCAATAGTGGAAGCTGAATGCTTTGTTCTAAGAACCAACCACGTGGAACACATATCACTTATGGAAGAAAACGATAAGAATCATTTTACATGCACTATACAAAAATGAACATATCATCTGTTACAAATCAGGCCCCACAAAGCTAAAAAGAATTTACAGAGAGTTCGTACACTACCACATAATCACAAAAGGTTTGAATACACCAGGCCGTTACCAAATTGCAACTAGTAACACATACACCGTGTTTATCTGTTGGAAATCACTGGATTGAAAAACTAGAACACATTTCCCCGCACGATCGGAAAAAGTATTGCAAAAAATGGATCTAAGTTCAAAAGTCTTGACGGGCGCAGTGGCCGAGGGGACTGAGGTGCTCCAGTTACGGTCTGCATGGCCACTACGGTCGGGGGTTCGAATCCCCCCTCGGGCATGGATATTTGTGCCGTCCTTAGTATAAGGTAATAAATAAGTAGTTTGTAAGTTTAGGGACTGATGACCCCATAGGTAACTCCCATAAGCTTAATAAACATTTGAACATTTATGAATCAAAAGCCTAAACAAACATGCTAGACAACGAATCGCTACGATCCCCGCAGACACAAGAGCAGAACCAACCTTACCTCACCACGATCCCAGCACAAAGTGAAGACTGAGCGACCAGGAGGCGGGAAAGGTGCCGGAAACTGGCAAAACCCAAGATAACAGCGGGGGTGGAGAGAGAAGATCACGAGACTCGCCCTGGGGAGGGCTCGTCGACTGGCTTTTAACCATAGGATGTAGAAACCTCTTTGGTTGCATCAGCAACAGGGGTTGGTAACGACTAACTATCGACTCTGAGCCACTGAGAACCATGCAAAGCCAGCTATCACTACCTACATTCAGATGCCATTTTCACAGTGACAGTGGCATAGTAGAGAAATGTTCAAATGTTTGTTAAGTTTATGGGACTTAACTACGGGGTCATCAGTCCCTAAACTTACAAACTACTTATGAACTACTTACGAACTAGGACGGCACAAATATCCATGCCCGAGGGGGGATTCGAACCCCCGACCGTAGTGGCCGTGCTGACCATGACTGGAGCGCCTCAGTCACCTCGGCCACCGCGGCCGGCCCATAGTGCAGAAGCCGTACTTATTGCCACATTCATAAATATAATAATAAATTATTAAAATAAAATATCCTAGCAATATTAACTAATATTGCAGAAAATAATATTTTAAAATATGAAATAAAAATGCTATTCCTCATGTCTCGTAAAGAGTGGGGTTCTAGTTTCAACAAAATGCTAATCTAGTGACATCAAATAAATTACAATTTCATAAAAAAATATATGGAAGACGAAAGACGGTCGTCTTTCAAAGGGAGTGAAATGGCTATACGGTACGGGGCTGACACCCTTCGACTTGTAGTGCAACCGTACTCGCAGCACTTATATAACAGATTCGTCTTAATGGGCAACAGTTCTGACGCTGATGGATTGTTGAAGCAGTTCGTATGAAGTACATTGTAACCTGCAATTCGCAGCTCAAGGAACACAGAAGAGCTGCAGGAAGGGTTCGCTTTTATTCAACTTTTGTAAGATTTTATTAAATACCAATCAGTAATATACAGGGTGAATCACCTAACACTTGCACCGTAAATATCGCGGAGACGGAAAGTGTGATTGATGTGCGGTTTTCACATACTGGATTGGTGGTCAAGGACTCGTATTGTTAGCCAATAAACAGATTGTAAAAATACCTAGAAAGTGTATTTTTATGCAAACATACAATTTTCCAAATGTAACAATGGTTGTTTCTATCATGCACTGGAATTTTTGACACCGGCTGTGTCCAAAGAATATTGAATGCCATTTTTATCACGTTTAGTTTGGCAGCTACTACCGTTCAAAGTTTTGGGGGCGGGGGCTACGACAGCGACGCTATAGCAGCCTCCGCCCCCTAAATTTGTGAACGGTTGTACTACTAAACTAAACGTTATAAACCAGTGGCGTAACTATGAGGGGATAGAACCCCCCACCCCCCCACCCCCAGAAGCCGAAAAAAAGGAAAGAAAGAAAAGAAATCGTATAACAGCAATCTGGTAAAGGTGAAGATTGAAAACTTGGGGTGTTTTACCATAATCTTTCATTGGATGGGAGTGAATTAGTTTCTTCAACGGGAGTGGTAGATGGTAGTCTGGAAACTGACTAAAATTTTGCTCGTCAAGCAGATCTATTCCCCCCTCCCCAAAACCAAGTCCTAGTTACGCCACTGTTATAAACATATCATTCAAAATTCTTTGTACACAGCCGGTGACAAAAATTCAAATGTTTATATAGTTTATGGGACTGAACTAGGGGGTCATCAGTCCCTAAACTTACAAACTAACTAATACTAAGGACGGCACAAATATCGATGCCTGAGGGGGGGATTCGAACCTCCGACCGTAGTGGCCGTGCAGACCGTGATTGGAGCGCCTCAGTCCCCTCGGCCACCGCGGCCGGCTGTCAAAAATTCCAGTGCATGATAGAAACAACCATTGTTCCACTTAAAAAACTGTACATTTGCATAACGAATATTTGCATAACTAATATTACACTCTGTTTGTTGGCTACAAATACGGGCCTCTGAATACCAATCCATTCTGTGAAAACTGACATCAATTGCACTTTCCGTTTCCGCAATATTTGCTGTGCAAGTGTTAGGTGATTCACCCTGTATAGGGTGAATTACAAGAATTTACACAATTTAAGTTACGGACTGATGAAACTGAAATTGTTTGTTAAGCATATCCGAATAGGGAATATCACAGCTTTGTATTACAATCTCAACCAAGATCGATGAGTTTATGCGAAACTCGTAAGTTATTTTTTTAAATATAAAATGAGAGGCCTGACAAAAAGTGTATCTGAAAAACTTACAAATATTCACAATATTTACATAACAAATTTATTTTCCTTAGTTTATTATTACTTTTTAAAATTTTAACAGCAGCGTGGATCTTTGATAAAAGTACGTGAAAAACACATTAGTTTAACAGTCCTTCGGGGTAGACATAATACTATGCTACTCGGGAGAGAGATAGGAGCTTAATCTAAAATGACAAACAAAAACTTAACTTTTTTTAAATGTTCAAATATTTCTAAATCTATGAGACATTTCTTCTTTGGTTATTACTACCTAAACTTACAAACTACTTAAAGTAAGATAAAATAACCTAAGGACAAGACGGAGACCCATGCCTGAGGGAGGACTCTAACCTCCGACGGCGAGCAACCGCACTCTCCGCAGTAAGGCGCCTTAGAAAGGTCAGTCAATCCACCGCGGTCAAATTTAAAAGAGGCGAGAAATGAGCGGGCAATATGTGAGGAGGAAGTGGACTCTTGGATCGAGGGTAAACGCCTAACTCACTGCTAAAGTAAATTATATCCTAGGTTCCAAGAAAGGATAAAGCCAAGAATGCTAACGCATAAGTTTCTTTCAACGGCCGGTTTCGAAGGTCTCTTCCATCTTCGCCGGCCGCGGTGGCCGAGGAGACTGAGGCGCTCCAGTCACGGTCTGCACGGCCACTACGGTCGGGGGTTCGAATCCCCCCTCGGTCATGGATATTTGTCCCGTCTTTAGTGTAAGGTAGTTTATAAGTAGTTTGTAAGTTTAGGGACTGATGACCCCGCAGTTAAGTCCCATAGACTATACAAACATTTGAACAAACAATCTTCCATCTTCTGGTCAAAATTTTTATTATTATCATATTATTTGACAAAGCCGCTATCCTGTGATGTCACTAGTTGTTGTATAAAATAATAACCACTATTTTACATAGCATTACACTATTATAATTTACTGTCATATTTTATACATACATATAATTTCTTATTATGCACAAACCCCTACTGTAAATACGCCATGATCTTAGATGTCAGATATCTGTTTGCAAATTATTTATAACTATTTCTTTTGTAATCTGTGCAATCACAATAAACCTTCTCCTATGACCCCCTCCCCGATTTCCCCTTACATGAAAATATACAATGTTATTCAACCTCTTTGTCGTTTTAACATTACATTAGTTGGTCCTGCCATCTGGCGCCATTTTCTCATAACTTGCCTCATATGTCACTATCATCTGTCACTTATACTAATATGTAAAAGTTTAACTACAACGACATAGTGACCTATGCACTTCAAATTATTTTATACAATAACTGGTGATATCAGAAGATAACGGCTTTGTGGGGTGGGGGGGGGGGGGAGAAATTGACCACAAGATGATGGCAGAGACCATCGAAGCCGGTCGCCAAATAAATGTACCAGGTATCGATTGTCAGGAGTGACTGAGCGGATGTTGTGGGCTAGATGAGGCGGCTAAATGAGAAATGCCGGGTTTACTGGCACACTTGAAGGTTTATTACGGAAGATAATAGTTACAGGAAATGGGGCCTGCGAATAGGGTTGCCAGATTGAAATCGAGGCAGACGTGCCCCCCTCCTCCTTGGCCAAAGACTCATCCCCCCCCCCCCTAACTGCGACCAACTCCCCCCCCCCCCCAAACCAGGATTACACGTGAATCCTAAAAGAAAAGAAAAAACTAATCATCTCCTCCCTCCCAGCAAGTGTCCCCCCTCGCTGTAATCATGCTGAGCAAACTCGCATAATGTTTTTACTTCCTCCGAATTTTTTGGTGATTTAGAACAGTCTGAATATATTTTAAGAACTAGAGTTTCTACATCATATTTTAGAAGCTCGAATCCAAACTTATCACAGTTACGTAAAATATGACAACAACAATTGGCTTTGATTAAGTTTTCATTTTCTTCTTTCAATTTAGTGAAGATAGAATTTTGTTTCCGAAATTAACTGATGCATTGTCAGCTGAATACGAAACTACATTATTTTGTGTCAAACCATTTTCCAATAAAATGGATTTCAGTTTGTTTGAGATGGCTTCTGCAGATTCCTTAACATCTTCGTAGAAATCAAGAAC